>LR738711.1:490520945-490555036 GCA_902687465.1 Secale cereale | reverse complement strand
GGGGGGGAGAAGAAGAAGAAGGCTAGTAGAGGTGGACGTGTTGGTAGGAGAGGTAGGAAGGCTGCTACTACGCCTTCCTCGCCGCCACCCCGAGCTGATTCACCTGACCACAGGACTACTCCGTCTAAGATGGAGCCGCCTGTGGTGGACCTGTCTCAGACCCCGGTCCACGAGCCTCGTGCCGACGAGCCTTCTCCCCACTAGACTCCGGTCCCAGAGGCTCCGTCCCACGAGACTCTGCATCAGGCTACGTCGCAGCCGAACCGATTTGGGGACTGGCCGGAGTCAAGTGGCCCTGCTGATGGTGGCAAGGGTGGCTATAGTTCTGATAGATGTAGTGAGAGCGAGCGGGTTGAGGGGGGCAGTGTCTACTAGTGTGGTGGTACAAAGCTCCCGCCCACCCCGACGAACCCTGACCAGAGGTGGTTGATTACGCCTGATGGGGAGAAGTATGTGCATTTACTCTTTTTTAACCTTTTTCCTTTACGTTTCATCGAATATCTAATGCGTTAGCCTTGTCATACTGCAGGTCTTGGAAACACGGTTGTGGTGTCCGTAGGCCCAACAGTCCTTGGTGTGATTTTTCGCAGAGCTTCCAGGGGTGGGTCACTTTGCCCGGTGAGAGCCAGGTTCCAAAGCTAGGAATGACCTGAGAGCACTACTTGGCTGCCCTGGCCCCGCCTGAGGAGAGGATCGACGGTGTCGAGTGCCACACGGTGGCCGACGTTGTGATCCATACGTTTTGGGTAATTTTTCCTCTCTCGTCTATGTTGTGTTTTCTTGTTTGATTGGCAAACCTAGTGATCGTACTAATCCATATTTCCTTGTTTGATTGCAGACCTTCTACAGGAGTGATGAGGGACAGGAGGAGGCCGCTGCTCAGGTCATCAACGCCGAGTGTAGGCGCCTACTTCAAAACTGGTGGAACGGGGCTCGGACATAGTCTATTCGAGACTACTTTGCCTCAACTGGTATTAGGATGTCCAAGTCAAAGTGTCGCACAAAGTATTTGAGTAAGGAGAATTACATGAAGGTAATTATCTATTCTTAAGGCCTTGTACTTAGTTTCCTTGATTTGATTCGTAGGCGCAGCGCTCAAATATCTCTTACTTAACTTAGGTGTCCCCGAGATGGTGTGTGGATTCGCTGGATTGCTGGGAGGCGTTGGTGGATGAGTGGTGCTCTCCCCAATGGCTATCCACCCACAACAATGCAATGGATCGGCGTGGCAAAATGAGCGGTGTGCCACACCATCAAGGCAACATCAACCTATATCACTACGGGGATAACTAGGTATGTGGTTAGCTTCATGATTCATGCAAATTCATTCTTCATGCTAGCTTGAGCCCTTAACTAATACTTTGTTCCTCTCTTTTAGGCGCGACACAACAAGACGGATGTGTCAGAGCTGTTCGACCTCTATGCCATGGCCCATAGTGCCCCGTATAAGAAGGCCAAGGCATTCTATGAGTTTGATCTGGATGATCCAAAGAACTTCACCAACAGCGCCTCCCACAACAAGCTCGTGAGGTACAAAGATGAGGGGAAGGTGAGGAAAGGGCCAGACTTTAACCCGAGCCAGCCTGTTGATCCAGAGCTGGTGATGATAACTGGTGGTGGGAGGCACCATGGCTTGTTAGCCATTAGGGATGGACTGATACGTTGTACTAGCACTCTCCCACAGATCAAGAGGCGCCAGACGAGCTCCGATCCTGAGATAAGGCCTCGTCCACAGCCAATGGATCTCGAAATCAAGGTTAGTTATACATAATCAGATACCTTTCCTCCATTACATTATGTCTGCGGCCGTCGATGATTACAATGCTAAAGAGGAGTGGTGTTGAAGGCGGCTATTGAGGAAGAGAGAGCGAAGACGAAGGATATTTTGGCGAAGGAAAGGAGGCAGGCGGGGGAGAGGGAGAGGGAGATTGAGGAGAGGACGGCTAGGATTTAGGATGAGGAGAGGAACCGGAACGACTTGGCTAACCGGGCCATATAGGAGCTCTTCGCATTAAGTTTCTTCTGTATATTAGCTAAATCATGCACATACTGTTCATTTCATTAGTAGCTAATATGACTGACTCGTCAAAAGCAAATGTGCAGTCCATGTGCGAGAAGAACGGTCAGACCCCTCCACCGATGCCAATCATTGCTCTGACGGGCATGGTGACTTTCATTTGAATGGACATTACTTATTAGTCTTCACATTTGAGTTGCATCATGCTAACGAGACATTGCAAATGATCTTTAATTTTGTGCAGCATAACTCCCGACAAGCATCGACGTCTGCCACTGGCACGAGCAAGAACCACGATCCTCATCTGTCTGCCACTACCACGAGCAAGAACCCTGATCCTTCACCTACGGGTTGATGGTAAGTTTTCCCTAGTGCTTTGCTTAACAAATGCATACTTAGCCTAAGAAATGACCTATTTAGCTCCAAAATAACCTATACTTGGTACTTTTTCCTCCAAAATGATATAATAACCTTAATTAGCTCCAAAATGACCTATTTAACCTAGGATAGCTCTAAAATGACCAATACATAGCACTTTTTCCTCCAAAGTGACATAATAACCTTAATTAGCTCCAAAATGACCTATTTAACCCAGCATAGCTCTAAAATGACCTATACTTAGCATTTATTCATTCATAATGACTTAATACACGTAGCTAGCTCAAAACTGACATAATAACTTTAATTAGCTCCAAAATGACCTATTTAAGCTAGGATAGCTCTAAAATGACCTATACTTAGCATTTTTCCTCCAAAATGACTTAATATGCTTAACTAGCTCAAAAATGTCCTATTTAACCCAGGATAGCTCTAAAATGACCTATACTTAACATTTTTCCTCCAAAATGACTTAATATGCTTATCTAGCTCTTTAATGGCATAATATGCTTACGAAATGACATATTTTAGCTCTGAAATGACTTCATATGCTTAGCTAGCTCCAAAATGACATAATAAACTTATTAGCTCCAAAATGACCTTACTTAGCATTTTTTACACCAAAATGACTTAGTATGATTAGCAAGCTCAAAAATGATATAACAACCATACTTAGCTCCAAAATGACCTATTTCACAGATATAAGTTGCATCATAATAACCTTCACATTTTAGTTGCATCATAATAATCTTCTTCTTCTAGTCTTCTTCTTCTAACTTTCTTCTTTCCCATTTTGCAGATTTGCTTCAGATCACGGAAGCTTGGGTTGATGGAGTGCTAGTCTTTTTTTTTACTTGGTGAAACTTGCTACCTATGATGAAACTGTGTAATATTGATGAAACTATGTATATGTATGGATGAAACTTGCTATTATTGGTAACATGTGTTGGATATGTGTTAATGGATGTGTTGGATATATATGCGTTCTTGACTATTGGTCATATGTGTTGAATATGCTATATTGGTCATATATATATATATATATATATATATATATATATATATATATATATATAGTGACACTATTCATCACCCAGGGTGCAGAATAAGTTATTCTTCATCCGAGGTAATCTTACGGTCACTTCATATTTAAATTACATTTGGAATTCAAATAGTTACATTCCTATTGATTCACTATGTAAAATTTGGCTTAAGAAAATAAAAATATAAGGTAATAAGACAAGAAAAATTACAGTTTATGTATATTTTACACTATGTTTTTACGTTTGTAATTTTACATAACATAAAATATTTTTTACGATGACTATATATTTTCTTACGATATCTTTTTACGTCGGAAATAAGACAAAACTTACGGAATGTAATATTACGGTGCATTGATGGTAAAATAGAGGGGGTGAAGAATAACTATTCCTCACCCAGGGTGACGAATAGTCAATCCCTATATATATATATATATATATATATATATATATATATATATATATATATATATATATATATATATATATATATATATATATATATATATATATATATATATATAGATGTTTGATTTTCTGTGAAAATGAATCGATATAAGAAAAAACAAAATTAAATGGGGCAATATAGGCACTTTGCCATCTATTGGCTGATGGCAAAGAGCTTTGCCATCTGCTGGCTAATGGCAAAGAGGCCATGCGGCACCTACCTAGGGAGCGCTCGTCTCACCTATGTGGTCTTTTGCCCTACAGCCTTTGCCATTAGCTGGCGGATGCAAAGAGCCTGCAGCCTTTGCCATCCGCAGGCAGATGTGAAAGAGCCTGCAGCCTTTGCCATCAGCTCGCGGATGGAAAAGAGCATGTAGCCTTTGGCATCAGCTGGGAGATGGCAAAGAGCCAGTAGCCTTTGCCATCTACTGGCAGATGGCAAAGCATGCCTTTAGCATCCTAACGTGGCTAACCTCGCTCCTCTGCCATATAGAGGCTTTGCGATCCGCCAGCTGATGGCAAAGGCTACAGGCTCTGTGCCATCTGCCAGCAGACGGCAAAGAAGCCTTTACCATATTTTATTCAGCCGGCCCTTTGCCATCTGCTGGTAGATGGCAAAGCCCTTTGCCATCCGCCGGTCGTGCCTTTGCCATCTGCCGTTCCTGATTCCTGTAGTGATAGTACACTTGCCCGGCAAGATGTGCCTCAGGGCCGCAGCGACTACGCGCGTATGGTGGCTTGGGTTCATCAACTTTCCAACCCTTCCTACGGGTGCCATGGGCCACCTTTTATAGATTAAGGGATCACCACAGTGGAAAAATGGTAATTACCTACTTAGTTGATAACGAAAAGTGCTATCATTCATAACTATGCGGGCTGACAGGGTGCATTAAATGCACCGCTTTGTGTTACATCACTGGTCACCCGGCAAGGCACGCCGGGCTGTCTTGCTAGCTCCACATCTGCATCCTTGACACGTCACATGACGGGTGTGCTTTGTGGGTTTCTTCCGTAGGAAATGATTGCCATATGGCGAATGGCTTCCACTTAATGACTTCGTGGCTTGACATCGCACTAATCTATGATGTGGGTCGTGCTTGAGTGGTTGGCGGGATGGTTTACCCCCGGCGGCCCGTGGCAGGCTCTGTCGGGGAGCCTCTGATAGCTTGTTTTTGGTGGTGGCCTTGCCCCTTGCCGGGCTCGCCTTTCCGGCAAGGGAGGCTCTCCTCTTGTTGATATCTCGTTCTTCTGGCTTGACCTTGGTCTCTCTGGCTGCGTGTTGGTTCTTCGAATCTCTTGGTCTTCATTCTTGCGCTTGAGCTGGTGCTTCATCCTTGGTCTTGTGCCTATGCACGATTGGGCAACAGACCCAGGGTTTGTTGCACCGACAAGGCCAAGTTAGACAAAGACCTCAGGGGGTAAATAGGAGTGGTCTGCTCTCTCTAAATCCCCCTCTGAATAGTTATCTTCCTCTTGATTACAATATGGAACGGTGGGAGGGGGCTGTCTTTGTGCCCAACTTTGAGCGACGTCTGCATGACAATGTATTGCCACACAAGCCTCGTCTCTTTTGGTCTACATGTTTGGTAACATTGTTTACAATAACTGACCTGCATAGGAATAAAACATAGTGAGATTATGCAGTGCATGTAGAAATCCAAAGTGATGGTAGCTACATATGGATAGACCCAAAACCAATGATAGCAGGCAGATAGTAGCTTCAGTTAAAAAATACATATACTGGCTCCTTTACTGTTTATTTCCCACCCAACTTGAAACACATAGTAGACACCCGAGATTGACCAGATAGTAGACAAATACTAATTGTTACTGCCCTGATATGTACCCCACAACCATTTAAAAACTCGAGTTTGAGCATCGTTTTGGACCAGACTCGGAGTTTAAGAGGTGAACATGACGATAAAGTAGCAGGTTATATTAAGCGATTCATAACGTAAGTAAACACGAAAGAGTGTGACCTCTCTTGCGGACCCGTGTAGTCCTCAAGGTACTCTGCTCAGTTGATGATGGTAATGCTGTTGTGGTGGCTACCGATGGCTGGGAAGAAGATCTGAGGCGGCAAAACACAGTCTGGAGGGTGGATCCCTGCTGTGGTGGACTCATCCTTCGTTGGAGCAGGTGAGCTGGGGTGGACAATGCCACGGCAAGAGTGGGACAAACCACACAATGTTTTCTTTGACACCTATCTGTAACAGAAGTAAATTTGTAAGGGCTCCTTCCAATTGGAGGATTGTAACAATACAGGGATAGGAAATATAGGAAGAGGCTAGGAATGCACATGCGAGACGGAGCATTTGCAGACACATGATTTCTGTCAATCTAGTTGTTTCATTCACAGGAATTGGAAGATCACAGGAATGCAAAGAAGCATGGTCAAATTAAGTGAGATAGCAAGAAAATGTACAATTATAATGCTATTATGCTACTATCACTTAGTCTTCTTCTTCATGAATAGGAGTTTGAAAAGGAGGGCCAAGTGGATATTAAAATTCCTACCGTTATTCTTTGAAATAGGAACTAAAGGAAAAAATTCCTACAATTTTTCTTTCATCCATTCCTTTAAACCAAATGCATGAGAATAGTTCTACCATTGGTAACTTTCCAATTCCTATGTTTTTCCTTCACTTTTCCTTTCAACCAGTGGCAATTCTAGTAGGCAAGCTTGATCAGGCAATAGCCTACAGAAATGTTTTTGAACTTCTACTACTTTGGACCCAGGCCACTGCCCTCAACTCCCAGGCCATCTACACATGCACAACTCCAACGCCCAGAAATAAATAATGATGGCTTTCGAGAGAGTCCAACACGGATAGCTAACTTCCTAGTACCTCACTGCTTTTCATATAGGAGAAAATATTTGTATTTCCAATTACTACATGTGCTCAATGGACAATATATATTATATGTAGAGTAAAAAAAATATGCGACGAGTGGAAAACCTCTTAGGCAAAGCCATGTCGACCTGAGCATCATTGGGTGGGCCGCTGAGGATGCAGCTGCTGATATGGGTGTCTGTGGCGGGGAAGGAGTTCTTAGGGATCTGAAGATGGCACCGAGGGTATTGCTACGCTGTGATGGATGGCTTCGTCGTTGAACCAGCTCCGGTGAGGTGTACGATGGCGATTCTGACGCAGGACAAGAGAGACAACGTTAACCTTAAGTGGGATTCTATTAGCATCTCCAATAGTCGATGTAAAATATATCACCAAAAAGTGCTAGATGTAAAATACATCAGCCGCTCATCTCTGAACTAAACTGTCGAAACTGAATTTAACCGTTGATACTGAATTTTACTGTCAAAACTAAATTTTACTGTGGAAATTCAACGCACTATTAGCAGAAAAGCGGTAGCAGCAGCAGCGCCCAGAGCAGCAGCATGTGCCAGAGCTCGGGTAGCTGGTTGTGTAGCAGCATCTCGGGTAGCAGCTGTAGGGTTCGAGCCATCGAGCGAGAGCATGATCTGCTGCTCGTGCAGCAGCAACGTCAGGAAGACTAGAGCAGTAGCGCAAGCAAGAGCAAGAGAAAGAGTAGCAGCGCGAGCAAGATCAAGAGAAGACCAGGAAGGGGACCAGAGAGCAATAGCATAGCAGCAGCGCGAGCGAGAGCCAAAGCAGCATCAACCTCGGCTGATGTGGACGTCGCAACCAAGGGAGCGACACCGTAAAGGAAGTGGTCGGCGACGCCGCCGTAGATGGAGTTGCGCCATGGTAGCTCCGGACCGAGCGCTGGCAGCACCATGAGATCGAAGCAAGAACAAAATGTTGCGATTACTGCAGAACCTCTTTGGTGGCACCGATTAGGCCTTAGCTTCATCCGAGGAATCGGTGATGATGCTGCTCTTCCAGTGGTGCAGGTGAAGACGTGGTGTGGGAATGGAGGTGGCGGGAAAGATGGGGGGAACGTCGGGGCAGCTCCTTGGACATGGAGGTCGAGGTGGCTGAACCAGCAGGATGACGAGATCGACAACGGATCCTCATCTGGTGCGGTGGATGAGGGAGGTCGAGGTGTTGCAGTGGCCCACATCATTAGGGAAGAGGCTCCATCTGGGTAGCGGACGGAGGAGGGTGTGGGGCTTTGCAGGTTTTCGCAGCCTCGGTGTTTGAATGGGGACGGCGGAGGGGATGGGAGGGGGAACCATGCCTTACAGACGCACTTGTCAGGAATGTGGGGTAAGTTACGAAAATACCCCCACCGATTTGAACTAGGTGGTTCTTTCGGTTCACGGGTTATCACGGGAATTTCGCATGTCGGGATTTCGCAGGAGGTGGGAGTTTTTGCGCGTGATACGTCTCCAACGTATCTATAATTTTTTATTGTTCCATTCTATTATATTATCTATTTAGGATGTTTTATATGCATTAATATGCTATTTTATATTATTCTTGGGACTAACCTATTAACTCAGAGCGAGTGCCAATTTTTGTTTTTTCCTTGTTTTTGAGTTTCGTAGAAAAGAATATCAAACGGAGTCCAAACGGAACGAAATTTTACGTGGATTTTTTTGGGACCAGAAGACACCTAGAGGACTTAGAGTACACGCCAAGGGATCTACTAGGTAGTCAAAGGGTGGAGGGCGCGCCACCTACCTTGTGGTCCCCCATGCCTCCCCTGACCTACTTCTTCCGCCTATAAATTCACATATATTCCAGAAATATCAGAACATCCATCAAAACCAATTTTCTATCGCGGTAATCTTCTCTTTCCGTGAGATCCCATCTGGAGGCCTTTTCCGGTACTCCGCCGAAGGGCGATTCGACCACGGAGGGCATCTACATCGACCCTATTGCCCTTCCGATGAATTTTTAGTAGTTTACCACAGACCTACGGGTCCATAGCTAGTAGCTAGATGGCTTCTCCTCTCTCTTTGATCCTCAATACCATGTTCTCCTCAATGTTCTTGGAGATCTATCCGATGTAATATTCTTTTGCGGTGTGTTTGCCAAGATCCGATGAATTGTGGATTTATGATCAGATTATCTATGAATATTATTTGAGTCTCTTCTGAATTCTTATATGCATGATTTGATATCTTAGTAATTCTCTTCGAACTATCGGTTTGGTATGGCCAACTAGATTGGTTTTTCCTGCAATGGGAGAAGTTCTTTGCTTTGGGTTCAATCTTGAGGCGCTCAATGCCAGTGATAGTAGGGGACATGAAATGTATTGTATTGTTGCCATCAAGGATAACAAGGTGGGGTTTTCATCATATTGCTTGAGGTAATTCCGCTACATCATGTCATCTTACTTAATGCGTTACTCTGTTCTTATGAACTTAATACTCTAGATGCATAATCGTATCGGTCGATGTGTGGAGTAATAGTAGTAGATGCAGGCAGGAGTCGGTCTACTTGACACGGACGTGATGCCTATATTCATGATCATTTCCTTAGATATCGTCATAACTTTGCGCTTTTCTATCAATTGCTTGGAAGTAATTTGTTTACCCACCGTAATATTTGCTATCATGAGAGAAGCCTCTAGTGAAAACTATGGCCCCCAGGTCTATTTTACATCTCATAAGTTTCAGATCTACTATTTTGCAATCTTTTACTTTCCAATCTATAAACCAAAAAACCCAAAAATATTTACTTTACAAGTTATGTATCTCTATCGGATCTCACTTTTGCAAATAGTCGTGAAGGGATTGACAACCCCTTTTTGCGTTGGGTGCAAGTTGTATGATTGGTTGTGCATGTATTTGGCGATTTGTGCGTAGTCTCCTACTAGATTGATACCTTGGTTGTTAGACTGAGGGAAATACTTACTCTACTTCGCTACATCACCCTTTCCATTTCTAGGGAAAAACCAACGCAAGATCAAGAGGTAGCAGGAAAAAATTCTAGCGTTGTTGCCGGGGAGATCTACGTCAAGTCAAGACATGCCAAGTACCCTTTAATAAACTCTCATCTCTCACACTTACATTATTTTCCATTCGCCTCTCATTTTCCTCTCCCCCACTTCTAAAACGATTTTTGAAAGGATTTGCCTTTTCTTCGCCCTTCTTTCATTCTTCTTCTTTGCTTGCCCGTTTGCTACATTGGTTTTCCGCTATGGCCGATTTTGAGGAACTTGTAGTTGGTAAATATGACAGTAATGATGGAGGAAACCTTGATGATTTTTCTAATAACCATGAAGAACCTACCATCTTGCATACTAAAAAACTCTGCATAGGTAGCAGCAACATTACTGAAAGGGGATTATTCAAGATTTTCTTACTTATGCCGGATCACTCCCTACGTTAGGAGTATCTATTCTTCATAGAACTAATAGCCTCGCAGATGCTATCTCTCTGCTTATAGTTGAACTTGAAAGACAATTCATGCATATGCATCCATGCATACAAAGTATTTTCCTAGAGTCTTTTAATACTGAGCATTCTTCTGTCAATCACGATGCTACAATATTCCTAGCCCATGAGTTCAGATTTACTATGAAAGAAGCTAGTGAATTTTTTGCACAATTTAAAGTAGACGGTGGTCGTCCTCCCATAGAAAGTATTCTTTTTAATCAAGAGGACATGATGCATTTGCGATCTCTAGATCATGTTTGTTATAATGAAAATTTGAGAAAAAAGGTCCCAACCAAAGTTTTGGTTGATAGGATTTCCGAACTTAATGATGATTTTGCTATAAAAACAATGGGCTGGGATTTTTTTCTGGGAAATAAGCTCATGACTTTCTGCCAAAAGAATGCTTATAATGATGAGTGTGTCATACAATATGAAGGGCCAAAGGGGGAACCAATTCCTCTCGAGATCGATCTTGGGGATTCTTATCCTATTAAATTTAGCCATTTTGATTATTTTTTCTTGCCTCAAAGAAAACTTACTGCTGAATGAAGGAAATATGAGATGAGTTTTCGAAATTTGCCTTATCATTTCTATGATAATACCTATATCTATTTGCGTTTTACGCCTAGCTAAGGGTGTTAAACAATACTGCTTGTTGGGAGGCAATCCAATTTTATTTTTGCTTTTTACTTATTGGTTATGTTTTTCAAGTTTCACACATTATTACTTCTGTAGTAATTGTGTTTTGGTGTTTTAATTAGTGTTTGAGCCAAGTAAGACCTTTGGGATGGCTTACGGTGATCGTTGATTTGATTTTGCTGAAAAACAAAAACTTTTGCGCCCAGTGCAGAAAATTCAATAATTCACTAGAACGTCAAAACCTTTCGAAAGGTTTACCCAAAGTTGATATACAAAGTCCCCACGTCTTCCTAATTTTTCAGAGTTTTTGGAGTTACAGAAGTATGCGAAGTTTTCAGATTGCTACAGACTGTTCTGCTTTTTGACAGATTATGTTTTCGATGTGTTGTTTTCTTATTTTGGTGATATATGGCTAGTATCGGGGGTATGAACAATGGAAAAGTTGGAATACAGTAGATATTACACCAATATAAAATTAGAATAAGATCACAACACTACCTTGAGTGGTTATTTGCTTTGTTTTACTAACGGAGATCATTAGATTTCCATTGAGTTTTGTGTTGTGAAGTTTTCAAATTTTGAGTAAGGATTTGATGGACTATGGAATAAGGAGTGGCAAAAGTCTAAGCTTGGGGATACCTAAGGCACCCCAAGGTAAAATTCAAGTACTACCAACAGCCCAAGCTTGGGGATGCCCCGGGAAGGCATCCCCTCTTTCGTCTTCATCTATCGGTAACTTTACTTGAGGCCATATTTTTATTCACTAAATGATATGTGTTTTGCTTGGAGCGTCTTGTATGACATGAGTCTTTTCTTTTTAGTTTGTCACAATCATCCTTTATGTACACACCTTTTCAGAGGGACACGCTTCAATTGTGATTTATTAGAATACTCTATGTGCGTAACTTATATCTTTTGAGCTAGGCAATTTTGCTCTATTGCTTCACATATATCTTTTTAGAGCACGTTGGTGGTTTTATTTTGTAGAAATTGTTGAACTCTCTTGCTTCACTTATATTATTTTGAGAGTCTCTAAAACAGCGTGGTAATCAGCTTGGGTTATTAATTTAGTCCTAATATGATAGACATCCACGGGAGGTATAATAAAAAAACTTCCATATGATAAGTGTGTTTGTTTTGATATACAAGGATGGTAATATTAGAATTATGCTAGTAGTAAATTGTAGGGTAGAGAAAATAATTGTGTTAAGGTTTATGATTCCCGTAGCATGCACGTATGGTCTCCAAAAAGTGTAATCGAAACGAAATTATTGTGTCTTGATTGTACACCTTTGTGTGAAGGTTGGGGTCGGGCGCGCGATGGTTAACTCCTGCCAACCTGCGTAGTAGTACTTTGCTTCGAGGGCTAATAAATATTTTGCAAAAAGTAAGTGAGTTCTTTTTTACTAATGTTGAGTCCATGGATTATACGCACTATCACTGTCGGTGTCAAAACTAGCGGATCTCGGGTAGGGGGGTCCCGAACTATGTGTCTCAGGATCGATGGTAACAGGAGACTGGGGACACGTAGTTTACCCAGGTTCAAGCCATCTCGATCGAGGTAATACCCTACTTCCTGATTGATTGATCTTGATGAATATGGGTTTACAAGAGTTGATCTACCTCGAGATCGTAATGGCAAAAACCCTAGGAGTCTAGCCTATGTGATTATGATTGTTGTCTCTATGGAGTAAACCCTCCGGTTTATATATGCACCGAAGGGACCTACGGTTGTACATGAGCATCTTGCAAATGAAGGAAAGTATTACACCGGGACTCTAAACTTGCTATTTTACACATATGGGAGTTCTATCCGGATACGGGAGATAGTCTTCAGCGATAATATTCACGGCCCACCAGTCCGGCCCATAACGAGTAACCCGGCCACTTGAGGACCCCTTAATCCAGGACTCCCTCAGTAGCCCCTGAACTAGTCTTTGATAATGATGATTTCGGCTCACGTACTGTCTTCGGCATTGCAAGACAGGTTCCTCCTCTCGAACACATTTGAAGAGATATTCCCTACACAAAGGTATTACGTCCGGCTTCGCATGATTAGTACAACCCTTAGCCTCGAAGGCATGGTATCAAAAAACGGACTCTATGTCTTAACTGACAACTTTTCAACGAAGCGTCACGTCCGGCCCTTTAATATTTCGAACCGTTTTCTTGGCTCCAGTTTCGCGTTACGAGGCATTGTTGGGGATCGTAGCAGAAAATCAAAATTTTCTTACGCATCACCAAGATCTATCTATGGAGTAATCTAGCAACGAGCATAAAGGAGAGTGAGTGCATCTACATACCCTTGTAGATTGCGAGCGGAAGCGTTCAAGAGAACGGGGATGATGGAGTCGTACTCGTCGTGATCCAAATCACCGATGATCCTAGCGCCGAATGGACGGCACCTCCGTGTTCAACACACGTACGGAGCGGGGACGTCTCCTCCTTCTTGATCCAGCAAGGGGGGAGGAGAGGTTGATGGAGATCCAGCAGCACGACGGCGTGGTGGTGGAAGTAGCGGGATTCCAGCAGGGCTTCGCCAAGCGCTGCGGGAGGAGGGAGATGTGTCACGGGAGGGAGAGGGGGGCGCCAGGGCTTGGGGTGCTGCTCCCATGCGCCTCCCCACTATATATAGGGGTGGAGGGGGCTGGTTTCTTGCCCTCCAAGTCCATTGGGGCGTTGGCAAAGGTGGGGGAAAGAAATCCCATCATTTCCTTTCCCCACCGATTGTTATCCCCCCTTTTTAGGGATCTTGATCTTATCCCTTCGGGATATGATCTTATTCCTTCTAAGGGGAGATCTTGGTGCGCCTTGACCAGGGGTGTGGGGCCTTGCCCCCACTACCCACGTTCATGTGGGTCCCCCCATGCAGGTGGGCCCCACTTCGGAACCTTCTAGAACCTTCCCGGTACAATACCGAAAAATCCCGAACATTTTCCGGTGGCCAAAATAGGACTTCCTGTATATAAATCTTTACCTCCGGACCATTCCAGAACTCCTCGTGACGTCCGGGATCTCATCCGGGACTCCGAACAACTTTCGGGTTTCCGCATACTTATATCTCTACAACCCTAGCGTCACCAAACCTTAAGTGTGTAGACCCTACGGGTTCGGGAGACACGCAGACATGACCGAGACGACTCTCCGGTCAATAACCAACAGCGGGATCTGGATACCCATGTTGGCTCCCACATGCTCCACGATGATCTCATCGGATGAACCACGATGTCAAGGATTCAATCAACCCCGTATACAATTCCCTTTGTCTATCGGTACAGTACTTGCCCGAGATTCGATCGTCGGTATCCCGATACCTTGTTCAGTCTCGTTACCGGCAAGTCTCTTTACTCGTTCCGTAACACATCATCCCGTGACCGACTCCTTGATCACATTGTGCACATTATGATGATGTCCTACCGAGTGGGCCCAGAGATACCTCTCCGTCACACGGAGTGACAAATCCCAGACTCGATTCATGCCAACCCAACAGACACTTTCGGAGATACCTGTAGTGCACCTTTATAGCCACCCAGTTACGTTGTGACGTTTGGTACACCCAAAGCATTCCTACGGTATCCGGGAGTTGCACAATCTCATGGTCTAAGGAAAAGATACTTGACATATAGAAAAGCTTTAGCATACGAACTACACGATCTGTGCTAGGCTTAGGATTGGGTCTTGTCCATCACATCATTCTCCTAATGATGTGATCTCGTTATCAATGACATCCAATGTCCATGGTCAGGAAACTGTGACCATCTATTGATCAACGAGCTAGTCAACTAGAGGCTTACTAGGGACATGGTGTTTGTCTATGTATCCACACATGTATTTGAGTTTCCTATCAATACAATTCTAGCATGGATAATAAACAATTATCATGAACAAGGAAATATAATAATGACCAATTTATTATTGCCTCTAGGGCATATTTCCAACAGTCTCCCACTTGCACTGGAGTCAATAATCTAGTTCACATCACCATGTGATTAACATTCATAGGTCACATCGCCATGTGACCAACATCCAAAGAGTTTACTAGAGTCAGTAATCTAGTTCACATCAATATGTGATTAACACTCAATGAGTTCTGGGTTTGATCATGTTATGCTTGTGAGAGAGGTTGTAGTCAACGGGTCTGCAACATTCAGATCCCTATGTACTTCGCAAAACTTTATGTCATATCGTAGATGTTGCTACCACGTTCCACTTGGAGCTATTCCAAACTATTGCTCCATTATACGTATCCGGTATCTCTACTCAGAGTTATCCGGATAGGTGTTAAGCTTGCATCGACGTAACTCTTTACATCGAACTCTTTATCACCTCCATAACCGAGAAACATTTTCTTATTCCTCTAAGGATAATTTTGACCACTATCTAGTGATCCACTCCTGGATCACCTTTGTACCCTCTTGCCAGACATGTGGCAAGGCACACATCAGGTGCGGTACTCAGCATGGCATACCGTATAGAACCTATGACAAAAGCATAGGGGACGACCTTCGTCCGTCCTCTTTCTTCTGCCGTGGTCAAGCTTTGAGTCTTACTCAACTTCACACCTTACAACTCGGGTAAGAACTCCTTCTTTGACTGATCTCTATTGAACTCCTTCAAAATCATGTCAAAGGTGTGTGTTCTTTTGAAAGTATCATCAGGCGTCTTGATCTATCTCTATAGATCTTGATGCCCAATTATATAAGCAGCTTTATCCAGGTCTTCCTTTGAAAAAGTCCTTTCAAACAACCCTTTATGCTTTCCAGAAATTCTACATCATTTCAGATCTATAATATGTCATTCACATATACTTATCAGAAATGTTGTAGTGCTCCCACTCACTTTATTGTAAATACAAGTTTCTAACAAACTTTGTATACCCAAAAACTTTGATCACTCCATCAAAGCGTATATTCCGACTCCGAGATGCTTGCTCCAGTCCATGGAAGGATCGCTGGAGCTAGCATACCTTTTAACATCCTTAGGATCGACAAAACCTTTCTGATTGTATCACATACAACCTTTTCTTACGAAAACTGGTAAGAAAACTTGTTTTGTCATCCATCTGCCAGATTTCATAAATGCAGCTAATGCTAACATGATTCCGACGGACTTAAGCATCGCTACGGGTGAGAAAATCTCATCGTAGTCAACTCCTTAAACTTGTGAAAAACTCTTTGCCACAAGTCGAGCTTCATACACGGTGACATTACCGTCCACGTCCGTCTTCTTCCCAAAGATCCATTTATCTCAATGGCTTGCCGGTCATCGGGCAAGTCCACCAAAGTCCATACTTTGTTTCGATACATGGATCCTATCTCGGATTTCTCAGCTTCTAAACATTTGTCGGAATACAGGCCCACCATCGCTTCTCCATAGTTTGTAGGTTCATTGTTGTCCAACAACATGACTTCTAAGACAGGATCACCGTACCACTCAGGAGTAGTACATATCCTTGTCAACCTACGAGGTTCGATAGCAACTTGATCCGAAGCTTCATGATCACTATCATTAGTTTCCTCTTCAACAGTCGTAGGTTCCACAGAAACATCTTTCTGTGTTGCACTACTTTCCGGTTGAAGTGAGGGTTCGACAACCTCATCAAGTTCTATCTTCCTCCCACTCAAATCTTTCGAGAGAAACTCCTTCTCGAGAAAGGACCCGTTCTTAGCGACAAACATTTTTGCCCTTGGATCTGAGATAGAAGGTATACCCAACTATTACCTTTGGGTATCCTATGAAGATGTATTTGTCCACTTTTGGGTTCGAGCTTTTTCCGGCTGAAGCCATAAGCATCGCAACCCCCAAACATTAAGAATCGACAACTTTGGTTTCTTGCCAAACCATAGCTCACACGGCGTCGTCTCAACGGACTTAGATGGTGCCCTATCTAAAGTGAGTGCAACTGTCTCTAATGTATAACCTCAAAATAATAGCGGCAGATCGGTAAGAGACATCATAGATCGCACCATATCTCATAAGGTTCGATTACGACGTCTGGACACACCATTACGCTGTGGTGTTCTAGGTGGCTTCAACTGCGAAACAATTCCACAATGTCTTAAGTGATTGCCAAACTCATAACTCAGAAAATCTCCCCTTGATCAGATCATAGGAACATGTTCTTCTTCTTATGATGATTCTTAACTTCACTCTGAAATTGCTTGAACTTTTCAAACATTTCAGACCTTTGCTTCATTAAGTAAATATACCCGTATCTACTCAAATCGTTAGTGAAGATGAGAAAATAACGATATCCACTACACGCCTTAATTCTCATTGGATCACACACATCAGCATGTATGATTTCCAACAAGTCACTTTCCCGTTTCATTGTACCTGAACACGGGATCTTAGTCATCCTGCCCAAGAGGCATGGCTCGCATGTGTCAAGCGATTCAAAATCAAGTGACTCCAAACATCCATCAGCATGGAGTTTCTTCATGCATTTTATGCCAAAATGACCTAAGCGGCAGTGCCACAAGAAAGTGGTACTATCATCATTAACTCTACATCTTTTGGCATTAATATTATCATCATGTGTATTACTATGATCGAGATTCAACGAACCATTGGGTGCATGACCATAAAGGTATTATTCATGTAAACAGAATAACCATTATTCTCTAACTTAAATGAATAACCGTATTGCGATGAACATGATCTAATCATATTCATGCTTAACGTAGACACCTGATAACATTTATCTAGGTTCAACACTAATCTGGAAAATAGAGGGAGCGTGCGATGGTGATCTTATCAACCTTGGAAACACTTCCAACACACATCGTCACCTCGCCCTTAGCCAGTCTCCGTTCAGTTCGTAGCTTTTGCTTCAAGTCACTAATAGCAACTGAACCAGTATCCAATACCCAGGTGCTACAAGGAGTACTAGTAAGGTACACATCAATAACAATATACTTTGTTGAAGTTTCCAGCTATCATATCTACCATGTATTTGGGGTAGTTCCGCTACCATGTGACCGTTCCCCTTACAATAGAAGCACTTAGTCTCGAGGTTTGGGTTTAACCATGGGTTCCTTCATCAGAGCGACAACTGGTTTGCCATCCATGAAGTTTCCCTTCTAGCCCTTGCCCTTTTGAAACCAGTGGTCTTTGTTAAACCATCAACACTTGATGCTCCTTCTTGATTTCTACTTTTGCGGTCTTAAGAACCGCTAATAGCTCCGGGATCATCTTCATCCTTTGCATGTCATAGTTCATCACGAAGTTCTAGCAGCTTGGTGATAGTGTCTAGAGAATTTCGTCAACCACTATCTCACCTGGAAGATTAACTCCCACTTGGTTCAAGTGATTTTAGCACCCAGACATTCTAAGCACATGCTCACAAGTTGAGCTATTCTCCTCCATCCTTTTGGCAAAAGAACTTGTCAGAGGTCTCATACCTCTCAGTACGGGCATGAGCCTGAAATCCCAGTTTCAGCTCTTAGAACATCTCATATGTTCTATGGCGTTCAAAACGTCATTGGAATCCCGATTCTAAGCCGTAAAGTATGGTGCACTAAACTATCAAGTAGTTATCAGGACGTGTCTGTCAGGTGTTCACAACATCCACAGACAACGTTGTAGGGGTTTGCACATCGAGCGGTGCATCAAAGACGTAAGCTTTCTGTGTAGCAGTGAGGACACTCCTCAGACTATGGACCCAGTCCGCATCATTGCTTACAATATCTTTCAACTTAGTCTTTCTCTAGGATCGTATTAAACAGGGAGCTACAACGTAGTTATTGGTCTACACCATAATTTGCGAAGACAACTTAGACTATTGTTCATGACAAGTTCATCTAATGAACTCCCACTCAGATAGACATCTCTCTAGTCATCTAAGTGACACATGATCCGAATCGACTAGGCCGTGTCCGATCATCACGTGAGACGGGCTAGTCATCAACGGTGAACATCTTCATGTTGATCGTATCTTCTATACGACTCATGTTCGACCTTTCGGTCTTCCGTGTTCCGAGGCCATGTCTGCACATGCTAGGCTCGTCAAGTCAACCCTAAGTGAATCGCGTGTGTAAATCTGGCTTACACCCGTTGTATGCGAACGTTAGAACCTATCACACCCGATCATCACGTGGTGCTTCGGAACAACGAACCTTAGCAACGGTGCACAGTTAGGGGGAACACAATTCTTGAAATTTTAGTGAGAGATCATCTTATTCACTACCGTCGTTCTAAGCAAATAAGATGTAAAACATGATAAACATCACATGCAATCAAATAAAGTGACATGATATGGCCAATATCATTTTGCTCCTTTGATCTTCATCTTCGGGGCACCATGATCATCTTTGTCACCGGCATGACACCATGATCTCCATCATCATGATCTCTATCATCGTGTCTTCATGAAGTCGTCTCGCCAAACATTACTTCTACTACTATGGCTAACGGTTAGCAATAAAGTAAAGTAATTACATGGCGTTTTCAGTGACACGCAGGTCATACAATAAAATAAGACAACTCCTATGGCTCCTGCCGGTTGTCATACTCATCGACATGCAAGTCGTGATTCCTATTACAAGAACATGATCAATCTCATACATCACACATATATCATTCATCACGTCCTTTTGGCCATATCACATCACACGGCACATGCTGCAAGAACAAGTTAGACGTCCTCTAATTGTTGTTGCAAGTTTTACGTGGCTGCTATAGGTTTCTAGCAAGAACGTTTCTTACCTACGCCAAAACCACAACGTGATATGCTAATTTCTATTTACCCTTCATAAGGACCCTTTTCATCGAATCTGATCCGACTAAAGTGGGAGAGACAGACACCCGCTAGCCACTTTACGCAACTAGTGCATGTCAGTCGGTGGAACCTGTCTCACGTAAGAGTACGTGTAAGGTCGGTCCGGGCCGCTTCATCCCACGATGCCGCCGAATCAAGATAAGACTAGTAACGGTAAGTAAATTGACAAATCTACGCCCACAACTACTTTGTGTTCTACTCGTGCAAGATACTACGCATAGACCTAGCTCATGATGCCACTGTTGGGGATCGTAGCAGAAAATCAAAATTTTCTTACGCATCACCAAGATCTATCTATGGAGTAATCTAGCAACGAGCATAAAGGAGAGTGAGTGCATCTACATACCCTTGTAGATTGCGAGCGGAAGCGTTCAAGAGAACGGGGATGATGGAGTCGTACTCGTCGTGATCCAAATCACCGATGATCCTAGCGCCGAATGGACGGCACCTCCGTGTTCAACACACGTACGGAGCGGGGACGTCTCCTCCTTCTTGATCCAGCAAGGGGGGAGGAGAGGTTGATGGAGATCCAGCAGCACGACGGCGTGGTGGTGGAAGTAGCGGGATTCCAGCAGGGCTTCGCCAAGCGCTGCGGGAGGAGGGAGATGTGTCACGGGAGGGAGAGGGGGGCGCCAGGGCTTGGGGTGCTGCTCCCATGCGCCTCCCCACTATATATAGGGGTGGAGGGGGCTGGTTTCTTGCCCTCCAAGTCCATTGGGGCGTTGGCAAAGGTGGGGGAAAGAAATCCCATCATTTCCTTTCCCCACCGATTGTTATCCCCCCTTTTTAGGGATCTTGATCTTATCCCTTCGGGATATGATCTTATTCCTTCTAAGGGGAGATCTTGGTGCGCCTTGACCAGGGGTGTGGGGCCTTGCCCCCACTACCCACGTTCATGTGGGTCCCCCCATGAAGGTGGGCCCCACTTCGGAACCTTCTAGAACCTTCCCGGTACAATACCGAAAAATCCCGAACATTTTCCGGTGGCCAAAATAGGACTTCCTATATATAAATCTTTACCTCCGGACCATTCCAGAACTCCTCGTGACGTCCGGGATCTCATCCGGGACTCCGAACAACTTTCGGGTTTCCGCATACTTATATCTCTACAACCCTAGCGTCACCAAACCTTAAGTGTGTAGACCCTACGGGTTCGGGAGACACGCAGACATGACCGAGACGACTCTCCGGTCAATAACCAACAGCGGGATCTGGATACCCATGTTGGCTCCCACATGCTCCACGATGATCTCATCGGATGAACCACGATGTCAAGGATTCAATCAACCCCGTATACATTTCCCTTTGTCTATCGGTACAGTACTTGCCCGAGATTCGATCGTCGGTATCCCGATACCTTGTTCAGTCTCGTTACCGGCAAGTCTCTTTACTCGTTCCGTAACACATCATCCCGTGATCAACTCCTTGATCACATTGTGCACATTATGATGATGTCCTACCGAGTGGGCCCAGAGATACCTCTCCGTCACACGGAGTGACAAATCCCAGTCTCGATTCATGCCAACCCAACAGACACTTTCGGAGATACCTGTAGTGCACCTTTATAGCCACCCAGTTACGTTGTGACGTTTGGTACACCCAAAGCATTCCTACGGTATCCGGGAGTTGCACAATCTCATGGTCTAAGGAAAAGATACTTGACATATAGAAAAGCTTTAGCATACGAACTACACGATCTGTGCTAGGCTTAGGATTGGGTCTTGTCCATCACATCATTCTCCTAATGATGTGATCTCGTTATCAATGACATCCAATGTCCATGGTCAGGAAACTGTGACCATCTATTGATCAACGAGCTAGTCAACTAGAGGCTTACTAGGGACATGGTGTTTGTCTATGTATCCACACATGTATTTGAGTTTCCTATCAATACAATTCTAGCATGGAAAATAAACAATTATCATGAACAAGGAAATATAATAATGACCAATTTATTATTGCCTCTAGGGCATATTTCCAACAGGCATAGCCCTATTGGCATGTCTTGTCGAAACAGAGATCGTGCCAGCTTATTAAGGGATCCTTATTAATATGACGTGGGCATCCCAACCGTGCCTTACGCATGACTATGTTGGGAACTGGCGAGGTTAACGGATGGAGTGGGGGGGGACACTTATCATTCACCGCTTATAAAAGGACATAATTCCTTCCCTTTAACCCCACGCTCTCTTCAAGCCTTAGCTTTCCAATCTCCTCAGCCCCAGCGCCCATAGCTCCTATGCCCACAACTCACAATTCCTCCACCACTACCTCCCTTCCCAACAATGGCTGCATCCGGTTCCAATGGCAAGTGGGTGGCTTCCACGATCACGGAGAAGATCGTGAAGAGTTTGCGGAGCGCGGGCTATATTGCTGATGACATAGCTCACCGGGTTCCCGATAAGAACCAGGTCATTCGCGTCCCTAAGGCCCTATTCGTTTCAAAGGGTTTTCACAGGAATTTTACAGGAAGTGTTGTTCCTGAGGAATTTAGGCAAGATGGTCATCCGAATTGAAGGAAATGCTTATGTGATTTCCTCTGGAATAGTACTCTGACGACGTGATTCCTCAGGAAATGAAAAATCCAGCCTGGGCTCATGTTACGTGTATGCCTGAGGCAGATCAAGGGCTTTCCAGATAAACAATTCAGTAGGTAGGTGTTTTACGTGAGAGAAGCACCATGCAGCCAAATAAAAAAATTCAGAATCTTGCTTTCTTAGTGTCTAATGATGTAAGTCTTCCTCCGTTTTTCCTATGATGTGCCGAACGCACATTGCTTTATTTTTCCTCTGTTTTCGAATCCTTAGGTTTGCACTTCCATTCCTTTGTCGTTCCTATGGTTCCCACAATTCCTACATTTACTATTTATGTGAACCGAATAAGGCCTAAGCCGGGTGAGAGGGTGGTCTTGCTCTCTCACTTTACCCGGCGGCTGGGATTTCCACTCCACCCCTTTGTCCGGGGCCTCTTGTTCTTCTATGGGCTGGATTTCCATGATCTAGCCCCGAACTCTATCCTCCACATATCAGCTTTTATAGTGGTATGTGAGGCGTTCCTCTGCGTCCGCCCACACTTAGGCTTATGGCTGAAGATATTCAATATGAAGCCAAAGGTGATTGACGGGCAACACGTAGATTGCGGAGGATCCACTATGAGAAATCTCCCTAACGCCACTTGGCCAAAGGGGGCTTTTTTGGAAACAAACAAAGTCTAGCAGCAGGAGTGGTTTTACATCACTGAGCCTTGCGATGCCAAGTGGGCGGCGACGCCCGCATTCAGATTTGGACCCCTGGAGAGGCTAACCTCTTGGACCGACAAGAGTCCGGATTGGGGGGTCTCAGACGGAGGTGCTAGCCCTCCAAAACTGCATCTTCGGTATCATAATGAAGGGCACCCTCCTCACTAACGTGATTCAGGTAATGTTCTTCCGCCACATCCTTCCCTGCCAACGCCGGGACTCCCATTTATCGGAATTCAATCCGGAAGAGCAGTGGCTCTTGAAACACCTCTTCGGCATAACGCATGAAGACATCTGGAAACAACTCTTCAAGGCTCAAAAGGGGTGGCCGGAAGAGACCGAGGACAAGGGCTTCAGCAGCGTGTTCCCGGCTTAAGAGGTAATCAGAACTTCTGCCTAATACATACCCCGTCCATATTTCAATTATAACAAGAGTTAGACATTTTGCGTTCTATCCAGGCCTGGAGGAAAAAGGTCGAGCGAATCAAGTGTCCGGCTCCTTTGCCTGAAGACCCAGAGACACCCCAACTGACGACAATGTTGGTTCCGGTGCCGTACGAGGCACCGGAGAAGAAGGCCAAGAAGATGGGCAAGGAGGTTAAGAGCAACATCCGCCCTAAGGGTCAATCGGACATAGTGCCGGGGAAACCGACTCCCACCCCTCCCACGAAGAAGAAGGGGAGGAGGAGGAGAAAGAAGAAGATGACTACCCTGTCAAGGCAAGGGGAAGGAAGAGAGCAGCCCCTGCTGATGCGGGCAAGGCGGCGCCTAGGAAGAAGCTGAACCTTCTGGACAGTTCGAACTCAACGTCCGGACGTAGCTTCTGAGTTCAGCCGAGGATTAAGCCCCTGGGCGAATCATAAGTACTCAGACGATAGCTCCTTATGTTCGGTTGAAATAGTTTTCAGTATTTAAACAATGTCATTATGTCTTTATATAGTCCTCCGCACGTACTCCCCGAGGCATCACTGTCATCGGGAATTCTCTAGAGCCGGATATGGTGGAGAGCGATACGCCCCCACGGGGCTCGTCGCTCCTCTTAGGGGACGCCGAGGTGTCCTCTCTACAAGCTCCTCCTGTTCGAGCAGGTGGGAGAGGGGCGACGAGAGGGCGCCCTAGGCCAATCCCTCGGCCGCCGTCAGCCAAGGGGGAAGCAAACCCCATGGGGACAGACGATGTGGGGCCAGAGCAATCTGGGCCCCCGCTGAACAACGTTCTGGATCCCAATGTGGCTCCAAAATTGAGAAGTCGGCCCCCCATGTTGGGGAAGGGAGCAATTGCCCCAACGGTGCCCTCTGTCAATCCGGAGGCGCCAAACACTCTAGAGGAAGCACTGCGAAGTGCTTCCATCATAGTGGAACACCTCACTCTCATGAGTGCGATCATGGAGACGATACAGTCTGTCAAAAGGGGACTGAACGAAGCCTTCAATAGCCTACTACAGGCTTCGAGGTATGCGACGTAATGTTCTAAAAAGAACTTTTTCATTTTATACATATATACATAGAAAGTAGCCCCTGATGCTTTGTTTGATTCTAGACAGAATCGGATGAAGGATCCATGTAATAGCATGTAACAGAGTTGATCTATGTACTATGTTTTTGAATAGGCTTCGCTATTAGCGGCATCCGTCCAGGCCGCATAGGTTTCCGAGCTCAATCAAAAGCTGAAACTAGCTAACGAGCAACTCGACCTCGTCAACAAGCGTTTTGATGAAACGCAAGGTATGCGGATTTGTGAAAAAAATTATATGTGAAAATCACTATATGTTTGATCTCTGGAAGTATGAGCTCTTATATGATATTATGTGTGTGACAGTTGACACTACTGAGGTCGAGGCCCTTAAGGGCGAGCTCACAAAGGACAAGGAGGAGGCCAAGTTGGGCAAAGCAGCCGTTGACAAAGCGGCTGTCGAACTGTGAGCCGAGCAGGCCGTGCATCAACAGCACGAGTCGCGGGTGACCGAAGTCGAGGAAGAACTGCGTGATGCCATTCGCAAGTGCGAGGTGTTGGAGCAGAAAACTTTGGAGCAAGCATCCACACTCAATACGACAGTCAATTATGTCAAGGAGGCAGGGAGTGAGTCGCGTAGTGCTCACGAGGAGATGAGACAAGCACGGCAGATAGCAACTTGTAAGCATTTTCTCTTGCAGAGTATCTTCGGAGGTCGGAGGTATCTTGCGCTGACACGATTATGGAGTTCTTCAGGTGCGTTTTCGGATCTTCCGAGGAGCATTTCCGATGCCGCCCAATTCTTCTGTGTCCAGGAGGGGAACAACATGGAGAAGTTGTTCTGGACGCAGTTCCTTTGTGACGCCACATATTTGACCGTACACTAATCATACACGCAAATGTGTACGACCAAGATCAAGGACTCACGGGAAGATATCACAACACAACTCTAAACACAGATAAAAGAATACAAGCTTTATATTACAAGCCAGGGGCCTCGAGGGCTCGAATACATATGCTCGAATACACAAGAGTCAGCAAAAGCAATAATATCTGAGTACAGACATAAGTTAAACAAGTTTGCCTTAAGAAGGCTGGCACAAAAACAACACGTTCGAAAAGGCAAGGCCTCCTGGCTGGGACCTCCTAACTACTCCTGGTCGTCTGTGGTCTGCACGTAGTAGTAGCCTCCATTGGGGTAGTAGCAGTCGTCAAAGGTGGCTTCTGGCTCCTGGACTCCACCATCTGGTTGCATCAACCGGAAATAAGAAAGAAGGGGGAAATGGGGGACCAAAGCAACCGTGAGTACTCACCCAAAGTACTCTCAAGCAAGTATGTACACTACATATGCATCGGTACCAATGAAAAGGGTAGTATCTATGGACTAAGCTGCAGAATGCCAGAATAAGAGGTGGAGAAGCTAGTCCTCTCGAAGACTAGCATCTTCTGGAAACCACCATCTTGCAGCAAGAGGAGGGAGTACAGAATAACAAATTATAGTTATCAAGCATGTCATAGCATTAACGCCCAAGGATGCTTCCTCGACTCCCTGCGAGGAAGCAATCCCGGAGCCACATATCCAAATCATGTCTCAGCATCCAGTTCTAGTTGTATTGATCGGGATACAACTCCAAGTGTCCGTTACCGTAGGACAGACTATCGATAGATGTTTTCTTCCATGCAGGGGTGCACCAACTTACCCACCACGCTCGCTTAACTCCGACCGGACACACCATCAGGTCATGCCCGACCTCGGCCAAACAATACGCCGCAAACCGACCTAGGCTTAATAGAGAGGTCATGCACGCCGGAATAAACCTATGGCCCCAGGGGTCATGGGCCATCTCCCCAGGAACTCCTGCACGTTGCGTGGGCGGCCGGTGAGCAGACCTAGCTACCTCCTTAAAAAGGTAGGTGCCTAACCAGTCCACCCGGCGCGTGCCGCTCAGTCGCATGACGTCAGTTAAGCTTTGGCGGATGCATACGACGTAGAATGCCCATACTATGCCCACGTGATGGTTAGCGCTATCAGGCCAGAGGCCCCTTGGATCCAATATCCAAACTGTTTAGTGTCTTGGAACGCGGAAACAAGTAGAGACTCACAATCATGTGACCCCGTCGCCCCATCTCGAGGACTTGCGGCAAGGGCTAAGAGTGCCCGGCCACGCCTCATATTCAACTCTCGGGTACCATCCTGGTCAACCCGTCTCCACATCACTCTCGGGTACCCCTCAGGGTTGACCCGTCTTTCCAAGTAACAGTTGTAAAGTCCAAGTATTCGTGTGTCCAAACACCAAGGGGAAACTCAAAGGAACCACCCTCAGTGTATTCCACTCGATGTAATCATCAAGGTGAACGTAAGAGGATCCACCCTCGAGGTTCACACTTGAGGGGTTGCACGACAGAGTGGTATCAGAAGTGGTTAAGGCGGAATCACCCTCGATGACCACGACCGAATAGCTACACTACAGGGTTAATACCAGAAGTGTTGATGAGGTCTCACCCTCGGCACTTGATAGTAACTCTGCAGAGTCGTACAACTAAGGGGGGGGTGATGTGTCGTGCCGGGGCATGGTCTTCGATCCCGTTGATCGGGTCTTCTAATAATCCAGCAGGGGCAACAGGGACAATGTGGGGGTCTCTGATGGATCTCTAACCAGCCTATACTAAGCTGTTTAGTATAAACATGTAAGGTATGAAAGCAGGTAACAACAATAGGCTATGCATCAGAATAGAATCATACAAAAATAGTAGCAGATCTAATGCAAGCATAAGAGAGAAGGGAATGGGCGATATCGGAATGATCAAAGGGTGTTGGCTTGCCTGGTTGCTCAGACGAGAAGGAGGGGTCATAGTCGATGCAGTCGATCATCGAGGTAGCATCAGTAGCGGTCTGGGGGTCTACCGGAGAAGAAGAGGGGGGAGAAACAATAAATACATAGCACACAGATGCATGACAAGACAATAAGCGGTGCTAGGGGTGTTCTAACGCAGTACTACGCAATACCGACGAAGGGGGGAAACATGTGAGAAAACATTCCCGGTGTTAGACATTTTCGGACACACAAACTGGAGGGGAAAAGTTGCATGTTCACTTTGCTAGGGATGTGTGGCGGACGAACAGACCGAGTATTCGGATTCGTCTCGTCGTTCTGAGCAACTTTCATGTATACAATATTTTCATTAGAGTTACGGTTTATTTTACATGAATTTTCTAAGCTTTAAACAGTATTAGTGGTGGTTGTGCACGCACAAAACACATAGCAGTGGCTGGGCACGCACAAAGCAATTCACGTTGATTGAGCCATCAGCTAATCTGTCATTAGTAGCAACGTGCAGCGGCTTGGAGCATCAGCTAGCAGCGGCAGCAGGAGGACGCAGCAGCGGCAAACAACAGCAACTAGGAGCCGATAGCAAGCAGCACCTAAGGAAGTAGAGCAGCATCGGCAGTAGCCAGCACAGCAGGCAAGGGCTGGCGAACAGCAGCAACAACGCGAGCAGCAGCTACAATACTAGCAGCAAGCAGCGGGCATGCACGTGGGCACGCGCCCACGCGCAGGTCACGACCAGGGCGGAGGCAGTAGTAGTGGGGGCGAGCGACGTAGGCAGGGGCTCGCCGCGATGAGCTTGGGCGAAGCCGGCTATGGACGAGCTAGGGAGGCGGCGACCATACACGGGGACGACAAAAGGCGACTAAATCGAGGTGGTGGAAGGGGGTCCGAGGGAGAAGCTCATCACGGAGACGGTCACGTGGTCGGGGTGGCCGGGGAGGTCGCGGTGGTACAGATTGATGGTGACGGCGTGTGGCGGTCGGACAAAGAAGATGAAGATGGCATCGGCTACGCAGCTCCCATCCCTACTCCGATGCCTGGAACGGAGGAAGGCGACCGTGGTGGACCTCGTGGACGTACTCCCGAGTGACGGCGACGACGGTGGTGACGGGCGGCGACCGCGACGGACGGCGGGGTCGGGGCAGTGGCGTGGCCGCGGCCACAGGCGGGCGGCACCGCGAGGGAGAGGGGATGGGTGAGGAGGAGAGGGAGTGGGGCGCTAGGGTTCGGCCCAAGGCGGGGGCGGCGGCCATATGTAGGCAGGGGGCGCGGTGGATGGGCGGCATCTGGCCGACTCCATGGCCGATGCCCTCCACGACCCCCCTCATGAACAGGAGGAGGAGGGAAGGGTAGGTGGGCCGGCCTGTTGGGCTAGGCCCAGTGGGGGCAGGGGGTTTGTCCTCTTTTTTGTGTGTGTTTTCTTTTTATTTTTATTTTTTTCTATTTATTTGTTTTACTTAAATCTCACATTATCTTGGTTTCTTAAAAATAGGACACTCGCACCTAAATTAATGTTCTGATTTAACCCTCTGCCACAAAAAGTTCTAGAACCAAATAAAATAGTTTCTAATTTTATAACTTAGAAAAGGCATTTAGTTAATTGTGAATGCCACTGTTTTAATCATTTTTAAGCACTTAAACATTGTATAAAATTTGGTTTCTTCACCAATAATACTTATGAATTATTTGGCACAGTTTGAACTTTTGTTTTGACACTTGAAAACTTTTATTTTTGACTTTGATTGAAATTTGAATTTGGATCAAGTGATTTAGCAACAGTAAAACCGATGATCTGGCATCGTTAATAGAAAATTACTGTTGCGTAATTATCGAGGCATCACATCCTTGTGCCAAAACATCCAGTGCCCCTCAACAACCAAATGAAGCAGCCGGTCGAGCTGCATAATATGGAGGGTACGGCCATGAAGGACTTCATAGTCCGGCTATGGCAGGCTGATCCAATGCCAAGTAGCTACTTCGGATTGGTGAAGCGACTCGTCGACGCGAGTCCACGGGTCGACGCTATTAAGTGTTCGGCCTGCATAGAGGGGTGCACGAATGTCCTTCGCCCGCGTCAAGGTGTACTGGGCGATGATGAAGGCCACGGGGATAGCAACTGCTGGTCCGCTAGAGGTCAAGTATCACAGGAAGCCGGAAAGGTACTTTGGTGATAACCTAGAAGGAGTCCGCCGTGTAGAGGGCAAGTGCTCAAAGGATATAATCTTTGAGTGATTGTATTCGGATTATAAGAACTAAGCTTATGTACCAATGTATATATAATTTTTTGCGCTGTTTTATTATGAGCGACTTTTCCTCCTGTGCGGATGTTTATTTTAAATTTGAAAGTTTCCAGTCGTTGGCTTCAGCCCCCATGTAAATATTACAGGGGTGTTCGGTAATGCGCATTTAACACTCTTTATCCAAAGTCTTGGTACATAAAGGAGGTGCGTGCGAAGCGAAGAAGGCAATCAGACTATGCGGCTTTATTGCTTTCACTTAGCCATAGGAGCTTGACTTTGTGGGGCCAAGTACTAGCCCCTGGTGTGCGTGCGGCTTTCCAGCCTATGGTGCTCACTCTACGTGGTTGGGCAAAGACCAGCCCCTTGTATAACACGGAGTAGATCACTGTCGATCATAGTATGACACTAGGTCGCCGAATCGCTTGACCGGCTCTCGCCTCATCATGACAGTCAGTTTTCGGATTTCTCTACTAAGGTACTTGACCGCACGAACCAGAAGTACAATCGCAGTAGTTCTCCCTTTACTACCTTAGTCGAACAATGCATAACATAAGGTGGTAAGCATAAGATCCGGAAAACCCAACTATAGACCCAAGACATGATTCGGAGGGGATGCATACAATGCAATATCTGGGACGCCGAACAGTTCCCGATAGGTTTTCGAACTTGGAGGTGTGCCAGGCCGAATACAACCCCTTGTATTAAATCCACGTATTGAGGCACATGTGTCTGTCTGACGTGGGGCAAGAACACAGGTGGTAATAAAATGAACTCCAAGTGAATTGGAACCAAACTGCCTCTTTGATATCCCGTTTAATACGGTGAGCCGTGTGGTTACAGATAATACCGATGACATCTTTGGGCATTTTACATGCCAACAGAAGAAAAAGAAAGTAAAAAAAGAGAGAAAAGGTTTACACAGATCCTAAATCTAAAAAGAAATCTCAACGCGGGACCCTACTGCATGTCTATGCCGTTTTCTCCTTTGTAATGTGTCCTTGAAGAGGGGAATTATGATGGCCGCATGTAAAAAGGGAAAGAGAATTCTGGAAAAGAATGTCCTCCACAGTCGTAAGTAAGGTTGGTTCTTTTAATGAACCTTAGAAAAGAAAATGTATTTCAGAGTCTGAATTGGGTCAAGCCGATCTATGGACTATTTGTATGCAGTGTGCCCCGAGCGCCGCCAAAGGTATTTTAAGGGCGTAATTGTGTATGCGAGGTACATATGATACTACCTTATGAGGTAGTCGACAGGGGCATAACTGCTAATCGAGCTCAGGTTCCTCCGAGCTGCCGCAGTGTAGTGTGGGCCGGACACGTTTAGCCGTGTCTGTGGTCTTAACGACCGATGAACTGTTCGGCTTGAATAAGCAGCCTTGGACCTCTGCTGCTAGGGCCGCAGTGTCTTCCTCTGTACGGAGGGAGCTCTCCATGTTTCTGTTGACCGTGATGACGCCGTGTAGTACGGGCATTTTGAGCTTTAAGTAAGCATAATGCGGGACCGCATTGAAGCGGGTGAATGCAGTTCTTCCGAGTGGCGCATGATAGCCACTTCGGAAAGGAGCGATGACAAAGAGTAACTCCTCGGTTCTGAAGCTATTAGGAGAGCAGAATATGACCTCTAATGTTAATGAGCCCGTGAAGCGGGCTTCTATGCATGGTATTACTCCTTTAAAGGTAGTGCTGTTGGGCTTAATCCTTGATGGGTCTATCCCAATCTTGCGGATAGTGTCTTGGTATATCAGATTGAGACTGTTGCCGCCGTCCATAAGGACTAGAGTAAGATGATATCCGTCGATTATAGGATCGAGAACTAGGGTCGCCGAACCTCCATGATGGATACAGGTTGGGTGATCCCTGCGATCAAAGGTGATCGAACAAGCCGACCATGGGTTGAACTTGGGGGCGATAGGCTCTATGGCGTAAACGTCCCTAAGTGCGCGCTTGCGTTCCCTCTTGGGGATATTGGTAGCGTAGATCATAGTCACGGTTTTTACCTCCGGTGAAAATTTCATTTGTTCCCTAGTGTTCGGCTGGCGAGGTTCATCCTCGTCCTCACTTTGAGGTCCTTTCCCCCTGTGTTCCATATTTAACTTGCCGGCCTGCTTGAAGACCCAACAATTTCAGGTGGTATGATTTGCAGGTTTATCACGTGTGTCATGAATCTGGCAAGGCCTTTCTGGTATTTTGTCCAAGCTAGATGGACTATCTCTGTTGCCTTTCAATGGCTTCTTCCGTCGACCGGGCCTAGAGCCACTAAGTCCGGCGTTTACTGTCGTGTCTTCTATGCTTCGGAAGTGACAGGGTTAGTGGTAGTATTGTTGCTACATGCTAGCCAGCTGTCCTCACCCGGTCAAAAGCGTCGTTAAATCTATGGTTTCCGTGGCAGGGTTGATCTTCCCATCCTCAGATGAAGCGATCTGCTCTAGATCTAGGGCCAGAGCTATCGCAGGTGTTGTCCCCTGGACGGGGTCCGATGACAGGTCTAAGACGTCTTTCAACGTGGGGACAGGGAGCAGCCGCTATAGGTGCGAATCCATCGACGATCAAATCTCCACAGACGTCAGCAACGTAATTCAAGCTTCCAAATCTGATCTGATGAGCAGGGACGTAGATGTCAACCTGCTAGAGGTGGCCTCCCGTGTTGGCATGAAGCACGAAGCCGCCGAACACGAAAAGTTGGCCATGGATAAAAATTTCCTCAGTGGTGGCGCCGTCGTTGGCGACGAAGCGAGCCATTAATCCTTCTATCGATGACAAAGTGGAACTCTCAGCGAAAGCACCCTTCCACCTTGCTAGCCACTCCAGTGTCGTGCAACTTTCGCCGGTGCATAAAACCCTCCTTATACCTTCCTCAAAACAACCACCATACCTACCTATTATGGCATTTCCATAGCCATTCCGAGATATATTTCCATATAACTCCACCGTTCCGTTTATTATGACACGCATCTTCATTGTCATATTGCTTTGCGTGATCATGCAGTTGACATAGTATTTGTGGCGAGGCCATAGTTCATATTTTTTTTATACATGTCACTCTCGGTCATTGCACATCCCGGTACACCGCCGGAGGCATTCATATAGAGCCAGATCTTTCTTCTAGTATCTTGTTGTAATATTGAGTTGTAAGTAAACAAAAGTGTGATCATCATCATTAGTAGAACAATTTCCCATGTGAGGCTATCAAAAATAAAAGAGGCCAATGAAGCCCAAATAAACAAAAGAGGCCAAAGAGCCCAAAACAAATAAAAAATGAGAGAAAAAGAGAGAAGGGACAATGTTACTATCTTTTTTCCACACTTGTGCTTCAGATTAGCACCATGTTCTTCATAATAGAAAGTCACCTATGTTGTCACCTTCATATACTAGTGGGAATTTTCTTTATAGAACTTGGCTTATATATTCCAACGATGGGCTTCCTCATATGTCCTATATCTTCATGAGTAAGCAAGTTGATGCACACCCACTAGTTTTCTTTTTGAGCTTTCATACACTTATAGCTCTAGTGCATCTGTTACATGGAAATCCCTACTCGCTCACATTGATATGAACTGATAGACATCTCCATAGTGCATTGATTTGCCGAGTTGATGTGAGACTTTCTCCCCACTTTTGTCTATTACCACCTTCTAATCCTCCCATAGTGCTATATCCATGGCTCATGCTCATATATTGCATGAAAAGTTGAAAAGGCTGAAGCGCGTTAAAAAGTATGAACCAATTGCTTGGCTGACACCGGTGTGGGCATGATTACCTTGTGTTGAGAAGAGGGAGCATAATAAGACTATATGATTTTGTAGGGATAACTTTCTTTAGCCATGTTATCTTTGAAGCTTAATGATTTACTATCTAGTCTGCTTGAAATATTATTGTTCTCATGTCAACATAAACTTTTGCTTAAAACATACGAATCTAAACTTTCATGCCACATTAAAGAATAATTGCATTGATAAATATGTTAGGTAGCATTCCACATCAAATATTCTGTTTTTATGATTTACCAACTCGATGATGAGCAAGAATTAAGCTTGGGGATGCTTGATACGTCTCCAACGTATCTATAATTTTAGATTGTTCCATGTTATTACATTATATGTTTTGGATGTTTTATATGCCTTAATATGCTATTTTATATTATTTTTGGGACTAACCTATTAACCCAGAGCCCAATGCCAATTTTTGTTTTTTCCTTGTTTTTCAATTTCACGGGAAAGGAATAACAAACAGAGTATAAATGGAACGAAACTTTACAAGGATTTTTCTTGGACTAGAAGACATCCAGAGGAATTGGAGTACATGCCACGGGATCTACGAGGCTCCCACAAGGGTGGAGGGCGCGCCCTGGGGGGTAGGGTGCGCCCCCCTGATACGTCTCCAACGTATCTATAGTTTTTGATTGTTGCATGCTATTAAATTATCCTTCTAGGATGTTTTATGGGCTTTTATATACACTTTTATATGATTTTTGGGACTAAACTATTTACCTAGAGCACAGTGCCAGTTTCTGTTTTTTCCTTGTTTCTGAGTTCTACAGAAAAGGAATACCAAACGGAGTCCAATTGACGTGCCAATTTTTTATGATTTTTTCTGGACCAAAAGGAGCCCCCGAAGTAAAAGAGTTGGGCCAGGAGGGCCACGGGCTGCACACGCGGGTGGGGGGCGCGCCCACCCCAAGTGGTGGCGCCCCCTATCTCTTGGACAGCCCGGAGACCCC
>LR738711.1:490434194-490520899 GCA_902687465.1 Secale cereale | reverse complement strand
TTGTGCCCTACGCCAAAAAATCCTATAAATACTGAAACCTCCGGAAAATAACCTAGATCGGGAGTTCCGCCGCCAAATGTCTCTGTTGCCACCGGAAACCAATCTAGACCCATTTTGGCACCCTGCCAGAGGGGGGGGGGAATCCCTCTCCGGTGGTCATCTTCATCATCCCGGTGCTCTCCATGTCGAGGAGGGAGTAGTCCATGCTCGGGGCTGAGGGTATGTACCGGTAGCTATGCGTTTGATCTCTCTCTCTCTCTCTCTCTCTCTCTCTCTCGTGTTCTTGAGATGGCACGATCTTGATGTATCGCGAGCTTTGCTATTATAGTTGGATCTTATGATGTTTCTCCCCCTCTACTCACTTGTAACGGATTGAGTTTTCCCTTTGAAGTTATCTTATCAGAGTGAGTCTTTAAGGGTTTGAGAACACTTGATGTATGTCTTGCGTGGGATACCTTAGGTGACAATGGGGTATTCTATTGATTCACTTGATGTATGTTTTGGCCATCAACTTGCGGGTTCCGTGACCTTTGGAATCTATGCATAGGGGTTGGCACACGTTTTCGTCTTGACTCTCCGGTAGAATCTTTGGGGCACTCTTTGAAGTACTTTGTGTTGGTTGAATATATGACTCTGAGATTGTGTGATGCATATTGTATAATCATGCCCACGGATACTTGAGGTGACAATGGAGTATCTAGGTGACATTAGGGTTTTGGTTGATTTGTATCTTAAGGTGTTATTCTAGTACGAACTCTATGATAGACCGAACGGAAAGAATAGCTTCATGCTATTTTACTACGGACTCTTGAATAGATCGATCAGAAAGAATAGCTTTGAGGTGGTTTCGTACCCTACCATAATCTCTTCGTTGGTTCTCCGCTATTAGTGAGTTTGGAGTGACTCTTTGTTGCATGTTGAGGGATAGTTATATGATCCAGTTATGTTATTATTGTTGAGAGAACTTCCACTAGTGAAAGTATGAACCCTAGGCCTTGTTCCTATCATTACAACATCGTTTATGCTCACTTTTACCACTTTCTACTTTGTTGTTTTTATATTTTCTTATTACAAAAACCTATATCTACCATCCATATTGCACTTGTATCAACATCTCTTCGCCGAACTAGTGCACCTATACAATTTACCATTGTATCGGGTGTGTTGGGGGCACAAGTAACTCTTTGTTATTTAGTTGTAGGGTTGTTTTAGAGAGACCATCTTCATCCTACGCCTCCCACGGATTGATAAACCTTAGGTCATCCACTTGAGGGAAATTTTCCACTGTCCTACAAACCTCTGCACTTGGAGGCCCACCAACGTCTACAAGAAGAAGGTTGCATAGTAGACATCACCCCCTACCTTGTGGGCCGCTCGTGCCTTCCCCGACCTACTTCTTCCGCCTATAAATTCACATATATTCCAGAAACATCAGAACATCCATCGAAACCACTTTTCCGCCGCCGTAACCTTCTGTTTCCGCGAGTTCCCACCTGGAGGCCTTTTCCGGTACACTGTCGTAGGGGGATTCGACCATGGAGGGCATCTACATCAACCCTATTACCCTTCCGATGAAGTGTGAGTAGTTTACCATAGACCTACGGGTCCATAGCTAGTAGCTAGATGGCTTCTTGTCTCTCTTTGATCATCAATACCATGTTCTCCTCGATGTTCTTGGAGATCTATCTGATGTAATATTCTTTTGCGGTGTGTTTAACAAGATCAGATGAATTGTGGATTTATGATCATATTATCTATGAATATTATTTGAGTCTCTCCTGAATTATTATATGCATGATTTGATATCTTAGTAATTCTCTTCGAACTATGGGTTTGGTTTGGACAACTAGATTGTTTTTTCTTGCAATGGGAGATGTGATTTTATTTGGGTTCAATCTTGCGGGGCTCATTCCTAGTGACAGTAGGGGACATGATAAGTATTGTATTGTTGCCATCGAGGATAACAAGATGGTGTTATCGTCATATTGCTTGAGTTAATTCCGCTACATCATGTCATCTTACTTAATGCGTTTCTCTGTTCTTATGAACTTAATACTCTAGATGCAGAATTGTTTTGGTCAATGTGTGGAGTAATATTAGTAGATGCAGGCAGGAGTCGGTCTACATGACAGGGACATGATGCCTATATTCATTACCATTGCTTAGATATTGTCATAAGTTTGCGCTTTTCTATCAATTGCTTGGCAGTAACTTGTTTACCTACCGTAATATTTGCTCTCATGAGAGAAGCCTCTAGCGAAACATATGGCCCCTGGGTCTATTTTACATCTTATAAGTTTCAGATATACTATTTTGCTATATTTTATTTTCCAATCTATAAACCAAAAAAACCAAAAATATTTACTTTACAAGTTATATATCTCTATCGGATCTTACTTCTGCAAATAACCATGAAAGGATTGACAACCCCTTTTTGAGTTGTGTCGGTGTACAAATGTAGGGGCGCTCTTTTTTACCCCTTACTTGTGCACGGGCAGTCAGAGCCACACCTGCAACCACACATAACAAAGCAGAGGAGGGAAGCCAGAGACATAAAGTTACCGGAGCAACGCCAAGACGGTGGCACAAGAAGACCAAGCAAGAAGACATGCTCTCCCTTGACAAGCACTCTTGCCGGGGCGGCCTGCATTCCCCCAGCAAGAACCCTTGCCGGGGCGATTCACCCAATCGCCTCCGTTGAAGCCACCCTTGAGCCTAGGAGCTCCAACGACATCAACAACATTGGAACCAAGGCTCAGGAAGCGCCCACGTGATGGCATGCCGATCTTTGTGAAGACAAAGGTCTATGGCTCACGAGATGAGAACCAGACGACAAGGCAATGGCAAGGCTCCTTGGCGAGGATGCCAACGAGGCCCCGACAAGACTCCTTGCCAAAGACACCCCAAAGCCTCGGCAAGCCTCTTGCCGAGGACACTCACGGAGGCACTGGCAAGGACCTTGCCGGGAACAGATGCAGGACCACGGCAAGCCCTTGCTGCCCCGTCGTTGCCCCAGGTCATCGGCCAACCCACTAGCCCAGGCAGGTACCCACGTGGCGGTACGTGGTTCCTGGTCAAGCACCTGCGTGGTGGCATGCAGATCTTCGTGAAGACCCTACCACCATGCCACCTCAGCTGCCAGCCCCGCTGGCCTGGACGCGCGTCACAACCAGACGGAGCGGCCACGGATGGGACGGGCCTCGTTTCCGTCCCCGATAAAGCAAGTGGAGACATAGTAGGGCATTTAACGCGTCTTGTCCCGTAATGGCATGAGATAAGCCTATGCACTATACACCTTTCCACCTCCTGTGTGCCATAGTGGAAGCCCCTTTGGACTATAAAAGGAGGCCTGCGGCATACTAGAGAAGGATTCGGATCCTTTGGAGCTGGACATGCACCATAGCTAGTTCAAGAACTCAAGAACACTCGAATATAAACCAAAGAAAGACTAGGGTATTACGCATTCTCGCAGCCCGAACTTGGGTAAACGATCCTTGTACTGACTCTTAGACCCGCTCTTTGTACAACCTCGCGCCCGCCAACCGTAGAAGGGATTCCATTGATCCCATAGGTGTCATTTTGTACCGACATCTTTGTCGCGCCAGGTAGGGGGCCCAGTTGTGAAAATCCGGTCTAGCAGTTAGTGTAGAAGTTCTTCATCGCCATGGCTCCTAAGAAGAAGACGATCACAATGATCGGCTCGTCTGGAGCTGAACGGCCTGTGCCGGCACGGGCTGGCGACGGGGTGGTCGTGGATGGAAGCCGAGGCGCGACCCGCGAATACCCGTGTCGTTCCAGCAGCCGAAGCTTGGCAAGCGGCATTGTTCATGCGTGAGATGACGAGACGCACGCCACCAAGTCCAAGGGCGGAGCCGGCCCCCCTGCAGGCGGCGCGGGGCCCACCAAGAGCGGCGTTGTACTGCGTACAGGAGACGCGGCCACTTCCAAGACGCCCACGGCGCGCTCCTCCCTGGTCGTGCACGATGAGAAGCATCGCCACGCTGAGGACCCCGGGCGCCGCTGCGGAAAGAGCACTGCGCATCCGTCGCGGGATGTAGAGGATCAACATGCTCGTCGAGGCACTGGCGAAAATGGCGTGCAGCTGCAGGACCGTGATAGAGCTCCTTCTAACATGGTTAGAAGTCGCAGCGCGTCACGGTCCACATAGCTTTCACCGCCACCACGCCGGCAGAGGCCTCAGCGCACGCATAGTTGCTCCTCGACTTCCCTCCTGATACGGAGAAGCTCGACGAGTCGAGAGCTACCATTCGGAGCCTCATCGCTGTCGGCAACAAAGACGAACCACGGCCGACGGGGCCCTCAGGCCGACACTCTTTCGAGCCGCCGCACGCCAGCGATGGAAGGATCAGAGGTGCCGCAGCCAAGGTGCGTTCTCCTCCTCCTCGCCAGCTACCACGAGCACCGGTCCGTCGGGACGACGCCTGTGATAACATATCCATAGCGTCGTCCGACCCACAAACCTACCGTGATCAGTGCCATGTTCTTCGGGAGCGTGCCCACGAGGATGCTCGAACCACCATCGAGCGCCTCCGCAAGGCACGCCACCAGTCGGATAGGCGGGCAGGGCCCACTACAGACCACCCAGCACAGGGGGGGGCTCTGGAGGCTTGCCTTACGAGCTAGGCTGTCCAGCCTTTACCCGCGAGCTGCGGCGTTTCCGATAGCCCACCCACCACACCTTCAAGCCCGACGTCGGCGAGAAGTACAATGGCAAGACTCACCCGTCAGAGTTCCTCAGCATCTACACCATCGCGATGCAGGCCGCTGGGGCATGTGACGACAAGGTGCTTGCCAATTATTTCCCGTTGGCACTTAAACCCAACGTCATGTCATGGTTGATCCACTTGCTAGTAGATTCTGTTTCTTCCTGGTCGGAATTATGCCATGAGTTTGTTGGCGCCTTTACGGGAGGCCACAAGGCTCATGACCAAGCAAGCGATTTCCATGTCATCCCCCAAAAGGAAGGTGAAAGCTTGCACAAGTACATACAGAGATTCAGCCGAGTGCAATACAACATCCCACACGTTCATCCCGCTGCCATCATCAGCGCATTCCATCAGAATGTGCACAACCGTAAGATGCGTGAGGAGCTGGCGATGAATAACGTCAGGGATGTGGCCGAACTCTACATTCTGGCCGACAGATGCGCTCGGGCTGAAGAGAGAAGGAAGTACCCCGGCGAAGACGCCGGTGTGGAAACCGATTCCTCGGACGAAGACGCCATTGCCCGACGAAAGATGGTCGACGCCGCAATAGGAAACGCAAGGGCAAGGCCGTGGTTGCTTTCGAGGGATCCAACGACGCCGGCGCCGCCAAGAAAAGCAAGGCAGATGACCCCGGCAAGGAAATGCCGGGTGTGTCGTCTGCCGGGCCTTGGTGGCCACCGACAAACAAAGAAGCCTCGACAAGCACTACTGCAAGATCCACCGCACCAAATGCCATGACCTCCAGAACTGCCGACAAGTTGAGCAGCTCACAGAGAAGCAAAAAGCCGAATATGAAAGGCGGGACAAGGAGAAGCGCCAGGACGGTGTTGAGGGATCCAGCAGAAAACGTGGTGGCCAGCCAGGCCGCCGCGGCAAAGATAACCAACAAGAAAGGCCCGCCCGGGGCCGTGACAAGAAGCGAGGAGATGATGATCGGGATGAGGACGATGAGTCCGGCAAGCAAGAGTTCCAGAAAGCTACGGAGGCCATGTGCGTCGATGGCGGTGCTTCCCTTCACACCTCACACCGCTAGCTCAAGCACTGGGCACGTGAGATCACAACAGCAGAACCATCATTCGATGCCCAGAAGCCGCTGTGGTGGTCCAACACTCCTATCATGTTTGACACCGAGGATGACCCTGATCACACGACTGTGGTCCGGTGTTTGCCATTGTTGGTTTCGCCATCAATATGCAACCTCAAGGTGACGAAGATGCTGGTTGATGGCGGGGACGGTCTGAACTTGATCTTGTCCGTCGTGATCAAAAGGGGTGCAAATCCCTGATGGAGACCTCGAGGAGACGGGCACGTTTCAAGGGGTCAACCCAGGAAGGAGTCAGCCCAAGGGTAAAGTCACACTGCCCGTGACATTCGGGGGCGAACTAAACTACAGGACAGAGAGGGTTGTTTTTTATGTTGCTGAGATCCCCTTGCCTTACAACGGGATCCTCGGCCGCCCGACATTGGCCAAGTTCATGGAGGCATCACATTACGCCTACAACACGCTGAAGATGCATGGGCTGATGTCCATCATCACCGTCCACTCCAACGAGAAGGATGCGCTGATATGCGATGATCAGCTTTACCGGGAGGCAGTTGCAGAAACTACCGCCAAGGCACTTGCTCCTGCCACTGAAGCCCCCGGAGGAAAGAAGACCGGTAGGACCTCTCGCACCCACTCCGGAAAGCGCTCCTCTTCGGAGTTCAATGCTCCTGTCAAGAACGCGCCAGAGAGCTCCGCCGGCAAGAGCATGAAATCTAGAGCTGCTCCACCAGAAACCAAGAAGGTGTCCGTCAAAGAGGATGGCACGGGAGGTGCTTTCACCATAAGCTCCGCCCTCGACAGCAAATAAGAAGACGCGCTCATCACCTTCCTTCGAGCGAATGTCGACGTGTTTGCATGGCAAGCATCTGACATCCCCGGCATTCCCAGGGAGGTGATTGAGCACCATCTTGCTGTCTGCCCTCATGCGCGACCCATCAAGAAGAAGGTCAGGAAGGAAGCTCTGGAGCAGCAAGAGTTCATCAGATAGGAAACCAAGAAGTTAGAGGAGGCAAGCTAAGTGAGAGGAGTGCTCCATCCAACGTGGCTGGCCAATCCGCTGGTGGTGCGCAAGGAAAATGGGAAGTGGAGACAGTGTATTGATTACACAGACATCAATAAGGCTTGTCCAAAAGACCCTTTCCCATTGCCGCGCATCGACCAGATTGTAGACTCCATGGCCAAATGTGAGTTTTTATCATTCCTCGACGCTTACTCAGACTACCATCAAATCTTCATGATAAGAGAAGATGAAGAGAAGACAGCATTCATCACCCCATGTGGTACATATTGTTTCATATGGATGCCTTTCGGGTTGAAGAGTGCTGGCCCAACATTCGCAAGAGTAGTCCAAATTGGTTTTGAGCCTCAGCTACATAGAAATATGGAAGCCTATATGGATGATATAGTGGTCAAAACCAAGGACAAAGCAACGCTCGTACAAGAATTGGAAGAGACGTTCGTGAACTTGCGCAAGATCAACCTTAAGCCGATCCCTGAGAAGTGTGTTTTCGGCGTTCCGTCCGGCAAGCTTCTTGGTTTCTTTGTGTCACAGTGTGGAATTGAGGCGAACCCATACAAGATCAAGGCCATCGAGCAGATTGAAGCACCCACGCGGATCAAGGATGTGCGTCAGTTTGCTGTCTGCGTTGCCGCCATGAGCAGATTCATCTCCAAATCTGCCGAGCGTGCCCTCCCCTTTTTCAAGATTTTGAAAAACGCGGGCCCGATGGAGTGGACCCCAGAAGCCAAAGCAGCACTGCAAGATTTGAAGAAATACCTCTCCTCTACGCCGATATTGGTCGCGCCTAAACCACAAGAGTCGTTGCTGCTGTATCTAGCGGCAATGACTCAAGTGGTCAGTGCTGCGCTAGTTGCCCAGAGGGAGGTCAATACGGAAGCAATAGCAATGACAGAACCTGATGCCACTATGGCCGAAGCGACGCAACCAAATGGAGTGGTGCAGAAGAAGAAGATGATGCAGCACCCGGTTTACTTTGTCAGCTCCCTCTTGTAGGGGGCTAGGCCGAGGTACTTCGGTGTGCAGAAATTGCTCTTCGGCCTCCTTATGGCCTCGAGGAAGCAACGTCATTACTTCCAAGCACATGAAATTACTGTCGTCGCCCACCTCGCGCTGTAGCGGATATTGCATAACCCAGATGCGACTGGGAGGATTGTGGAGTGGGCCTTGGAGCTGTCGAGCTTCGGTTTGAAGTTTGAAAGCACTTCGACGATTCATAGTAGAGTTTTGGCGGAGTTCGTTGCAGAATGGACCTCAACGCCCGACGAAGAGATCCAGGAGACTACTCTCCCCGGCAAAGATATGATTCGCAACTGGATTATGTACTTTGACGGGGCTTTCTCGCTGCAAGGTGCTCGTGTGCTGCTCGTTGCACCCACCGGAGAGCACCTCAAGTATGTGGTCCAGATGCAATTCCCTAGGGAGATGTCGACGAACAACACTACCGAGTACGAGGGACTGCTTGCTGCTCTCAAGATCGTGGCAGACCTCGGAATCAAGAAGCTCATCGTCAGAGGTGATTCACATCTTGTCGTCAAGCAAGTGAACAAAGATAACCAGAGCCCGTTGATGGAAGCCTACGTGGATGAAGTGAGGAAGCTGGAGGAGCGTTTTGACGGTGTACAAGCAGAGCATGTTCCCCGAGCGGAGAACGACATCGTCGACTACTTGTCAAAACGTGCCGCCCTCAAACTACCTGTGGAACCAGGTACCTTTGTGCTTCGATTAATTCAGCCATCTGTTGTAACATCGACCGAGCAGAACAAGCGAAGGAAATCAGGCCCCGGCAAGTACTTTCCCGCTTAGCCCCCAGGTGTGGTCGGCAAAGATGTTGCTGGGGACGCTGAGCCTGCCGTGGCGCGACAGATTTCGGCACGGCATCAAGCCTTGACCATGGAGACAATCGCTCCCGTAGCAGAGGAAATGCCTTTGGTCCTTACGTCGAGCCCCAGGCTCCGGCATGGGCACAACATAACGTCCAATTCCTCCAAACCGGGGAGCTTCCTGAGGAGAAGGAAGAAGCGGAGAAAGTAGCCCTCCGCCATGTACCAGTTCGACGACGTCTTGTACAAAAAAAGGCCGAACGGTGTGAAATTAAAGTGCATTCCCCGAGAGGAAGGGCTGGGGCTGTTGGCGGACATACACGGAGGCATATGTGGCTCCCACATAGGGTAGAGGGCCCTTGCCAGCAAGGCATTCCAGCAAGGTTTCTTCTGGCCCACTGTCCTCGAGGATGCAACGGCACTAGTAACCAAGTGTGAAACGTGTCAGTTCCATTCAAAGACGCTTCATCAACCAGCTCAAGCTCTGCAAACAATCCCTCTTTCCTGGCCATTCTCGGTCTGGGGGGTCGACATACTGGGCCCTTTTCCCCGTGCTGTCGGGGGCTTTGAGTACTTGTACGTTGCAATCGACAAGTTCACAAAGTGGCCAGATGTGGAAGCAGTGAGAAAGGTGACATCGCAATCAGCCGTCAAGTTCTTCAAAGGCCTGGTCTCGTGATTCGGGATACCAAACAGAGTTATCACCGACAACGGCATGCAGTTCACAAGCCACTCCTTCATGCAGTATATTCAAGATCTCGGCAGCATGGTCTATTTTGCTTCTGTTGCGCATCCTAGAAGCAACGGCCAGGCGGAGTGGGCAAATGCTGAAGTACAGTGAGACCTCAAGACAAGAACTTTTGACAGACTGCACATGTGCGGAAGGCACTGGATTGATGAACCGTCGGTGGTTCTTTGGTAGATCAGAACGACACCAAATTGAACCACCGGCCAGACACCTTTCCCCCTCGTTTACAGGGCAGAAGCAGGTCTCCCCATGGAACTCACATACGGGTCACCCCGAGTGCTGGCTTATGATGAGCTTGAGAGAGAGCAGTTGCGCCAAGATGACGCAACGCTCCTCGAGGAAGATCGTCTTCGGACGGCTGTGCGAGCAGCGCGCTACCAGCAGGCCTTGCGCCGCTATCATAGCCGCAAGATTCATGCCCGAAGTTTTGAGGAATGCGACCTTGTTCTTCGGAACGTTCAGTCGGCCAAGAATTCCAACAAGTTGACACTAAAGAGGGAAGGCCCTTATCGGGTAATACGAGTCACCAGGCCTGGCGCAGTCCGCCTGGAGACCAAAGATGGTATTCCAGTGAGTAACTCCTGGAACATCTAACATCTTCGTAAGTTTTACCCGTAAGGCACGGTTGCCGGGCTTCCTGGCAAGCCACCCTTTTGTACAAGCCTTGCCAGCAAGGCATGTAACCCTTCGTGCAAAGCCAGGCGCAGACCCTAAGCATAAATAAATGATGCACTAGCGCCCTAAGTTTTGGCATGCATGCTAGGTTGAGTCTCTTTCTCTGTTGGGGTTGACAGTGCTTGACGGTGGCTAACCCCTAGCATAGAGGTCGAGTTTGCGTCTCTCTATTTCCTTTCCATCCCCTTGTTCGCAGGATGCGTGGACATTTCTGCTGAGCTGTTTGGAAGAAAGAGAACAAACCGAGGTCGCCGGGGGCTGCACGACCAAGGGTCAGGCCACGGTAGGGCAAGTTTGCTGGGAGCTACAAGACCAGATAAGTCTTTCATCCCCCACTCCTTACTTCCGTATGAAACTTGGACGTACGAGGCTTCGTTCGCTCTTATGCCATCATGCTCCCTTTTTCCCTGTGTCCAACAAGCTTTGTTTTGGACTGGAGCTCGGTAGTAGTGTGATGGGAAGGGAGCAAACGAAGGGCCTAACCCTACCCTGCTCCTACTTCCATCAAGAGCGTGAATACGGTCGAGCTATGGAGCGGGGGGGGGGCAAGTCTTGTTGCCGGGGCACGATGTTTGTCTTGAGATAACAAGGATATGTTCCTTCGTGTGGATCCTGCCCGTTCACAAACAAACCCAGCAAACACCCTTCTCTTCATTATTACATTATGAACAAGTACAATTCGTACGAAATGCATACATGAGTGAGGGGTTACAAGATTTAAATCTTACAAAGCCCGTAGGCTTAAAAACTAAAAAGAGATAAGATGCCCGTAATCTGTTTCTTGTCCCTCTCCTCAGGAAATGGAACAAGATGGCGAAGGGCAAAAGGAGCGCCTAGGCGAAGCGTGAGCAGCATAAAAGCCATCTGGGTGGCCCACTGAGCCTAGTAGTAATGAGCGAGGTAGCTCGCCTCTCCACCTACCTTGCCTACCCCGACGGAGCCAGTTGCCGCCCTAAGCCAGCGCGTCGTTCCGCATCTGGCCGCTCCAATCCATCTCAAGTAACAGTGTTGAGTTGCTCCCAACCGGCTTGTTGGGGAGCACGGCAGCAAGGGCATCGCCGCTGACCTCGATTCCGACGCAGCGTAGAGCGCCTCCAGTGCCTCCGACTGCACCATATGCCGCCGACGCGTGCGTAGCCGCGCCATGCAGGCAGAGAAAGAAGCCGATGTGAATGTCAATGAGGTGCGCAGCTATGTGGATGTGGAAGAGGTGACGGCCAGGACGTTCTCGCTCGTCGCCATCATCGAGGAGAAGTAGAGCACGGGAGGCCGCCGCCTACCTCGCCACATCCCTCTGACCGGAGGTATAACTTATTTTAGAACCGGCCTTGTTCTAATGGCCTAGCTCCCCACGTCATTGCAGCCCTTTTTTCATCAAGTTAGGATTGCTCCCCACGTCGCAGCATACTGCATGTGGATATTCTTCTAGTATTACAAAGCTCCCCATGTAGCTAGCTCTGTCGGCTTGTCGAACAATCGAACATCACCTAAGTTTTTACTATTAGAGGAAAAAGGGTACTGCAGATACTGGCTAACAAACCGATCTCTTGGTTGGTAAGGGAAATAAAGATGCTGGCCTGACCGGTCTCTTGGTCGAAAAAGGAAAAAAAATGGGGGCGTTGGGTCGACAATGCAACCGAGAATGAGCACGTCTAGATTTCTTATGGTCACATAGGAAATCTCATTGACGAAAACAAAAATGCACAAGTCCAGACATGCTTTGCATGTTTGCCGTCGTTAATGTAAGCCCCCGTTAATCTAGTGCCGGTGTTGACTCGATGTGATGGCACTTCTTAGTTAATGGCTATTTTTCATAGTGTCAATGTAATGTCATTGATAACATATGAGATGCTACTGTTAATCATATGCCGCTGCAAAAACATGACACTACTTAAATAACCTTGTTACATATTTTTGCAAACAGGGTTGTCTATCTCCATACGGTATCTATTTGTGCAAATGGAAGCACAAACGTCAATTTTAGAGGAACCTGCTATGAGCTGACCTCACGGTGCTCTAGGTATTCCTACATTCGTAACTAGGTAGAATGACCAACGCAAGATGAAATAAGCTTATTCATCTGTTGACTTGTTGTTTGCTGTGTGGAACGAGGCTATCATGTGTGGAGGAGCAAACAAGCACCGCAGTCGCGCCGTCAACTCAAGATAAAAGAGACCAAGTCATTGATGGCCTGGGCGGCGAGTAGGGTCGTGCAAATATCGGTGCCTTATTTTAGTGGAACTACACAAAAAAGATATTGGGGTTAGTCGCACAAATTTACTATAGCCACACGGAAGGAATTACGCTCATTGATTGCATAGAATTTCCTCCGTGCCATCATAGGAGATCCCAAGGTGGAAATCAACTAACCACCTATAAAATTATGCATAATCTTCCTCACGTAGGTTAGTATCCCCTTCGTCCAGATGATCATGTTTTGGCATGCCGAGATATTTATATGTGCTACAATTTTGCGACACCGTTTAAGTACAAAGCTTTCCTATATTTTCACCTTCAGGACAATGAAAATGATTTCCGTGGAACTGCACAAAATGGTCTGATGTTTAGTGATCTCTATTGCCTCCTCTGTTTGCTGCAATGTGTCAACGTAAATTGCAAGATGAGCCATCAAGCTAGCTGTGGCGTTGCCAACATGCTAAAAGTGCACGCAACATTGAGCAGAAAGAAGCATGCCCAGGAAATTAATTCATGCGTAGGGAGGCCCTTTACTCAGAGAATCATTGATCGTTTTTTCTTTATTTCTACACATTCTCACAGTTATGTCTTGGTTATAGTCTTGTGAATCATTTATTTGCGTAAACATGCTGAACTTAAGTGCTTGTGAATGCTAGCTAGTATGCATACCGTATCTTGTGAAGCTTAGTTTAGTGTGAATGTTGACTAGTGTGTCAACCTTTACAATCGATGTATATTGTGGGCATGTTATTTAACCCCTTATTTTGACTCTCACAGTACTCGAGAAATTGTAACAGAGTTTCAATCACACACTTATTACATTGAGATCCTCATAAAGAGTATTATTACAAAAATATGTCTGAAGGCCAACTAAATAAGATACTGCGAAAGCTTCAAAGATAAATGAGTCCATCAACTCCAGGGCAAAACTGGGTGCATGACAACGACCTATCGCACCTTAATCCTCGTTTGAAAACTCTGCAACATGAGACGTTGCAGCCGTGTAGGTCAGCACATAGAATATGCTGGAAAAGTCACACTGTAGCAATAATGATGAACAAATATCTACCACTACATGCATATTTGGCTGGTGGAGGCTCTAATTTTAATTTTTGCATAAAGCTAATTTTTCTCTACAATAAAGGAATTTTTTTTATTTACTACTAAGTTAAATTAATCAATATTGAGAAGGTTCCTCCATCTCAATCCCAAAATCACCAATTCATTATTAACCCAACAATTATATTTAATAGAGTGATGAGATCAACCAATAATTCAAATACCAGGATACTCAAGATGTCCATAACCGGGGACACGGCTAATCATGACCAGTTGGTACACTCTGCAGAGGTTTGCGCACTTTTCCCCACAAAACTCGACTGCGTCCATGATCGGAAGATTGAGACATAGTCTTTCAGAAGCATTAACTCTTTACTCTGGATAGACCGATACACCTAATTTTCCATGCATCTGCTTAGACTTTCCGGAGTGCGAACCTTGCTACTACGAGTCTCTAGGGTTTGACGATCATCAGCAAGGCAAGTCACACTTTAATCATACTCTTCAATACCCAGTTTTACTTGCATTAGTTATACCCTCAAAGATTTTCATGAGTAGGACTTGGATACATATGTTTATGCTTCAAGTTCATGAGGTAGGAACCTATGTCTTGTGATAACCCCGGGAATATACGCTTTGTTACTTATTGCTTAGCCATTCTCGTAAACGTGGATTGGTATGCGAGATTCATTAAAGTTGCGAGAGTAACAACAACTAAGGGAAAGTTTAAGGTGGCAACTTTAACACATATCTGGGTGGATTGGTTGTAGGGCACCTGGAGACTCCAATGTTGTCCTAGGAGATCCCGAAGTACCCGTGTGATCATCCTATGGAATGTCACCCATGCTCAAAATGATCATATAATTATTCATGCCTAGAAACTTCCGTGTGCAGCTACAAGCCATTATGGGCTCTGGCATAGTTTAGTAAGTTGTGTGACCTCTTTTAGTGGTAGAATGCAAACAAAGAATAGCATACATAAGCACTAATGGACCAATTCAAAGAAAAGACCTCGGAAAACCTCGAATACAAGCATATAGCTATTGCAACATCAAACAAATTTTAACAGTACTAAATTATGTCCATTAGATTTTAAAAGAATGTTTTGGTCAAGAGCTTCGATTTGCAAAAAGAATCACCTCAAACGGAGTTACTAACCTCAAGATACGATCAAAAGAAGTTCAAATACAAATCTGTTTGGATTCGAAAATAACTTTGACTTGGTTTTCTGGATAGATGAGATCATACAGAAGATTTTGACATTGGTTTCATCGAATTCGGACAAACGAATAAAAAGTAACGAGGGTTAGAAAATTAGGGACTAAAATGTAAGAATTTTATTAGTGAATAGGTCCCTGGCGGAAAAAAAAGAAAAAAAAAGAAAAATAATCGGCGAACACTCGCTAAGAAGATCTAAACATACTACATTCGCTAAATAACTAAAAATAAAAAAACAAGTTTTAAAAGATAAACCGAAAAAACATAAAAAAAACCGGGCGGGTCGGCAGCGGTTTTTTTTACCGTCGGTTTTTCGGCGGTTCGACGGGATCTGGCGAGAAATCCGGCGGTGGCTGCGGGGCGAGGCATGGGCCAGCGTGTCGCCGCGGCGGGGGGCGAGCTGGGAGGAGGAGAGGGGGTCGGGGGCCCGGCATATAAAGGGCGAGGAGGGCAGCTCGGCTTGGGCGAGGGGGCGATGGCGGCGGTGTCCGCCTCGGGCACGACGGTTGTGGAGTGTTGGCTCGGACCCCATCCTCAGCCGGAGGCGGAGCGGGCGAGCGGCGTGGGCCGGCTAGGCCGTGGCCTGGCGAGCTGGGTCGGGCCGGTCCGGTCGGTCCAATATTTTTTATTAACTTTTTTCCAAAAATACAGAAAAATAGAAAAACATAATAAATATATTTTTAAAAATCGCAAAAAATTCACACATATCTAGGGCCTTATTAATGACGTTGTGAATATTTTTCAAGGCCTAAATGCCTAAAATAATAAACAAACATTTTAGTACTAATAAAATAATCAAAATAAAAATTTTAGCGAATAAAAATCCAGTAAATATATTTTTACTCAATTCAATTTCCAACATTTTAATTTTGAAGAAGTCATATTATCTTCTCTCATTATTAAAAAAACAAATATTGGAAATGAAATTTGGCAAAATTTTATATGATCCAAACCTCACTTGATAATAAATAAAATTATGGGTCCTTTTTAGAAAACTTCCAACTCTCTCATTTGTTCCTTGAGTTGCTTAAAGTTTCTTGGATCAATTTCTAACAAAATTCTAATTCAAAAATGCTCAAATGATGGATGCATATGAATGATCTATATGATAACATACAAATAGAAAATTGGGATGTTACAAAACTACCCCCCTTAAGATGAATCTCGCCCTCGAGATTCGGGTTGGCTAGCAAAAAGGTCTGCGTGCTCCTATCGAATGTCGTTCTCTCGCTCCCAGGTGGCTTCGTCCTCTGTATGGTGACTCCATTTAACTTTTCAAAACTTGATAACCTTGCTGCGGGTAACTCTGTCGGCAAACTCGAGAATCTTGACGGGCTTATCTTCATAAGTCGGGTCACTTTCTAGCTGAATTGCTTCCAGGGGCACTGTATCTCGTAGAGGAATATCGGCCATCTCTGCATGGCACTTCTTCAACTGGGAAACGTGAAACACATTGTGAACTCCGGACAAAGTTTTAGGTAGTTCCAACTAATATGCAACTTCTCCTCTGCGTTCCAAAACTATGTACGATCCCACAAATCAAGGTGCCAATTTACTCCTCGAAGTGGAGACACACGAAGGTATGCTCTATCTCCGACTTCGTAGGTTACCTATTTGTGTTTAGTATCGGCATAAGTTTTCTGTATGGACTGGGCTATCTTGAGTCTGTCACGGATCAACTTGACCTTCTCCTCTGAATCTCGGATTAGATCGGGTCCAAATAATTTACGGTCTCCAACTTCATCCCACATCAATGGTGTCTTGCACCTCCTTCCGTAAAAAGCCTCAAAAGGGGACATCTGCAGACTGGTTTGATAACTGTTGTTGTAAGAAAACTCTGCGTAAGGCAAATTATCATCCCAACTAGGTCCATAATCTAGCGAACAAGCTCTCAACATGTCCTCCAGAATCTGATTGACTCTCTTTGTCTGTCGATCTGTCTGTGGATGAAAGTTTGTACTGAACTCAAGCCTAGTAACCAAAGTCTCATGCAAGTGCTTCCAAAACTTCGAGGTAAACTATGTTCATCTATCTGATACGATGGTCCTCGGAACTCCATGCAGACATACGATCCTGGTCATGTATATCTTGGACAACTAAGCACTCGTGTAAGTGTCACGGGGATGAAATGGGCTACCTTAGTCAAGCGATCAACTATAACCCAGATTGAATCGTACCTTGATCGTGTCCTGCATAATCCTGTAATAAAATTCATTATGAGCTTGTCTCATTTCCAATCCAGTATCGGTAACGACTGAATTAATTCTGCTTGTTTCTGATGTTCTTCCTTAACTCTCTAACAGACATCACATACTGTTACATACTCGGCAATGTCTTTCTTCACACCGGTCCACCAGAAATTCCACTTCAAGTCCAAATATATCTTGGTGTTTCCTGGGTATACTGAGTAGGGCGAATCATGAGCTTCCTGAAGAATCAACTTCCTAATTTCCGGGTTATTGGGCATGTATATACGCTCTTCGAACCATGGTGTTCCGTATTCATCCTCACGGAAACCTTTTGCCTTTCCTTGGCTTATTTTGCCCTTTATTTCTGTAATACCTTCATCCGTCTTTTGGGCTTCTCGAATCTTTCCCAGCAAAGTGGACTGAATCTCCAATGTAGCAACATATCCTCTCGGAACTATCTCCAATTGTAGGTCTCTGAGATCCTCTGCTAACTCCTGGGGTAAACCTCCGATTATGAGGGTATTATCGTAACTCTTGCGACTCAAAGCATCCGCCACGACATTGGCTTTCCCTGGGTGATAATGCAATCTCATGTCTGTAATGCCCAGGATGGAGTTATACCTCCTACGTGTCGAGGCACGACTTAAAGGCATAAATCCATCCTAGAATGATCTCAAGTTCGGTAATCTTTGCACATCTCATGTAAAAGAGGGGATTGTAAACATAAATAGTTGGCTTACACTCGCCACGTCACACAATTACATAACATGTCTCAATCATCATACATTAAGAATATCACAACCCTCTAAGGGCAAAACCAAATGTCAAGATACCAAACTTAGATAAATAAACCACAGGCGGATCGAATCCTAGTAGGAGTCTCCACTACTGATCATCCGGATATCGCACATAGTACCGACTACGCTCCTCGTCGTACTCCCAATCCAGCTCGGTGCCATCACCTGGATAGCTCACAACTGGACCTGCATCTGGTGTGGTGAAGTAACTGTGAGCCACAGAGGACTCAGCAATCCCGTTCTCGGGTAACAAGACTATTTAAGCCTTGGGAAAGGATAAGGCTGAAGAAAAGAATAAGTGTCTGCAGCAGCAACTAGCTTACGTGAGTGAGAGCGAGAAGAGGAAGCCTCGATGAGAAGTGATCACGAAGTGATCCTAGCTACAAGCTCCACAAACATAACCCCTCCGTGTTCAACTCCCGAATCCCTATTCGGAAATTGACAGTCACGGAACACACGCTGGTAGTGTAATAGAAACATTGTGTCAAGTTATCTACAACCGGATATTAACAAGCTCCCATCTGCCACATAACCGCGGGCACGGCTTTCGAAAGTTCAAACCCTGCAGGGGTGTTCCAACTTGACCCATTACAAGCCCACGATCCGCGGAGTCGCAACTCCAAAGTGGGAAGACCCGAGTATCCTCGGAATCCCGTGCTCAAGATATCCCGAACTAAGGTAAGGCTAATCCAGCAAATCCTCCCGGCGTGCCGACACCCTGATAGTAGCCACGCGTATCTCGTCTCAGGCCACGACCGTATGGGTGATCCCACAGGTTTTTACCAGACCTTGAGTTCCCTCGAGGTGGCCCCGCGTAACCCCCAGTTTGGACCAACACTCATGTGGAGCACTGGCCCGGGTTGTTGAATTAAGAAAAAGGGTTTATAACTCCCTATGCAAGTTTAAATAGTTATTAGGCAAATAGTACCAATGTTGGGACTTGCTGGAAAAGACTTAGCACTTAGCGGTTTATCGAGGGGGTCCCATACACCCCAACCGTGTTAGGAACGCATAATCAAGGAACATAACACCGGTTTATACGGTTCCTAACGGCATGAGTGGAACAAATCACCAAGCAAAAGGCTTAGCCTTCCACCCTTGCCAATATATAGATGATTTCATTTTAAGCATTTATATAGTGTGATAAAACCCAACCAAACTTCATCATGAAGCAAGCATCTTCGATCTTCACCTGCAACTAGCAATGCTATAAGAAGGGCTGAGCGAAGCGTACTTAGCCAAGCAACGGTTTGCATAGGTAGGTTGGTTAAACATGGCAATTGGTTACAAGTAGGAGGCTAACAAGAAGATCATGGGAATCGAGGCAAAACTATAGATCGGAACTACTAGCAATAGGCAAAGATAGTAATGTTATCGGGGTTCGGTCATCTTGCCTGAAGAGAAGTCGTTCGGATCGTAAGAAGGGTCCTCGTGCTCAACCTCGTTGGAAACCTCGTGCTCGTACTCGAACTCAGACTCTGCTTCCGGCTCTAAACAAAATAATCACACCAAGCACAAATCAACAAGATGCAATGCGCACTCGAAAATGATGGATGCATGATGGATGCACTAAGGATGCACACGGAGCACGGACAATATCACTCAAGCAAAACACCTCAAAACATGATAACAATCTAATATTATTAATCTACATAGAAAATCAATCAAGTTTCATATAAGATTCGCTGAAATCGGAGTTACGGGCTAAAAGTTATGCCCGAAACAAGAAATGAGCGAAAGCTGAAAATTACAGCATCATAGCAAATTCGGAGCACAAAATAATTAAGCTACAGCATTCAAATAACATGGAAAAGGACATGAACACAAACTAGACATATACTACAGCAACTAAGTCCAAAGGTGCACCCCCAAAGGAGTCACGGATCAATAGCAATGATCTTGGACATATTGAACTTGACAATAAAATTCTGGCAGCAGAATTTTATTGAAACTTTGGAGCAAAAGATAAACATGCTACAGCCACTCAAATAGACATGTGAGGACATGAATGGAAATACAACAATATATATTACAAGGAACAATCAAGATCCACTCCAAAACTAACATGGTTTGTCCTAGAACATCACACGAACATGGCATCGGAACGTTACAGATTTCAGACTTAGTGAAAAACCACTAAGTCCTAAAACAGCAATTTCATCATAGCATCTAAAAGAGCATGTTTAAGTCACCTCGAAACTAATCATGGCAAGTGGTAAGCACCTCATCAAAGTACACATGAAGGTGATCCCGAAACACACAAGCATGCTTCATGGCGATAAACACAACGATAGCAACGAGCTCAACAAGATGGCATTTCATAACAAGTGAAACAACATCACAGCCACATGGCACTTTGCAACGAAGATAAACATGGCAAGAATAAATCTAACATGCTACCTAGCACATACAACATGTACATCATGGCAAGACGAACACGTGGACATGTCATTTGCATCATTCGGACAAACGAGCTAAAGATATCACATGGCAAAGATGGCATAAAAATATCACATAGCAGCAGTTTATATAAAGATGCACTCTTGCAACAGCAAAACAAGCACCTAGATGACTTCTAACATGCATGACAACAAAAGATAAAATGTAGTGCACGATCCCACGAACGTCTGGACATGCTATATGCGCGAAACGGAGCATCACACACAAAGTTAAAGCAGTTGAAAGATAGCATCAGAGAACAAAACACAGGGGACTTAGAGGAAATCGGGGCAACCTTCTCAGATCTGGAATAAATCCACGCGGGCTCGGGTGAATCTGGCCCAGGCGAAGAGATAGGGCCCGGGGTGGAGGCGGAAGGCGAAACGGGCCCGGGGCGGCGGCCGGCCCGCGAAGAGCTGGCGGAGAGTCGGTGGCGCCCGGATCTGGCAGCTGGCCGGGCCCGAGGCGAAGGCGGCTGGGCCTCGGGCAGTGGAAGGAGGCGGCCCGGATCTGCGGAGGAGGCTCGTTGGCGGCTGCGGTGGCCTGCGCGGCTCGGCCTGGAGGCAGCCTGGCGCGTCGGGCCGGAGGACAAGCTGCGGCCCACCGGGCGCCGAGGGGAGGCGGCCTGGCCCGTGGGGCGGTGCGGTCAGCGCGCGGGAGGCGATGGCCCGGCGGCGCGCGAGCTGGCGCGCGGGAGCCTGGACGGAGGAGCGAAGCGGGAGGCGGCTCGGCTGGGCCTTCGGGCCTGGCGAAGGGATTCTGGTCGGTCGCTCGAAGGAAGAGGCCTGGAGCGTTCGACGAGGGAGGAACCAGATCGGGGCGAGGCAGGCGATGTGGTCCAGCGCCCTCGGCGCTTGGGCTGGGCCCCGGTCGGTTGTAGGGAGGGATCGCGCGCGTTGACCTGGCTGATCGATCGATCGGCAGATCGATCAGCTGCGGCGGCGGCTGGTTCCCTCGGGAGAAAAGCCAAGTGGCAGATGGAGATTTGTGGATCTGAAGAAATATGAGGGAGAGAGAGGAGGAAGAAGGGGCTAGGGTTAGGGATGCCAAAATAGACTAGGGGGGGTCTAAATATAGCAGATTTTTGGGTTTGGGGGGAATTAGGTGGTGCTAGGAGCCCTCCGATCGCGATCCGACGGATCCGATCGCGGGGTAGTTTAGATGGGCCTAGGAGAGAGTAGTGGGCTGCAGGAGGGGTGTTTCTGGGCCACAAGTGGAGGCACTTTGGACCCACATGAATAACTGTTGGAATAGCAAACGGAGTCCAAACGCGACGAGATTTGAGAGGTGGGTTGCACACAACAAAACAACAACACACACAACAACCTCGCGGCACACCGGTAACGTTACACGCCCAAACACCAAAGTAGGCCTACGGAACATCACGGACACGTGAGGGAGCTCCGGAACGCGAAACGGACAACGGGAAGAAACGCGACGAACCGGAAGCAACCGACAACACAAATGCAATGTGATGCACATGTCTACATGATATGAATGAATGCCACACACTCACACAACAAAACGACGAAAACCCGAAAGACAAAGAACCCGGAATGGAAATAGATGAAGCCGGAGATATATTATATACCCAAAAGGGAAAGTATTACATCCGGGGCATTACAAACTCTCCTCTACTACAAAAAGATCTCGTCCCGAGATCTAGGACTGGAAAAAGGAAGGGTACTCGGAACGAAGATGATCTTCTCGTTCCCAGGTAGCCTCTCGGTCGGTGTGATGTGACCACTTGACTTTCAGAAATTTGATGGACTTGTTGCGGGTCTTGCGTTCGGTTTCTTCGAGAATTGCTACTGGATGCTCTCGGTAGGACAGGTCTTGTTGAAGATCAATCTCTTCAAACGGAATCATGCACTCAGGTGCCTTGAAGCATTTGCGGAGTTGAGACACATGGAACGCATCATGAACATTGGCGAAGTTTGAAGGGAGCTCAAGTTGATAGGCTAGGTCGCCTCTCTTGCCAAGAATCTTGAAAGGCCCGACGTATCTAGGAGCAAGCTTTCCTTTGATACCGAATCTTTGGGTGCCTTTCATCGGAGACACACGGAGATAGACATGATCATCAATGTTGAATGCCAAATCACGATGTTTGCCGTCATAGTAGCTCTTCTGGCGCGACTGAGCGGCCTTGAGATTCTCACGTATGACTTTGCACATTTCTTCGGCTTCTGAGATCAAGTCATTGCCAAGAAGTTGACGTTCGCCTGTTTCAGACCAGTTGAGAGGGGTACGGCACTTTCTGCCATAGAGAATTTCAAACGGTGCTTTGCCTGCACTTGCTTGAAAGCTGTTGTTGTAAGAGAACTCGGCAAATGGAAGGCAGTCTTCCCATTTCATGCCAAAGGAGATGACAGAGGCTCTGAGCATGTCTTCTAGAATCTGATTCACGCGCTCGACTTGACCACTAGTCTGAGGGTGAAAAGCAGTGCTGAATCTGATCTTAGTGCCCATGGCGGACTGAAAGGAGTCCCAGAACCTTGATGTGAACAAGCTTCCATGGTCTGAGGATGTAACTTGAGGAATGCCATGTAGGGACACAATTCTGGAAGTGTACAGCTCTGCAAGTTGAGCTGCATTGATTGATTCCTTGACTGGCAGGAAGTGAGCGACTTTGGTAAGCTTGTCAATCACCACAAAGATAGCATCATTCCCTCGCTTGGATTTAGGAAAGCCAGTGACGAAGTCCATTTCAATGTGGTCGAACTTCCACTCGGGAATAGGAAGAGGTTGGAGAAGGCCGGCTGGACGTTGATGTTCTGCTTTCACTCTTCTGCATACATCACATTCATTCACAAATTGGGCAATCTCCCTTTTCATGCGTGTCCACCAGTAAGAATGCTTGAGGTCTTGGTACATCTTGGAACTGCCAGGATGAATGGAAAGGAGAGAATCATGAGCTTCTTCCATTATGAGCTTCCTGAGATCACCTTTGGGAACAACGAGTCTGTCCTCGAAGAACAAGGTATCTTTCTCATCAACACGGAAGCACTTGTATTTTGGAGTGCCCTTTGCAATCCCATGTTTCACTTTCTTCACCATGGTATCACTGAGCTGGGCCTCACGGAGTTGATCTTCCAAGGTAGGAGCAATTTGTAGATTTGCAAGAAAACCCTGCGGGACAACTTGAAGGTTGAGCTTCCTGAACGCTTCACAAAGCTCAGGCTGGTACGGCTTGATAAGAAGGCTGTTGCAATATGCCTTTCTGCTCAAAGCATCTGCAATCACATTCGCCTTGCCAGGAGTGTATTCAATGCTGGGATCATACTCTTCGATCATTTCAACCCAACGAGTCTGACAAAGGTTCAGATGCGGCTGTGTGAAGATGTACTTCAAGCTCTTGTGATCAGTGAAGATGTCGACCTTTCTGCCCAACAACAGATGTCTCCACGTAATCAGAGCATGTACCACAGCTGCTAGCTCGAGATCATGTGTGGGATAGTTCTTCTCACTTGGCTTGAGCGGACGAGAAGTGTATGCCACAATTCTCTTATCTTGCATAAGCACACCACCAAGACCTTGAAGAGAAGCATCACAGAAAACTTCATAGGGCTTGGATTCATCTGGAGGAGTCAGAACTGGAGCAGAGACTAGCTTATCTTTGAGAGTTTTGAATGCCACTTCACACTCTGGAGACCAAAAGTATTTGACATTCTTCTGAAGCAATTTGGAAAGAGGCTTGGCAATCTTGGAGAAGTTCTCAACGAACATTCTGCAATAGCTGGGAAGACCCAGAAAACTACGGAGCTGCTTGACGTTCTGAGGAGCTTCCCAGTTGACAATTGCTTCAACTTTCTCAGGATTAACTGCAATACCGTCAGCTGAGATGATGTGGCCCAGGTACAAAACCTTATCGAGCCAAAACTCGCACTTGGAGAACTTGGCATAGAATTTATGCTCTCGGAGTCGATCAAGAACCAGACGTAAGTGCTTTTCGTGATCTTCTTCATTCTTGGAAAACACCAGAATATCATCCAGATACACAAGCACAAACTCGCCAGTATAGGGGTTGAAGATGTAATGCATCATCCTTGAAAAGGTAGGAGGAGCATTGGCGAGACCGAAGGACATGACGGTATACTCGTATGAACCGTAGCTCGTGCTGAAGGCCGTCTTGGGAATGTCTTCCTCGCGAATGCGAATTTGATGATAGCCCATTCGGAGGTCAAGCTTAGAGAACACTTTAGCTCCTTTGAGCTGCTCAAAGAGTTCGTTGATGTTGGGGAGCGGATACTTGTTCTTTATTGTCTTCTTGTTCAATGGCCGGTAGTCAACACAGAGACTCTCCGTGCCATCTTTCTTCTTGACAAATAAGACACCACAGCCCCACGGAGACGTACTAGGTCTGATGAGACCCATACTCTCCTGCTTATCAAGCTGCTTCTTCAGTTCCTTCAGTTCATCCGGAGAGAGCTTGTACGGACGCTGGCATGCTGGCTCAGTACCCGGCTCGAGTTCAATAACGAATTCCACCTGACGGTGTGGAGGCATGCCTGGAAGTTCTTCAGGAAAGTCGTCTTGATATTCGTTCACCACCGGAATGTGAGATATGGCATTAATTTCGCCCTTATCATTGAGAGAGAAAAGCCTGATAGTGTTATCCCTGGAGGCGAAGATAATCACATCTTCATCAGAATGAGTCATCTTGACTTCCTTTTGAGCACAATCAATGTGAGCATCATGCTGAGAAAGCCAATCCATTCCGAGGATGAGGTCAATGTCAGAATTGCCGAGAATCAGAGGAGAAGCCAAAAATCGATAATCACCCATGTGAATAGAAACATCCGGAGCATATATACGAGAATGCATCAATCTACCCGGAGAAACAACTGATAACTCCCTTGGCAAACTTTTGATGTCCACATTATTCTTGGATGCAAATGGTTGAGACATGAAAGAGCATGAAGCACCCGAATCAAACAAAACTTTAGCAGGTATAGAGTTTACTGGAAGGTTACCCAAAATGACATCAGAAGAATTCTTTGCTTGTGCTGCATTCGTCAGATTGACCCTTGCAGACTTTGGATCATGCCTGACAATAGCTGAACTCATAGGTGGAGGAGGAGGAAGACGCTTCGGATTCGGACATCTGTTGGCATAGTGACCTTTCTGAGTGCATTTGTTGCAAGTCACTTCTGAGAGAGGACGGAAATGAGAATCGCTTGACTTGGAGCCTTGAGACTGAAACTGCTTCTTCGACTGGTTGCTCGGGTTGGGTGGGTGGGAGAAACCACGTGCACCAGAGTTCTTGTTGTTGGAGTTGTTGGAGTTGTTGTAAGGAGCTCGAATCACTGGAGGAGGAGGAAGCCAGAACTTCTGATGCTTCGAGACCATCTGAGACGATGAGGAAGAGTGAACGGCATCTCGAATTCTCTTCTTAGAAGCCTCCATCTTAAGCTGAGCTGCTTCTTGTTTCAAAGCCATGTTATAGAACTTGTCGAATTCATCGGGCTCGAACAAGGTGAGAGCAAGCTGAAGTTCATCTTTGAGACCTCCACGGAACTGGTAGATTTTACTCTTGGCATCAGGAATGTCTTGCTTAGCATAGCGGGCAAGGTTTTGGAACTTGACATTATACTGATAGACTGTCATGGAGCCCTGCTTCAGGTTGCGGAATTGCTCACGCATACCCTCGATGACACTTGTAGGAATGTGGTACGAGCGAAAATCCTTGCAGAAATTCTCCCAAGAGATCACTTGACCTGGCCTGGAGACTTTGTACTGCTGCCACCAATCAGCTGCTTGATCTTTCAGTTGGAAGGCTGCAAACTTCACATAATCATCTTCCTTCACGTTACTGCACTCAAAATGCTTCTTTATGTCGGTTAACCAATCTTCAGCATCAAGAGGGTTGACACAGTAACTGAAAGCTTTAGGATTGTTGGCCAAGAACTGGTTGAGAGTAGCATGGTGCTGCTGGTTGAAGAAGTTGCCTTAGTTCCCTGGAACACCCTGATTAGCTTGATTAGCTTGCATCTGTTGCATCATCTGCATCATCAACTGGGTGTTCTGAGCTGTAGTCTGCATAATTGCTCTCCAAGCCTCAGGCGGAGGAGGAGGGGAAGGAGGACGTTCTGGGACCTCTTCCACCTCTGGGTTAGCATTGGGAACCTTTTTCGGAGCCATCCTGTAAGAGATGACCACGAATCAGCAATTGATTGACAAAAGGTATAAGCTGAATCAATGGAATGAATTGCATCAAGTCTTCACAATAATCATTCGAACAATAAGAACGAATGAAATCATTCGAACAAGAGGAACGAATGAAATTCTCAGTTAAATGATAACATCAATCTTCACGAGAAGCCACATAGGGGACAAAATGAAAATAAGAAAACAACAAGGTACGGACGGGAACAAACACAAGAGAGGAGTTTCGTTTTAACATCTTTGTGCTGAAAGCATATGAACGCGTTACGAAAAGGTTTTGCAATCCCCGGATCAGCATAGCCAAGGACCCTTTAAGATGCAACTCCTGATAGTAACATCGGTCATATAACCCCTTCACTCAATGTAGAACCCCGAACTCTGCATCCGTTGGAAGAATGCCTACGATCTACTGGATAAACCCACCTATAAATTTCCGAAAGGTTCCAGTTATGCAATCAGGTGTTGGGGATACACGGGAAGCACCGCGCAATCAACTCTAAACCTACATCCAGGTGTATCCATCCTTCAACACATAACCAGTCTTTCTCGGAAACTGTGTACCTCGGACCTTCGAAAAGCATCCACTATAACAAGCTATGGCAATACTCCCGAACTACCTCCCCAGTACTGGGTGATGTCGGGGTTATCTTGCCACTGGCCGTATAGGAGAGATTTTCGATGTCGGCCGTCTTAAGTATTTAGTACTGCCGCGATATGCTTGTGACGACAATACCCCGAAGCTCAACTCCCCGAAAACAGGAGGCATCGAGAACAATATCCTCGTCACAAGAACATCGAAACAATCCCAGAATACTCGCGGGATTCCTAACAAAAATTTGGTGCAATTTTGAAGATAGGAGAGACAAGAGTAGTCGTCAGGAGTCCTCACCAGAGAGGAAGGGGATGAGAAGCAAAGAAATCCTACTCTCCGATATAATATAGGACTCAAAAAGTTTTCAGTGTGTGCCTAGACTCGACCGTCAACGATTCGATCAAACAGTGGGGGCTCCTAGGTCGGAGAAGGCTCTGATACCAACTTGTAATGCCCAGGATGGAGTTATACCTCCTACGTGTCGAGGCACGACTTAAAGGCATAAATCCATCCTAGAATGATCTCAAGTTCGGTAATCTTTGCACATCTCATGTAAAAGAGGGTATTGTAAACATAAATAGTTGGCTTACACTCGCCACGTCACACAATTACATAACATGTCTCAATCATCATACATTAAGAATATCACAACCCTCTAAGGGCAAAACCAAATGTCAAGATACCAAACTTAGATAAATAAACCACAGGCGGATCGAATCCTAGTAGGAGTCTCCACTACTGATCATCCGGATATCGCACATAGTACCGACTACGCTCCTCGTCGTACTCCCAATCCAGCTCGGTGCCATCACCTGGATAGCTCACAACTGGACCTGCATCTGGTGTGGTGAAGTAACTGTGAGCCACAGAGGACTCAGCAATCCCGTTCTCGGGTAACAAGACTATTTAAGCCTTGGGAAAGGATAAGGCTGAAGAAAAGAATAAGTGTCTGCAGCAGCAACTAGCTTACGTGAGTGAGAGCGAGAAGAGGAAGCCTCGGTGAGAAGTGATCACGAAGTGATCCTAGCTACAAGCTCCACAAACATAACCCCTCCGTGTTCAACTCCTGAATCCCTATTCGGAAATTGACAGTCACGGAACACACGCTGGTAGTGTATTAGAAACATTGTGTCAAGTTATCTACAACCGGATATTAACAAGCTCCCATCTGCCACATAACCGCGGGCACGGCTTTCGAAAGTTCAAACCCTGCAGGGGTGTTCCAACTTGACCCATTACAAGCCCACGATCCGCGGAGTCGCAACTCCAAAGTGGGAAGACCCGAGTATCCTCGGAATCCCATGCTCAAGATATACCGAACTAAGGTAAGGCTAATCCAGCAAATCCTCCCGGCGTGCCGACACCCTGATAGTAGCCGCGTGTATCTCGTCTCAGGCCACGACCGGATGCGTGATCCCACAGGTTTTTACCAGACCTTGAGTTCCCTCGAGGTGGCCCCACGTAACCCCCAGTTTGGACCAACACTCATGTGGAGCACTGGCCCGGGTTGTTGAATTAAGAAAAAGGGTTTATAACTCCCTATCCAAGTTTAAATAGTTATTAGGCAAATAGTACCAATGTTGGGACTTGCTGGAAAAGACTTAGCACTTAGCGGTTTATCGAGGGGGTCCCATACACCCCAACCGTGTTAGGAACGCATAATCAAGGAACATAACACCGGTTTATACGGTTCCTAACGGCATGAGTGGAACAAATCACCAAGCAAAAGGCTTAGCCTTCCACCCTTGCCAATATATAGATGATTTCATTTTAAGCATTTATGTAGTGTGATAAAACCCAACCAAACTTCATCATGAAGCAAGCATCTTCGATCTTCACCTGCAACTAGCAATGCTATAAGAAGGGCTGAGCGAAGCGTACTTAGCCAAGCAACGGTTTGCATAGGTAGGTTGGTTAAACATGGCAATTGGTTACAAGTAGGAGGCTGACAAGAAGATCATGGGCATCGAGGCAAAACTATAGATCGGAACTACTAGCAATAGGCAAAGATAGTAATGTTATCGGGGTTCGGTCATCTTGCCTGAAGAGAAGTCGTTCGGATCGTAAGAAGGGTCCTCGTGCTCAACCTCGTTGGAAACCTCGTGCTCGTACTCGAACTCAGACTCTGCTTCCGGCTCTAAACAAAACAATCACACCAAGCACAAATCAACAAGATGCAATGCGCACTCGAAATGATGGATGCATGATGGATGCACTAAGGATGGACACGGAGCACGGACAATATCACTCAAGCAAAACACCTCAAAACATGATAACAATCTGATATTATTAATCTAAACAGAAAATCAATCAAGTTTCATATAAGATTCGCTGAAATCGGAGTTACGGGCTAAAAGTTATGCCCGAAACAAGAAATGAGCGAAAGCTGAAAATTACAGCATCATAGCAACTTCGGAGCACAAAATAATTAAGCTACAGCATTCAAATAACATGGCAAAGGACATGAACACAAACTACACATATACTACAGCAACTAAGTCCAAAGGTGCACCCCCAAAGGAGTCACGGATCAATAGCAATGATCTTGGACATATTGAACTTGACAATAAAATTCTGGCAGCAGAATTTTATTGAAACTTTGGAGCAAAAGATAAACATTCTACAGCCACTCAAATAGACATGTGAGGACATGAATGGAAAGACAACAATATATACTGCAAGGAACAATCAAGATCCACTCCAAAACTAACAAGGTTTGTCCTAGAACATCACACGAACATGGCATCAGAACGTTACAGATTTCAGACTTAGTGAAAAACCACTAAGTCCTAAAACAGCAATTTCATCATAGCATCTAAAAGAGCATGTTTAAGTCACCTCGAAACTAATCATGGCAAGTGGTAAGCACCTCATCAAAGTACACATGAAGGTGATCCCGAAACACACAAGCATGCTTCATGGAGATAAACACAACGATAGCAACGAGCTCAACAAGATGGCATTTCATAACAAGTGAAACAACATCACAGGCACATGGCACTTTGCAACGAAGATAAATATGGCAAGAATAAATCTAACATGCTACCTAGCACATACAACATGTAGATCATGGCAAGACGAACACGTGGACATGTCATTTGCATCATTCGGACAAACGAGCTAAAAGATATCACATGGCAAAGATGGCATAAAACATCGCATAGCAGCAGTTTTTATCATGATGCACTCTTGCAACAGAAAAACAAGCACCTAGATGACTTCTAACATGCATGACAACAAAAGATAAAACATAGTGCACGATCCCACGAACGTCTGGACATGCTATATACGCGAAACGGAGCATCACACACAAAGTTAGAGCAGTTGAAAGATAGCATCAGAGAACAAAACACAGGGGACTTTGAGAAAATCGGGGCAACCTTCTCAGATCTGGAATAAATCCACGCGGGCTCGGGTGGATCTGGCCCAGGCGAAGAGATCGGCCCCGGGGCGGAGGCGGAAGGCGAAACGGGCCCGGGGCGGCGGCCGGCCCGCGAAGAGCTGGCGGAGAGTCGGTGGCGCCCGGATCTGGCAGCTGGCCGGGCCCGAGGCGAAGGTGGCTGGGCCTCGGGCAGTGGAAGGAGGCGGCCCGGATCTACGGAGGAGGCCCGTTGGCGGCTGCGGTGGCCTGCGCGGCTCGGCCTGGAGGCAGCCTGGCGCGTCGGGCCGGAGGACAAGCTGCGGCCCACCGGGCGCCGAGGGGAGGCGGCCTGGCCCGCGGGGCGGTGCGGTCGGCGCGCGGGAGGCGATGACCCGGCGGCGCGCGAGCTGGCGCGCGGGAGCCTGGACGGAGGAGCGAAGCGGGAGGCGACTCGGCTGGGCCTTCGGGCCTGGCGAAGGGATTCTGGTCAGTCGCTCGAAGGAAGAGGCCTGGAGCGTTCGACGAGGGAGGAACCAGATCGGGGCGAGGCAGGCGATGTGGTCCAGCGCCCTCGGCGCTTGGGCTAGGCCCCGGTCGGTTGTAGGAAGGGATCGCACGCGTTGACCTGGCTGATCGATCAATCGGCAGATCGATCAGCTGCGGCGGCGGCTGGTTCCCTCGGGAGAAAAGCCAAGTGGCAGATGGAGATTTGTGGATCTGAAGAAATATGAGGGAGAGAGAGGAGGAAGAAGGGGCTAGGGTTAGGGATGCCAAAATAGACTAGGGGGGTCTAAATATAGCAGATTTTTGGGTTTGGGGGGAATTAGGTGGTGCTAGGAGCCCTCCGATCGCTATCCGACGGATCCGATCGCGGGGTAGTTTAGATGGGCCTAGGAGAGAGTAGTGGGCTGCAGGAGGGGTGTTTCTGGGCCACAAGTGGAGGCACTTTGGACCCACACGAATAACTGTTGGAATAGCAAACGGAGTCCAAACGCGACGAGATTTGAGAGGCGGGTTGCACACAACAAAACAACAACACACACAACAACCTCGCGGCACACCGGTAACGTTACACGCCCAAACACCAAAGTAGGCCTACGGAACGTCACGGACACGTGAGGGAGCTCCGGAACGCGAAACGGACAACGGGAAGAAACGCGACGAACCGGAAGCAACCGACAACACAAATGCAATGCGATGCACATGTCTACATGATATGAATGAATGCCACACACTCACACAAAAAAACGACGAAAACCCGAAAGACAAAGAACCCGGAATGGAAATAGATGAAGCCGGAGATATATTATATACCCAAAAGGGAAAGTATTACATCCGGGGCATTACAATGTCGTAATCCTTTATGTGCTCCAACCATCTCCTTTGCCTGAGATTTAACTCCTTATGCGTGAAGATGTACTTCAAATTCTTATGGTCCATGTAAACATCACAACGGTTTCCCATTAGAAAGTGTCTCCAGGTCTTGAGTGCGTGCACTACGGCTGCTAACTCCAAATCATGTGTGGCATAATTCATCTCCTGGGGTCAAAAATGACATGAGGCATATTAAATAACTCTTCCTTCTTGCATGTTAACGCCTCCAAGTCCTTGATGAGAAGTGTCGCACTACACCTGAAAATCATTGCGTATATTCGAAAGAATCAACACTAGGGCTGTAACCAAACGTTCCTTCAACTCCTGAAAACTGGCCTCCCATTCGTCGGTCCAATTGTACTTAGTTTCCTTCTTCAACAACTCTGTCATGGGCTTTGCAATTTTGGAGAAATTCTCAATGAACCTCCGATAATATCCTGCGAGTCAAAGAAAACCGCGAATCTCTCCAACTGAGGTTGGTGCTCTCCACTCGGTGATGGCCTCTACCTTGGAGGGGCCTACTATTATACCATCTCCTGATATAACATGTCTGAGGAATCTGACTTACTTCAACCAAAACTCGGATTTGCTGAACTTGGCATATAACTGATGTTCCCTGAGCTTCTCGAGATCCAAACGTAAATGTTCCTTGTTCTTCTTCATTCTTCAAGTAAATCAATATATCATAAATGAATACTACCACAAACTTATCCAAGAACTCCATGAACACCTTGTTCATCATACTCATAAAGCAGGCAGGGGCGTTAGTTAAACCAAACGACATAATCGTATACTCATAAAGCCCGTACCTCATGGTAAAAGTTTTCTTAGGTATGTCCCGATCTCGGATCTTCAACTAATGATATCCAGATCGTAAATCAATCTTAGAGAAAACTTTGGCTCCTTGCAACTGGTCAAACAAATCATTGATCATTGTCAGATGGTACTTGTTCTTGATCATTACCTCATTTAGCGCACGATAATCCACAACCATCCTTAATGAACCATCGTTCTTCTCAACTAGAAGTACTGGGGCTCCCCAAGGTGAAGAACTTGGTCGAGTATAACCTTTCTCCATTAACTCCTTAATATGCTTCTTAATATCCTCCAAATCATTTGCGGGCATCCGGTACGGTCTCTTGGATATTGGTCCAATGCCTGGTAACAACTCGATCAAAAACTCGATGTCTCGATCCGGTGGCTGCCTGGTAATTCCTCTGGGGGTAATCCTTAACTATTGGTACTTCTTCCTGAACAAGTCCCGAGAGAGCATTCACTTGCGTCCTCCTTGGCGTGTGTCTCGACATGTACTTGATCTATTTTCCTTCTGGGGTGGTGAGGAGAATAGATTTATTGGCGCAATCAATGTTTCCCTCATACATAGATAGCCAGTCCATACCTACAATTAAGTCCAAACCCTGGGATTCCAAGACAATGAGGTCGGTGGGAAAAACATGTCTCCCAATGGTCAGCGGCAATTGATAACATCCTCGACTAGCCATGTACTCTGCTCCAGGGGAACTCACTAGCATAGGTGACTTAAGGGCTACAATTGGCAAATTATAATTGTCCACAAAACCCCTTGATATGTTTGAATGCGATGCACAAGTGTAAAAAAGAACAAGGGTTGTAAATGCATAACCAAAAACTTACCAACCACTACGTCGGGCTACTCGTCAATTTCCTCCACAGTGACATGATTCACCTGTCCTCTGGTGAAGGGATTGGGCTTCTTTCCTGAGATTCCATTGCCATTTCCATTCTTGGCCTCAGGCCACTCGGTGGCGTAGTGTCCGATCTTCCCGCACTTGAAACAAGTAAAGTGACTCAGATCCTTCTTGGTGGGGGTTGATGGGGTGGAACGGCTCTGACTGTTGTTTCCTCCATTCCCATTGCCATTCCTGGGACCACTATGGTTGTGTGAATTTCCTCCATTGTGAGAATGGCCTCCATGGTTATGTCCTGCATGGGTGGGATGAGTATGTCCTCCTGAGTACGGGGAATAGCGAGGCTTCTGCTGAGCTCGAGAGTTATACTTCCCCTGTCCATACTTCCGCTTGTGGCTCTCTATCTGCTACTGCTTGCCTTCAATCATGATGGGCCTATCTACCAGCTCCTGGTAGTTGTTGAAGGTTGCTACCATCAGATGCACACTCAGCTCATCATTGAGTCCATCAAGAAATTTCTCCTACTTCGCGGCATCTGTGGTGATGTCATCTGGGGCATAGCGAGCTAACTGCCTGAAGTGGTCCACATACTGCCCCGTAGTACGGTCTCGCAGACGTAAGTTACGGAACTCACGCATCTTCAGGCTCATGGCTCCAACTGAAACATGTGCAGTGCAGAAGGCTTGCTGAAACTGATCCCTAGTAACTGTTGCAAGGGGATAAGTGGTGGTGTAGTTCTCCCACCAACCGGCTACTGGTCCCTCAAGCTGATGTGCAGCAAAACGCACTCTCTCTACATCTGTGCATCCAACAGCTGATAGCTCGCTTCCCATCTTGCGGAGCCAGTCATCTACAACAATCGGCTCGGTGCTACTAGAGAACACCGACGGATTCAACCTTAGGAAACGGGTCAGGTTCTCAACTGGAGGAGGGTTGTTATTGTTGTTGTTTTGGCCTTGGTTCTGGACAAGTAGTTGCATCAAAGTGTTCTGCTGCTGGATCAACTAGGTGAGCTCGGGTGGGAAGGTGAATCCAGGCTCACGTCTCGGAGGCATCTGATGGGCTAGAGGGATGAGAAATAGAATAGAATGAGGTCTAGTGAGAGATTTCACTACCCATATGCACATGAGACAAACATATTCATATCACACCACTCAATTTCAAACAAGATTCGCACAATTGATCCTAAGCTACTATTACCAAACTCGCGAACGATCCTAAATACTTGGGAGAGTACTAATAGTAACAAGGTGGTCATCTAAATGTTTTGATCAGCAGAACACTCCATAATATATGCTCCAGTTTCGTCTTCATAATCATCATTGTCTTCATCACTTTCGGTGTCGGTGTCATCTAGTATGATGTAGTCTTCCGAACGAATGCCCATCTCAGGTTCCGGCTTCACCACGGGTGCTCCTAGCTTCTTCTTCAGTTCTTCATTCTGCTCCAGTAGTACAACAATTTCATCTTCATATCCATCACGTGTTGACTTGAGTTCCTCCTCTAGCTCGATATTCCATGTCATCACCGTCTTGGTCTTCAGCATGATGGTGCACATATGATTCTCATATCAGCGAATGTGCTGGTCCATCTCCTGTATGAATGCTGCAATGGATTTATCATTCCTGGTGCGAATCATCTCCCATTGCTCGTCTCGGCGTCCACAAATATGGTAGGTGGTGTCTTCAAGATCCTTCTTGTAGACTTTGAAAATACGTCCAAAGGTGATGTGCGCTGCCATACTCTTTCATAAGCTCTAAGTTGGTGCATCAAAGATGAGCTCGATGGGTTTCATGACTGGTGCAATAGTCCTCCCATAACACAAACTTTGATCTTCCAGTGTTCCCCTTCTGGTAAGGTTGAAGTGAAGGTTCCAGTGAAACTTGGTACTCTGATGTTCAGGTACTTCTTGACTTCCTTCAAGTGTCTTCCGAAAGGGGTATTGTCATCGGGCTGAGTAAACTTGTTCCTGGGGTCCAACATCTGTGGAGTAGAAATAGAGAAGGATTAGAAATTAGTAGAGAAGAGCATCATGTGATTTTTCCTAGTGGTCGCGTCCTATAGTCAGCATGTGCTCTGATACCATCTTGTAGCGACCACGATCCCAATGGACCAAAGTCTCTGTGCTTATGTGTCATCCCTGGATCGGTATGCTGACACTCACAATACTCGAGGAGTTATAGCAGAGTTTCAATCACACACTTATTACATCAAGATACTCATAAAGAGTATTATTACAAAAAATATGGCTGAAGGCCAACTAAATAAGATACTGCGGCAGCTTCGAAGATAAATGAGTCCATCAACTCCACGGCAAAACGAAATGCATGACAACGACCTATCGCACCTTAATCATCGTCTGAATACTCTACAACATGAGACGTTGCAGCCATGTAGGTCAGCACATAGAATATGCTGGCAAAGTCACACTGTAGCAATAATGATGAACAAATATCTACCACTACATGCACATTTGGCTGGTGGAGGCTCTAAGTTTAATTTTTGCATAAAGCTAATTTTTCCCTACAACAAAAGAATAATTTTTTGTTTACTACTAAGTTAAATTAATCAATATTGAGAAAGTTCTTCCATCTCAATCCCAAAATCACCAATTCATTATTAACCCAGAAAATTTTATTTAACAGAGTGATGAGATCAATTAATAATTCATATACCAGGATACTCAAGATGTCCATAACGGGGGAAACGACTAATCATGATCCGTTTGTACACTCTGCAAAGGTTTGTGCACTTTTCCCCACAAGAGTTGACTGCATCCATGATCAGAAGATTGAGACATAGTCTTTTAGAAGCATTAACTCTTTACTCTGGGTAGACCGGTACACCTACTTTCCCCTACGTCTGCTAGTCTACCATTGAAAGAGGTCACACAACTTATTCAACTATGCCAGAGCCCACAATGCCTTGTGGCTGCACACGAAAGTTTCTAGGCATGAATAATTATATGATCCCTTCGAGCCTGGGTGGCATTCCATAGGATGATCACACGGGTCCTTTGGGATCTCCTAGGACAACACTCGATTCTCTAGGTGCCCTGCAACCAATCCACCCAAATATGTGTTAAAGTTGCCACCTTAAACTTTCCCTTAGTTGTTGTTACTCTCGCAACTTTCATGAGTCTCACATACCAATCCACGTCCACGAGCATGGCTAGGCAATAAGTAACGAAAAGTATATTCCCGGGGCGATCACTAGTCATAGGTTCCTACCACATGACCTACAAAGCATAACCTTATGTATCCAAGTCCTACTCATGCAAATCTTTGAGGGTATAACTAATGCAAGTAAAACTGGGTATTGAAGAGTATGATCAAAGTGTAACTTGCCTTGCTGATGATCGTTAAACCCTGGAGACTCCTAGTAGCAAGCTTCGCACTCCGAAAAGTCTATCGCAAGCAAACAATAGCATGCATAAGCACTCATGCACTAGATTCAAAGAAAAGATCTCGGAAAAGCTCGAAAACAACCAAATAGCTCTTGCAAGAGAAAACAATTTTTAACAGTTCTAAATTATGTGTACTAGATCTTAACAAAATGTTTAGGTCAAGAGTTTCGATTTGCAAAAAGAAACAACTCAAACGGAGTTACGAAACTCAAGAAACAATCAAAAGAAGTTCTAATTCAAATATGTTTGAATTCAAAATTTAAAACTTCCAAAAATAACTTTGAGTTTGTTTTTTTCGATAGATGAGATCGTAATGAAGATTTTGACGTTGGTTTTATTGCATTTGGACAAACGGGGGTTTGAAAATCAGGGACTAAACTGTAAGAAATTTATTAGCGAATAGGTCCCTGGTAGAAAAAAAATTATTGAGCGAACGCTCGGTAAACAGATCTAAACAGACTACGTTCACTAAATAACTAAAAATAAAAAAAGGGGTTTTAAAATAAAAACAAAAAAACGAAAGGAAACGGGCGGGTCGGCGTCGGTTTTTTTTTTACCAGCGGTTCGACGGGATCCGACGAGAAATCCGGCGGCAGCGGCGGCGAGCGTCTCCGGCGTCGGCTGCGAGCGACGGCTGCGGGGCGAGGCGCGGGGCGGTGAGACGGCGCGGTGGCAGAGCTGTGAGGAGGAGAGGGGACTGCTCGGCTTGGGCGAGGGGGCGACGGTGGTAGTGTCCGCCTCGGACATGTCGGCGGTGGCTTGTTGGCTCGGGACTCCGTCCCGAGCCGGAGGCTGAGCGGGCAAGCGGCGTGGGCCTGCTGGGCCGTGGCCTAGCGAGCTGGGACGGCCCTGTCCGGTCGGTCCAATTTTTTTTGAAAAAAAACCTTGTCCCGAAAATAAAGAAAAATAGAAAAAACATAATAAATATATTTTTAAAAATCGCAGAAAAATTCTCACATATCTAGGGCCTTATTAATGACCTTGTGAACATTTTTCTGAGCCTAAATGCCTAAAATAAAAACAAACATTTTTGTACTAATAAAATAATCAAAATAAATATTTTAGCGAATAAAAATCCAATATACATATTTTTCCTCAAAATTCAATTTCTAACATTTTTTTTCTGTTTTTGAAGAAGTCCTATTATCTTCTCTCATTTATTGTTTTCAAATATTAGAAATGAAAATTGGCAAAAATTTATATGATCCAATCCCCACTTGAAAATAAATAAAATTGTGGGTCCTTTTTGGAAAACTTCCAACTCTCTTATTTGGTGCTTGAGTTGCTTAAAGTTTCTGGGATCAATTTCCAACAAAATGCAACTTCAGAAATGCTCAAATGATGGATGCATATGAATGATCTAAATGATAACATCCAAATTGAAAATTGGGATGTTAGATGCATGAAGTACACCATCCTTTAATTTGGTGGATGCCAAGTCGGCCCGAAAAGGAGCTATAACTTTTTTTGAAGTTGAAAAATGTTACCGATGAGGAGCCATAATTAAGCTGGAGGCGTCTCTTATTTTCTTTCAAATGGTCAATAAGGAGGAGAGCTAGAGAGTATCTCTAATGGGCTGCCTCTAGTGTAAAGGCCTTCCAGTACGAAACACGGGCAACCAACTGGGCAGATACAAAAGCCTATCCATATTAAGCCCATTTGTATTTGTTTTCTGCGAGGGGAAGCCCATATTTGTTGAAGAAGGGGCGATCCCAGGAAAACCCTCATTCCTCCTCACTTCCACTTATATTGCAGCTTGCTGGACTCTCCCGCTTCCAGCGCCTCCAATGCCCCCGCTGCCCATCTTCCTCACTCGTACACAAAACCCCTGCTCACCTTCTTCCTCGCTCGTACAGAAAACGCTAGCTCCTCTTCTTCCACTCCTACAGAAAACCCCATTCCTCATTCTTCCCCACTCGCACAGCCACTAGGATCGTCTCTGGATACGCTACTCAAACATGTGAGCTCGGCGCGACGCTCGCAATGAAAATGGAGTCGACAGGCCCCAGCGCCAAGAAGATGAGGCTCTGGCCAACGGCGACGCCGATTGTAGATCCCAAACCCGGTAGCGCAGGGAGAAGCGGCGAGCCCCACCCCCCCCCCCACCCCACCTGGATCTGAGGAACATGTAGAATCTCCGGTGGACCGCATCAGCGATCTCCCGGACGACATCCTTGGAGAGATCATTTCCCTTCTTCCCACCAAGGATGGCTACAGCACACAAGTCCTTGCATCTCCATGTCACCCTCTATGGCGCACCGCGCCCCTCAATCTCGACTGTTGTCAGATATCTGTCCTTCCTGAATTTTATATCCTCAGATCCATAGACTCCTCCCATCAGGTCCCCGTTCAACGCCTATGCATCCTGACACGCTAACATCCAATGAATTTGAAAAACTCCATCAGCTTGAGTTTTACCATTATTACGAACAAAAATATGCAGTGAACTGAAGTCTATATAACTGTGCCCATACCATCGTTGTCCATCTCGTGGTTTTCCTCCTCTCTCCACACCCTCATCATAGCCCGATGCCATCTACCTGATAATCTCGTACTAATGATTCGACTCCCACTACTAAAAAGACTTTCTCCTGTGGTGGTTGCTCTGTCGGAGGCCTCACTACACAACATCATCCAATCTGGTTGCCCTGCCCTGGAGCGCTTGCTGCTTGTTTTCGGATTATAAATATGTATCTATTGTCTCCAAATAAAGTCGCCTCACCTTAAAAGCATTGGAATCATTTTGAAGGACACCAACTAATCATCGAAGTTGCCCCTTCACTTGAAAGGTTGCTTCTTGATTATTGTTATAAACATTCGGAAATAACTGTCGTCTCTGAGCCTAAACTTGAGTCCTTGGGTGTACTTCATGATCCGTTTGTACATCACTAATGATGTTTGGCTCCACACTTATTCAGGTACGGTATATTATCATCTACACTTTTGTAATCACAAGCTGCATTTTTCATTTGTGCGCATAAGTTTTATATCATCTTGGAGTACACTTTGGATACTAATATTATGTTATATGCTCAATGAAGAGTTCGTCCATCGATAGCCTACCAATGGTGTAGGATTCTATCAAGATCTTATATATCAGAATGCTTAGTATTGATCTGAACACAATTATTGGCTTGTTGCGATGATTTCCATGTTTGGAGAATTTGTATATAAAGGTGATTATTTCATGCACATTGAAAGCCCATATATATTTTACTAGAATCACCGTTCAGTTGTCGCTCTATCGACATACTCTTTTTTTAGACATGAAATGTTTTCAATCTTCATGTCTACGTAGGTAGCAACACATGGAGAAAAACATATAACCAATCGGTGGCGTAATAAGCACCGGGATTTTCTCAGTTCTCATGACATTCGCTTGAGGAAAATAACAATGGAAGGTTACGCATCCAATCAGGAAAACTGAAACTTTGTCACATTCTTCCTGTTGAATGTGAGGTTACTATTGTCCATGAGGCTTAAGTTTTTCAACACGAAATTTCTCACGGGTGGATACGTTGAACAGCAAAAAAAGAACTTTCGGGTCGACAAATGGGCTTCTGAACGTGCTCATCTTCTATTTACAACAACTTGTCGTCATATGACAGTTAACTTTTTGGCACATGATATTGATTTTATGGATCAGACGGGCCCATTTGTTTGTGACTGCCAAAAACAGTGGTTGGGTTAGATGTTATTGCCATGCATGTTCAGTCTGGGTTTTGTCCAAACCTGATGAACAATTAAGCATCATGCTTTTTTACAGTCCGTAATCTGGATTTCAACTCGGCTATGACTGTCATATTTTGTTTGAAACAAGGCAAATGGCTTGCCATTTTTTAATTAGGAGATAAATATTGTAACAAATCCGAACCAAGGTAAATAACATCGCTCTTGGCAGTTGCTTGAGCTCACTGTGCATTACAGAACCCAACTGATTAGCCCCCGCCAGCACCCACAAACTTATATAGAACTAGCACACCAAATGGGTTGTAAATTTTCATAAGAAAGGCTACATGACCAGGAATGTTTACCTTTTCTGTTGTACTTGTGTGTGAACTTGTTAGAATGTATACTATGGGATTGTTAGAATGTACACGGCCGAATTTTGACATGCCCAAACCAGCAGCGCGGCCGGACTGCCCGCTGCCGCTCAGGGGCCGGTGGCACTGCCTCGCGTCGTGCCCCACACCCCCTATTAAATCCAGTTTGGTCCATCCCCCAACCGCCAGCACGGGATGGAATTTTCATCTTCTTCCCCCTAGCGATGTCGGGGGATTGAAGAAGGGCGGCATCCAATCCACCACCGGCGATGGTTTCCTATCCAAGTGATTTTCAGAGAAGAAACTGCAAATTTCAGTTTTCAAATAAGAAAGTGCATGTTTCAGAGGCAAAGCATTTAAATCAACACGCACTTTTCAAACATGTGTAACAGAATGTTGGAAATTTTAGTCATGGTCGAAAATGGAACTAACAACAAGTTAATAGCATGCTGATTAACATTCATGTATAGCACATCTTCATATGATGCACAGTCAGAAATAAATACTATTTTCAAAATGCCAAGACAATATTGAGTGTGTGAAAATCTGGGTTAACTAGCGACGAAATTTTGGCAAGTGGTGGAGGTGGTGTGTGTAGATGACATGGCGAGACCCCACATGTCAGTAATAGCTATGGCAAAAAAAATCTACTGCACCATTTGGAATCAAATCCGGATAGTATTGCTTTTGGGTGATACGGTTGTAACGCCTGGGCTATTGCAGGTATGATCCAAATAATGAAGGCGCTCTTTTTCACTTCTCTAAGGCGTCTTGCCTGGCTCTGGTCCGTTCCCGTCCGTGTGCACGACATCCTCCTCCGGCTTTGTGCGCTCGTCGCGGCGCCACCGTCTTTCGCTATCAACATACTCAACAAACGAGTGGCATCTGGACATGACTATACATTTAGAGGCTGACAGTCAGGACCCACCAGGTCCATGGCCGTATGCAAGCAAGTGACTCATTTGAAAAAAAATTCTTCTTCGTAATTGTATACCACGCTTTGGGCCCACGGGTTTGTCTACCTAGTAGTCAATAAACAAAATAAATTTACAACGAAGACCGTCCTTGGCGAGCTTTTTTAGGAGTACCGAGGATCTAGCAGGTATATTTTCCAGAATGTTCAGCCACGACATGTGCAGCCCACGACATACCGACATAGTGGTTTCAAATTGTTTTATAAGGCCCATCATGTATGTACCGGCGTATGGGACTCCTAGCATTGGTTCTATTTTTTCTAAAACATCGATAGCCCAATTTACCTTTTTTTTTAATAAAACGCAGATCGATGTTCTTTTATATATATATATATATATAAGAATAAGAATGCGGGGCCCAATTTATGTTTTCCATTCTAACCAAATTATTATTATTATTATTATTATTATTATTATTATTATTATTATTATTATTATTCTATATTTAATACAAACTTGTAAATGTTTAATAGAAGTTGGCAAGGGAAATGCTGGTTGTTTTTTACTCTAAGGCAATGAAAATCCTAGTGATTGCGCACAAAAGCTTGCGAAGATTTAAGGATCAATGTAATAATAACATGCTCATTTTTTTGAGAAATAAATCGCTAATTTTCTACTTTCCTATATAATATAATGTCCAGCTCTGGTTTAATTTTTGATACTAATTGCTCCGTCTAACCTAATATTATCTTTACTACAAAGCCCAGCAAATTCGTGTATTTTAAGAAACTTCAAATGGGTTGTGATTCTTAGAACAAGTGAAATGGACCGAATTTATGCTACGCTATTTGTTCACCCAGCCCAAAAATTGACTGTGAATTCTCAAAAACATGGGTTAAATATGAGCCACATATTTGTAGGGTGACATGTAGGCCAATAGGTCAAAGCCTACGGCAGGCGTGGTCAACTTAGTCAACAAATCATTGTGACATCCGCAACCATTGGATATACATACATACATACATACATACATACATATATATATATATATATATATATATATATATATATATATATATAGGATGGGTCTATTATCATAACACCCCTTAAGTCCTTATTCTCATAACAAAAACCTTATTCTCACAACACCCCTACTTAAATAGGTTTCCAGCGCGGAGCACCCCGAGGACAGCAACCACTGCCCCGCCTTCTACCCCCGCGCTGCCGCCCCGTCTCCTTCCCCCAGCACCGTCGCGCCGGCTCCTACCCTGATGCAGTGCGGTTTTCTTGTGCAGTTCGGAAGCGCAAAAAACGCTCGCAGCCATTATTCGTCGATCGCACCGTTTTCAAAACTGCTCTTAAAACGTGCGGAATCTCGAAAAGTGTTCAACATGGCGAAGTTGCGTCTACCCCATAGCTTTTCAACGGTATATTACACGCATAATTCCGATAAACGGTTTAAAAACTAGAGCAAAAAAGGTACCGAAAAAACAATACGTACAGTTTTTTCAAACATGCAGTTCACCGTTTTTCAAAACTGCTCTTCAACCGTGCGGAATCTTGAAAAGTGTTCAACATGGCGAAGTTGCGTCTACTCCATAGCTTTTCAACGGTATATTACACGCATAATTCCGATAAACGGCTAAAAAACTAGAGCAAAAAAGGTATCGAAAAAACAACACGTACAGTTTTTTCAAACATGCAGTTCACCGTTTTCAAAACTGCTCTTAAACCGTGCGGAATCTCGATAAGTGTTCAACATGGCGAAGTTGCGTCTACTCCATAGCTTTTCAACGGTATATTACACGCATAATTCCGATAAACAGTTAAAAAACTAAAGAAAAATGATACCAAAAAACATCACGTACAGTTTTTTCAAACATGCAGTTCACTGGTCTCTGTGTTGCAGTAACATACAGTTCGGAAGCGCAAAAAAACGCGTCGATTTGGGTGTCGCGAAAAACAGAGTTTCCGCGTTTTTGTAATTTTAAAACTGCTCTTAAACCGTAATGAATTAGAGGGGGTGTTCTACATGAAAAAGCAGCATCTCGACGATATCTTTCCAACGATGTATCATTTGGATCATTTCGACCAACATTTTGTAAAAATTTCACGAAAAACGGCCACTGCCCTTCGTAGTCAGCCGCACGATTTTCAAATTTAATTAAAAACCGTAAGGAATCTCAAAAACATTTCAACATATGAAAGTTGCGCCTCGTTCGTAGCTTTCCAACGGTATATTACACGCCTTGTTTCGACAAACGGTTAGAAAACTGGGGTGAAAACAGTACCGAAAATTTGAAAAAAAATTCGAAAAACACAATTCCGCAATTTAGTAAATTCAAAACTGCTCTTAAACAGTAGCGAATTAGAAAAAATAATAGATTTGAAAAAGATGCGCGCCGACGATATCTTTCCAACGGTGTATCATACGTTTTATTTCGACGAGCGGTTAAAAAACGCAAAAAAACGCTCGCTGCCATTCGTTGTGAGCCGCACGATTTTCGAAACTGCTCTTAAACTATGATGAATTTTGAAAAGTGTTCAACATGGCGAAGTTGCGTCTACTCCATAGCTTTTCAACAGTATATTACACGCATAATTTCGATAAACGGTTAAAAAACTAGAGCAAAAAAGGTACCGAAAAAACAACACGTACAGTTTTTTCAAACATGCAGTTCACTCGTCTCTGTGTTGCAGTAACATGCAGTTCGGAAGCGCAAAAAAACGCGTCGATTTGGGTGTCGCGAAAAACAGAGTTTTCGCCTTTTTGTAATTTCAAAACTGCTCTTAAACCGTAATGAATTAGAGGGGGTGTTCTACATGAAAAAGTAGCGTCTCGATGATATTTTTCCAACGGTGTATCATTTGGATCATTTCGACCAAAGTTTTGTAAAAATTTCACGAAAAACGGCCACTGCCCTTCGTAGTCAGCCGCACGATTTTCAAATTTAACTAAAAACCGTAAGGAAACTCGAAAACATTTCAACATATGAAAGTTGTGCCTCGTTCGTAGCTTTCCAACGGTATATTACACGCCTTGTTTCGATAAACGGTTAGAAAATTGGAGTGAAAAAAGTATCGAGAATTTGAAAAAATTCGAAAAACACAATTCCGCGATTTAGTAAATTCAAAACTGCTGTTAAACCATAGCGAATTAGAAAAAATAATAGATATGAAAAAGATGCGCGCCGACGATACCTTTCCAACGGTGTATCATATGTTTCATTCCGACGAGCGATTTAGAAAAAAAACGCAAAAAACGCTCGCTGCCATTCGTTGTGACCCGCACGATTTTCGAAACTGCTCTTAAACTATGAGGAATTTTGAAAAGTGTTCAACATGGCGAAGTTGCGTCAACTCCATAGCTCTTCAACGATATATTACACGCATAATTCCGATAAACGGTTAAAAAACTAGAGCAAAAAAGGTACCGAAAAAACAACACGTACAGTTTTTTCAAACATGAGGTTCTGTTGCAGTATCTGTGCAGTGCGCATAGCTTTCCAATGCAGTAAAACAAAGCAGTTCGGAAGTGTTGTGAGAATATTATTCTCATAATGTTATGAGAATAGACCGCTGTACACTAATATATATATATATATATATATATATATATATATATATATATATATATATATATATATATATATATATATATATATATATATATATATATATACTACTTCGCACGCCTCGCTGCGCAACACTACTCCACCACTGGCCAGGCCACCCCTCCTGTTATTCTCAGCCGACTGCTGCCCAAGGCCGCACCGAACCAGTCAACCCTCATACGTCGTACTCCTCTCCGGCTGCGGCTCAACTGCCGCATCTCCCCTGGCTCCGGATCAATCCCTTCCTATGCCTCACGGTTGTCTACCGCCTTGGTGCTCTTGGCATGGCGTCGTCAACGTGGACAAGTAACGACTTCCATCGGAAGAGGACGGTACGTGCAGAGGCTGATAGCTGGGTCCACGGCCGCACGCAAGGAAGTGCCTCCTTATTACGGGGAAAAATGATTCGCCCCTGATAGCTGGGACCCGCTGGCTAATCTTTGCACGCAAAGAAGTGCCTCCTTGTCCTCCCTGACAGTTAGGACCCACCCGGTGGAATCGTACGTAGGATTGTCTGTCTGGTCGGGAACGTGTATGTACATAGCGGTCGATCGGTCTCTCTGCAGCGATGAACCATGGCCGAGCAAGAGGCGGCACGTTTAGTAGTAGAGCCCCCGACGTAGCAGTTCAAGCAGTCTAGTCAAAACCGTGTACATGTATGTACAGCCAGATGCCAAAATATATGGCCACGTATGTACATACGGGCAGGGTCTCGAGTGCGTACTCGCGCATACGTACGGCAATGGAGTCCCATACATACGGAGACGAAAGCAACATCTCGTGTTCATCGGCATCCAACTGGTGTGGTCAGAAGGGAGAAACAGCGTCGTGTTCATCGGGAGGCAACCGACTTGGATGAAACAACCGAAACCTGGTCTGGCATGCCGCAAAATGGAGGCAAGCGGCCTTCTGCTAGAGCACGTACGTTTGAAACGGGGTCCTATTCATCGAGAAGGGTCTGGCGTTCCGCCAAACGGAGTTGAAATGGGATCCTGTTCATCAGGAGGGGTCTGGCGTACAACAAAATGGAGGAAACGGACTTGTGTTGGAGCGCTACGGTCGAAACGGGGGTCATATTCGTCGGGAGGGGTGCGGCGTACCCAAAACGGGACTCCGCGGGCTACTGTTCACCCACCGCCAACTTCCTCCAGCCTCCACCTGCACTGTTCATCCACTGCATCTTCCTCTGCCTCCACCGGCTACTGTTCAACTAGCCCTCCATGGGGTCCTATTCATCCAGCCCTCCACGGAGTCATGTTCGTCCAACCAGCTCTCCACCAACTACTATTCAACCAGCCCTCCACGGGGTCCTGTTCATCCACCCCAACACCTTGGCTGTGGCGGCCTCGTCTCGGGGTCCGGTTCATCTAGCGGCAACTGCAATGTCCTACTACCATGGGGTCCTGTTCATCCAACCCCCACCGGGAACTGTTCATCCAACCCCAACCACATATGTGTCGACTTGTTTAACCAACCCCACGTTCACTGTTCATCAAGAGGCAGCAGGTTCGTTTGGCTTCAGTAAGCAGCAGCATCTACCAATCGGGTTCAGTTAGCAGCCAAGGAGTCGGTCGGGTTCAGTTAGCAGCGAAGGGATTGATTGCTCGGGTTCAGTAACGTAGCTAGTGCAATCGTTCGGGTTCAGTAAGCGAATGCCTCGCTCAGGTTCAGTTAGAGCCCAACGCGTCGCACATACACGCGACATGTACGAGAGAAACGTGCAAACCTCCATGCATCGCTCCGTCCCGAACACCCACCAGAACCGAGAACTCCCCGATATTTTCTTCGCCCTCGCTTCTACCACGATATTTTTCGTCATGGATGGCCCAAAGAATGTCATGCAGCTACGTCTCCGGCCCGCCCAGGAAAAAAAGCCCATTTTCTGTCATGATTTTTTGTCATAGAAGTAGGAGCCCACCATATCTATGATGATACAGGTTGTTGTCACAATTATCGTCATAGAAGTGTCATAAGCATGACAGAAAAAAATCGTTCAGGCCAAAATGTCAAGGATGTGTCTTTTTTGTAGTGCCTTGTGGTCTCTTTTTCTTCTCTCTACGAATATTTGTGCCGTCTCTTTGCGCTGTGCAGCGTAGCATGCAGTGTCGGTGCAACAAACCCTGGGTATGTTGCCCCAGACTGTGCACAGGCCAAAGAGTAAGTTTACTATACCAACACCAGATCAAGACTCGGAGAGATAAACCCTTTGAGGAACCAGGAAGCTGGTCAAAGGGATCAAGACAACCAAGACCACCTAACAAGGAAAGACATCACTAGAAGAAGAGCCCTCCTTGTCGGGCATACGAGCCTGGCGGGGTGGGACCGGCCCAGAAACAAGCCTCCAACATTGCCCCGGCAAACATGTCGGGGGGCTCGCGGAGGCAAACCAACACCTCACATTGACGCCCATCGTCAATCAGTGTGGTGTCATGCTCCTAAATGGCTCAGTGGCAGCCCTCTGCCACATGGCGGCCACCTCCTATAGAAAGAGCCTACAAATGACACCCGTCCTGCGACGTGTCAAGCGAGCAGGCGCGAAGCTAGCAAAACAGCCTGGCAAGGCCTGTCGGGCGAGCTGTGATGTGACACTAAGCGGCACATTTAATGTGCTTTGTCAGCCTGTAGAGTTAGGTATGATAACACTGTTTGCTATCTAATCAGCCTAGAAAGACTGATATGTCACCGTGGTGACCCGTTAACCTATAAAAGGAGGCCCATGGCAACCGTAGAAAGGATTCGGCCATTCGAACTCCCACACTCATAGCGCACGACCGCTCTCACCCCGAGATAACCTTGCTGGGAAAGAGCGTCGCGCTCATTTCCACCATTCCACCAACAATCTGCCAAAGAAAGAGTAGGGTTTTATGCCTCACGGTGGCCCGAACCTTGGTAAAAACTGCATGTGTGATCATTGCCGTGCTGCGCCATGCTCTCTGCTCTTTGTGCAATGTGTCCATCCCCCCGCCGAAACAAAAAGGGACCATAGTCCCGTAGGTGGCCGTGGTATTCCCGCGACATCTTCGGCGCGCCAGGTAGGGGGATCACTTGCGCGAACCCGAGACCTTGAGCCACGCATCATCTTCATCACGAGCTTCATCGTCTTCGGCTCCATCGACTTTGGCGCCGAAGAAGAAGTTTGGTGCTGCCACTCACCAGTCCACGTCGAGGGCCTCGCTACCCACGGCCGCCGACACCGTAGGGAATGCTGGGACACACGGGAGCGCAAACGCTATGGGGACGTGTTTGATGCAGGCTACATCGTTACCGCACCCCCCGTAGCCAAAGTAGGAGTGGGAGGCGCCGAGCTAGAGCAACATCAACAAGATCCCAATGGTCAAGCTCCACCAGGTACGAATAGAGAGCTGTTCCGTTCGTGCCTCCTCGCCTAGCTGAAGAGCGCAATCTTGGTAGTGTCGCTTGTTCTGGGGCAAACCACAACTCTCCAGCCGCCGCGGGTGTGACCGAAGAGCAAGCACCACCCCCGGAACAAGCTAACTTACCCATTGTGCTCAAATGAACCGCTTGCCCTCAAGCGCCCCCACCTCATCCGCACGCCGTCCAAGCGGCTCGCTCTCAGCGGCGAGGGCACGACACGGTCATCACCAGAACCATCAGGAGACGGACGGCGCTGCGATCTACGTCATCATCACCTATGCCAAGAACTGCCCCAGAGGCTATGGCGTGGGCCCAACTACTATTGAGGTTTCTGCCGATGGCCGCTCAGTTGGATGAGTGGCGAGCCACCATCCAGAGTCTGATTGCTTTTGCCGAGGTGAGAGGTTCACAACGAGCTGGCCCATCACGACCTTCCCAGGCAACGATGATAGCCCATGCTGCTGGCCGTATTGAGGGGGGCACCCCCATAGTGCAGTCCCCGTCACGGCGGCCGGCACGTGAGAAATGCCATCAGGAGCCACACGACGTCTCGATGGCATCAGCGGACCCTCGAGCGCATCAAGGCCGAGTCGCCATTAAGCAATGCCGCGTCGACCACTGCCAGCCTAATGGGCACGATGACCTCAACGTTGATGAGCCCGCGCTCGACGAGGGCGGGTACCTGTCTTTCGATGCTGGGTGCCCTGCCTTCACCCGCGAGCTGCGACAAGTCCGTTGGTCGTCCGCTCGCACGTTGAAGCCAGAGATTCCAGAGAAGTATGATGGAAGGTTGAACCCGGCAGAGTTCTTGAGCATATATACCATCGTTGTTGAAGCTACTGGGGGAAGAGATGAGAAGGTATTCGCCAACTACTTTCCATTGGCACTCAAGCCAAATGTGAGGTCTTGGTTGATGCATGTGCCGAAGAACTCCATTTTGACCTGGGCTGACCTATGCCATGAGCTCGTGGGTGCCTTCACGGGCGACCACCGAGAACCAGGGCGGCCCAGCGATCTGTGGTTTCTCCCGCAGAAAGAAGGAGAGACTCTATTGGTGTACATGCAGAGGTTCAGTCGATTTCACAGAAATATTCTAGACATCCAACTAGCTGCAGTGATAGAAGCATTCCAGTCCAACGTGTGCAATCGACGGATACCTTCAAAGATGAACGTTCGGTTGCCTAAGACTGTGAAGTTGCTTTACACCTTGGTGGACAACTATGCTCAGGTGGAAGAGGGGAGGAAACTCCCTGGAGAATAAAATGGCATCGATGTCGGCTCAGAGCATGACGATGATGCCTCCAGTCAAAGGAAGAAGAACAAGAAGAGCAGTAAGAAGCATAATGATAAGGAAGTAATGACAGCTGAGGGGTCGATTAAGCCTAGTACCGGCAAGAAGGCTAAAGCTGAAGACCCCGGCAAGGAGGTTGCCGCGTACAACGATTGCCGGGAAACTGCAACTGCCGAGAAGGCTCATAAAAGTGATGGCCCTTATTGCAAGATCCACCGAACTAAGGGTCACGACCTCCTGGAGTGTCATCAGGTTGAGCAGCTTGTTAAGAAGCATAGGGCTGAATATGAGAAGCAAGATAAAGAGAAAGGACATAATGGCGCTAGCGGAAAGGGCCGGGGCGGTGAAGCTAATCGCCCTGGCAAGTCTCTTAGGAACCAAGGGAAACCCCTCAGGGGCTGCCAGAAGGAGGATTGCAATGAAGAGAGTGATGGAGGGAATGAAGAGGAAACTAGTGAGCAGGAGTTCCAAAAGGTCACTGACGCCCTATGCATTGACGGGGGTACATCTTTGCACTCCTCTCACTGCCAGCTTAAACAATGGGCGCGTGAGGTCAATTCTATGGAGCTAGCAGTGGAGTTTCAGAAGCCGCTCAAGTGGTCCCGCACACCCATCATCTTTGACGAAGAGGACCACCCTAGCCGCAATTCTGCGGTAGGGTGCTTGTCGTTGTTGGTCTCACCAACAATCCGCAACCTCAAGGTCACAAAGATGTTGGTTGACGGCAGGGTCGGGTTGAATCTGATTTCCCCAAAGGTCATCAGCAGACTCCAGATAGCAGAAGAACAGCTTCAGGTTACCGACACGTTTCAAGGAGTTAATCCCGGCAGGAGCCATCCTAAGGGAAAGATCACATTGCCAATAACATTCGGAGGAGAGTTGAACTATCGGACTGAAAATGTTGTGTTTGATGAGGTCGATCTCCCCCTGCCTTATATTATTGGATGACTAGCCCTGGCTAAATTCATGGAGGCATCCCACTACGCCTACAACACCTTGAAGATGCCAGGACCAACGGGAGTCATTTCTATTCCATCAGGCAAGAAGGACGTAATCATTTGCATGGATAAGATGTACATGGATGCAGTTGCGGCAGAGGCCGCGGAGATCACTGGTCCCGCCATGGAGAGCAAGTAAAAGGAGAGAGCTATTAAGAGCGCCGGTAAGGAGCCAGGGAAGAGCACCTCCCTAGAGTACGCTACGCCTGTCAATGACTTGCCGGAGAGCTCCAATAGCAAAAGGTCCAAGGTTGCTGCGCCTACTGTGAAGAAGGTCCCGGTAGGGCTGGATGGCACTGATTGTACCTTCACTATCAGTGCCACACTTGACGATAAATAGGAAAGCACGCTCGTTGCCTTTCTGCGGGCGATAGTTGATGCGTTTGCCTGGCAACCATCTGATATCCTCGGTGTTCCCAGGGAGGTAATCGAGCACCACCTTGCTGTCTGCCCATATGCCAAGCCCGTCAAGCAGAAGGTCCGTAAGAAAGCTTTGGAATGGCAGCAGTTCATTGCCGAGGAGATCAAGAGGCTTGAGGTTGCTAGTTTGGTTAGAGGAGTACTACATCCAACATGGTTAGCAAACCAAGTGGTCGTGCGCAAGGCCAGCGGAAAATGAAGGTTGTGCATAGATTTCACTCATCTGAACAAGGCCTTCCTGAAGGACCCATTTCCCTTGCGGCTCATCGACTAGATCGTGTACTCCACTTTAGGTCATGATCTGCTCTCTCTTTTGGATGCATATTCTGGGTACCATCAGATTTTTATGTCCAAATAAGACTAAGAGAATTACTCATTCATCACCCCATGTGGCACGTATTGCTTTCTGCGCATGCCTTTCGGGTTGAAGAGTGTCGGGTCCACTTTTGCAAGAGCAGTCCAGATTGGTTTTGAATCACAGCTGCACATGAACATTGAAGCCTATATGGATGATATTGGGGTCAAAACAAACGACAGTTCAACCCTTATCCAGGATTTGGAAGAGACATTTGCCAATATGCGCATGATCAACATCAAGCTGAACCCGAAGAAGTGCATGTTTGGTGTTCCCTCCGGCAAGCTACTTGGTTTCTTTTTATCCCACGAGGGGATAGAGGCCAAACTAGATAATATCAAGGCTATAGAGCATATTCAAGCACCAAGGAGAGTTAAAGATGCCAGACATTTGACAGGATGCGTTGCCGCACTCAGCAGGTTCATCTCCAAGTCTGCCGAGCGTGCCCTTCCGTTCTTTAAGGTTTTGAAGAAGGCAGGACTAGTGAAGTGGACCCCAGAAGCAGATGTGGCACTACAAGACTTGTAGACCTACTTATCCTCTATGTCTACCGTGGTTGCTCCTAAACCACAAGAACCACTATTGCTATACCTGGCAGCAAAAAATCAAGTGGTTAGTGCAGCATTGGTGGCGCAGCGGGAAGTGGAGGAGGAAACAACCTTAGTTAGTTTCCCTTCCGGAGAGGAGTGTGAGAACAACTCTACAAGGCCAGATATGGATCAGGACTAAGAAGTGCACGGTAGCGGTAACAACCCAAGGACGCGACAAGGAAGAAAGTGGTGCAGCGCCCATTATACTTCATCAGCTCCCTGTTGCAGGGGGCTAGATCCAGGTACTCTCGCATGCAAAAGTTGATCTTTGGCTTCATCATGGCCTCAAGGAAACTGTGTCACTACTTCCAAGCCCATGTGATCACGGTTGTTGCACACTTTCCGTTGCAAAAGGATACTCTGGAACCCAGAAGCTGCTGGTAGGATAGTGTACTGGGCATTGGAGCTAACCAGTTGTTGCGTGAAGTTTGAGAGCACCGCAACAATACAGAGCGGGGCATTGGCAGAGTATATTGCAGAATGGACGCCAACCCCTGACGAGGAGGTGCTAGAAACAGATATTCCCGGCAAGGAATCCCGGCAAGAATGGATCATGTATTTTGATGGTGCTTTCTCCCTACAAGGTGCGGGGGTTGGTGTGCTTCTCGTTGCTCCCTCTGGGGAACACTTGAAGTACGTGGTCCAGATGCCTTTTCCCCTAGGAGGAAGCGACCAACAATAAAGCAGAGTATGAAGGACTCCTTGCTGGGCTCAGGATAGCCACAGAGTTGGGAATCAAGAAATTGATCATCAGAGGAGATTTGCAACTTGTGGTGAGGCAAGTCAACAAGGATTATCAAAGCCCATTGATGGAGGCATACGTCGAGGAAGTGAGAAGATTGGAGGAGCATTTTGATGGATTGCATGCAGAGAATGTACTCCGTGCCGAAAACAGCATTGCTCATCATCTGTCAAAATGTGCTGCGCAGAAGCTTCCTGTGGGACCAGGAACTTTTGTTCTCCACCTTACTCAGCCCTTCGTATCCCCGGCAACAATGGCCTGAAAGAGGAGGAAATTGGACTCGGGCAAGCCTCTTCCGGTAGAGCCCTCCGGGGCACCTGGGAGGGACCCTGTCAGAAACAACTCACATTCGCTTGCCGGGTTGCACCCTCCTGTCGGGACTCAGGTCCCTGCGGTCGAGGAATGCGCCTCAACGAATATGGAGGTGCCTCTAGTCCTTGTTGCCAATCCCCAGGCTCCATCTTGGGCAAGGCACATAGTCCACTTCCTCCAAATCGGATAATTTCCCAAATAGCAAGAAGAAGCTGAAGGAGTAGCCCGGAGGGCTGGTATGTATCAGTTTGTCGATGACACTCTGTACAAAAGAATGCCAAGTGGTGTGAAATTGGAGTGCATTTGCCGGGAAGGAGGAAAGGAACTGCTGGAGGAGATACACAAAGGTATGTGTGGCTCCCACATTGGATCAAGGGCATTAGATGGGAAAGCACTCCGGCAAGGATTCTATTGACCCACAGCCCTCCAAGATGCGGTCGAGCTAGTCACCAAGTCTGAGGCCTCCCAGTTCCATTCCAAGAATATCCATCTGCCTGCCCAAGTTCTTCAGACAATTCCTTTGTCATGGTCGTTTTTTCCATCTGGGGGTTCGATATCCTCGGCCTTTCCCCCGAGCTGCTGGGGGCTTCATATTCTTGTTCGTCGCTATCAACAAGGTTACAAAGCGACCGTAAGTAGATGCCGTGAGAAAGGTGGCTGCCCAGTCAGCTATCAAGTTCTTGAAAGGACTGGTGTGACGCTTTGGAGTCCCTGCACGGATCATCACTGACAATGGCACCCAGTTCACGAGTCGCGCCTTCATGCAATTAGTTTGTCGGTGTCCTGGGAACCAGGGTACCCAGACTTGCCTGTCTGCGGGTCGGAGCGCGCTCCTGCCACGGCCTGGTACGGCCTAGCTGATCAACCAGCTGCTCAAGACCCTCCCGAGGGGGCTAGACCTCTGGAGGAGAACGACCTCAAGACCCCCTCAGGAGCGGCCTCGGCAAGGTGCTCCGGAAGGGCGGAGAATCCAAGGCCAAGCCTACCTCAGGAGGAGGCACTGACGTAAGTAGTGACACACCGCGCCAGCGGGTGCCAGCGCCCGCCAGCAGCGCAGTTGCCGTTTCGGTGCACAGGAGGCAGCGTAGGCACATGCTTTCGGGGAGCGGGACAAAGGTTTCCTCATTGGTGGAACAATACGGAAGACCGCAAGGACGACAGGGAGGATGTCACCACCGATCCCACCACCGCATCACCGCCTGATCCTTTTGCAGGCGAAGACTGCTTTTGTCAGGGTAGGAACGTCCTTGTGTTCCCACTCGAAATGGCCGTTGTGGGATCCCTTCCCGCCTAAACATTTCGGGGGAAGAGGACCCTGGCTGCCTATATAAGTAGCTAAGATCCCCACTATGGGGGAAGAGAAGGAGATCCATAAACTCTGCCTCCACGCAAAGGAGCAAGAACTCTTGCCTCCTTACCCTCCTGAGCTCTCCTCCCGAGCTCAGGAACCACTGTAATAGTTCATATTCTCGCCCTCCTGACGCCAATCCACCAAATCAGGAAGTGGGGTTTGACACCACAAGGTGGCCTGAACCTGGGTAAACTCTTGCGTGCTTCACTGGTTGTTTGCTTGAATCTCTTCACTGGATGAGGGCGAGACGCTAGGTAGACATGAGTGGGAGAGATCTTCGTTCACGCCCCTGTGTTCGAACTTCTTGGGTTTGCGGAGCCCATAATCCGACATTTGGCGTGCCAGGTAGGGGGCGTGTCGAAATCCCGCCTCTCCGATGACCTCGCCTCCCCTCTCCTGCTCCGCGCCGCCACGATGATCGCGGCCCGCCACATTCGCGTGGAGGCTGGCACTCTCCCCGTCGTCCGAGCGGTATTGGCGGACCGCACCGCCCATGGGCACTCCTCCTCCTCCCCCGACGACGTTTTGCCGGTCGGGCCACCGGAGAGTGGACTGCTCCGCCACTCCCGCTTCCTGTGGCCACACCGGTCATGCTCTTGGTGGCACGACGGCTGCCCCGGCACCGGCCATCTGCGGGAGAGCACGACGCTCGAACGGCCTGCAACAGCGGGTTGCGGAGCGTTGCCAGTGGGGAGCTGCCCTGTCGCGTGGTCGCCTGCATCCTTGGACGGTCCCAAGCGCTGGCGTCGGCTCGGCATGTCAAGTCGCAATTTTCGCAGGTCGGGGCCGCCGCCCAGCCGCAGGAGGCCTCGCGGGCACAGAGCGCGCAGGGGCACGTCTCTCACCTTCGGCCCTAGCGACGTTGCTACAGAAGAAGCGGCACAAGCGTTCTCCCCACGGTGTGCACGCCCACCATCTGTGGGGTGTCCATCATGAGGACCCTCATCGACGGCGGCGCCGGGCTCAACATCCTCGCCCTCGAGGCCTTCGGTCATTTTCCTGTGTCCTACAGGTAGCTCCTCCCCACCAAGCCCTTCTCAGGGATCGTGGGCTCGGCCGTTCTCCTCGGCCAGATCCGTCTCCATGTCAGCTTCGGTACACCCGCTAACTACCGGACTGAGCTCATCGACATCGACGTTGCGCCCATCCACCTGCCCTACAACACCGTCCTCGGCTTCCCAGCCTTGGCCAAATTCTTGGCGATGATTCACCCGGGCTACAACACCGTCAAGATACCCAGGAGCAACGGCGTCATCACCGTCAAAGGGGACCCCAAGGCCGCCCTTCAGGTCCTCAGGCGCGCTTACAGGGCTACTGCCGCAGCTCATCCAGGAGCAAAGGGGACTCCGGAGGCACCAGAAGCCGCTCCTACCAAGAAGAAGCAACTCTTCTCTCAGGACCCCGTCGAGACGAAGCAGGTGCCCGCTGACGAGGAGGGCTCAGGAGTCACCTTCACCATCGGCACGGGCATGGACCCTGAGCAAGAGGCAGCGCTGGTCAGCTTACTCAGGGCTAACAAGGACGTGTTCGCCTGGAAAGCCGCTGACTTGGTCGGGGGGCCTAGGCACGTCATCGAGCATCACCTCACGGTGTGCCCCAATGCGTGCCCTGTCAAGCAAAAAGCACGCAGACAAGCCCCGGAGAAGCAGGCCTTCATTGTTCAGAAGGTTAGGAAACTAGAGGAAGCAGGCGTCGTACGGGAAGTACGGCAACCGGAGTGGTTGGCCAACCCCGTCATAGTCCTGAAGAAAGGAGGCAAGGAGCGCATGTGCGTTGACTTCACGAGCCTCAACAAGTTCTACCCTCAGGACCCATTCCCTCTTCCACGCATCGACCAAATCGTGGATCCAATGGCTGAGTGCGACCTGCTCTGCTTCCTCGACGCCTTCTCGGGCTACCACCAAATCAAGATGGCGGTGGAAGGCGTGGAGAAGACGGCGTTCCTGACCCCATGCGGGGTCTACTCCTACACTTGCATGCCTTTTGGGCTGAGGAACGCGGGCGCCACCTTCCAGCGCCTGATGCACATCACCCTCGGCCCTCAGCTCGGGAGGAATGCGGAGGCCTACGTCGACGACATCGTGGTCAAAACTAGGGAGGCCAGGACTCTCATCCAGGACCTAGAAGAAACGTTCGCCAACCTGTGCAAGGTGAAGCTGTGCCTTAACCCGGAGAACTGCGTGTTCGGTGGACCCTCCGGCAAGCTGCTAGGGTTCCTGGTTTCACACCGGGGCATTGAAGCTAATCCGGAGAAGATCAAGTCCATCGAAAGAATGAATCCGCCCACGAACCTGAAGGAGATGCAGAAGCTCGCGGGATGCATAACATCCCTAGGGCGCTTCATCTCTAAGCTTGGTGAACGCGCCCTCCCGTTCTTCAAGCTCATGAAGAAGAAGGGGCCCTTTGAGTGGACTCCGGTGGCTGATGCCGCCTTCCGGGACCTCAAGGAGTACCTCACTAGCTTGCTGGTTATGGTAGCGCGGCGACCCCTGGAACCCATGACTCTCTACCTCGTCGCGACACCTCACTCCGCCAGTGCAGCGCTAGTGATGGAGCGCGAGGAGAGGCCCCGAAGCATGAGGCCACCGGGCGACTCGGCATCTTCAGGGCCCACGCTGCCACCCGACGCAGTTCCAAAGGTAGATTCAACCACGGTCACTGACAGCCCTGCCACTCAGCAAGAGGCGCACAAGGTTCCTGAAGCGCCCGTCAATCCTGCTGCGCCGACCCTCGTGGAGCACCTGGTGTACTTCGTCAGCACCGTACTGCACGACGCACGCTCGCGCTACCCGATGCCTCAGAAGCTGCTCCTGGCGCTCCTCATCGCCTCCAGGAAATTGCGCCATTACTTCCAGGGCCATCCTATCAAGGTTTTCTCGTCATATCCTCTCGAGAAGGTACTGTGGGGTCCGAACATCGTCGGGAGGGTCGCCGAGTGGAACATCGAGCTTCAGGCATTCCAGTTGGAGTTTAGCACCATGCGAGTGATCAATGGAGCGGCTCTAGCAGACTTTGTGGCAGAATGGTCTGACGCGCCGGAGCGGGGGGCTGGCGAGGACCGCTCGCTGGCCCCCAGCGATGAAGCCCCAGACGGATGGGTGGTATACTTTGACGGCGCCTTCTCGCGCCTTGGCGCGGGGGCTGGCTCCATGTTAGTATGTCCCACTCAGGACAAGTTGTACTATGCTGTGCAGCTTTCCTTCCAGCAAGGTGAGAAGGTCTCCAACAACATCGCAGAGTACGAGGGCCTAATTGCTGGGCTCAAGGCCGCCGCTGCACTGGGGGTCAAGCGTCTCACCATCAGGGGTGATTCGCAACTCCTCTTCAACTTCTCCAACAAGAAATACAAGCCCAAGGACGAGCACATGGAGGCATATCTGGAGGAGGTGCGCAAGATGGAGAAGCGATTCCAAGGACTAGAGGTGCAGCACGTACCGAGAGGCACCAACAAGGAAGCGGATGAAATCGCCAAACGAGCCTCCATGCGAGAGCCTAAGAGGTCGGGCGTCTTCGAGGAGCGGCTACTCAAAACGTCGGCAGCACCGCCAGTTCATGAGCCGGCATCCCCTCAGCAGGGGTTACCTGCGGCGCCTACGGATGGCGCCCCGGCCCACGGACCGACCTCCGGAGCCCGCCTGCTGCTCGCCGCGGAGCCCTAGGAGGGTTGCTGGACCCAAGAGCTCAAGATGTACCTACAACACGACACCCCGCCAGACAAGCAAGAAGACGCAGAGCGCGTGGTCCGACAGGCCTTAGCTTACTGCATCCAAGACGACGAACTCTACAGGAGGCGCCCCAACAACGTCTCACTAAAATGCATCTCGAAGAAGCAAGGGCGCGAGCTGTTGGCTGATATCCATGGTGGATACTGCGGTCATCACTCGTCGTCCCGCACCATCGTAGGCAAGCCCTTTCACAGCGGATTCTACTGGCCCACGGCGCTCAACGATGCCACGGAGCTTGTGCGGGCTTGCGAGGCATGCCAGTTTCACGCCGAGCAGATCCACCAACCGACGCAGGGCCTCTAGATGATCTCACTCTCCTAGCCCTTCGCGGTCTGGGGATTGGATATCCTGGGTCCATTTCCCTGGACAGCGAGGGGCTACCGCATCCTGTACGTCGCCATCGACAAATTCACCAAGTCGGCAGAGGTGGAGCACGTTCGTGCGATCCCAGCTGGGTCGGCTGTCAAGTTCATCCAGGGCCTCGTGAGGCGATTCGGGGTCCCCAGCCGCATCATCACGGATAATGATTCGCAGTTCACAAGCAATCTCTTCAGGTCATATTGTGCTAACCTTGGAACACAGATCTGCTACGCCTCGGTGGCTCACCCCAGGAGCAACGGCCAGGCCGAACACACCAACGCGGAAGTCTTGCGTGGCCTCAAGACGCACAACTTTAAGAAGAAGCTTGAGGCTTGTGGCAGGGGCTGGATCGACGAGCTCCAGTCCGTGCTGTGGTCAATCCGAACCACTGCCACCAAATCCATGGAAAATCCTTTCTCTCGTCTATGGGACGGAGGCGGTCCTCCCTCACGAGGTCAAGCATCGCTCCCCACGGATCTTGGATTTCAATGAGAATGCCAGGACGCCGCCTGGAGGATGGACCTCGTGCTCGGCGAGGAGGGCCGCCGCCGACCTGCCCTCAGGGCGGCGCGATATCAGCAGGCGCTACGGCGGTACCACTGTCGCGGTGTCCGCACAAGAACACTTGAAGTTGGTGACTTGGTCCTGAGGCGGGTCCTCTCTAGGGAGGGGTTACACAAGCTCTCGCCGATGTGGGAGGGCCCGTTCAGAATCGCCCGTGTCTCTTGGCCCGGTGCTGTGTGCCTGGAGATGCAGGATGAGATACCTATCCAGAATTCCTGGAACATTGAACACCTCAGGAGGTTCTATCTGTAATCAAGGCTCCATGCCCGTGAAGGTCTCCGCTCGTGACACTCTCACATAATAATGAGTTGGGGCTGTACACGCCTCGTAATCTCCTGTGCATTGCCTACGGGCCCTCAGACAGGGCTCCCACCCACGTCCCAGTGGCCGTCCTTAGCTCTGCGCTGGGAAGAAGACGTAGTGTAGGGGTCGCACGCGACCTTTTTTCCTTTTTGGCTTGGTGTTTGGCTGTCAGCCTTTTCTACTTCCTTGGCTATTAGCCCTTCCTCTACCCCGTGCTATGAAGTTCTCGTGTTTCTCGCGTTTCTTGCATTTGGTTGGAAGTCTTAATTGGGATCTTTCTCGTCAGTTTTAAGTTCAGTTTGTTAAGAAGGGGCTGCGCCACTCGCTCTCCTTCGCGCGCCTCGCGCGTGGGGGCTGGGGCACAGTCGGTCACCGGCCTTCGTCTGCCGCGGCCCCATGACCTCGCCTGGCCAAGCCTGCTCAGGCTCTGGCATCGGGCTTCTCAGTCCGCGCAATCTATCCTATCGAGTCGGCTTAGGCTTTGGTGCTTTAACCCGCGCTAAGCGCTCTCAGCGGCTCACTCATGCTCGGGGGCTGCACTAGCTCTCTGGATTTGGCCGTCTTCACGACCCGATGGGGGCTCATGACGCCAAAGAGTTAGGAGCACTCCGCCTCAAATCGTCGCGACGCATAAAGCTAAGTAATCTCACCAAGACCAAAAAACATGATAGCAAGTTCTCGCTTCATACATATATCACATTCCATTACACGCCTTCTCGAGGCAACTTAAAATTTTGACACAGGAAGGACATGAAGGAAAAAGAAGGAGAAGAAGTAGAGGCCGCTCCCGCTCAGTTGGAGTCCCCCAGTTCCTCCGGCTTCACCAAGCCACAGCGGCGCAGCAACCCCCTCCCCTCGCCGGGCCTAGCTCGTCGACATGGTGGCTCGTTGCAGCCGCCGCTGCTGGAGGAGCTGCTGCCACAAAGGGGGGACCCGCGGCGCCCCCCAGGACTAAGATCGTCTCTGGAGGAGGAGCTGCTCCTCAGAATGCCGTCCCTGGCGTCATCTTCGTCATCGTCCTCCGGACAGTACCCAAGGCGCCTCCCATCCTCTGACAAGACCCTGACAAACAGCGTGGAGGCGCCATCGTACCTGAAGTGGAGCTTACACCTCCCCTACAGCCGGCGCGTGAGCAAACGATTGCCAGCCGCGCTCCAGGAACACGTCGCCCGTGGGAGCCACATCAACCTCCACCCAGGATGCACCACTGCAGCTACCGTCAGTCTGCAGCCAGACGTCGCCGAGGTCTCCGACCGGTAGCACGTTGCCGAACGAGCGGGGAAACCGGAGCCACGAGCCACCAGGCTTCTCCGCCCACACCACGAATTATGATGACACGTCGACGTAGTGGAGCTGCGGACGCGGAGGACGCGCGACCGTCATGCGCCGCCTCGCGCCCCCTCTCCCACCACGACCACGACCACCTTCACCACGGGAAGACGTACCGCGCCTCTCACCAGCGGCCGCGACAGGACCCGGAAGGCCACGCCCGCTCCCCCGAGGAGTCGCTGCGGGCGCAGCGGCATGCTTGCAGGGACTTCCCTTTCTCTGCGGCGGACGGCTTCCTCGGCGGCGCCATGGAGATCTCGCAGCAAGAGGGAGAGTAGGGAACAAGCAAGGAGGAACAGCGATGGCTTGGAAGATGGCTTGGGGGCTCCCCCCTAGTCCCATTTATAGGGCAGAGGAGCCCAACCGCCAGTCACTGGCATCGCAGCCATAACAGCGCTGTCATCTGCGCTGGGGAGTTGTCAAGTCACATGAGTACCAAGACTGTGTGGGGAGCGGAGTCGCCACGACCCATCCAACCATCATGCGCCAGCCTGGCCCGCAGATATCTTCACAAAGCCCTTGGATGAGAAAAGGTTTTGCAAGTTGTGGTGTGAGCTAAATATCTTAGAATCCTCAAATGTCCTGTAATCAGGCACACATCCTAACACTTATGCATATTGATGACTTAGATGTGCAACACACGAAGTAAATTATATCTTCAATCAATGAAGAGTTACATTCTAAGTGTGAATACATTAACATGGAATTTTACTTCGGAGCACCACGATAATTGCGCGCCGTGTCTGGGTCTAATACTTCCTATACGGTGGGTAATGCCACCACCAAATTTCTGTTTGAAGCGTTTCTCGTGGCGTTACATTTGCAAAGTCTCCGCACTTGGTTTGTCTTCATATAGGACATATATATATATATATATATATATATATATATATATATATATATATATATATATATATAGAATTGTGTTCTGTCCTCAACAGCATTCACTTATAGCTATGTCTTCATATTTGAATCTTTTGGACTAAGTGAATGTGATCGGACCATAACCTCTCTATGCTTTCTCATCTCACACTCTGTCTATCCAAATCATATGCATTCTGTTGAAACAGTCGAATATCTTCTCCGCGTCCTTGTCAGCAGAAGATACAGAGACAAACTTTAAATCTGATTTTAATGCTCCATCCGTTATGCCTGAAACCCGGAGAAGCCGGAACGACCACTTCGACGGTCGTGGTGTACGTGGGATCGTGGGACAACTCACAATGCATTACATGACCGCCACGTGTCACTCGTACGTGAACCATCAGGGGCACCTGAGTAATTACGCTGTGTCGTCTCCCATGCCTATAAATGCACGTCCCATCACGGTCAAAAGTTTCTTCTACCACCTCTCCACCTCGACCAACCCTAGCGCCTCCGCTAGCTTTCGATGACGCCAGCGACGAAGCGCTTCGCAGCTGCAACTTTGTTGACACCGTCCCCACGCCGGCCGCGGACATCATCTACTCCGCCGTCGCCGTAGCTGTCCTCCGTCGCCAAGTTAGGGCACGGAAGACCGAACTGCTGGGCATCCAACTCCTCTCCGTCTAAGCAGTTCATCGTGTGGTAAATAAAACTTGCCTTTTACCATCTTCTAGATCCATAAAAGATTCATCTATTTTACCACAAGAGGTTTCTGCCTACATAGATATATAGATCTATCATGTCTGCATCTCATATCTTGCCTAGCACATTCACATATGCTTCAACCATAGTTAGATTCCTCACTTGTACTTATTCGTGGATTTGTACAAATCTGGAACCAACTCCCATGAGTGAATGTCTTCGCACTATGAGGTCAAAGTCTTCAAAACTATTTTAATCTTCAAAACTTCTGAGAATGCATATGACCTCTTCCCCTTCCCTCGCATCTCTAATGCTGTCACAGGTACATGTCCGTGGGAGAATCCCTTGGTTCTCATAGTCTGCATTCATTTGCAGAGTTTTTGTAGCGTCACATTCATTCCCTTGAAGACAGTTCCTGTTTGACCAGCAGACCGAAGCATTTGCCTATTTTGAAGCCATTCAATTTGAAGCCCTTCAGGTTGAAGCAAATGGCAACTGACAAGACAGTAAGAAAGGGTGGCAGACAACGTCGTGGCAACACCTCCATTGATTTGCCTCCTAATCTCAGTGAGATATACAAGACTGATCCAGAGGAGGATTACAATCAGAGGAAGACACGAATCCAATGGATTCGAAGATACTGGGCTGAACAGTGGTTCAAGTATAGGTTCGTGACCCAAGAGTATGGCAAGAAAAACGCCATCAAGCATCCATGGGGAGATATCACTTATAAGAATCTTCCCCCCAAGACTCGTGCTGAAGCCATTGCTCAAGGCTTCTATCCTTGCATGGTCAGAGGGCCTCAGCCTGCTGATGCTGATCCAAGCTCTCTGCTCTGGTGTTGCGACGACAATCTGTTCAAGCGAAATCTTCAATTCGCCAAGAACTCGGCCAAAGAGAACAAGAAGCTTTGGGGATTAGACTTCAATCATGGCCCCTCTGCGCCCCGCGCTGATGGCACGCGCGAAGCTAAACCGAATCTGGTTGGGCCATTCTACAACCTAGAGGGCCTCATCAGTCACATAAGGGTTCAAGGGGCAGATGTGGATCAGCCTGAAGCAGATGCTGACTCTGAAGAAGCACCTGCAACGCCGAAGCCCCAGAAGAAGAAATCAAAGGCTTCAAAGACTACTCCACCAAGGGCTTCTAGAGTGAAGCCTTTGGCCACTGCTCCACCTGCACCAAGTGTGCAATCTGAGGAACACTCTCGTATCTCCAAGAGTAGACAACTGAAGAGGAAGCCAACACGCAACCCCAGTCCAGCTCTCACTCCTGATGCAGTACTAAAGACTGCCAATGATACCCTTGATCTCTCAAGTGATGAAGATCTTGGTGATGATGCTCTGGAGCTATTGATCAAGAGCAAGCAAGATGCTGAAATCTTCAAAGATTTGCCGCTCTTTGATGTTGAAGTGCTCAATAACTTCATTGATGAATGGTTTGACACTCCCAACCTGAGTTACGACGATCTTCAACTTCCAGTTAGCCTCAGCGTCTCCTTCCATGGCGCCATTGCTTCTGAGCTGGCTCTGGCTCAAAGAATTGTTGAACTGAAGCAAAAGATAGATTATGAAAAAGCTCAGTTCAAGAAGCATATGGACAAGCTCAGCGTGCAAGAAATTCAAAACTTCAAGGTTATGATGCAAGAACTCAAGGAAGCCTTTCGCCAGCGGTGTGAAGAAGCTAAAGGTTCTCGTGAGCGAATCAAGGACTTGGCTGCCAAATGCGTTCAAGCATTCAATGAAGCTGAAAAGCGCAAGGCACTTGGGAGTCCTGGCATTGACCCACGGATGGCTGCCAAGAAGAAGAAGAAGCAACCTATACCCTAAGCTGAAGAATCTGGGCAGGAAATGCCTCGCATAGTCTTCCCTGCTAGCATGACTGGCACGAAGCCTAAGGCAACCCCAACCGCTTCAAAGCTCAAGAAGACTAAGGTGGCTAAAGCTGAAGCTCGCAAGCGTAAACAATCTACTGATGAAGCTCCACCCACCAAGAAGCGCAAGACCAAGAGGGAAAAGGCTGCTTCCAAAGAGCCTATATTTGTCGAGCCAATCTCAGTTGCTTGCCCTGTATCTGCCCAGAGAGAACGAAGACTGGCTGTTCATGAGCCTGATCCCACAGAGGCTGAAGACATTCCAGCTGTCGACCCCACCGCAGCTGAAGACATTGGTCCTCAAGACAATGTTGAAGATGATGAAGTCCTTCCTCAGATCGAATACAACATTGACTCTTCGCCTGTTCTCACGAACAGCGAATGCATCAGCATTGGTCGTCCATTGATGCCAATTACTCAGGATGACTCGTGGGCTGATCACCCACAGGATACGCAAGCCACTCCCCAGCAAACTCAAGACACCAGTACGGTGCTTGAAGATGAAGACCTTGAGGCCCAACAACCTCCATCTCCTTAGGCCTCGCCAGTTTTTCGCAGGCTTCGCAAAGGACCAAGGCCTCAAGTCATCGACCCAAGTGTTCCAGAAGGAGTAGAGCAACCATTTGCACCTGATGCTGCTCCTACTGGAAACCCCTCAGAATCTGAAGCCAAAGCGGCTGAAGATATTCCGACTGCATCAGCCGAAGAAGAACCACCCCAACAAGAAGAAGAACAACCCCAAGTTGAAGAAGAAAGTACTGCCGCACCACCTGTTCTCAAGGAGAACGTGTCCGACCCTCCAGCTCCTGAAGTGGAGGCTACAAATTCAGAGGCTGCCACCACCAACACTGAAGCCAATGACGTGGTCATGGATGAAACTTATGTGGCACCTGAAGACACTTTGGCGCCTGAAGTAACTACGCCTGAAGTAACTGCTCCTGAAGCCAGTGCTGCTCCTGAAGCCCGTGCTGCACCTGACGCCAATCTGCAGCTTGAAGATAATGTCTCTGCTCCTGTTCCACCTCCACGGCCTCATACCATTGAGCAATCATACTACAAGGATGATCAGCTTGTAACTGTCCGATGGCCCATTCTGATTCCGCCACCTACCACTGAACCACGTGCTGCTGGTCCTCAGTTTGATCATCATGTTGCTCATAGGCCCCATGTTCAGAATCCTAAGCCAAGACTGCCAAGGTTTCTAGGTATTGCAATATCTTCAGGGTCATTCAATGCCAATAGCTTCACTGCGCACAACACCTTCTTTGACAGCGCCAATAACCCATATTCCAAACCAAGAATATCATCAGACAGGTTCTGGAGCCATCAACAGCACAGCTACTACTCAAGAGTACTCTATGATCAAGGGCGCATTTTCCCTCATATGCGTCTTGACACTGAAGCTATTGCTGGTCTGCCCTGCTTGGAGGAAGCTCTTGACGGCTTCCGTGATGCTGGCCTACTAAATTTTGTCACAGATAAAGAGCATTGGAATGAAGAGCTGCTTCTGCAATTCTATGCAACACTCCACATCCGAGGCTACAACAGGGATCCGAAGACATGGGTCCTTGAGTGGATGACAGGCAATGTGCATCATGAAGCTAAAGCCTTTGATCTCATTGAGCTTACTGGCCTGCCCACTCTAGGAGATCTATATGAACCTGGCTGTCAACTGCACACTGAAGCCTTGGAGAGTATCTTTCAGAAGCGTCAGCCCAACATGAGCCAAATGCTCAGCATGATGAAGCCTCTGCCAAGTGATGCTGAATACCCTAAGGAATTCTTTGTTGAAGACCTCGAGTACCTGCCGTGCACCATCTATCACATCATAAGGCGTACTCTATGGCCAATCAAAGGACATTCTTCATTAGCCAAGCTTGAAGGCACTATGAAGACATTGGTCTTCTATATCTTCAATGGCATCAGCTTCAATGCTCAAGATTTCTTCATTCGGCAAATGGCTATGTCTGGAGCTGATCTATTGGGTCTGAAATTTTATGCCCCTTGGATAATGCGCCTCATCAAGTTGCATTCAGCTGTCACCTATCAGCCCTCTGCCCGCAACCATCAGATTTTCTTGCCTGAGGTTGATATGTCAGCTGAAGCCATCTACCAAGAGCCTGCTAAAGAGCCAGTTAGTCTTCACAACGCTGATCATCAAAGCTTCACTCAGCAGATTGAAGGAGTTCCAGCAGTCTCACGCGTCTATCCTCTGGCTGGCCGTACTCGTCTACCTTGACACGCTGAAACCGAATCCACTGAAAGCACCATCGCTCAAAGGCCTCAGAAGCGATCTCGTGTCCTGAACAACCGAGTGCTTCTAGTAGCCCTTCATCAGAAATAGGACAAGCATCACCTCTGGTTAAAGCGTCAGATGCAAAGTCTCTTGGTGGATGTCAATCGCATTCGCAATCTTGCCACCAAGAATGCTTTTGTTGCTCATGAAACATGTCGGAGGTCTTGGAAGAGTTTGACCTTGCTGAGTGCTGAAGCAGATCTTCAAGATGATGGCTTCACTGAGAGATTCAAGTTTGACAACACTCCTCCAAGGACTGCTGTTATGCGTCGAACTCCATCTCTTGAAGATTCTGAATACTCCTCCTCCGCTGCAATAATTGACGCCAGGGTGATCGATGATCAGGATGATGCTACTTCACCGCCTCCTACTTCAGCGCACATCGACACTGCACCAACCACTTCTACACCGCCAAACAATAACACCGACCCTACATCCTCTTCTGCTCCAACTGGGAACGAGTAGAGGCTCTATGTCTTCAAACCTTTTTGGTCCTTACTGATAAAAGGGGGAGAAGCATATGAGTTGATAGTCTTCAAGCGGGTCCATATGGGCGGGAGCTTTATAATTTTCCTAGTGTTTACAACTCTCGTTCTGCTACATTTGGTTCTTTGAGTTGTAACACTTAAACTGATGGTCGTCTGCTACGCTTTTATGCTACTCTGTAATGCCATGATAAATTTTGCATCTGCTACCTTATATTCCGCACTTAGTCATTATTGCAGACGTCCATTTTTCATTATGCATGTCATTATCTTTGACATATCAATTATGCATGATGAATTGTCTTCATAAGTTGAAGAGGATCTCCACAAGTACAACCTGCCATGTGCATTTGCATTCAAAGGCAAATCAACTATATGCACATCTTCAGGGGGGGCCTTTTACTACTTACGAAGACAATACCTTATCCTTTACAATTTCGCATATCTTAATCCCCGTTGAAAACTTCAACCAGTTTGTCATCAATCACCAAAAAGGGGGAGATTGTAAGTGCATCTAGTGCCACCCCTAGTGGTTTTGGAGTATTGATGACAAACCTGGTTGAGGGACTAATGTGTTTGTGAGAATTGCAGGATAACACAGGTAGTAGTCCCTCATTGATTCGGTTAACCTACCAGAGATGACCCCTAAAATGTATGAAGACATTGATGTCAGTGGTGGTATATGAGGATAATCATATTGAAGACTATGACATGAGAAGACATTGTGTGAAGACCATGGAGAGCGAAGACGTAGATGTTTCGTCGTTTCCTTTTCTTCTTTGTTGAGTCATAGGAACCACCGTACTGTTAAGTGGGGTCCAAGTGAACTAAGTCAGAGTGACTATAGTGATGCTCAATCAAATCCTATGTCTTCGAGCAAAGACTATGTGAGCAAATCTTATCCAGAGGCGGATGAGTCAGCTTTACTTGGAGCTCAAGTAAAGTTGCCGTGTGTGTTTGAAATCTGACCTTTGGAACACGTGTCAGTTCCTTAGTGGCCTAGGGTCACTTCGGACAAATCAGTTCGGGTTACCCAGTGGCTATAAATAGCCCACCCCCTAAACCATAAATTGGTGGCTGCTCAGAGTTATTGCACGGCTTTTGTCGTTTGAGGGCAACCCACCTCCGAAGCATTTGAGAAAGAAATTCTTGCGAGGACAAAGCCCAAACACCCAGAGCCAAAGAGTGTTAGGCATCACTGAAGTCTTTCTGTCTGTGTGACCTGAAGACTTATTACACTTGAGCACTGTGTTTCCTCCAGCCGGTTAGGCGTCGTGTTCTGAGCATCCAAGAGTAATTGTGGATTGCCGGTGAACGAAGTCTGTGAAGGTTTGGAAGTCTACCTTGAAGACTTACCAGAGTGATTGGGCGAGGACTAGGTGTCCTTAGCTCAAGGGGAACAAGGTGAAGACGCGGTCTTCTGAGTTAAATATCAGCCTCCCTAACCAGACGTACAGTTGTCATAGCAACTGGAACTGGTCTAACAAATCACTGTCTTCCCCGAGCTACTGGTTCTATCTTTCCTTCCCTTTACTTACTGCTCTATGTTGTGAAGACATTGCATGTTTGCCTTATCTGATTGTCTTCACTGAGTATCTACTTGTTATGATTGGCTTCATTCCTTCTTCCTTTGTGATCACTACTGCCTAGTTGCTATTAGTCTTCATGCTTTCACTTCATTGACTACATGACTATGGCTTATCTAGTGTAGTCCACTTTCCGCTGCATACTAATAGGCTTGAGTTTATCGTTTGTCTTCGAAACTACCATGTTTTGAAGCATTTCATAAAAATCGCCTATTCACCCCCCTCTAGTCGATATACTGCACTTTCAGGCATTAAGGAAGAATTTGAGCAGTATGTTCATAGTGCCGAACTTGGTCCCTACATTTCAGATAAGTGCAACCAACACCTCAATCTCACTGAATCATTTACCAAAAAATTTAAATTCCATCCCCGTGAGTCTAGGGTGTCGTTTAAACTATATAAACCATTTACCTTATCTCTAGAGAGATTTGCCTACTGCTGCAAAATCCCATTGTGGGATTCGCTTGACGAACTGCCAAGGTCTGAGTTTGAGATATTCTTGACTAGTCTTTGCTACGGTGAGACTAGGGGGGGTAACGCAAGGTAGAATGAAAACATTCATTTTCCCGCAATCCAGTACTTCACACTATTTAATGGAAAATGCACAGTAGGCAAACGAGATTGTATTACACTTTGTGCTCCAGACTTGAGCCTCATACGCACCGCTCTCACCGGTGACCAAAGTTATAATCTTGGAGCGATTGTTGCATGCAGGTTGCAGCATAACTCTAGTAGTGGATATTTTTATGGTGGAATTTATGCCACACGTTTAGCAAGAGATTTGGGTGTTTCACCTTGGCCTTATGATCCTATTTTACCCACACATTACTTGGACTTTGGTGCTATGAAATTTCATAAGATCCTTAGTGGTGAACCCCACGATTTCACTTATAACTTGTTGTTTAATAAAAATTCCGTTGTGGACACATATTTGCCTGCACCTGTTCTCTTTGATGTTCACAATAAGGGAAGATATTATGTTATTGAGAGCGAGGCCCGAGCTCATAACGCGGCAGTTGTGGCTGCATGGCGGGCTGAGGCATCTACACCGAGAGTTTTCGTGAGCTATCACTCCGACCATTATGTAGGCTACTGACTGACTACCAAGCTAGGCCAAAATCCTAAGCTTGGGGGAGTACGTATTTCCACTGACAATACATTCATGTTCACATATTTCATTCCAGTTGTCGGTCACACTTTTTCATTGTATTATCCATGCTAGACTTATTTTCTTTTGCTTTCTTCTTGTGTGTTTGGAAAACTTTGAGAAAATCCAAAAACATCTCTTGTATCTTTTTGATTTTCTTCTAGTTTAGTTAGTTGTAGTATTTAAAAGAAACCCCAAAAAGATTTCTCATTTCTTCTTTTGTCTGTTGGGAGCTCTCCCGTGTAAATAGTTTTTCTCATTTTTGTTTTCTTTCTTTATTTTGCCTGCTTCGAGAAAAACCAAAAACTCCAAAAATATTTCCATGTGTTTCTATTTGTTTCTTTTCTAGGTGTTGAGTTGTACCAAGGAGAAGACCACGATGAAAATGTTGAGTGGCTCTCATTTGCATTATTCGATCTAATAAAAAGCTCATATTACCTTGTCTTCTCCTTCTTGAATAAAATGTTTGTAGATTCGATCTTAGTCCACGACACTCTTGCACTTTTATTAATTTATCATTCGGTCGTGCAAGTAAAAGGCAATAATGACGATACCTGGTGAACTGGTCGTCGCAGAGAGAAGTGGGTATGAACTCAACTTGTTTTTGTTTTGGTAAATATGTTTAACCTAGTATCCATGCTTCAGCCTATTATGATCAAACATGTTTGCAATGACAATTAGAGATTATAGTTTCGCATGCCATGCTTAAATAGATAGGAGTGGATAATGATTTATCTTGAAGGTCAACATAGTGTTAGAATGATTATGATGTAGTATGATGATATGATATCCTCCTCCGAATGTGTCAAGTGGCTTGACTTGGCACATGTTCATGCATGTAGTTGAATCAAAACCAACATAGCCTCTATGATATTTATGTTCATGGTGTTCATATCCTACTCATGGTGATATGCAATGTTTATTATGCATAATGTATGTTCACGACCATTGTTGCACTCTAGCTGGACGCTTCCCCCAACCTATTTGCTAGCTTTCACCTGTACTAAGCGGAAATACTGCTTGTGCATCAAATTAAAAAATCAAAGTTATTCCAGATGAGTCCAGCATACCTACCTATATGCGGTATTACCCAGCCGTCCTAAGTAAATCTGCATGTGCCACATCTAAAACTTCAAACAAACATCCTTTTCATGTGCCTGGAATGTTCATAGAGTGATAGGAGGTAGTCAGTATCTTCCATGCTAAGCGGGTTATTCTCATGACGAGTGTTTATTCACTTGTCCTTGCACGAGAGGGGCGGTAATAGGGATTCCCAGTCCCAACTACAAAAAGAATAGAGCTTACAAATAATCAAACAAAAACTCCTACGGAGTAATAAACTTTACTTTATCGCTTGGGAACCGCTACTAATGTGTTTAGCATGGAAGATACTGATAACTGATGGTCACGAAGTAAATATGAAGGGTGCACCTCTCAAAATTACATTTATCTCTGTTTTATAACCTTGAACTCTGGCACCTCTACAAATCCTTGCTTCCCTCTGTGAAGGGACTGTCTATTTACTTTTATGTTGAGTCATCGCCTTCTCTAATAAGCGCCAGATTTGAGAGCACTGTTGTCATCCTCATGCATTGTGTGTAGTGAATGTTGGGTGTTAGCATGACTGGATCTTCTCTACCATGAATTACAATGTTTAGTCACTGCTTGAACTTTGGAGGTGCTCTGCATTTATGTTTTGCGGTCTCAGAAAGGGCTAGCGAGATACCAATGTTGTCATATCATATCACAGTTGTTTTGACAAAGTGTTGACATTTAAGATGTCTTATTATTGCTCTCTAGTTGTTTATGTTATAGTTATGAGTTAATACAATTTCTAAGAGTTATTGTTGACATGGTTAGTCATGATCTTTGCTGAAAACCTGGGTGCTACTTAAGCTTATTTATGTAACAAGAGCAAAAGAGTTCGTAAAAGTTTTTCTTTCACTTTCAGTTTATCAACTGAATTGCTTGAGGTCATGCAAATGTTTAAGCTTAGGGGAGTTGATACGTCTCCATCGTATCTACTTTTCCTAATGCTTTTCCTCTTGTTTTGGACCATAATTTGCATGATTTGAATGAAACTAACCCGGGCTGACGCTGTTTTCAGCAGAACTACCATGGTGTTTTTTGTGTGCAGAAATAAAAGTTCTCGGATTGGAACAAACCTTTGAAAGGATTTTTTATATGAATAAAGAAAAATACTGGAGCCAAGAACCACCATAGCGGGGCACTTGGGTAGGAACAACCCACCAGGGCGCCCCCCCTCCAGGCGCGCTTAGGTGGGTCGTGCTCACCTGGTTACCCTACAGACCCTAACTCCGACCCTATAAAATCCTATTTTCGGAGAAAAATCGAGGAGGAAGAATTATCTCATTTTGCGATACCGAGCCGCCGTCACCTCACGTTCTTCACCGGGAGACCAGATCTGGAGTCCGTTTGGGGCTCCGGAGAGGGGAATCTTCGGTCTTCGTCATCACCAACCCTCCTCCATCGCTAATTCCATGATGTTCTCCAACGGGAGTGAGTAATTTCTTCGTGGGCACGCTAATCGGTGAGGAGTTGGATGAGATTCATCATGTAATCGAGTTAGTTTTGTTAGGGCTTCTTCCCTAGTATCCACTATGTTTTGAGATTGATGTTGTTATGACTTTGTTATGCTTAATGCTTGACACTTTGGGCCCAGGTGCCATGATTCCAGATCTGAACCGTTTGTGTTATCACCATTATATCTATGTTCTAGTTCCGATCTTGCAAGTCATTGTCAGCTATTACGTGTTATGATCCGTAAAACCTGTAGTGACAATATGCGGGATACCTTCCGGTGATGGCCGTAATTTGAGGAGTTAACGTATTCACTATGTGCTAATGCTTTGTTCCGATACTCTATTAAAAGGAGGCCTTGATATCCCTTAGTTTCCTTATGGACCACGCTGCCACGGGAGGGTAGGACAAAAGATGTCATACAAGTTCTTTCCATAAGCATGTATGACTATTTACGAAATGCACGCCTACATTATATTTATGAATTGGAGCTAGTGTCGTATCGCCCTAGGTTATAGCTGTCACATGATGAATATCATCCAACAAATTGCCGATCCAATGCCTACGAATTTCCTACATATTGATCTTGCTAAGTTACTACTGTTGTTGTTACTATTGCTACTGCTACAAAACCACTACTATCAAAACTACCATACTATTGTACTACTGATCACTTTGTTGAAGATAATTAATCTCCAGGTGTGGCTGAATTGACAACTCAGTTGCTAATACATGTAAATATTATTTGGCTCCCCTTTTGTCGAATCTATAAATTTGGGTTGAATACTCCACCCTCGAAAATTGTTGCGATCCCCTATACTTGTGGGTTATCAAAGGGCCATGTCATGGCTTGCACTGTCATACTTGAGTTCGTTGCCTCACAGGATCTCTGGATCTGACTCTCTTTCTTCGGCATGGCTGGATCACACAATGATATCAACGTGCTTCAACGATCATTCGTGTTTGCATGTCTTGCCGAAGGCAATAGCCCACCGGTGAATGTTACCATCAACGGCCACAACTACGAGAAATGATACTACCTGGGTGACGGTATCTATCCTCAGTGGACCACTATTGTGAAAGACAAGCCCCAACCTTGTCGAAGAGAAGAGGAAAATATTTGCCCAAGAGCAAGAGAGTGCTAGGAAGGACGTCGAGCATGCCTTTGGTGTTTTGCAATCTCGATGGGGCATCGTTTGATATCCTGCTAGGACTTGGAGCACGAAGAAGTTGTGGAAGGTGATGACTGCTTGTGTGATCATGCACAATATGATCGTAGAAGATGAGTGTCTGGAATGTATCTACGATCAAGAGTTTCAGTTTCAGGGTGAGAATAGTGTGCCTGAGCATGGAGGAGCGGCAACGTTTGAACAGTTCACCTAATTTCATCATGAAATACATGATTGGGAAACTCACATGCAGCTGCAAACTGATTTGATTGAGCATATGTGGGCTCATGTTGGCAACCAATAGATATATCTTTTTTATTCGGCTTGTAAAACTATGTGAGACAATTTCATTTTTATTCAGCTTGTAAACAATGCTTTATTTGATTGTGAAACAATGCTTTATTTAGTTGGGAAACTATGCTTTGGTTGTGAAACTATATGAGGTGCTCGTGAATTGTCTACATATTTCAAAAAGGGCAGCCAGCCAGCGACGGCGGTAAATTTGGGTCGGCGCGTTGGGTGCACTGCCGATCCCTGGGTAGACACCGAGTGGGCGGCCAATCCAAACAGACAAAGGATGGACAAAAACGTTGTATGTTTGGGTCGACGCGTTGGAATTGCTTTGAATGACTCTGATTGAATGACCAGCTTCCCTACCAAAGTCCATGGACGCGCGTGGATGTGTGTGGAAATTTGGTGATCTCCGTTTTGATGATCCGTGGGGTTGCCCTAAGATAGGTACCCTGCTACGAAGGATAGCTCCAGTTTTAATAGTGTACTGTAGCACTATCACATCCTCCTCTTCCCAGAGCTGCATCGTGTATATGCTTAGCATAGCAGGCTAGCTACATGTATGTATTCCTTACTACTCTAGGAGTATCTGGTAATCCTACATATACACTCCACATACACTAGACTGCTGCTAACCTACATGTATGCATGAAAGTGCCAAATATTAAAGCTGACAGTAAAAGTGAAAATCTTTTTGCTCTCCTGGCAGTTACTACTACAGGGTCACTTCTAGGCTGGCTAAGCTAGGAGCAAGTAATGCATCCACTGCACACATGCCTGCGTCTAGTTTATGCGCAGACGACAAGGGGCAGTGGTGCTCATGAGCTCAAAGCCAGCCCTGTCACTGATCTCTTATATCTCTTTCTCACACTTGTTCATAATCAAATCATAACACCCAGATGCAGCTAGTAAGTAATTAGTGAAAGACTTTTTTTGTTTCTCCCTCCTCAGATGTCAATTGAAGTACTACTATATAATCCAAAGAAATCTCTCACCCTAGATGATAATTAGAATGCTTCACACACAAGCATTATGCTCCTTTCGTCCTAAAATAAGTGTCTCAACTTTAATACTTTCTCTGTCCCAAAATAAGTGACACAACTTTGTATTAACTTTGTACTAAATCTAGTATAAAGTTTAGTCACTTATTTTGCGACGGAGAGAGTACAACTTTAAAAAAAATGGAAATACTTACTTTAAGACGGAGGAAGTACATAACTAGAGACTGATTAGAAATCAAGCCGACGGAATAAATAAATTAAATTGATCGATTAGTTCTGGACTGTCCGATGCAAAAAAGAACAGCCAAAAGTGGTATTTTTCAACCTCTCGATCTCCTTGTTCATCTTCTTTCCCAAGACATGCCACCCCACCGACCTAACCGCCTGCATCTGTAGCCCGCAGCCGGTGGCACTTTAGCGCCAGCCTCGCCGCCCCGCCCTTCACTCACCACTACTCACCGCCATGCTAGCCCAGCCTCGGCCATGCTTCTAAACCGGCGAATCGCCACAATTTCCTATGTGCCTACACCCCCTTGCTCCCTATACCGTCAACGTTTGGGCTCGCCTCTGCTCGCACATCGCGGCTATGGCTCGTTCCTGGCCAAGGCCTTGCCGGTCCTGGCTACGCTCGCCCCGGCATGCTTCCTTGGACTAACCCAAATTCTAAAACCCCGCAACTTACCTCTAGATAAATTGAAATAACTAATGTATCGATAGTACATGTATTATTGAGCCCTACCCCCAACCTACACAGCCCTAGGTATATGGTTAACAATATAGCTGGATCAGTCCTAGGCCGGATGATGGCTATATGAAACGGTCAAGTCATCTATAGCCATCATCCATAGTCACTCATATAGTAGTGTGGGCTATAAAATTGGCTATTACATTAGGAAAATTCATTTCGGAGCCCATGCTCAGATGCAGTCGGTATCTATACCGTTCTCTCGCCTCATGATATCTGCTTGCTGATGTATTTGTTGGTCGTATCTCCGACATATTGATATGCAATTCAACCGGCTCACTGCATTTATTTCTATCAGCTAAGAAGATCTCCGTCCCTGTCCATACAATCCACAAACGGCACTGATAATTTTCTGAGCATGCCTGATCCATCCTAAACAAACGGCCGTAGAGTAACCGCACCTGCACCTCTCTCTTCTAAAAAAAACATCTGTTGCTTTGCGCACATAGGTCGCCCGTTTCATCTCCAGCTCCGGTTAACCACACATCTTCCCATCTGGTGTTGGCATCTGGATTGTTACCCCCCGTTTGACCACACCTCTTCCCAGCCGGCAAGGTTTTCTTCTGCCCTACTAAACTCGCTCCGATTCACAGATCCACGGCTTAAAACATGTCTCCCCGGACTTACGTCTTCAATTCCGACAACCCCCGACCGCGCATCAACGGAAACCTATACCTCGAGTACAAGCAACTGACAGACTAGTCCTCGGTGCAACAACATGAAAACACTTGGATAGTGTTAGAGATTCCAACCCGTTGCCATGCCATCGGCTGCCATTGCCCTACTTGGTGGTTCACCTCGTCGCCACTGAACACACTCTGAAGTTGCCGTAAATTGATAATCAGCAGCAACAGAGAAAAACAGTTGGTAAGTGTTATTGGAAGAATCAGTCAACAAGAGATCTGTGAGGCAAGCATATTCTGCTCTGATGAAAGAAAACGTCATGTACAATAATCTGTGCAATGGCACACCACAAGCTCCTTTCCTAGGCCACGAACTAGAATCTACGACACGCCGAGACGACACACTTATTTCAAATCCTCACGGCGCCCCTGCCTGTGTCCCCACCGTATGTCACTGTTATATACCTCCACATTGCAATACGCGACTTTTGCACAACACGTACTGCAGCCGTGTCCAATCATTTCACGGATCCAAAGAGTCAAACGAGTGGACAAGATTTCGGGTCCAGCTGAGCTCGGGTGCTGAAACGCCCTGTCCATTACATTAGTACTTTTTCGAAATTGATTTACACACGATAGTCACGACGCCCAACCGATAATAGCTCTTGCACCGTCAGATGCTTTAGGAACAAAGCACAAATGGCTGGATGGAAAAGTCGTGTGCATGTCGTCTAAATAGTGTCGGCTGTGTAACAATACTCGTACTTTTTTTTAGTTTCTCTCTTTCCCTTTCTTCACATTTATTATATTTGTCTAGGAGTACGTATATAGCTAGGTTTTTGTATGAGAGCACACTCCCCTTATTTTTTCACATCTCTCTCCTCCATGTAGGAAAAAAGCCATGTAAGCACGTAATAAGTGTGCTACTGTAGTACTTGCTATAAGACAGGAGTACTCTGCTGTCCGGTAAGTAAAAGCCCTAGTCATGTTAGCAAGCTTATATATTTCAGAACCCACATAATCAAGAGCATTAATATGACAGGCATACCATAGTGAGTGATAATAGGCAGTAGCTAGCTGTGCTGTGGCTATAGCTAGATGCGTGCATCGCTGCACTGCACACACAGTGTGTCAAGCGTGAGGACCATCGATGAGGTAGTGTGCTGTGTAGTGTGTACTAGTAGTGACAAGTATACAAGGGTATGTAGTACTACTAGACAGTACAGTACACCACCATAGACATAGGTGCAACCATCTATTTTTTGGCCTGCCTCTTTATAAGAGCCTGCTTGCTTTCCCCTCCGGCCTGCAGCCTTTTGCTGGAGAGAGCACACACGCTGCGCGAAGGGCCCTAAAAGTAGCTTCAACCCTGCAGGCATCTTGTCTTATTGCGCCATTAGCATCTTCTTCCTCGAGCGAGCTACCGTTTAATGCGCGAATGCTCCCTCTGTTGCTCCAATATATCCACACAACACGAGCTAGCCTACCATCAGTCCATCACCACCACCACCGCCACCACCAGCAGCAGCAGCAACGGGCAGAGTGTTGCGTCCCATTAATTAAAGGTACGCGCCATTTGATCGATGCGCTCATCTGTGCATATGCATGTTGCTGGGTCGGTAGTTGCTTGTGCTTCATCAGATCGGCCTCACACAGATCAGAGGCTCGCTAGCTACTTGGATGTATAGCTCATATCCGATTTCTTATTAGTAGGTGGCAAGATGGATCCTGGCTTCTGCAACGACATGATCCTAAGCGAGAGCGCGTGGAACAGCGGCGGTGGAGATGGTGGAGCGGCCGGTGATGTCGTTAATGTTGTCGACGGGAGCGGCATGACGGTGCTGGAGAGGCTGGTGCTGGACGAGGCGCTCGCGGCCGCGATCATGGAGCTGCAGGGCAGCCAGGTGCCGAGCGGAGGTGGCAAGGCGGTCCTGGCGCCGATGGCCGGCGGCCTCGAGGCGGCCAGCCTCGCATTCGGCGCTACGGGAACGGGACCCGTCACGCCTGCCTACGCTGAGGTTGACGGGGTTGTCTTGCAGCGACAGCAGCATCAACATCGCCATCAGGGCGTGATGGGGATGCCTGTCGACTACGACCTCGTACCAGCAGCACGAGCTGTCACGTTGGCTACTGTACCTGCGGCACTTTCCTTCCGAAAAGGAGCGGCTGCCGCCGTTGACCGCGCCGACGTCGTCGATGCGGCAGTCTTTGACTCCGGCAATAACGGGCCGACATCGGCGGCAACAACAGGGACGACGAGGCAGTGGGACGAAGCCAACGGTGGTGCCAAAAGGCAACGCCGGTCAAGTAGAAAGAGGAGAGCCGCCGATTCACCATGCCCGGCCGCCGACGGGCACTCGCAGGAGAACCCTCTCTGCAGCCTCCTCGCGTCCACCAGCACCGGAGATGGCGGCATCCAGATTGCGTTCAGCAGCGGCGGCGGTGCTGCGCCGTCCTCCAAGCGCACGAAGCCCTCGCTGAGCAGCACCTCGTCCAGCATCAGCTTTGACGGCAGAAGCTCCGTTAACAACGGCTGCGACGACGTCCCTCGGTACGAACCGGACACGGAGGCCCTGGCGCAGGTGAAGGAGATGATCTACCGCGCTGCGGTGATGCGGCCCGTTAGCCTCGGCGCCGAGGAGGAAGACACCGGCGAACGGCCAAGCAGGCGCAACGTGCGCATCTCCTCCGACCCGCAGACGGTGGCGGCGCGCCAGCGGCGGGAGCGCATCAGCGATCGGCTGCGCGTGCTGCAGAAGCTTGTCCCAGGAGGCGCCAAGATGGACACGGCCTCCATGCTGGACGAGGCCGCCAACTACCTCCGCTTCCTCAAGTCCCAGATCAGGGAGCTGCAAACCCTAGACCGCCGGAATTACGGCGCTAATGGCACATCGAACACAGACATGGCGCCACTGATGAGCTACAACAACATGCCCGCCTTCGCCTTCCCGGCGACAGGAGCAGGCGAAACCCTAGGAGGAGGAGAGGAGGCTTTCATGAGCAACCGGTTTAGATAGATTATTCATGAGAGACATGCACGTACGCAAGTGTTTTCATGTGTTGTGCCCGATGTAAGACCGTGCATCGATCAGAAGATAGATCGATCCATCATCATTAGCTACTGATTAGGGATGATCATGTCGATTGATGAAATTAATCATGATGTCGTTGTCTTCACCTCCTCCTCCTCCTCCTTCTGTTTGATGAATAATTTTGCATGCATGCATCCGGCCTGTACGTGCGTTTACAAATTTTATTACAGACTCTTTGGGCCAGCAGCAGAAAAGGAGCGAGGGTGGAAAGTTTTTGCTCCTCCTTTTGATCAGTTTAATTAGTCGTGTCGTCTCCATCGTTTCATGTGGCAAGCATGTAGACGCGTGAAAGCAAAGCTTTTTACAGCGGGCGTGTGTGCTTTCTAAGTTCCGATCCATATGGTAATGGAGTAGCAGCAGCTCCAAACATCATCATGACAACTTTCTAAGGCGTAATTATGGCCTATTTGAAAGAGAAAGGCCTTTTCTTTGTGCATGCAAAACCCAATCGAAAAGGGCCCAGGGTCGATCGATCGATCGAGAAAGAGGGCAAAAATCATGGCTTCATCATTGCACACTTTCTGGTCGTCGTCGACGTTGCTAGGGAAGCAAAGCGGAGGAAGGAAAGCATGCAATGCATGGTTAATTAACTGTTTGAGTTGTATGACCGAGGAGACGTGCCGATGCCGATGGTTCGTGCAGTGTGAGGGAGAGTTTGAGCCCACTCGGCCGGGTCAGGTTTCAGGCTTGGGCTGGGTGAGCTTTTTAGACGGCCGGGGTCAGGCACTCGCAGCATCAAAAGGCATGCGTCTAAAAGGAATCATTCCTTTTCCCTTTTGATTCAAAAATGCACGCCTTTTGGTCCTCGCGCTGCGTGTCGAAATTCTTGATGAGATGCTGTTGTAGCCTCTGAATCTTGATGAGATTTGTTCCTCATGACCGACCTCTGCTCTAAACCTAGCGTGCGTGTGTTCCGCCTTAGGATCCGAGGACATGTATGTGCTGAGCCAGGATTTTAACATGTGGGCCGAATAGACAAACATCAGATCTCACATGACGCAGAGAAACCATCTGAATTCTGATCCGGAGAAGCTAATTCAGTTGATAGTTTAGCCAAAAACTCCTTTATGTCTAAATCGTCTGAATTCTAGAACACTACTACCCCTGACTTCATTCTTTCTCAAGTTGTAAACATATCTCTATTATATGAGGAATAAAGATATTTATATGCTAAAAAAGAGAGAAACGATCTGAATTAGATGCATGTAAGTGCATCTCCAACACTGGCCCACAAACCGGATACCCATCTGTGGACCAGAGGGGGGGGGGGGGTAGTCCATAGACACTGATGCGGGAGGCCGCCATCCAACGGTATCCGCATATATTTCAAACGACATTTCAACTAACTGGACGAAATTTATCAAACACGACGAAATTCATCAAAGTTCGGATAGAAAATAGTACAAATCATCTATACATAGCATGCAAATAAGTTTTGTATAACAACAGTTCAAAATTCAACGAGATTTAACTGGATGTTCAACAAGTTTTTCATGAACGGATCATGTCGTCCCACATATATTGTCCCTTAAACTTCATCAAACAGTGTATGTGTGTACATGGTCATCACTTTATAATGTGGTATATCACGGCAGCGCATACAAACTACAAAATGTGTAGAGCAACATTGAGTGAATGAATGAATTAGTCAACAGCTTGAGCAAAAAAAAGCAAAACTTACGATCTCCACGGTTGCGCAATGGCCACCTTGCCTCCAGCCGCTCAACCGTGTCACGAAACTTGGCGACGATGGTCTGCATGATGTACCATCGATACACTAACGACTTCACATTGCGTCCATCGATGATGTGCATGTCGTAGGGTGCAATGTGCTTTCTCACGTGAAACGAATCATGCAAGTGCTGCCAGAAGACCAGGCTTGTGGGGCCCCCGTGACACTTCCAACCCTAATTTTTCTTCTATAAATACCCAAATATTCCCCGAAGACCAGGGAGCAACCTGTCGTGGTACTAGGCCTGACAGTGAGAGTAGGGGGTACGTAGGAGGAGGCAAGGTCCTAGCTACGGCAAGGTTGTACACACGAGTTTTACGAGTTCAGGCCCCTCTCGGAGGAGGTAAAAGCCCTACGTCTCGGTGCCCGGAGGCTGTCGACTGGAATATGGGTATCTATGTTACAGGGGGTGCGAACCCTTGTACCGGAGGAGGGGGTGGCTTATATAGAGTGCGCCAGGACCCCAGCCGTCCCACGTCACAGAGGGTTCAATGTACATAAAGACATGACGTTACTGATAACGTCTGTAATAAAGAGCAGTAATGGCCATTAAGACTACGGGTGAATACCTGACCGTTGCTTAGCCTTGTGTGACCTTAGACCAGCTGTGCGTCGAGTGGTTTCTTGCACGGTTGAGTGACTTCATTCTGTCGAATGGAACTGGGATATCCGAGTGAGCTATATGGTCGAGTGAATTGCTCTCCTTGGTCATTTCAGTCGGTATCTTTTATCATCCTTGGAACATCTCTGATCCTAGGGCAGTAACCTTGGGTAGGGTACCTAGGTCAAGCCTGTGACCCTACCCTAGGTCCATGGTATCATCAGTAGCCCCCGAATGGATTGAGGTCCGAGTGAAAAAGAGGGTTGAAGATGACTCCGACCCGATTCCGGTGCCCCGGAGGCATCCTCTTTGGACTGAGTAATAAAGCTGTCCCTTCATCCTTATTTCAGTCGCCTTGATCAATTCAGAAACCGTCGAGTGAACTATGCGAGTAACCTCCAACCATTGATGAGGTGCGAGATTTTCGGCGCGATTGGCTGCTCTGCGGTTCCCGGATTTTGCGGGATTCGAATTTTGGGGAAGCGCACGGGATGGAATGAGCCGCAATAGTCGGATCAGATATACACGGACGCCTCGATTCCCGCGCCGCCTTTTTCGCCACGTATCGGGCGTGCGACTGTTGCGGGATTTGACAGGATTGCATGGGCCCACAAGTCAGTCACTCGACCGCTGGTCCATAAAAGGGCGTTGCGACCATTGCGTAGGCACTGTGCGCTTCATACTTCTTCTTCCTCCTCTGTTTCTCCACCGCACCTCTGCTCCTCTCCCATCACTACTCCGCCCGCGCACAGCTCGCCACCATGGGCAAAGACAGGACGGCGGCCCTGGAGCGCCCAAAGAAGGCGCCGGCGACGGGGAAGGGCAAGAAGGTGAAACGGGGGTCGACGTCGAGAACTGGGCTGCCGCCCGATTAGATCTAGGGGGACTGGGTCTGGTCTTTGATGCAGCTGGAATACATGGCGGAGCTGGTTGACGGGGGCCTTATCGCCCATGAATCTTGGAGGTTGCCGGGGGACGAGCTCGAGCCGCAGCTGCTGGAGGGTGAGTTCGTTCTCTTCGCGACTCACGTCGACCGAGGTTTCTCCTTGCCTCCGCATCCTTTCTTCCAGGGTTTTTTGAACTTATACGGCGCCCATCTGCACCACTTTTCCCTCAACACTATCACATATCTTGCTGCCTTCGTCTCTCTGTGTGAGAATTTCTTGGGGTGTCGACCGCACTGGGGTCTGTTCAAACACATTTTCACTTGCCGCTCTCAATCTGTCAAGAAGGCTAACTCGACCGACGAGAAGACGCACGTGATCCAGATGTGCGGCGGCTTAGGCATACAGACTAGGGGTAGGAGCACCTTTCCCTCCATGAATCTTCCTAAGTCGGTCAGAGGGTGGCAGTCGACCTGGTTCTACTGCAAGGATACTCCGACCCCGGGTCAGTCGACCGATCTTCCTCCTTTCACCTTAGATCGAGTCAGTCAGCCTCCTTCATTGGTTGTGAGTCGGGCTGAGAAAGTTGAAGTGGACATGTTGGTCGAGCGAGTGGTCCAGCTGGTCCACGACGGTGTGACTGGGATGGACCTGCTGGAGGTATTCCTCAGTCGATGGATTCAGCCTCTCCAAGCCCGTTATCATCCGATGTGGATGTACTCTAGCACCAATGACACCGCTCGGGTCCACCCGGAGGAGGTCACTGAGAAGATGGTGGAGCAGTGGTTGCAGAGCATCACCGGGAACAAGGATAACCCCAGGGGGACTAGGAGAGTCCGTCCATTCGACGCAGGCCACGAGCCACACAAGGTTTGACTTCTGTTTCCGAGTGAATTTTCTGTTTCGATTTGTAGCTGTCTCTAAATCTGATTGATGTTCGATCAACTCTTTGTCCTGCAGATTTATATGGATATGTATTCGGTGCCCAATGGAGAGCAAGTCCAGGAGGGGGTGGAGGGCGTTGGTGAGGCCACCGACTGGAGGTCTGACGAGGAGACCGATGAGGAGAGTGAGGAGTCAAGTAGTGGTGATGAGGTCGAATCACCGCCTCGCATCGAGAGGCGCTCCAAGATGACCCACGACCCAGAAAGTGCGCGCGCCAAGACAGCTCCCTCCGGTGCTCAGGCATAGAAACACACTTGGACGACTTCACCTGATCAAATTGAGAAGGCCCCGAAGCATCCTAAGGTTGCGGCTTCAAAGCCTCGGAAGTCCCTGCCCAATATCAAGGTGGACGTTCCGATTTCTTCCACGTGAGTGTCATTCTTCCCTGTTCTTCTCTTGATCAAGAAATCTTACATATCTTGTCGATTCATCTGTCTGTTTGACCAAGTGAATTCTGAAATTTCTAGTGCTACTGCTTCTGGGACCTCTATGGAGATTGACAAGGGCCACAATGATGAGGAGTCTGCGGACGTGGCGACTTGCAGTGCAGGTATAACTCTTCGGACATGTCTTCATTTTGCTGACTGCTTTGTTGGCCGACTGAATATTCTTCTTGGTCGAATGTCTTGCAGCACCACCCAATGTTATTGACCTGCCGGATGATGGTGATGAGTATGTAGAAGTGCCTCGGAGGAACACAGGGAGGAGGGGCAGGAAGGTGCCTGCTGCCTCAGATGCTCAGCCGTAGGGCGACTCGATTCGGGCAGCTGTTTCTTTTGCCATTCTTGTGTCGACTATTCGTCCTTCGGCATCGACTGTTGAAGTTGTTGCCTCGCCCGCGAACCCAAGCTTCAGATCCTCTGGCTGCTCCGACTGCTCCATCGTCTTCGCTCTTTGCTGCCCACCATGTCCCGGAATACCCAGTGAATGCAGCAAAGGAAGCTATTCACCAAGAAGGTTTGATGATGGAGCAGACGAGGGCAACGTACGAGGCCAGCATGGCTGCTTATAATGCCAGTTCGGCCCTTCGGACCAACGTCCAGGTGAGTCTTTTTCTGACCGAGTTCTCTTCCGACTGGCTGTTGTTCTGCTAGGATATTCTACCTAAAAACCGCTGCTTCTAAGACTATCCTTGTTTCACTCACCTACTGGGTGTTCTAGCTTCTGCTATGTAAGTCTTGTATTTGAATCAACCCGATTGTGTTGATTGAACCAGTGGGGGCATGCAGGGTGCACCCACTGGGTGTAGTCCTCGAGACCATGGTCGACTGCAGGCAGTCGGCTGTGGTCTAAGAACGAATGCTGTTGTTGTATTTTGTACTTCTTCCACACGTGCTGGACGGATCGAGTTGAGTGGGAACCGGTGGGGGCACGCCAAGTGCACCCACTAGGTGTAGTCTCTGAGACCGTGGTCGACTACAGGCAGTCGACCGTGGTCTAAGAACAAATGTAACTCTTTTTTTCACTCATACTGGACGGATCGAGTCGAGTGGGAACTAGTGGGGGCACGCCAAGTGCACCCACTGGGTGTAGTCCCCGAGGCTGCTGTTGAGTTTTCGACTCGGCAGTAGTCTTAGAACTCCTTTGCTGTAGAAATTCACTCTCCGCACTTCATCAAGTGGAAACAACTGTCTTTATCCTTGTCGACTGACTTGTCTTTTTTGTTGACTGTAGAAATCTTGCGAGTTCGGGGCTCAATTTGCGGAACTTGAGAAGATGCAGGTCCAACTCAATCTTGATCCAGGGTTGGCCGAGGAGAACTTGCAGAAAGCTAGAGATGTAGCATCTGGTATGAAAGGTACATAGCCTGTCGACTATATTTGAATGAACGTGTTTGGTGAAAAACTGACTACTTCAGGTCCATCTGACTAGCGTTATCTCTTATAGATCAAATGAAGCAAGCCTTGAAGCAGAAAGATCTCGACTTGGGCAGCGGCGCAGCAAAAGGCGCAGGAGAAGACCGAACTTGCTGACCAGAAGCTGGCTTCAATCGGCAAGTTGGAAGAAGAAAATGCTAAACTGAAGACCACCCTTGACGAGGCCAATAAAGAAGTGAAGCGTCTGAAGAAGGATAAGCTGGCTCTGGATGACAAAGTTGGAGGTCTCACTCATAAGAGGGACGATCTGGAGACTTATCTGGGAGGACTCACCAAAAAGATGTTCCTCATGCTTGAAGGTATCCTTCCTTTGTCCGATTGATTCATAACTGTCGACTCGCCATCCAACGGTCGACTAACCATATCTTTGTATCAAAACTACGAGGAAGAGACTGGACGGATTGAGATGGGTCTAGAACCCGCCAATTCTCTTGTCAAGGACGAAGCTGCGATGAATGTACAGTGACTGGAGTCTCGCCTAATCAGCGTCACCGGTTACCTTGCATGACTGAAAGTGGCGATGTCTCAGATCGATACAGCGCTCTGGCGGGGAATGGTGCTCTAAAATGACCTCGAGTCTCCGATGACTCGACTTAATGAGATCCCCGGTCGAGTGCAAGAATGGAAGAAGTCATCTGCTTGGTGCGGCGCTGATGTGGCCCTGTCTCTAGTCCGTGTTCATTACAAGGAGGTCAAGGAAGAGAGGTTGGTGGCTCTGAAGGTCGCCAACACCAAGAAGCTTCAATTCCAGTCATTCATGGAGACTTACCTCGACGCTGCCACCCGTATTGCTGACGAAATCGACCTGGATGAATTTGTCGAGCCTGCAAGCCCCCCTCCTCCTGAGGAGTGAACAAACTTTACCCTTGATTCAATTTGCCTCGGAATGCCGAGTGGTTTTGTAACTGTCAAACTCTTTCGGGTCTAACGCCCGAGTACTTCTGCCCTAACCTTGCGGGATTTATCTGAACTTGATTTTCTTTGGAATATGCTTGCTTTGTTTCCGTTGCTTTCGGACCTTTTGATTCTGAATGGACATTGTACTTATGGTGCATCTCGGAGAGTCAAGGTACATTGTACTTATGGCGTAGCTCGGGGAGCCAAGGTACATTGTACTTATGGCGCAGCTTAGAGTGCTACCTAGTCCCCAAGTGAGAGGGTTGATCTTCACACGGAGTGTTTTTGAAACTTACGCGAATTGGATTCGCAGCTAAGCCCCCGAGTGTGAGGGTTGCTCTTCACTCGGAGTGTTTTTGAAACTTAGGGGAATTGGAATCGTAGATAAGCCCCTGAGTGAGAGTGTTGCTCTTCACTCGAAGTGTTTTTGTAAAACATAGGCGAGTACGGGGTCGCACCTAAGCCCCGGAGTGAGAGGGCTGCTCTTCACTCGGAGTGTTTTGTAAAACATAGGCGAGTACGGGGTCGCAGCTAAGCCCCCGAGTGAGAGGGTTGCTCTTCACTCGCAC
>LR738711.1:490300520-490433977 GCA_902687465.1 Secale cereale | reverse complement strand
TTCGCAGCTAAGCCCCCGAGTGAGAGGGTTTCTCTTCACTCGGAGTGTTTTGTAAAAACTTTGGCGAGTACGGTGTCACGACTAAGCCCCCGAGTGAGAGGGTTGCTCTTCACTCAGAGTGTTTTTGAAAGTTAGGTGAATTGGATTCGCAGCTAAGCCCCTGAGTGAGAGGGTTGCTCTTCACTTGGAGTGTTTCGTAGAACTTAGGCGAGTACGGGGTCGCAGCTAAGCCCCCGAGTGAGAGGGTTTCTCTTCACTCAGAGTGTTTTGTAAAACTTAGGCGAATTGGATTCGCGACTAAGCCACCCACTGGAGGATTTGAACACATGTGCTTTTGGAGAAACAATCATTATGATCCTACCAAAAACTTGTCTTTGGTAAGCAAACTAAAAGATTCTTATTACAATTTGTCTGTTCGAGTGCTTTAAGTATAAAAGCAGTGGAGCAGATGCGCATTCCATGAGTGTGGCTCGTTTATTTTCTTGGCCATATTGTAGAGGTGATACGCCCCATTGTTGAGCACTTTGGTGATGATGAAGGGCCCTCCCAGGCCAGAGCAAGCTTGTGAGGTCGTTTCTGATGTACTCGGAGCACAAGATCTCCTTCCTGGAATGCTCGGCCTAGGACATTGCAGGAGTGGAATCAACGCAGGTCTTGTTGATATATGGTCGACCGGATCAGAGCCATCTCGCGCTCTTCCTCCAGGAGGTCGACTGCATGTTGACGTGCTTGTTCAGCTTCAGCTTATGAGAAGAGTTCCAATTGGGGAGCATTGTGCGGCAAGTCACTCGGAAGTACGACCTCAACACCATATACAATGAAGAAGGGGGCCCGATCAGTCGATCGGTTCGGAGTTGTTCTCAGTCCCCACAAAACAGATGGCAACTCAGTCACCCAAGCTCCAGCAGCATGCTTGAGATCGCGCATTATCCGTGGTTTCAGCCCGTAAAGGATCAAGCCATTCACCCTTTCTGCCTGCCCATTCGACTGCGGATGCGCAACAGATGCGTAGTCGCCCCGGGAAGTGCAGTATACACTGAATTCATCCGAATCAAAGTTGGAGCCATTATCTGTGATGATTGTGTGAGGGACTCCATATCTGAATATCAGTTCTTTGATGAAGCTGACAGCGGTGCTTGCACCAAGGTTCTTGGTAGCCTTGGCTTCGATCCATTGGTAAACTTGTCGACTTCCACAAGCAAATGAGTGAAGCCGCTTCTACCAGTCCTGAAGGGCCCAACCATGTCTAATCCCCAAATAGAAAATGGCCAGACCAACGGGATAGTCTTCAAGGCAGACGCAGGCTTGTGGGACATGTTCGAGTAGAACTGACAGCCTTCACATTTGTTGACTATATCTTTCGCCATCTCATTCGCACACGGCCAGTAGAATCCGGCTCGGTATGCTTTGGCAACAATGGTCCGAGAGGACGCATGGTGACCACAGGTCCCCGAGTGGATCTCATTCAAAATCATTCAACCTTCCTCCGGGGTAATGCAACGTTGGGCGACTCCTGTGACGCTCTCTCTGTAAAGCTGCCCTTTTATCATCGTGAAGGCTTTGGATCGACGGACAAATTGGCGAGCCTCATCCTCATCCCCTAGGAGTTCCTGCCTGAGCAGGTACGCGATATATGGCACTGTCCAGTCAGGAGTGATCACTAGAACCTCCATGATCAAGTCGATTACAGTTGGGACTTCAATCTTAGTCGGGTTGGTTGCACTTATCAGTTGTGGGGGCTCTTCCGTGAAGGGGTCTTCCTTGACCGATGGGGTGTAGAGAGGTTCCAAGAACACATTCCTGGGGATGGGTTTCCGAGTGGAACCTATATTCGCTAGATCGTCAGCAAGCTGGTTCTTGATTCTAGGCACATGGTGGAGCTCCAACCCTTCAAACTTCTTCTCCAACTTTCTCACTGCGTTACAATAACTAGTCATCACTGGGCTCCTGATAACCCACAAGTGTAGGGGATCAGTTGTAGCCTCTTTTGATAAGTAAGAGTGTCGAACCCAACGAGGAGCTAAAGGCATAACAAATATTCCCTCAAGTTCTATCAACCACTGATACAACTCTACGCACGCTTGACGTTTACTTTACCTAGAACAAGTATGAAACTAGAAGTACTTTGTATTTTTTGTGGGTAGGTTTGCAAGAATAAAAGGAACACGTAAATATAAACTAGGGGCTGTTAAGATAAAGAACAATAAAGTTAATATAGCGAGTGTGGAAAAGTGGTGGTAGGAGTTGCGAAATTGCCCCTAAGCAATTGACTACGTTACTAGACCGATTGCAAGTTTTATGTGGGAGAGGCCACTACTAGCATGTCATCCCTTACTTGGAATTCTATGCAGTTATGATTGGAACTATTAGCAAGCATCCGCAACTACTAACGTTCATTAAGGTAAAACACAACCATAGCATGAAGATATATTGGTCCCCCTTCAATCCCGTACGCATCAATTTCTACGCTAGGTAGAAGCTTCTATCACTCTTGCCCTCCAATACGTAGTCCTATCAACATACAACTAACCCTATGGTGTGATCCACGCGTGCGCTCATATGATGGGCACCAAAGGACAACAACATAACCACAAGCAATTTAAATCAATCATAGCAATTCACCAATCACAGATAGGACAACGATAATCTACTCAGACATCATAGGATGGCAACACATCATTGGATAATAATATGAAGCATAAAGCACCATGTTCATGTAGAGCGTACAACAGGTTGCGGGAGAGTGGACCGCTGTAGATAGATGGGGGAGGTGATGGAGATGTTGGTGAAGATGAGGTGTTGGTGTAGATCGCTGTCACACGATGATGGCCCCAGTAGCACTCCGGTGCCACCAGAAGCGAGGGGGAGAGAGCCCCCCTCCTTCTTCTTCTTCCTTGACCTTCTCCCTAAGAGGGAGAAGGGTTTCCCCTCTGGTCCAGGGTCTCCATGGCGGCGGCCCCTCCGAGATTGGATATGTCTCTCCGTCTCTCTCTATTTCTGCGTTTGCAGATTCTGGCCCTTCACCGTTTCTTATATTCCCAGAGATCCGTAACTCCGATTTGGCTGATTTTTTGACACGATTTTTATGCGGATATTAGCTTTCTTGCGGCGAAAGAAGGGCATCAACCACCTTATGGTGTGGCCACAAGGGCCCAGGGAGCGCCTGCCCCTGGTGGGCGCGCCCCCTACCTCGTGGCCCACTCAAGCATCGTGTCATGTTGGTTCCGCTTCCCGAAATTCACATATATTCCAAAAAAAATCTCCGTCCGTTTTCATTCCGTTTGGACTCCGTTTGATATGGATATTCCGCGAAACAAAAAACATGCAACAAACAGGAACTGGCACTGGATCAATATGTTAGTCCCAAAAAATAGTATAAAAAGTTGCCAAAAGTATATGAAAGTTGTAGAATATTGGCATGGAACAATCAAAAATTATAGGTACGATGGAGACGTATCAGCATCCCCAAGCTTAATTCCTACTCGTCCTTGAGTAGGTAAATGACAAAAAAGATAATTTTTGATGCGGAATGCTACCTAGCATAATCTTGATCATGTAATCTAATCATGGCATGAATATTAAGACACGAGTGATTCAAAGCAATAGTCTATCATTTGACATAGAAGAATTTAATACTCGGGCATCCCAATAAACAATCAAGTCTTTCAAAATATCAATGCTAAAGAATGTTATCCCTACAAAATCATATAGTCTTTTATGCTCCCTTTTCTTAACACAAGGTACCCCTCATGCCCATCCTGGTGTCAGCCAAGCAATTGTTTTCATACTTTACCTTTTCGAACTTTTTCAACTCTTCACGCAATACATGAGCGTGAGCCATGGATATAACACTATGGGTGGAATCGAAGGTGGTAGTAGAAAAAATTAGGGTGAAAGTCTCACGTCGACTAGGCATATCAATGGGCTATGGAGATGCTCATAAATAGATATCAATGTGAGTGAGTAGGGATTTCCATGTAACGGATGCACTAGAGCTATAAGTGTATGAAAGCTCAAAAGAAAACTAGTGGATGTGCATCAACTTGCTTGCTCATGAAGACCTAGGGCATTTGAGGAAGCCCATCGTTGGAATATACAAGCCAAGTTCTATAATGAAAATTCCCACTAGTATATGGAAGTGATAACATAGGAGACTCTCTATCCTGAAGATCATGGTGCTACTTTGAAGCACAAGTGTGAAAAAAAAAAGAGTAGCATTGTCCCTTTTTTTTCTTTTTTCTTTTTATTTCTTTTTTTGGGCCTTCCTTTTTTTATTTGGCCTTTCTCTTTTGTTTGCCCTTTCTTTTTTTTTATTTTCTTTTGGCCTTTTTTTTTCAAGGGACAATGCTCTAATAATGATGATCATCACACTTCTATTTACTTACAACTCGATACTAGAACAAAAATATGACTCTATATGAATGCCTCTGGCGGTGTACCGGGATGTGCAATGATCTAGCATAACAATGACATCAAAAAACGGACAAGCCATGGAAACATCATGCTAGCTATCTTACGATCATGCAAGGCAATATGACAATGACGGTGCGTGCCATAATAAACATAACGGTGGAGTTACATGGCAATATATCTCGGAATGGCTATGGAAATGCCATGATAGGTAGGTATGATGGCTGTTTCGAGGAAGGTATATGGTGGGTGTATGGTACCGGCGGAAGTTGCGCGGTACAAGAGAGGCTAACAATGGTGGAAGGGTGAGAGTGCGTATAATCCATGGACTCAACATTAGTCATAAAGAACTCACACACTTATTGCGAAAAATCTATTAGCCCTCGAAGCAAAAATCCTACGATGCATGCTCCTAGGGGGGAGGTTGCTAGTAGTTAACCATTGCGCGCCCCCGACCTTCACGCAAAGATAAACAATCAAAATACAATGCACGCCAATTTGGTTACATAGTTAGGAGACCATACGTGCATGCTCTGGGAATCACAAACCTTAACACCAATATTTTTACTAGAACACAATCATTCACTAGTTCCTCCCACATATTAGCATCTCTATATCGCAAAACTATTGCAAGGAATCAAACATATCATATTCAGTGATCTAAAAGTTTATGTAGGATTTTATGACTAACCATGTGAATGACCAATTCCTGTCAACTCTCTAAATTGATATAAGTGAAGCAAGAGAGTTTTAATTCTTTCTATAAAAGTTATGCCCACGCTCTAACAATTATAACTGAAGCAAAAGAGCATTCTACAAATGGCGGTTTCTATGTGAAGAGAAACAGGCAATCCAAACTTTTAAATGATATAAGTGAAGCACACGAAGCATTCTATAAAGCCATACTCAAAAGATATAAGTGAAGTGCAAAGAGCATTCTATAAATCAACCAAGGACTATGTCATACCAGCATGGTGAATTTATTAAAAGAAAAATAAAAAGCACACGATGCTCCAAAAGTTTACGCATATCATGTGAATGAAACGAATCCGAAAAGATACCGATACTTGTTGAAGAAAGACGGGATGCCTTCCGGGGCATCCCCAAGCTTAGACGCTTGAGTCTCCTTGAATATTTACTTGGGGTGCCTCGGGCATCCCCAAGCTTGAGATCTTGCCTCTCCTCCTTCTCCTCGCATCGAGACCTCCTCGATCTTTGAACACTTCATCCACACAAAACTTAACCAAACTTTTAGTGGCAGGGTTAGTGCATATGATCAATAAAATCCCATCATGTACTTCTCTAACATTATTGTACAATTATAAACGAACATTACCCACAGTATGCTATAGTCAAGGAGGCATCAACAAGAATTCAAACATATGCAAATAATGAAGTTATAACAGCAATCTGTGAAAACAGGACAGTCTGTAGTAATCTGAACATTAACCATACTTCTGTAACTCTACAAATTCTAGAAAAATTAGGAAAAATCAACAATTTGTATAGCAAGACTTTGCAAGAAGTTTCAGATCCTTTCGACGTTCCAGTAAATAAAATGAAAAATCATGCTCTACTGCCAAAGTTTCTGTTTTTGCACCGCACAAACTAACATGTAGCTTAATCTACCTAAAGGAAACTCTTGGTACATTATTTTTATAATACAATGGAATTGTACAAGGGGATAATTATTTTTGTTGAAAAGTTTCTGTAATTCAATATTTGCAAAGTTTCCATGGGCATGAACAAAGATCAAGGAGCTCCCCCATTTCAACGGTGCTCGTCCTTCTTACTTTCACTTTTCTTTTTGAAAAAGTTTTAGGTTACCCTCTTTATTTTTTTTGTTTTTAAACTTTATAAAAGCACATAACAGAAATAAATGACTCTCTAAAACTTCTAGGTTGTCTCCCTGGCAGCGCTTTCTTTAGATCCATTAAGCTAGGCATATAGTGCTCAAGTAATGGATCCAGTCGGATCCCAAGGTATATCAAAGCCAATTTTAATTAGGAATGATTTGGCATTTAGTAGTGAGCACAAAGTGATATGTGTCATGCACAAACGAAGTCTAACTCTCTTCCTATGCATAAGCATGTCATACAAGAACAATTCATGCACATCAAGTAAAGGCCAATGCATAGTATAAGCAGTTCTTGCAATTTTATCATGTTGGAAACATAGAGAGGCGGAGATGTAGTTCCTCTCTCATAATAATTGCAAGTGGGAGCATCAAGCACATGCATATTATACTCATCAAAATCATCATGCGTAACGGAAAAAGGCAACCCATCAATGGTCTGTCCAGGATAGTGCGGTAAGCACTGTGGAAATCCACTACCTCAAACGTCAACTTCTCCTGGCGGTAATTGGTCGAATCACCGAAAACCATTTGGGATGAGAAGCAAAGAAATCCTACTCTCCGATATAAATATAGACTCAAAACATTTTTCAGTGTGTGCCTAGACTCGACCGTCAACGATTCGATCAATCAGTGGGGGCTTCTAGGTCGGAGAAGGCTCTGAATACCAACTTGTAATGCCCAGGATGGGACTATATCTCCTACGTGTCGAGGCACGACTTAAAGACATAATCCCATGCTGGAGTGATCGCAAGTTTGGTATCTTTGCACAACTCATGTAAAAATGGGGATGGAAAACATAAAAATAGTTGGCTTACACTCGCCACGTCACACAAATACATTACATGTCCAAGTCATCATACAATAAAACATCACAACCCATCTAAGGGTAAATCCAAATGACAAGATACCAAACATAATTTAAATCCACAGGTCTAGATCGAATCCTAGTAGAAGAACCACTACTGATCATCGGGATAACGGACATAGTAACAGCTACGCTCCTCGTCGTACTCCCAGTCTAGCTCAGTGCCATCACCAGGGTAGCTCACCATCGTACCTGCATCTGGTGTGTTGAAGTAACTGTGAGCCACAGAGGACTCAGCATTCCCGTTCCCGGGTAACACGACTATTTAAGCCTTGGGTGTGGAACAAGGCTGAAGAAAGAACAAGTGGGGAAGGAAAAACAAGAGTCTGCAGCAGCAACTAGCACTAGCTTACGTTTACGAGAGCGAGAAGAGAAGGTGCCTCGGTCGAGAGATGATCACAAAGTGATCCTAAACTAACCAAGTCAAACATAACCCCACCGTGTTCATCTCCCGAAACCCTTTCGGAAAATGACAGTCACGGTACACACGCTGGTAGTGTATTGGAACATGGTGTCAAGTTTTCTACAACCGGATATTAACAAGCTCCCATCTGCCACATAACCGCGGGCACGGCTATCGAAAGTTCATATCCCTGCAGGGGTGTTCCAACTTGGCCCATGACAAGCCCACGATCCGCGGAGTCGCAACTCCAAGGTGGGAAGGCCCGAGTATTCTCGGAATCCCGTGCTCAAGATACTCCGAACTAAGGTAAGGCTAATCCAGCAAATCCTCCCGGCGTGCCGACACCCTGACAATAGCCGCGCGTATCTAGTCTCAGGCCACGACCGGATGGGCGATTCTACAGGTTTTTACCAAACCTCGAGTTTCCTCGTGGTGGCCCCGCAGACTCCCCGTTTCGGACCAACACTCATGTGGAGCACTGTCCCGGGGTTGTTGATTAAGAAAGAGGGTTAATTACTCCCTATGCAAGTTTATTAGTTATTAGGCAAATAGTACCAATGTTGGGACTTGCTGGAAAAGACTTAGCACTTAGCGGTTTATCGAGGGGGTCCCATAACCCCAACCATGTGAGGAACGCATAATCAAGGAACATAACACCGGTTTATACGGTTCCTAGCGGCATGAGTGGAACAAATCACCAAGCAAAAGGCTTAGCCTTCCACCCATTACCAATATGTAGATGATTTCATTTTAAGCATTTATATAGTGTGATATAACCCAACAAACTTCAACATGAAGCAAGCATCTTCAATCTTCACCTGCAACTAACAAAGCTATAAGAGGGGCTGAGCGAAGCGTACTTAGCCATTCAACGGTTTGCATAGGTAGGGTGGTTAAACATGAACATGGTTACAATAGGAGGCTGACAGGAAAGACATGGGCATCGAGGAAAAACTATAGAGCGATACTCTAGCAATAGGCAAAGATAGTAATGTTATCGGGGTTCGGTCGTCTTGCCTGAAGAGTTGTCGTTCGGATCGTAAGAGGGGTCCTCGTGCTCAACCTCGGTAGTAACCTCGTGCTCGTACTCGTACTCGGTCTCAGCTTCCGGCTCTAAACAACACAACCACACAAGGCATGAATCAACAAGATGCAATGCGCACACGAAAATATGCAGGATGCATGACTGATGCACTATGGGAGCACAAGGAGCATGGAAAATTTCACTCAAGCAAAATGCTTCAAAACATCATAACAATAGATATTATGAATCTACATGAAAAATCAATCAAGTTTCATATAAGACTTGCTCAAAACGGAGCTACGGGCTAAAAGTTATGCCCGAAACAATAAACATGCACAAGCTGAAAATTACAGCCACATATCAACTTCGGAGCACTAGATAAATAAGCTACAACACTCAAACATCATGGCAAAGAGCATGAACATAAACTAGATATACCGTACAGCAAGTAAGTCCATTGGTGCAACCCCAAAGGAGCCACGGATCAATAGCAACAAGCTATGACATATTGAACTTGACAACAAAATCCTGATAGCAGTATTTTATTGCAACTTTGGAGCAAAAGTTAAATATGCTACAGCCACTGAAATAGGCATTTGAGAGCATGAATGGATAGCCAACAATATATACTAAAAGGAATCATCAAGAGTCACCCCAAAACTATCATGGATTGGCCTAGAACAACAAGCAAACATGGCATCTGGAAATTACAGATTCCAGACTTAGTGAAATTTCACTAAGTGTTAAAACAACAGTTTCATCATGGCATCTTTGAGAGCAAGTTTAAGTCACCTCAAAACTAAACTTGGCAAGTGGTAAGCACCACATCAAAGTACACATGATGGTGAATCCAAAACACCTAAGCATGCATCATGGAGATAAACACAACAATAGCAATGAGCTCAACAAGTTGGCATCTCATAACAAGCTAATCAACATAACGCCACATGGCACTTTGCAACGAAGATAACCATGGCAAGATTAATTCTATCATGCAAGTCTAGGGAATCAACATGTAGAGCATGACAATACGAACACGTGGACATCTCATTTGCATCATTTGGATAAACATGCAAAAAGTTATCACATTGCAAAGATGGCATGAAAACAACAACTAACAGCAGTTTTTATCAAGATGCACTCTTCCAACAGATATTTAAGCACCTAAATGATCTCAAACATGCATGGCACAATGGAATGAAATGTAGTACATGTCTCAGCGAACATCTGGACATCTTATTCACTCAAATCGGAGCAACACACACAAAGATATCACTATTTGAAACTAGCATCAGCAACACAAACAATCTCAGGACTTAGAGGAATAAGAGGCAACCTCAGATCTGAAAAGTCAAACGGGCCGGACGGAGCGGATCGGACCCGCGGCGGCGCGGATCGGGCTGGAGAGGCGGTGTGGATCGGGCCGGCGGGTCGCGGCGCCCGGCCCGATAGGCGGCTTCTAGATCGGGGCCGAGGGGATCGGCTCTGGAACTCGAGCGCTCCCGAGCGGCGGCGCGAGCGGCGCCCACGAGGGATCTGCGGCCCACCTGGCGCAGCATGCGGAAGGAGGAGCGAAGGAGCCTGGCGGAAGATGGCGGCTGGGCCAGCCCGTCAGGAGGCGGGGCACCGGGCTGGAGGAGCGGAGCGAAGCGCGCAGGCGGCCTAGGCGGAAGCGGGGATCCGATCGAGATCCGATCGAGGCGGCTTCGAGCGGCTGCCGACCGGCGCGAGGAGAGGAGATGGCCAGCGGGGAGGCTGGCCGGCGGCGGGAAGGGGCCGGGGAGGCCGGTGGGTGGAGACCCGGCGGCGGAGGAGGCCGGTCGCCGGCGAGGCGAGGTGGCCCGGCGGCCTGGAGGCGCGAGGTGGCGGTGGAGACGTGGAACTCCGGCGGGGGGCGCGAATTCCGGCGAAAAATCCGGCGAACTCTCCGGCGAGGTGGCGGTGGCTGGAGGTGGAAGAAGAGGGGCTAGGGTTTCCTTGATTTGGGGCAAAAATTGGGGAAGTGGACAAATATATAGGCACAAGGAGCTAGGGTTGTCCAAATGGGGTGTGGTTTTCGGCCACGCGATCAGAATTGGATGGCCTAGATGAAGGGAGTTGTTTGGGTTGGTTTGGTGGGCTGTTAGAGGGGTGTCTTGGGCCTCAAAGTGGAGGTACTTTTAGCCCACGAGAATAACCGTTGGGGTAGCAAACGAGCTCCAAACGCGACGAGATTTGATAGGCGGGTTACACACACCAAAACAACAACACACGACAAGTCTCACGCCAAACCGGTAACGTTACACGGCGAAACACAAAAGTAGGCCTACGGGACGCCACAGACACATGAGAGAGCTCCGGAACGCGAAACGGACAACGGGAAGGACGCGTGGCACCGGATGCAAACAACAACACAAAAGCAATGCGATGCACATGACTGCATGATATGATTGAATGCCACACACGCACACAACAAAACGACGAAAACCCGAAAGACAAAGAACCCGGAATGGAATAGATGAAGCTAGAGATATATTATATGCCCAGAAGGGAAAGTATTACATCCGGGGCATTACAAACTCTCCTCTACTACAAAAAGATCTCGTCCCGAGATCTAGGACTGGAAAAAGGAAGGGTACTCGAAACGAAGATGATCTTCTCGTTCCCACGTAGCTTCTCGGTCAGTATGGTGTGACCACTTGACTTTCAAGAATTTGATGGACTTGTTGCGGGTCTTGCGCTTGGTTTCTTCGAGAATAGCAACATGATGCTCTCGGTAGGACAAATCTTGTTGAAGATCAATCTCTTCAAACGGAATCATGCGTTCAGGAGTCTTGAAGCATTTACGAAGTTGAGACACATGGAACACATCATGAACATTGGCGAAGTTGGAAGGGAGCTCAAGTTGATAGGCTAGATCGCCTCTTTTGCCAAGGATCTTGAAAGGTCCGACGTATCTAGGAGCAAGCTTTCCTTTGATACCGAATCTTTGGGTGCATTTCATCGGAGAAACACGGAGATAGACATGATCACCAATGTTGAAAGCCAAATCACGATGCTTGCCGTCATAGTAGCTCTTATGACGCGACTGAGCGGCCTTGAGATTCTCACGTATGACTTTGCACATTTCTTCGGCTTCTGAGATCAAGTCATTGCCAAGAAGTTGACGTTCGCCTGTCTCGGACCAGTTGAGAGGGGTACGGCACTTTCTGCCATAGAGGATTTCAAACGGAGCTTTGCCGGCACTTGCTTGAAAGCTGTTGTTGTAAGAGAACTCGGCAAATGGAAGGCAATCTTCCCATTTCATGCCAAAAGATATGACACAGGCTCTGAGCATGTCTTCTAGAATCTGATTCACTCGCTCGACTTGACCACTAGTCTGAGGGTGAAAAGCAGTGCTGAACCTGATCTTAGTGCCCATGGCAGACTAAAAGGAGTCCCAGAACTTTGAAGTGAACAAACTTCCACGGTCTGAGGAGATAACTTGAGGAATGCCATGTAAGGACACAATTTTGGAAGTGTACAACTCTGCCAATTGAGCTGCATTGATGGATTCTTTGACTGGAAGGAAGTGAGCGACTTTGGTAAGCTTGTCAATCACCACAAAGATAGAATCATAACCTCTCTTGGACTTAGGAAAAACAGTGACGAAATCCATTTCAATGTGGTCGAATTTCCACTCGGGAATAGGGAGAGCTTGGAGAAGACCGGCTGGACGTTGATGCTCTGCCTTCACTCTTCTGCAGACATCACATTCATTCACGAATTGGGCAATCTCCCTTTTCATGCGTGTCCACCAGTAAGATTGCTTGAGGTCTTGGTACATCTTGGAACTGCCAGGATGAATGGAAAGGAGAGAATCATGTGCTTCTTCCATTATGAGCTTCCTGAGATCACCTTTGGGAACAACGAGTCTGTCCTCAAAGAACAAGGTATCTCTCTCATCAACGCGATAGCACTTGTATTCGGATCACCCTTTGCAATACCATGTTTCACTTTCTGCACCATGGCATCACTGAGTTGGGCCTCACGGACCTGATCTTCCAGGGTAGGAGCAACTTGAAGATTTGCAAGAAAACCCTGCGGAACAACTTGGAGGTTGAGCTTCCTGAATGCTTCACAAAGCTCAGGCTGGAACGGCTTGATAAGAAGGCTGTTGCAATATGCCTTTCTGCTCAAAGCATCTGCAATCACATTCGCCTTGCCAGGAGTGTATTCAATGCTGGGATCATACTCTTGGATCATTTCAACCCAACGAGTCTGACGGAGGTTCAGATTCGGCTGTGTGAAGATGTACTTCAAGCTCTTGTGATCGGTGAAGATGTCGACTTTTCTGCCCAACAACAGATGTCTCCACGTAATCAATGCATGTACCACAGCTGCTAGTTCAAGATCATGTGTGGGATAGTTCTTCTCACTTGGCTTCAGCTGACGAGAAGTGTATGCCACAATTCTCTTGTCCTGCATAAGCACACCACCAAGTCCTTGAAGAGAAGCATCACAGCATACTTCGTAGGGCTTGGACTCATCTGGAGGAGTTAGAACTGGAGCAGAGACGAGCTTTTCTTTGAGAGTTTTGAATGCCACTTCACAATCTGGAGACCGGTCGTACTTGGCATTCTTCTGCAGCAAGTTGGAAAGAGGCTTGGCAATCTTGGAGAAGTTCTCAACGAACCTTCTGCAATAGCTGGCAAGACCAAGAAAGCTTCGAAGTTGCTTGACGTTCTGAGGAGCTTCCCAGTTGACAATTGCTTCAACTTTCTCGGGGTTTACCGCAATACCGTCAGCGGAGATGATATGGCCCAGATACAAGACCTTATCGAGCCAAAATTCGCACTTGGAGAACTTGGCATAGAACTTATGTTCACGGAGTTGGTCAAGAACCAGACGTAAGTGCTTTTCGTGTTCTTCTTCATTCTTGGAAAATACCAAAATATCATCCAGATACACAAGCACAAAATCGCCGGTGTAGGGGTTGAAGATGTAGTGCATCATTCTCGAGAAGGTAGGAGGAGCATTGGCGAGACCAAAGGACATGACCGTATACTCGTATGAGCTGTAGCTCGTTCTGAAGGAAGTCTTGTGAATATCTTCCTCGCGAATGCGAATCTGGTGATAGCCCATTCGGAGATCGAGCTTAGAAAACACTTTAGCTCCTTTGAGATGCTCGAACAGTTCGTTGATGTTGGGGAGCGGATACTTGTTCTTTATTGTCTTCTTGTTCAATGGCCGGTAATCAACGCAGAGGCGCTCCGTGCCATCTTTCTTCTTGACAAATAAGACACCACAGCCCCAAGGAGACGTACTCGGCCTGATCAGACCCAAACGTTCCTGTTCATCAAGCTGTTTCTTCAACTCCTTCAATTCTCCAGGAGAGAGCTTGTACGGACGCCGGCATGCTGGCTCAGTACCCGACTCGAGTTCAATGACGAATTCCACCTGACGGTGTGGAGGCATGCCTGGAAGTTCTTCAGGAAAGACGTCTTGGTATTCGTTTACCACCAGAATTTGAGATATGGCATTAATCTCGCCCTTATCATTGAGAGAGAAAAGCCTGATAGTGTTATCCCTGGAGGCGAAGATAATCACATCTTCATCAGGATGAGTAATCTTGACTTCCTTCTGTGCACAATCAATTTGAGCATCATGCTTAGAAAGCCAATCCATCCCGAGGATGAGGTCAATGTCAAAATTGCCGAGAACCACCGGTTTAGCCAGAAAGCGATAATCACCCATGCGAATAGAAACGTCCGGAGCATAGACACTAGAAGTCATTATCCTGCCCGGAGAAATAACTTGCAACTTCTGAGGCAAATTTGAAGTGACAACATTGTGCTTGGATGCAAATGGACAAGACATGAAAGAACATGAAGCACCCGAATCAAACAACACTTTAGCTGGAAAAGAGTTAAATGAAAGGTTACCCAAAATCACGTCAGAAGAATTCTCCGCTTGCGCTGCATTCATCAGATTGACCCTTGCAGACTTTGGAACATGCTTGACAATAGCTGTACTGACAGGTGGAGGAGGTGGAAGGCGCTTCGGGTTGGGGCACTTTTTAGCATAGTGACCTTTCTGAGTGCACTTGTTGCAAGTCATTTATGAGAGAGGACGGAAATGAGAACCACTTGACTTGGAACCTTGAGACTAAAACTGATTCCTCGACTGGTTGCTCGGGTTGGGTGGGTGGGAGAAACCACGACCACCTGAGTTCTTGTTGTTGTTGGAGTTGTTGTAAGGAGCTCGAATCACTGGAGGAGGAGGAAGCCAAAATTTCTGTTGTTTCGCGACGACTTGAGAAGATGAGGAGGAGTGAACGGCATCTCGAATCCTCTTTTTGGAAGCCTCCATCTTGAGCTGGGCTGCCTCTTGCTTGAGCGCCATGTTATAGAATTTGTCGAACTCATCAGGCTCGAACAAGGTGAGAGCAAGTTGAAGTTCATCTTTGAGACCTCCGTGGAACTGATAGATCTTGCTCTTGGCATCTGGTATGTCTTGCTTAGCATAGCGGGCGAGGTTTTGGAACTTGACATTATACTGGTAGACAGTCATAGAGCCCTGCTTCAGGTTACGGAATTGCTCACGCATACCCTCGATGACACTTGTTGGAATATGGTGAGAGCGAAAGTCCTTGCAGAAATCCTCCCAAGAGATCACACGACCTGGCCTGGAGTCTTTGTACTGCTGCCACCAGTCAGCTGCTTGGTCTTTGAGTTGGAAGGCTGCAAATTTCACATAGTCCTCTTCCCTTACGTTACTGCACTCGAAGTGCTTCTTGATATCGGTTAACCAATCTTCAGCATCAAGAGGGTCGACACAGTAACTGAAAGCTTTTGGTTGATTGGCCAAGAACTGGTTGAGAGTAGCATGGTGCTGTTGGTTGAAGAAATTGCCTTGGTTCCCTGGGGCACCCTGATTAGCTTGATTAGCTTGCATCTGCTGCATCATCTGCATCAACATCTAGGTGTTCTGATTTGTAGTTTGCATAATCGCTCTCCAAGCCTCAGACGGAGGAGGAGGTGAAGGAGGACGGTCTGGGACCTCTTCACCCTCTGGGTTAGCGTTGGGAACTCGTTTTAGAGCCATCCTAAAAGAGATGACCACGAATCAGCAATTTGATTGAAAGAAGGTATAAGCTGAAATAACGGATTGAAATGCAACATAGTCTTCACAAGAATCATTCGAACAATAGGAACGAATGAAATCATTCGAACAAGAGGAACGAATGAAATTCTCAGCTTAATGATAACAACAATCTTCACGAGAAGCCACATAGGGAACAAAAGATAAATAAGAAAAACACAAGGTACAGATGGAAACAAACACAAGATAGGAGCTTCGTTCTAACATCTTTGTGCTGAAAGCTTATGAACGCGTTAAGAAAGGGTTTTGGAATCCCCGGATCAGCATAGCCAAGGACCCTTTAAGATGCAACTCCTGATCGGAACATCGGTCATAAAACCACTTCACTCAATGTAGAACCCCGAACTCGCTAACCTGCATTCGTTGGAAGAATGCCTACGATCTACTGGATAAACCCACCTATGAATTTCCGAAAGTTTCCAGTTATGCAATCAGGTGTTGGGGATACAGGGGAAGCACCGCGCAATCAACTCTAAACCTACATCCAGCTGTATCCATCCTTCAACACATAACCAGTCTTTCTCGGAAACCGTCTACCTCGGACCTTCGAAAATCATCCACTATACCAAGCTATGGCAATACTCCCGAACTACCTCCCCACTACTGGGTGATGTCGGGGTTATCTTGCCACTAACCGTATAGGAGAGATTTCCGATGTCGGTCGTCTTAAGTATTTAGTACTGTCGCGATATGCTGGTGACGACAATACCCCGAAGCTCAACTCCCCGGGACACTGCCACAACCCCTAATGTCAGGAGGCATCGAGAACAATATTCTCGTCACAAGAACATCGAAACAATCCAACAATACTCGCGAGATTCCTAAAAAAAAATTTGGTGCAATTTTTGAAAGTAGAAGAGGCAAGAGTAGTCGTCAGGAGTCCTCACCAGAGTGAAAGGGGATGAGAAGCAAAGAAATCCTACTCTCCGATATAAATATAGACTCAAAACATTTTTCAGTGTGTGCCTAGACTCGACCGTCAACGATTCGATCAATCAGTGGGGGCTTCTAGGTCGGAGAAGGCTCTGAATACCAACTTGTAATGCCCAGGATGGGACTATATCTCCTACGTGTCGAGGCACGACTTAAAGACATAATCCCATGCTGGAGTGATCGCAAGTTTGGTATCTTTGCACAACTCATGTAAAAATGGGGATGGAAAACATAAAAATAGTTGGCTTACACTCGCCACGTCACACAAATACATTACATGTCCAAGTCATCATACAATAAAACATCACATCCCATCTAAGGGTAAATCCAAATGACAAGATACCAAACATAATTTAAATCCACAGGTCTAGATCGAATCCTAGTAGAAGAACCACTACTGATCATCGGGATAATGGAAATAGTAACGACTACGCTCCTCGTCGTACTCCCAGTCTAGCTCAGTGCCATCACCAGGGTAGCTCACCATCGTACCTGCATCTGGTGTGTTGAAGTAACTGTGAGCCACAGAGGACTCAGCATTCCCGTTCCCGGGTAACACGACTATTTAAGCCTTGGGTGTGGAACAAGGCTGAAGAAAGAACAAGTGGGGAAGGAAAAACAAGAGTCTGCAGCAGCAACTAGCACAAGCTTACGTTTACGAGAGCGAGAAGAGAAGGTGCCTCGGTCGAGAGATGATCACAAAGTGATCCTAAACTAACCAAGTCAAACATAACCCCACCGTGTTCATCTCCCGAAACCCTTTCGGAAAATGACAGTCACGATACACATGCTGGTAGTGTATTGGAACATGGTGTCAAGTTTTCTACAACCGGATATTAACAAGCTCCCATCTGCCACATAACCGCGGGCACGGCTATCGAAAGTTCAGATCCCTGCAGGGGTGTTCCAACTTGGCCCATGACAAGCCCACGATCCGCGGAGTCGCAACTCCAAGGTGGGAAGGCCCGAGTATTCTCGGAATCCCGTGCTCAAGATACTTCGAACTAAGGTAAGGCTAATCCAGCAAATCCTCCCGGCGTGCCGACACCCTGACAATAGCCGCGCGTATCTAGTCTCAGGCCACGACCGGATGGGCGATTCTACAGGTTTTTACCAAACCTCGAGTTTCCTCGTGGTGGCCCCGCAGACTCCCCGTTTCGGACCAACACTCATGTGGAGCACTGGCCCGGGGTTGTTGATTAAGAAAGAGGGTTAATTACTCCCTATGCAAGTTTATTAGTTATTAGGCAAATAGTACCAATGTTGGGACTTGCTAGAAAAGACTTAGCACTTAGCGGTTTATCGAGGGGGTCCCATAACCCCAACCATGTGAGGAACGCATAATCAAGGAACATAACACCGGTTTATACGGTTCCTAGCGGCATGAGTGGAACAAATCACCAAGCAAAAGGCTTAGCCTTCCACCCATTACCAATATATAGATGATTTCATTTTAAGCATTTATATAGTGTGATATAACCCAACAAACTTCAACATGAAGCAAGCATCTTCAATCTTCACCTACAACTAACAAAGCTATAAGAGGGGCTGAGCGAAGCGTACTTAGCCATTCAACGGTTTGCATAGGTAGGGTGGTTAAACATGAATATGGTTACAATAGGAGGCTGACAGGAAAGACATGGGCATCGAGGCAAAACTATAGAGCGATACTCTAGTAATAGGCAAAGATAGTAATGTTATCGGGGTTCGGTCGTCTTGCCTGAAGAGTTGTCGTTCGGATCGTAAGAGGGGTCCTCGTGCTCAACCTCGGTAGTAACCTCGTGCTCGTACTCATACTCTGTCTCAGCTTCCGGCTCTAAACAACACAACCACACAAGGCACGAATCAACAAGATGCAATGCGCACACAAAAATATGCAGGATGCATGACTGATGCACTATGGGAGCACAAGGAGCATGGAAAATTGCACTCAAGCAAAATGCTTCAAAACATGATAACAATAGGATATTATGAATATACACGAAAAATCAATCTAGTTTCATTTAAGACTTGCTCAAAACGGAGCTACGGGCTAAAAGTTATGCCCGAAACAATGAACATGCACAAGCTGAAAATTACAGCCACATAGCAACTTCGGAGCACTAGATAAATAAGCAACAGCACTCAAACATCATGGCAAAAAGCATTAACATAAACTAGATATACCCTACAGCAAATAAGTCCATTGGTGCACCCCCAAACGAGCCACGGATCAATAGCAACAAGCTATGACATATTGAACTTGACAATAAAATCCTGACAGCAGTATTTTATTGCAACTTTGGAGCAAAAGTTAAATATGCTACAGCCACTCAAATAGGTATGTGAGAGCATGAATGGATAGCCAACAATAAATACTACAAGTAATCATCAAGAGTCACCCCAAAACTATCATGGATTGGCCTAGAACAACAAGCAAACATGGCATCTGGAAATTACAGATTCCAGACTTAGTGAAATTTCACTAACTGTTAAAACAGCAGTTTCATCATGGCATATTTGAGAGCTGTCACATCCCTAGCTAGCACTTGCATTAGGACCTAACTAGAGTGTGCATCATGTCTACTTTCAAAGAAACTTGAAATGGGATTAACAGAAACCCCAGCACCCCTCTCCTAACAACTAGGGTTTGCTAAAATATTTTCCAATGTACCCAAAATGCCCTTCAAAAATGTTCATCATTTATGCCTTGGTCTTAAACCTTTGCCAAAAATGGTGCACAATTTTCTAGGACAATCTAGGGCTTTTTTTTAAATCATATGGTATTTGAATTTGGGCATTTAAAAGCTATAAAATATTTTAAATGCTCAAATAATCATAAACTATAAAGTTTCCTACTGTTCATAATATATACAGTAGGTATGACAAGTGTTATGAGTTACAAAAATGCTCTGGCATTTTATTTAAATGAACAAAGCTGCAAAAGAAATGAAACAAAAAAGAAAATAGAAAAAAGGGAGAGAGAAAAGCTTACCTGGCGCCCCCACCCGGCCCACCTGCCGGCCCAGCCCAGCTGCCGCTCCAGCGAGCTGCTTGGCTCGGCCTGGCAGGCAGGCAGGTGCTCGACGGTGACCGCGCCGCGCGCCACGCAGCTGCCCGCCGCCTTGCTTCATCCCCTCGCCGTCCTGGAGGGATGGTTCGATCGTCCACGTCCTCCCCGACCCCGCAGACACCTCCACCTCCCCCCAGTTCCTCTCCTTCGCTCTCCCCGCACCACGGCCGACGCTGCCGTGTTCGCATCGTCGTAGAAGCCGCGTCCACCGTCGTCCCTGAGCCCCGCCTTGGTGTCCATCGTCTCCGCCGTCCTCGACTGCTTCGAACAGGCCGAGCCCCGAGCGCTCGCCCGCCCTGGAGACGCCCCCGACCTCTTCTTCCCCAACTCCGGCCGCGGAGATCCCTCTCGCCGTTCCGCTCAGCTCCGACCACCTCCGAGCTCGCTCCGGCGCTTGCTGCAACCCCTGTGAGCCTAGCTTCATCCTCCCCCTCTCCGTTGGCTCTCTTTTCCCCTGGAACGCACTGCACAAAGCTCCACCGCACGCACCGCCGCCGTGCTCGCCGCCGGTGATGCTCCGGTGACCATTTGGTCACTGGCACCCGTCCATCACACTCACTGCAGCACGTGGATGCGAAAGGTGCTACGCACGCATCGCCTAGGCCCCTGCAGCCGCATCTCCACACACGCCCGACGCCGGTCGCCGCCGTCGAGCTCGTTGCCGTCGTCTCCGGCCACCCCAGGTCCGGCGACCACCACCATCCGACGGGCAACAACAAGGGCTTTCCAACGCACCTAACCGCAGCTCGAGCCGTGCACCGTAGGCGATTTCCGAAGCACGCCGCCGTGTTTGGCCTCGCCGGCGGCTAAACGCCGGCGAGTTGGACCTGTTTTGACCACGGGTTTGACCCCCTGGGTCACTGGCATGTGGGCCCTGCCCGCAAGTCAAACCTAGTTTAGGTGTTAATTTAATTCTAATTAGTTAATTAGTTAACTGTGACACTGACCAGTGGGTCCCAATGGTCAGGTTTGACCTGGACTGGCCATGTTGACTGGCTGACGTCAGCATGATGTCATGCTGACGCAGTAAAGGTTTTTCTGGGATTTTTAGATTTAAAACAATTCAGGAAATTCCAGAAAATACCCAAAACTTCTAAAAATCATATAAAATCAACCATAGCTCAGATGGAAAAGATTTATATATGAAAAATGATCAGAAAAATCCAATCTTTCCAATGGCACTGGTTTCATGCATGTTTGAACAAGTTAACTTGCTGTATACATAAAAAACATGATAATGCACTTATTTAAATAATAGTTTGAACTCCAATTTGAATCCTTGATTCAAATAGGTTCAAACCCTTCTGGTTTTAGTTGCATTAGCCAACACACATGCATCTTGCCATGTCATAAACATGCATCATATTGTTGCATTTGTTTGTTAATGATTGTACCGTCGGTATTCCCTGTGTTAGGTCCTGCTCCCGAGGATACTGCTGCTTACCCAGCTGAAGAGCAGTACCCGACAACTACCTTGTCAGGCAAGCAATCATTGATCATTCCGATACAAACCCAATTTTCTCGCTCCTGCTCTCTTTTACTGCATTAAGGCAACAGCGTGTGAACTGCTACTTGCTGCGGTAGTTGAACCCTATTCCCTTGCATGACCTGTCATTGCCACAGTAAATAGTTGAAACCCACTAGCATGTGTAGGAGTTGATTGAGCCATGTGATGTGTGATCCACCATGCTATTTGTTTATGTTGCCTGCTATGCTTAGAGTTGTGTCTGGTCTGGTTCATCTGGGTGATGGATCAGAGTGAAATAATCTTACCGATAAAGAGAAGGAGGTGTGGAATACGCTTGGTAAAGGTATCGATGAAAGGCCATGTAGGAGTACATGGTGGGTTGTTTCATTGGAATCGTCCATAGGACCCGAGATCTGTATGTGTGGTTCAAGTTACAGCTACTACCACACATTGGGATCCTTAATTGACCCTCTCGGCTTATTAATTACCCTTGATCTTTGTCCAGGAGTTGCAACTAGTTTCTGGTGTTTATAGCTTACTGGAGGTCGTGCACAACGCTGACCCTCGGGGTGGGTTGTGATGCGACAGGTACGTGGCACGGTGTACCGGTTGCCCGTTTGGTGACTCGGGAACCCTATACACATCGTTTGGGGCCGTGAGCGACACCCCGGCCGGATCTCCCCACGGATGGAACCCAAATAGGCGATAAACCTGGACGAAAGACTTGAGTAGTTAGTCAGGTCGTGGCCGACACCCTCGCCAGGCTTCCGCTTGAAGGTTGCCGAGTAGACGCCGAGTAAACGGCGATAAGTGGTGAAAGCGTGTGTGAAGAAGTACACCCCTGCAGGGTTATCAAACTATTCGAATAGCCGTTGTTCGCGGTACGAACTACTTGGTTGCTCTTACAGTTCATAGACAAGTTGATGGATACTACTAAAAGCCTCAAGATAAGTGTGAGTGCCGTGGATGGCCCTTCCGTAGGATGACGGAAGAGGATCCTCGGTAGTGTATTGATGTGGTGAGTAGAGGACTCGTGTTCGTAATAACATCTTGCAATCTGTTGAGAGTTGTAGTATAGGTTAGCCAAGGTCAAAGCTGGCATTCTGCTATAAACTCCACTACCCCCTTTGATAATGTTGCATGTATGATAGGTTCTGTGGTAAGACTTGATGAGTACCTTTGTACTCATGTTTGCTTAATAACTGTTGCAGAGGAGAACCCTGCCCCTGCTAATGGGTTCTACATAGACGTTGACGTCGACGAGTAGCTTGACACCCAGACGGAGATCTGGAGCTTGTGAAGGGCCTTGTAGATAGTCAGGATACACCAAGCCTGTTTTATTTTCTAAGTTGTCTGTACTCAGACATGTAGCTTCCGCTTGTGCTTGTATGACTGTATGACTTGAGTGTTGGGTCATGTGACCCCTACCTGTATGGATATGTTATCTATGGCTCTTGGAGCCTTTTAAATAAAGTACTTTGAGTCATAGAGTTCTGTTGTGATGCAATGTTGTATTTGCACATATTGAGCATATTGCGTGTATGATTGAAATGCTTGGTATGTGTGGGATCCGACACCTAGTTGTTTTCCTTTGGTAGCCTATCTTACAGGGAAATGCCTCCTAGTGATTCCAATGAGCCTTGGTAGCTTGCTACTGCTCAGAACACGTAGGCTGGCCGGCATGTGTCCTTCTTCGTTCCTGTGTCTGTCCCTTAGGGGAAATGTCACGCGTTGTTCCTTTAAGTCCATGTAGCTTGCTACGACTTGGGTTCATACGTTGATGACCGACACGTTCGTTGCTGGGTCATGGATGCCTGTCTCTGTAATTTAGTGCCACTTTTGGGTTATAACTAGCCATGTCGGCCCGGGTTCTCTGTCATATGGATGCTAGCGACACTGTCATATACGTGTGCCAAAATGCGCAAACGGTCCCGGGCCAGGTAAAGTGGCACCCGTGGGGTTACCGTGCGTGAGGCCGCAAAGTGATATGACGTGTTACAGCTAGATCAGAGTGACTTAGGATCGGGGTCCTGACAGCGTTGGCATCAGAGCTGGACTGCCTGTAGGTTTCTCAAGCCAAACTGGTCGATGTTGAGTCTAGAAAAATTCTTAGTTATATGTAGGGGAATTGATTGTGGAAGGGAACGTAAGGCTCTTTTTACTCCTTTACCTTATGCCCTTCTGATCTGAGTCTGTCTATTCTTTCTACGGGGATTTAGGATTAGGCCTCTTATCCTTACTAGGTTCACGTGTTACTAATCCGTAGACTCTTAGGATTGTTGGTTTCAAGCCTCAATTCAGTTTCTATCCTTTGAGTATGATGATTGTTGAACCCGGAACCTTGATATGGAATTGTTGAGTGGCTATGCTATCATATGTATGATGTCTCAAATCTTTGTTTGAGCATTTACAGTTGTTATGCTGCCCGATTTCTTCCAGAAACACTAATGCCTTTGCATTATTTCGTGTTTCAGATGTCTGGCCGCATCCCTCACCAAGTGGTTCGTTTGACTCGGTGCATTAATGTGCCCGGTCACACGGCCATGCTAGTCCGTGTGATGACTGAGACCGGTTATCGCTGGTATCCTGAATACACCGTGGAGGAACAGTACCCGGATTTCAATCAAAGTCAGTATTTCTGCACAGTTCGGATATACCCCTCATATCCCGGAGCTAATGATCCCATCCATTGGTCTTATGGACTCGGGATTACCATCGAGATGGCAGTGCAGGATGCCACATATTCGATGATGACCATTCTCCGTGCTAGGCATGCCCTGTTGCTGAACACTGAGTTCTGTTACATGCCAGCCTCACTTCCCGGAGAGGAAGGCTACTACACTGGTCTGTATACTGATGCTGCTCATGAAGAGCCACTGCTTCTGACCACTGTTCAGATGTTGGAGGATAGGGATCGTGAGGTCCGTGCCCTCCGAATGGAGCTGTATAACACCCGAGCCGCTCACTGGACTACTTTGACACAGCTTGCACCTGCTGTGCACGCCGGATATCTGGACATGCGGGATTTGTACCCTGTGCGGACTCGTCTGCCTGATCGCATGGATTGGCGTGACGTTGGGGGTATTACACCTCCACGTGGGCGTCGGTTACCACCAGCATCGGGACCGAGACCACACCCATGCCCCTATGGTCCACAACCTTCGAGTGCTCGCGAGTTCCAAGATCCGTCTGTACCACTTCCAGGCTACGGTGGTAATCTCTACGAGGATTACTACGTGAATGTCTGAGCTAGTCCGTGGTAGTAGTAGTATTGTAGTAGTTGTATTTCCACAGTCCTGCGCGTCTTGTGGAATATGACTTAGTGTGTACTGAATTCCGGAGGTGTAGTTAAATAATGTATAGGAGCTTGGAATGCCTCTGATGGGATGTATCGTCTTTCACCGCAGTTGTACTTTAGCCTTGGCTTGTACTAAACTTTGTATGGTGTGTATGACCACTGGTGTATATATAGCAGTTCCTATATTACCATGTCGTACGGATGAACATCTCTGCATTCTGTGACATCCATTACATTCTGCACTTCTATGTCAAATTTTTGCCATCCTTGTCTAAACCGTTGTTTTGTTTTCCTAGGATGGTCAACACTCGCAGCACTCCTGCTGCTCAGGAGCAGGGTGAGGCTCGTGGGGCTAGAGATGGGAATCTGCCCCAGCTACCCTCTTTGGCGGAAGTTATGCTTGAAGCAGAACGGAACAAGAGAGAGACCAACCGTCTGCTGGAACGCATAGAGCAGAACACTGGGTTCCGTCAGAGGAATGACGTGGTGTCAATCCACGATTTTATCAAGATGTGTCCACCAAAGTTCCATCACTCCACTGAACCTCTGGATGCTGATGACTGGCTACGTAGTATCACCCACAAGCTACACTCTGCCCGTGTGGCCGAAGCTGACAAGGTTATCTACGCCGCCTACCATCTTGAGGGCCCTGCCAGTCTTTGGTGGGAAAACTTTGAAGCTATGCGTCCTGCTGGCCAAGTCACTACCTGGGTTGAGTTCAGTGAGGCATTCCGTGAACATCACATTCCGGAAGGTCTCATGGATCGCAAGCGGGAGGAATTCTGCAATTTCACTCAGGGCCGTTTAACTGTGGATGGCTATAGCCGCGAGTTTGGTAATCTGGCACGCTATGCACCTGAGGAAGTATCCACCGATGCCAAGAAACAGGCGAGGTTCCGCAAGGGACTCAACCCTAAACTCCGTCGAGATCTACGTCTGCACGAGTTCACATCCTTCCAGAAGTTGGTAAACAAGGCTATCAGTGCTGAAACAGGCCAGACCGACTTCGAGGCCACCCGCAAGCATACTCGAGACTTTGGTTCATCATCCGGCTCTGGCTCTCACAAGCGCCGTGTGTGGTTTCCTAACACTGCTCTGCCACCCAAGTATACACCGAGGCCATCCTATGAGGCGCCTCGCCCAACTCAGCAGTTTGCACCTGCCAAAACCTATGGAGGACCACCTTCCAACTTTGCTCCACGCACCACCACTGTGACTTGTTTCAAGTGTGGAGAACCGGGACACTACATGCGCGATTGTCCCCAGAACCAACCAGGAAAACCCGTTGGCCGTGGTAAGCCAACCGGCAAGGTGAACTATGTCAAGCCAATCCCCACTGCACGTGGTCATGTCAACTATGTTTCTGCCGAAGAAGCTTATGAGGATCCTAACGTCGTCCTTGGTACGCTTCTCGTAAACTGCCATCCGGCATCTGTTCTTTTCGATACTGGAGCATCCCATTCGTTCATATCTGAGATCTATGCTCGATTGCACAACATGACTTTTTGTGACATGCCTACTTCCATGGTTATTTAAACTCCTGGTTCAAAGTGGCAAACCTCTAGGGTAAGCCATGGAAATGAAATTCTTGTCGATAGACTTGTTTTCCTTGCATCTTTAATCGCTCTCAAGTCCTCGGACATAAACATCATCTTGGGTATGGATTGGATGACAACTCATTACGCCAAGATTGATTGCTTTACTAGGACTGTTCAACTTACACATCCATCCGACAAGATAGTCAATGTCTTGACTCGAATGGCTGAGCGTCAGCTCTACTCTCTTAATGCCAACCCTCTACCAGAACTCGAAGATATCCCGGTAGTTCGTGACTTTGCGGATGTTTTTCCAGAAGAATTGCCAGGAGTTCCACCTGACAGAGATGTCGAGTTCGTGATAGATCTTATCCCTGGAACTGTCCCAATCTCTAGGAGACCTTATAAGATAGCACCACTAGAATTAGCTGAGTTAAAGAAACAACTTGATGAGTCCTTGCAAAAAGGTTTCATCCGTCCTAGTTCTTCCCCTTGGGCTTGCCCCGTCCTCTTCGTCAAGAAGAAGGATGGAACGGAGCGGATGGTTGTAGATTACCGACCTGTCAATCTGGTCACCATAAAGAACAAGTATCCGCTTCCCAGGATCAACGACCTGTATGACCAGCTCGCTGGATCCTCAGTCTTCTCTAAGATGGATTTGAGGTTGGGCTACCATCAAATCAAAATCAAGAATGGGGACATTCCTAAAATGGCTTTCGCTACTCGTTATGGCCAATATGAGTACACCATCATGTCCTTCGGATTAAACAATGCCCCAGCTACCTTTTCTCGGTTAATGAATTCTATATTCATGGAGTATTTGGATAAATTCGTCGTGGTATACCTCGATGATATACTCATTTTCTCCAAGAACAAGGAAGATCATGCCGAGCATTTAAGGCTGGTATTGACGAAGCTTCGAGAGCACCGCCTTTATGCCAAATTCTCTAAATGTTAATTCTGGTTGCCAGAAGTAACCTATCTAGGTCATGTGATCTCTGGCAAGGGTATTGCTGTCAATCCCGAGCGAGTTCAAGCCGTACTTAATTGGACCCCCCCCTGAATCGGTCAAGCAAGTTAGGAGTTTTCTTGGCTTAGCGAGCTATTGCCGATGTTTCGTCGAGAATTTCTCCAAGGTTGCTAAACCTCTAACCGAACTCCTCAAGAAAGATAAAAAGTTTGAGTGGACCCCACAGTGCGAGTCTAGTTTTCAGGAACTGAAAAGACGCCTGACATCTGCACCTGTACTGGTACCACCAGACTTTTCCAAGGATTTTATAATCTTTTGCGATGCCTCGCGACAAGGACTAGGTTGCATTCTCATGCAAGATCGTCAAGTGATTGCATACGCATCTCGACAGTTGCGTCCACATGAGGATAACTATCCTACTCATGATCTAGAGCTTGCAGCTGTAGTCCATGCACTTAAAACATGGCGACATTACCTTATTGGTAATCGCTGTGAAATCTTCACTGATCACCAAAGTTTGAAGTATATCTTCACCCAACCGGATTTAAATCTCAGGCAAAGACGTTGGGTTGAGTTGCTCACCAACTACGACTTAGGAATCACTTACACTCCTGGAAAGGCCAACGTCATGGCTGATGCACTAAGTCGTAAGTCATATTGTAACAATTTAATGTTACAACAAAGTCAACCACTTCTCCACGAGGAATTTCGTAAGCTTAACCTTCACATTGTTCCTCGAGGATTCCTTTCCACCTTGGTGGCGAAACCTACCCTTATGGATCAAATCATAGTTGCCCAGCGGTATGATAAAGGCATATCTCGGATCAAGGAGAACATTGCTAGCGGAGTTGCTAGAAGTTTCTCTATGGATGATCGAGGTGTAGTGTACTTCGAGAACCGCTTGGTGGTACCCAAGAAACCACAACTACGACAAATGATTCTTAAGGAGGCTCATGAATCTCCTCTCACGATTCATCCCGGTAGTACCAAAATGTATCAGGACTTACGTCAGAGATTCTGGTGGACTAGGATGAAGAGAGAAATCGCTCAATTCATTGCTAACTGCGACGTTTGTCGTCGAGTCAAAGCAGAGTATCAACGGCCTGCTGGCACCCTTCAACCTTTAGCTATTCCTGAATGGAAATGGGACAAAGTCGGTATGGACTTCATTACCGGTTTTCCCAGGACCAGGAAAGGGAATAATGCTATCTTCATCGTTATCGATCGCCTCTCTAAAGTAGCTCATTTCCTGCCTGTTCGGGAGAGTATTACCGCTAGCCAGCTAGCAGATTTATATGTCTCTCGGATAGTATCACTTCATGGTGTACCGTTGGAGATTAACTCAGACCGTGGAAGTCTTTTCACTTCATGATTTTGGGAAAGTTTCCAGAATGCTATGGGAACTCATCTCTCCTTCAGTACTGCCTTCCATCCGCAATCAAGTGGTCAAGTGGAACGAGTCAATCAAATTCTGGAAGACATGCTTCGAGCCTCTGTCATTTCTTTCGGCATGGTATGGGAAAAATGTCTTCCATTTGCCGAATTTGCTTATAACAATAGTTATCAAGCCAGCCTGGGTAAAGCTCCCTTCGAAGTTCTATATGGACGAAGGTGTCGAACACCCCTTAACTGGTCAGAAACCGGCGAAAGACAATTCTTTGGCCCGGATATGATCCAGGAAGCTGAGGAACAAGTTCGCATCGTTCGTGAGAGATTGAAAACAGCCCAGTCTCGCTAAAAGAGCCAATATGATAGTCATCATAAGGCTGTGACTTTTGAAGTCGCCGATAAGGCTTACCTTCGGGTTACTCCTCTTAAGGGAACCCATCGCTTCGTTATCAAAGGCAAATTGGCCGCTCGTTACATCGGTCCTTTTCGCATTCTTACCAAACGAGGAGAAGTTGCCTACCAATTGGAACTACCTCCGCACCTCTCCAGAGTTCATGATGTTTTCCACGTTTCTCAACTCAGGCGTTGCTTCTCGGATCCTATCCGCGGAGTGGACCACGAAACGCTTGATCTCCAAGACAATCTCACATATCGAGAATACCCCGTTCGTATTCTTGATCAAACTGAGCGCACCACTCGACGCCACAATATCAAGTTTCTTAAGGTTCAATGGTCACATCATTCTGAGAGTGAAGCTACTTGGGAAAGGGAGGATCGTCTTCGACTTGAGTACCCCACCCTCTTTCCGGAGGAACCCGAATCTCGGGACGCGATTCTTTTAAGTGGGGGTGAGTTGTCACATCCCTAGCTAGCACTTGCATTAGGACCTAACTAGAGTGTGCATCACGTCTACTTTCAAAGAAACTTGAAATGGGATTAACAGAAACCCCAGCACCCCTCTCCTAACAACTAGGGTTTGCTAAAATATTTTCCAATGTACCCAAAATGTCCTTAAAAAATGTTCATCATTTCTGCCCTGGTCTTAAACCTCTGCCAAAAATGGTGCACAATTTTCTAGGACAATCTAGGGCTTTGGATTAAATCATATGGTATTTGAATTTGGGCATTTAAATGCTATAAAATATTTTAAATGCTCAAATAATCATAAACTATAATGTTTCCTACTGTTCATAATATATACAGTAGGTATGACAAGTGTTATGAGTTACAAAAATGCTCTGGCATTTTATTTAAATGAACAAAGCTGCAAAAGAAATGAAACAAAAAAGAAAATAGTAAAAAAGGGAGAGAGAAAAGCTTACCTGGCGCCCCCACCTGGCCCACCTGCCGGCCCAGCCCAGCTGCCGCTCCAGCGAGCTGCTTGGCTCGGCCAGGCAGGCAGGCAGGTGCTCGACGGCGACCGCGCCGCGTGCCACGCAGCTGCCCGCCGCCTTGCTTCATCCCCTCGCCGTCCTGGAGGGATGGTTCGATCGTCGAGGTCCTCCCCGACCCCGCAGACACCTCCACCTCCCCCCAGTTCCTCTCCTTCGCTCTCCCCGCGCCATGGCCGATGCCGCCGTGTTCGCACCGTCGTAGAAGCTTCGTCCACCGTCGTCCCTGAGCCCCGCCTTGGTGTCTATCGTCTCCGCCGTCCTCGACTGCTTCGAACAGGCCGAGCCCCGAGCGCTCGCCCGCCTTGGAGACGCCCCCGACCTCTTCTTCCCCAACTCCGGCCGCGGAGATCCCTCTCGCCGTTCCGCTCAGCTCCGACCACCTCCGAGCTTGCTCCGGCGCTTGCTGCAACCCCTGTGAGCCTAGCTTCATCCTCCCCCTCTCCGTTGGCTCTTTTTTGCCCTGGAACGCACTGCACAAAGCTCCACCGCACGCACCGCCGCCGTGCTCGCCGCCGGTGATGCTCCGGTGACCATTTGGTCACTGGCACCCGTCCATCACACTCACCGCAGCACGTAGATGCGAAAGGTGCTACGCACGCATCGCCTAGGCCCCTGCAGCCGCATCTCCACACACGCCCGACGCCGGTCGCCGCCGTCGAGCTCGTTGCCGTCGTCTCCGGCCACCCCAGGTCCGGCGACCACCACCATCCGACGCGCAACAGCAAGGGCTTTCCAACGCACCTAACCGCAGCTCGAGCCGTGCACCGTAGGCGATTTCCGAAGCACGCCGCCGTGTTTGGCCTCGCCGGCTAGTTGGACCTGTTTTGACCACGGGTTTGACCCCCTGGGTCACTGACATGTGGGCCCTGCCCGCAAGTCAAACCTAGTTTAGGTGTTAATTTAATTCTAATTAGTTAATTAGTTAACTGTGACACTGACCAGTGGGTCCCACTGGTCAGGTTTGACCTGGACTGGCCCTGTTGACTGGCTGACGTCAGCATGATGTCATGCTGACGCAGTAAAGGTTTTTCTGGGATTTTTAGATTTAAAACAATTCAGGAAATTCCTGAAAATACCCAAAACTTCTAAAAATCATATAAAATCAACCATAGCTCAGATGGAAAAGATTTATATATGAAAAATGATCAGAAAAATCCAATCTTTCCAATGGCACTGGTTTCATGCATGTTTGAACAAGTTAACTTGCTGTATACATCAAAAACATGATAATGCACTTATTTAAATAATAGTTTGAACTCCAATTTGAATCCTTGATTCAAATAGGTTCAAACCCTTCTGGTTTTAGTTGCATTAGCAACCACACATGCATCTTGCCATGTCATAAACATGCATCATATTGTTGCATTTGTTTGTTAATGATTGTATCGTCGGTATTCCCTGTGTTAGGTCCTGCTCCCGAGGAACTGCTGCTTACCCAGCTGAAGAGCAGTACCCGACAACTACCTTGTCAGGCAAGCAATCATTGATCATTCCGATACAAACCCAATCTTCTCGCTCCTGCTCTCTTTTACTGCATTAAGGCAATAGCGTGTGAACTGCTACTTGCTGCGGTAGTTGAACCCTATTCCCTTGCATGACCTGTCATTGCCACAGTAAATAGTTGAAACCCACTAGCATGTGTAGGAGTTGATTGAGCCATGTGATGTGTGATCCACCATGCTATTTGTTTATGTTGCCTGCTATGCTTAGAGTTGTGTCTAGTCTGGTTCATCTGGGTGATGGATCAGAGTGAAATAATCTTACCGATAAAGAGAAGAAGGTGTGGAATACGCTTGGTAAAGGTATCGATGAAAGGCCATGTAGGAGTACATGGTGGGTTGTTTCATTGGAATCGTCCATAGGACCCGAGATCTGTATGTGTGGTTCAAGTTACAGCTACTACCACACATTGGGATCCTTAATTGACCCTCTCGGCTTATTAATTACCCTTGATCTCTGTCCAGGAGTTGCAACTAGTTTCTGGTGTTTATAGCTTACTGGAGGTCGTGCACAACGCTGACCCTCGAGGTGGGTTGTGATGCGATAGGTACGTGGCACGGTGTACCGGTTGCCCGTTTGGTGACTCGGGAACCCTGTACACATCGTTTGGGGCCGTGAGCGACACCCCGGCCGGATCTCCCCACGGATGGAACCCAAATAGGCGATAAACCTGGACGAAAGACTTGAGTAGTTAGTCAGGTCGTGGCCGACACCCTCGCTGGGTTTCCGCTTGAAGGTTGCCGAGTACACGCCGAGTAAACGGCGATAAGTGGTGAAAGCGTGTGTGAAGAAGTACACCCCTGCAGGGTTATCAAACTATTCGAATAGCCGTTGTTCGCGGTACGAACTACTTGGTTGCTCTTACAGTTCATAGACAAGTTGATGGATACTACTAAAAGCCTCAACATAAGTGTGAGTGCCGTGGATGGCCCTTCCGTAGGATGACGGAAGAGGATCCTCGGTAGTGTATTGATGTGGTGAGTAGAGGACTCGTGTTCGTAATAACATCTTGCAATCTGTTGAGAGTTGTAGTATAGGTTAGCCAAGGTCAAAGCTGGCATTCTGCTATAAACTCCACTACCCCCTTTGATAATGTTGCATATATGATAGGTTCTGTGGTAAGACTTGCTGAGTACCTTTGTACTCATGTTTGCTTAATAACTGTTGCAGAGGAGAACCCTGCCCCTGCTGATGGGTTCTACATAGACGTTGACGTCGACGAGTAGCTTGACACCGAGACGGAGATCTGGAGCTTGTGAAGGGCCTTGTAGATAGTCAGGCTACACCAAGCCTGTTTTATTTTCTAAGTTGTCTGTACTCAGACATGTAGCTTCCGCTTGTGCTTGTATGACTGTATGACTTGAGTGTTGGGTCATGTGACCCCTACCTGTATGGATATGTTATGCATGGCTCTTGGAGCCTTTTAAATAAAGTACTTTGAGTCATAGAGTTCTGTTGTGATGCAATGCTGTATTTGCACATATTGAGCATATTGCGTGTATGATTGAAATGCTTGGTATGTGTGGGATCCGACACCTAGTTGTTTTCCTTTGGTAGCCTATCTTACAGGGAAATGCCTCCTAGTGATTCCAATGAGCCTTGGTAGCTTGCTACTGCTCGGAACACGTAGGCTGGCCGGTATGTGTCCTTCTTCGTTCCTGTGTCTGTCCCTTAGGGGAAATGTCACGCGTTGTTCCTTTAAGTCCATGTAGCTTGCTACGACTTGGGTTCATACGTTGATGACCGACACGTTCGTTGCTGGGTCATGGATGCCTGTCTCTGTAATTTAGTGCCACTTTTGGGTTATAACTAGCCATGTCGGCCCGGGTTCTCTGTCATATGGATGCTAGCGACACTGTCATATACGTGTGCCAAAATGCGCAAACGGTCCCGGGCCAGGTAAGGTGGCACCCGTGGGGTTACCGTGCGTGAGGCCGCAAAGTGATATGACGTGTTACAGCTAGATCGGTGTGACTTAGGATCGGGGTCCTGACAAGAGCAAGTTTCAGTCACCTCAAAACTAAACTTGGCAAGTGGTAAGCACCACATCAAAGTACACATGATGGTGAATCCAAAACACCTAAGCATGCATCATGGAGATAAACACAACAATAGTAATGAGCTCAACAAGTTGGCATCTCATAACAAGCTAATCAACATAACAGCCACATGACACTTTGCAACGAAGATTACCATGGCAAGATTAATTCTATCATGCAAGTCTAGGCAATCAACATGTAGAGCATGACAAGACGAACACATGGACATCTCATTTGCATCATTTGGATAAACATGCAAAAAGTTATCACATTGCAAAGATGGCATGAAAACAACAACTAACAGCAGTTTTTATCAAGATGCACTCTTCCAATAGATATTTAAGCACCTAAATGATCTCAAACATGCATGGCACAATGGAATGAAATGTAGTATATGTCTCAACGAACATCTGGACATCTCATTCACTCAAATCGGAGCAACACACACAAAGATATCACTATTTGAAACTAGCATCAGCAACACAAACAATCTTAGGACTTAGAGGAATAAGAGGCAACCTCAGATCTGAAAAGTCAAATGGGCTGGACGGAGCGGATCGGACCCGCGGCGGCGCGGATCGGGCTGGAGAGGCGGTGTGGATCGAGACGGTGGGTCGCGGCGCCCGGCCCGCTAGGCGGCTTCCAGATCGGGGCCGAGGGGATCGGCTCTGGAACTCGAGCGCTCTCGAGCGGCGGCGCGAGCGGCGCCCACGCGGGATCTGCGGCCCACCTGGCGCGGCCCACGGAAGGAGGAGCGAAGGAGCCTGGCGGAAGATGGCGGCTGGGCCGGCCCGTCAGGAGGCGGGGCACCGGGCTGGAGGAGCGGAGCGAAGCGCGCAGGCGGCCCAGGCGGAAGCGGGGATCCGATCGAGATCCGATCGAGGCGGCTTCGAGCGGCTGCCGACCAGCGCGAGGAGAGGAGATGACCAGTGGGGAGGCTGGCCGGCGGCGGGAAGGGGCCGGGAGGCCGGTGGGTGGAGACCCGGCGGCGGAGGAGGACGGTCGCCGGCGAGGCGAGGTGGCCCGGCGGCCTGCAGGCGCGAGGTGGCGGTGGAGACGTGGAACTCCGGCGGGGGCGCGAATTCCGGCGAAAAATCCGGCGAACTCTCCGGCGAGGTGGCGGTGGCTGGAGGTGGAAGAAGAAGAGGGGCCAGGGTTTCCTTGATTTGGGGCAAAAATTGGGGAAGTGGACAAATATATAGGCACAAGGAGCTAGGGTTGTCCAAATGGGGTGTGGTTTTCGGCCACGCGATCAGAATTGGATGGCCTAGATGAAGGGAGTGGTTTGGGTTGGTTTGGTGGGCTGTTGGAGGGGTGTCTTGGGCCTCAAAGTGGAGGTACTTTTAGCCCACGAGAATAACAGTTGGGGTAGCAAACGAGCTCCAAACGCGACGAGATTTGACAGGCGGGTTACACACACCAAAACAACAACACACGACAAGTCTCGCGCCAAACCGGTAACGTTACATGGCCAAACACCAAAGTAGGCCTACGGGACGCCACGGACACGTGAGAGAGCTCTGGAACGCGAAACGGACAACGGGAAGGACGCGTGGGACCGGATGCAAACAACAACACAAAAGCAATGCGATGCACATGACTACATGATATGAATGAATGCCACACACGCACACAACAAAACGACAAAAACCCGAAAGACAAAGAACCCGGAATGGAATAGATGAAGCCAGAGATATATTATATGCCCAAAAGGGAAAGTATTACATCTGGGGCATTACAACATCAAGAGTGATATGGTCGAGTGAGTCGGCTTTCTTCCCGGGGATGACTCAATGGAACCTCATGTTGCTCTCACTCAGTTTAGACATCCGAATGCCCATCCCACGGAGGGTTTCAGCATACAAGATATTCAAACCACTGCCGCCATGTGACACCCCGAGACCGGTTCGCCAGGTGTCAGCCAGTTATTCATTGTCATTACCTTGTCATCTGCTTGCGGGTTGCATCTTGCCATGTCATCATGTGTGTTGCATCACCATGTTTTCAAAACTTGCATCCGCCCGAGCCCCTCGTCCTTTCCGTTGTCCGTTCTGAGCCCAGACACACTCACACGCGCCCGCGGCGTCTCCGAATATTTATTTTATAAGTGGCAGAAAAATGTTCTCGGAATGGGTTGAAACTTGCCATGTGGTCTTATTTTAGTGTAGACAGGCCGCCTGCCAAATTTAATCGCATTTGGAGCTCGTTTGATAGCCCAACGGATATATATAGCGGCACTAGCAGCCGGATAAAACGTCGGACATTTTCGGTCTCCGAAAACCCCCGCGGGCCTTTCCCTCTCTTCTCTCCTCTAAGCCCGAGGCCTTCTACACAACACATCTAGCCCACCTACACTTCCCCCTCTGACCGGAGCCGTCTGATCGGCATCCGACGGCTCCGTTTTGCCCCAAAACCCCCTAACCCTAGCCTTACCCTATATAAACACCCCTCCATGCCATTTTTGTGCATCCCTAGCCTCTTCCCCTACCTCTAGACTCTCCTCCTTGTTTTCCGTGTGCAGCCAACCCCCTCCTCCTCCAAATCCGGCGCCTCCACCTCACCAGCGCCACGTGGCACTTCGCCATTGGCTCCCCAGCCACCTGAGCCGCCGGCGCAGCCAATCCAGGCCGGCCACGTCGCCCCCGCGCCTCTATGCCCCGCTTCCACCGCCGCCAGCCCACGCCAGGCCCGCGTCGGGCCGAACCGGGCCCAACCGCCTCCCGCCCCTACGCTCGAGCGCCCGAGCCTCCCCGCTCGTCCGCCCCCGCTCGAAGCCGCCGACCCTTCCGCCGCGCCTCCCCGCCTCCGGTGGCTCGACTCCTCCGCCGCCGGACTCTACCACCGCGCCGCCGCCCGGAGCTCGTCTTCTCCCCCATCGAGGTCCCGCCGGCCCGCCTCGCCGCCCGCCGGAGTGGCCTCCCCAGCCGCCGCCGGACGCCCCATCGCCGGATCTGGGCCCCCGCGGCCGGATCCGCCACTCCTCGGCCTCCTTCGGTCGCCGCAGCCCTTCTCGCCGGCCACCTCGTCTCGGATCCGCCGCCGTCGGCCGGAGCTCCTCCCACCTCCCTCTCCGTGACGCAGGCTAGTGGGTCCCGCGCCGCCGCGCCGACGGACATGTCCGGGAGGAGCCCGGACGTGTCTGCCCCTCTCTCTGCCACGCGGGCCCCATTCATCAGACGTGTCCGCCGGGACACGGACATGTCCACTTCTCCCCGAGGTTGTTTTCGTCTATGTCCATAAAATGTCATTTTTTGTTGCATTCTTTGCATGCCTGTAACTTGATGTGTGTATGTCCAAATTGAGTGTATGATATGTCAAAATGATCGTGGTGATATGCTCTACGCTTTGTTCCATTGTGCCATGCTTGTTTGACTTCATCTTGATGCCTTAATCTCTATTGCAAGAGTGCTACTTGTTATAAACTGCTGTTACTTGTTATTTTTATGCCATGTTTGAGATGTGATAACTTGGTGCATGTTTATCCAAATGGAGCTTATGATATGTCAAAATGTTCATTGTGAAGTGCTCTACATGATGGTTGCTGTAGCATGCTTGTTTGAGTCTATATTGCCATGTTAATCTCTGTTGCAAAAGTGCATTTGGCTGTTAAGTGCTGAAACTTGTTATGAGATGCTGATTTCAATTGCTCTTTGATATTGATGTGTTTGTCCTCATACCACATGTCTAGATGTTTTAGAAGCACAATAATATGGTCTTTGCTGTGGTGCAATTCATTTTCCCTGATATGCCTTGTGTTGACTTAAACAAGCTTGTAAACATGCCATGTCGTTAATGCTGTTGTATACTTAGTGAAAAAACTGCTAAGTCTGAAATCAGTTTTAACCTGATGCTATGTTTGCTTGATGCCCCACTCCAATCCATGCTTGTTATGGAGTGGCCAATGATCATGTCTTGTTGTCCATGTTATTGACTATCCATTCATACCCTTACTTGCTCCTATGACCTGCTGAAGCTTATTTATTTGCGATAAATTATAACTGTCAGGTTTTTATCAGCATGATCAATTTGGTGTAGCTTGTTGCTATTGATTCATGCCTCCTATGGAATTGCTCCAATGGAGTTGTTTGTTGTAGGATATGTCTACTACATGTCCATGCTCTTTATTTACTTAGTTGAGTTGATATGCTTGTTGATTTGTGCCTCCGAAGGCAGCATCGTGATGATGTTTTCGCCTTCCCAGATTTTGGCCAAGTCTGGATAATTTTATTGCAACTTAATATGCTTGTTTAAATGTGTTCTAGTAAGCTTTTGGGTGTGTTCTAAGTTCATGATTGTTAAGTAACATGTATAATTAATATCCATGCTTCTTGTTACCATGTTTGGCTGCTTTAGCTTATATTTACATTACTCCGAAGTTGCTATGTGGCTGTTAACTTCAGCTTGTTGTTATATCTTGTTTCATGTGTATCTTTTAGCCCGTTGCTCCGTTTTGAGTGTGACCTATATGAAACTTGTGTGATTTTGCATGTAGAATCATAATATCATATTGTTTTCATGTTTGGAGTGTGTTTGCTTGATGTTTGTGTGCATCTTGAACCGTTGCCTTGTTTGTCTTGTTTTGCTCATATCTTCTAGGCCGTAGGTCTGAATTAAACAAACTTTATATGAAACTTGACTAGAATTTCGTGTAGATCATCATGGTGCATGTTAACCTGCTGTTTAAAAACTCTAACTTAAGGTTTGTTCAGATCTGGACTAATCTCAAAATATGCATATGAGGACTTACTGGATTTGTTATATGTAGTTTCCGGCCTCATTTAACCTTGTTGTTTGGTGTTGTTCTTGTGTGCTTGATACATTGCCATGTATTGCATCATATATAGACTTGTCTTGCATCATACTTGGTTGAGCATCTTGTCATGTTCTTGCGTTGTGTGTTTACCGTATTGCTTGCTTCTTCTCGTTAGCGCTTGTTCCGTTGCGATCGTGAGGATTCGTTCGTCTACTCATGGTTCGTCTTCGAGGCTTCTTCTTCGTCTACTTTATGGATTCGTTCTTCTTCATTGCGGGATCTCAGGCAAGATGACCATACCCTTGGATACCTTTACTATCATTGCCATGCTTAGTTGTCTCGATGCTATCGTTATACGTCGCGCTACCCATCTTATTGTCAGCCCCTCTCCTTGTTGCCCTGGAACCTCTAACCTTGACACCTTCCTAGCAAACCATTGTTTTACTATGTTACCCGCTTGCTCAGCCCCTCTTATAGCATTGTTAGTTGCAGGTGAAGATGAAGTTTGATCCATTTCGGATCTTGAAGCTTTGGGAATATCATAATATCTATTATTATTATTATTAACACACCTATATACTCGGCATGGGTGGAAGGCTTGGCCTTTTGCCCGGTGTTTTGTTCCACTCATGCCACCTTAGGAGGCGATAAACCGGCATTATGTTCCTTGATTTTGCGTTCCTTACACGGTTGGGTATATGGGGACCCCTTAACAGTTCCTCTTTGAATAAAACTCCTCCAGCAAGGCCCAACATTGGTTTTAATTTGCCTCATAATAACAACTTAATTAATTAATTAAAATTGCATAGGGGGTCGCGCCCTCGGGATTCTTTTCTACATAGCAGGGGGGGCAGTGCTGATGGTGTTGGTCCCAAACGGGGGTTTGATAGGGCCACCTTGGGGAAACCCGAGGGATGGTTTTACTCGTAAAATCACCCATCCGGTCGTGGCCAGAGATGAGATACGCGTGGCTACTATCAGGGTGTCGACACACCGGGAGGTCTTGCTGGACTTGTTTTACCATTGTCGAAATGTCTTGTGCACCGGGATACCGAGCCTGATCGGATTTCCTAAGATAAGGGGTAATAATTATTATTACTTCAGCTGATCGTGAGAGCTTGTGATGGGCTAAGTTGGGACACCCCTGCAGGGTTATGATCTTTCGAAAGTCGTGCCCGCGGTTATGTGGCAGACTGGAATTTGTTAATGTCCGGTTGTAGAAAACTTGACAAAGGATCCGAAGTAAAACACACAACTGTGTGAGTAACCGTGACCGTCTCTTTTCACTTTGAGAAGAGAACAAGGTGGGTTTATGTTCGACTCGTAGGTAGTTCAGGATCTTTAGCGATCAATACTTGTTTGCGACCGTTTGCGTAGATGCTCATCTTATTCTTGTACTCGTAAGTTAGCCACCATACTTATGCTTAGCCGCTGCTGCAACCTCACCACTTTACCTCTTCCTACCCATTAAGCTTTGATAGTCTTGTTACCCATGGTTATGGGATTGCAGAGTCCTCGTGGCTCACAGATACTACAACAACAGTTGCAGGTGCAGGTTTCCGATGTCTTGACGCGAGAGCGATGATCGTTGTGTTGGAGTTCTTTCTTCTTGTTCTTCTTCAGTCTTGGGTTAGGTTCCGGGTCGGCAGCCTGGGATAGCAGATGGATGTCGTTGTGCTTTTCATGCTTGCATCCGTAGTCGGATGCCTTGTATCGATGATGTTGTATTCATGTGTCTTGTATGTATTGTTGTATCCCCCATGTATGTATGTAATGGTACGATGTAATGATATCCATATTGCTAAGCGCCCGAAATGCGGTTGTGCCCCAATCACGTAAGTGTCACGTGATCGGGATAGAATCGCATCTTGGGCCTGACAAGTTGGTATCAGAGCCTCGACCGAGCATAGGAGCCCCCTTGATTGATCGTAGCTTGGCCGTTGTTGAGTCTAGCAGAATTTTTTTTCGGAGTCTAGTTATATCGGAGAGTAGGAATTATTTTTACTACCCTGCCCCTTCGTCGCTCTGGTGAGGAATCTTGAGGTAGGTGTTTTGAATTACTTCTCTTCCCCTTCAATTTTTTTAGGGTCGCATGGTTAGTTTTCGTTCGTCGCGTTGGTAGTTATTTCATCTGGTGCATCTCTCGTCAAGTGGATTCGACCCTCTTCTTCTTTGCAAGTTCAATCCTCGGTTCTTTTCGACCGACGGTGTTTTCCCCTTCCGAAGTTGTCGTTCTTTTTCCCGCCCACCCACCCTTTTTCTTCTCGGAGCCAGAGTCCATAATCGAGTATCCATCCTACTCGTGTGAAGTTTTGAATTCCTTCCTCGATTATTCCAACTGATGAATTCTCATCTAGTTCGTCCTTCTTCATCTCTTTTGTTTTCCGGTGGATTTAGTTCCAATATCTCGGTGTTGTTCATATTCTTTCATCGGCTCAAATGTTTTTTCCCCTTGCTCGTTCATCTCTCGTCATTTAATTATTCCGGAGTCCGAAGAAATCTCGGGATATCCGTCTATGTTCCAATTAATTCGATGTTGTCACCTCATTCGAGTCTTGCAGTCGTTCCGGTGCATCATCTCCTTCTAAATCCTTTTTCCAACGGTGGTTTTCTTCAGTGGGCCCTAACCCATAGGTCTTTTCCCAGGATCTTACCTGACTCTTTTAATTTCCTGGAGTGTTCCAATTCTTTTCAAATGTGATGTAAGTATGGATTCCATTAGTCATATGTCTTCTCCGAGATCGCTTGTAATTCTTTTCATCGTTGGTTCAACCTTTCTTCTTGTCTTTTTTCCGGAGTATTTCAGGAATGCTTTTCTTGTGTTCCTACGAAGGCCATCAGTCAGAAGATTTCTTCATCCGCAGTTTTCAACTTTGTCCTCCAATATTCTTCATTGATGCCTCTTCGTTTGTCTCACATTCTTTCCGGTGCTTCCTTCAAGTATTCTTTAATCAGTTCGTGATCTCTTCGTTCTCTTGTATCTTAATTCCCAAGTGCTTTATTCTTCCCAGCGATTCATTCTCTTATGTTCACTCGATTTTAATTCTTCCCGGTGGTTCGTTCCTTTCCTTCACCCGGCTTCAATTCGTTACGGTGGTTCTCTGAAGGGTTCTTTTCCGGTGTTATCATATCAATCCATTCATTTTATTTCAATCCTACCGGCGTTTCATGAAGATTTTCGCAAATTCGCGACATATCCCAATTTAATCTTTTCAACGCGAATAAGTAGTATGCAAGTCCATTGCTTCTCATCGATTAATTGGTGGAGGATAAGCATAACATAATTCTTATTCATTCTCGTCAAGCTAATTAATCCCTTCCTTCGGAATTTGTTCTTGATGAATAAATTCTACTCCCAAGTGCTTTCATCTATTCTTTCCGGAGTTCAAGTTTTTTCGGCCTTCTCATCGGATTCCCGACTGATCATCGCAAGGCTTTAATCTTATTCTTTTCGTCCTTCATTTCTATATCATAATCCTTTCGTTACCGAAGTTCTTCGTGGAGGTTCATCGCAATTCAAATCATTCATCAATCATTTATCTAATTATTCTGGAGCAGCTCAAGCATTCTTATTCTTTTGCCTCTCGAGTGCAAATAATTCAATAGATTCTTTTGAAGTGGAGTTTTGCATTTCTCTCTTCATTCTCATCTATTCAATCTTTTGGTTGTGGCATAATTCACCTCAACTTTTGAGATGATTAAATAAGTCCAAACCAAGCTTATTCCTTTGTTGTTGATTTTTCCAACAACTCCGTTCAAGTCTTCCTCTTGAAGATCCTCTTTCAAATTCATTCGTGGTAGAACTTGTTGTTCCATTATCCGTTCTTTTATTCCATTATTTCAATCCTTTCGGAGTCGATGGTGTTGTTGTTCTTGTCGTTTATCGCCATGTTCTTATGTTCAAGCTCTATTCCTTTCATGTTCAACCGGTGTGCTATTTCTTTCAGTTTCAGCCGGAGTGCTGCCCAAATTACTTCTTTCAAATTCCTTTCTATCTCTTATTAACCGGAGTGGTTTCGAATTCAGTCTTATTCCTTCAGCTCTTGTTTCGTGCATTTCAACCTCCTTGATTCTCGTCGTGCTCCTTCTTCCTCTTGTCTAACGAAGTCTTGCAACTTCGTTCATCTCCGTTGTATACTTCCTTTCGAGTTGTTCTACACCCTCAATATTCTTTGGCTTCACTCTTTTGTCCTCGAAGAACTTTGTTCTTCCTTTTCCCCTTCCGTCTCGTTCCTAAGATCTCGGGACGAGATCTCTTGTTAGTAGGGGAGTGTTGTGACACCCCGAGACCGGTACGCCAGGTGTCAGCCAGTTATTCGTTGTCGTTGCCTTGTCATCTGCTTGCGGGTTGCATCTTGCCATGTCATCATGTGTGTTGCATCATCATGTTTTCAAAACTTGCATCCGCCCGAGCCCCTCGTTGTTTCCGTTGTCCGTTCTGAGCCCAGACACACTCACACGCACCCGCGGTGTCTCCGAATATTTATTTTATAAGTGGCTGAAAAATGTTCTCGGAATGGTTGAAACTTGACGTGTGCTCTTATTTTAGTGTAGACAGGCCGCCTGCCAAATTTCATCGCATTCGGAGCTCGTTTGATAGCCCAACTGATATATATAGTGGCACTAGCAGCCGGATAAAACGTTGGACGTTTTCGATCTCCGAAAACCCCCGTGGGCCTCTCCCTCTCTTCTCTCCTCTAAGCCCGAGGCCTTTTACACATCCCATCTAGCCCACCTACACTTCCCCCTCCGACCGGAGCCGTCCGATCGGCATCCGACGGCTTCGTTTTGCCCCAAAACCCCCCTAACCCTAGCCTTACCCTATATAAACACCCCTCCATGCCATTTTTGGGCATCCCTAGCCTCTTCCCCTACCTCTAGCCTCTCCTCCTCGTTGTCCGTGCGTAGCCAACCCCCACCTCCTCCAAATCCGGCGCCTCCACCTCACCAGCGCCACGTGGCACTTCACCATTGGCTCCCCAGCCACCTGAGCCGCCGGCGCAGCCAATCCAGGCTGGCCACGTCCCCCCCGCGCCTCTCTGCCCCGCTTCCACTGCCGCCAGCCCACGCCAGGCCCGCGCCGGGCCGAACCGGGGCGAACCAGGCCCGATCGGGCCCAACCGCCTCCCACCCCTGCGCTCGAGTGCCCGAGCCTCCCCGCTTGTCCGCCGCCGCTCGAAGCCACCGACCCTTCCGCCGCGCCTCCCCACCTCCGGTGGCTCGGCGCCTCCGCCGCCGGACTCTACCACCGTGCCGCCGCCCAGAGCTCGTCTTCCCCGCCACCGAGATCCCGCTGGCCCGCCTCGCTGCCCGCTGGAGTGGCCTCCCCAGCCGCCGCCGGACGCCCCATCGCCGGATCTGGGCCCCCGCGGCCGGATCCGCCACTCCTCGGCCTCCTCCGGTCGCCACCGGCCGGAGCTCCTCCCACCTCCCTCTCCGTGACGCTGGCCAGTGGGCCCCGCGCCGCCGCGCCGACGGACATGTCCGGGAGGAGCCCGGACGTGTCCGCCCCACTCTTTGCCACGCGGGCCCCATTCGTCGGACGTGTCCGCTGGGACACGGACATGTCCACTTGTCCCCGAGGTTGTTTTCGTCTTAGTCCCTAAAATGTCATATTTTGTTGCATTCTTTGCATGCCTGTAACTTGATTGTGTATGTCCAAATTGAGTGTATGATATGTCAAAATGATCGTGGTGATATGCTCTACGCTTTGTTCCATTGTGCCATGCTTGTTTGACTTCATCTTGATGCCTTAATCTCTGTTGCAAGAGTGCTACTTGTTAGAAACTACTGTTACTTGTTATTTTTATGCCATGTTTGAGATGTGATAACTTGGTGCATGTTTATCCAAATGGAGCTTATGATATGTCAAAATGTTCATTGTGAAGTTCTCTACATGATGGTTGTTGTAGCATGATTGTTTGAGTCCATATTGCCATGTTAATCTCTGTTGCAAAAGTGCATTTGGCTGTTAAGTGCTGAAACTTGTTATGAGATGCTGATTTCAATTGCTCTTTGCTATTGATGTGTTTGTCCTCATGCCACATGTCTAGATGTTTTAGAAGCACAATAATATGGTCTTTGCCGTTGTGCAATTCATATGCCATGATATGCCTTGTGTTGACTTAAATAAGCTTGTAAACATGCCATGTCATTAATGTTGTTTTATACTTAGTGAAAAAACTGCTAAGTCTGGAATCTGTTTTAACCTGATGCTATGTTTGCTTGATGCCCCACTCCAATCCATGCTTGTTTTGGAGTGGCCAATGATCATGTCTTGTTTTCCATGTTATTGACTATCCATTCATGCCCTTACTTGCTCATATGACCTGCTGAAGCTTATTTATTTCTTGCACTCAAGTTGCTATAAATTATAACTGTCAGGTTTTTATCAGCATGATCAAGTTGGTGTAGCTTGTTGCTATTGATCCATGCCTCCTATGGAGTTGCTCCAATGGAGTTGTTTGCTGTAGGATATGTCTACTTCATGTCCATGCTCTTTATTTACTTAGTTGAGTTGATATGCTTGTTGATATGCTCTTTATTTACTTAATATGCTTGTTTAAATGTGTTCCAGCAAGCTTTTGGGTGTGTTCTAAGTTCATGATTGTTAAGTAACATGTCTACTTCATATCCATGCTTCTTGTTATCATGTTTGGGTGATTTAGCTTATATTTACATTGCTCCGAAGTTGCTATGTGGCTGTTAACTTCAGCTTGTTGTTATATCTTGATTCATGTGTATCTTTTAGCCCGTTGCTCCGTTTTGAGTGTGCCCTATATGACACTTGTGTGATTTTGCATGTAGAATCATAATATCATATTCTTTTCATGTTTGGAGTGTGTTTTCTTAATGATTGGGTGCATCTTGCACCGTTGCCTTGTTTGTCTTGTTTTGCTCATATCTTCTAGGCCGTAGCTCTGAATTAAACAACCTTTATATGAAACTTGACTAGAATTTCATGTAGATCATCATGGTGCATGTTAACCTGCTGTTTAACAACTCTAACTTAAGGTTTGTTCAGATCTGGACTAATTTCAAAATATGCATATGAGGACTTATCGGATTTGTTATATGTAGTTTCCGGCCTCATTTAACCTTGTTGTTTGGTGTTGTTCTTGTGTGCTTCATACCTTGCCATAAACCGGCATTATGTTCCTTGATTTTGCGTTCCTTACACGGTTGGGTATATGGGGACCCCTTAACAGTTCGTCTTCGAATAAAACTCCTCCAGCAAGGCCCAACATTGGTTTTAATTTGCCTCATAATAACAACTTAATTAATTAATTAAAATTGCATAGGGGGTCGCGCCCTCGGGATTCTTTTGTACATAGCAGGGGGGCCAGTGCTGATGGTGTTGGTCCCAAACGGGGGTTCGACGGGGCCACCTTGGGGAAAACCGAGGGCTGGTTTTACTCGTAAAATCACCCATCCGGTCGTGGCCTGAGACGAGATACACGCGGCTACTATCAGGGTGTCGAAACACCGGGTGGTCTTGCTGGACTTGTTTTACCATGGTCGAAATGTCTTGTGCACCGGGATACCGAGCCTGATCGGATTTCCCTAAGATAAGGGGTAATAATTATTATTACTTCAGCTGATCGTGAGAGCTTGTGATGGGCTAAGTTGGGACACCCCTGCAGGGTTATGATCTTTCGAAAGCTGTGCCCGCGGTTATGTGGCGGATTGGAATTTGTTAATGTCCGGTTGTAGAAAACTTGACAAAGGATCCGAAGTAAAACACACAACTGTGTGAGTAACCGTGACCGTCTCTTTTCACTTTGAGAAGAGAAGAACACGGTGGGGTTATGTTCGACTCGTAGGTAGTTCAGGATCTTTAGCATCAATACTAGTTTACGACCGTTTGCGTAGATGCTCATATTATTCTTGTACTCGTAAGTTAGCCACCATACTTATGCTTAGCCGCTGCTGCAACCTCACCACTTTACCTCTTCCTACCCATTAAGCTTTGATCGTCTTGTTACCCATGATTATGGGATTGCTGAGTCCTCGTGGCTCCCAGATGCTACAACAACAGTTGCAGGTGCAGGTTTCCCATGTCTTGACGTGAGAGCGATGATCGTTGTGTTGGAGTTCTTTCTTCTTCTTCTTCTTCTTCTTCTTCAGTCTTGGGTTAGGTTCCGGGTCGGCAGCCTGGGATAACCAATGGATGTCGTTGTGCTTTTCATGTTTGCATCCGTAGTCGGATGCCTTGTATTGATGATGTTGTATTCATGTGTCTTGTATGTATTATTGTATCCCCCATGTATGTATGTAATGGTACGATGTAATGATATTCATCTTGCTAAGCGCCCGAAATGCGTCTGTGCCCCAATCACGTAAGTGTCACGTGATCGGGATAGAATCGCATCTTGGGCCTGACACGCCATCCATCGGAACCTTGGTAAAACGCGTGCCATCAACAACTGGGTCGACAACCAACGCTTGCCGCCTGGGGGTAGCGATGTGCACCGGATGGTCGGACTGGTCAAATGTAATGGGAGTCTTTGACCACTTTAAGTATTTTGTCTTTGCTGGAGCAACCATGTTGACTTCCCTGTTGATGACTTTCAGTCGACTCTTGCTCTCGATGTCAGCAAAAATCATCAAAGTGGAGTTGATATGGGGGTAACCTATATCTCCTTCTTTGTCCTCGCTCTCCTCAAGTTCCTTCTCCTTCTCACTGGGCTGGTCCTTCTAGAAGTTCTAAATCAGGAGTCGACACTATCGAGTGGTATGCTTGGGGTAAATGAAATTACCCTCTTCATCCTTCTTGGTGTGTATAGGACACGGAAAATCAAGCACATCATTTCCTGCTTGATCCTTCACTTTCTTGGGGATCCAGGGGCCTTTAGGTTTCCCTATGTTTTTCCGTTGGTTCACAACCGCAACCTCTCCTGGGGCCGCAAGTTCTGCTTTTCGCTTCGGTTTCCTATTGGAATTTCCATCATCTTGGGCGACTGGTTTCTTGCCACTACGGAATCGATCCGCTTCTTCTCCGTTAACGTACCGACTGGCTATCTCCATCATCTGAGTTAGAGACATATCCCTGTCCGACCGAATTTCCGGTTTAGCTCCCTGTACCGTACGCCCTCTTTAAAGGCACAGACTGCCTAATGCTCTGACACATTCTCCACTATATGATGTAGAGTGGTCCACCTCTGGATGCAATCTCTCAAAGTTTCATTCGGCTACTAGATGCAATGTTGCAATTCCGCCAGTCTGGCAGGCTGTTTACGGGTGCCCTCAAAGGTCCTGACAAACACTCGAGCCAACTCTTCCCAGCTGAATATGCTACCAGGGGCCAACTAATTCAGCCAAGCTCTGGCCGAGCCTCTCAGCATTAGGGGGAGGTGCTTCATGGCCACACCATCGTTGCCGCCACCAATCTGCACGGCCACTCGGTAATCCGCCAGCCAAGTATCTGGCTTCGAATCACAAGTGAACTTTCTCATGTCTGCTGCCAACCTGAAGTTGAAGGGAATCTCTGTGGCCCTGATGGCGCTGTTGAAACACTCGGGCCCAGAGACATACTCTCTACTGCCACTCAGACGGTCTCTGTCTTGCCCTTCTCTGTGCGTCCGGTTCCTGTCGACCAGACCTTGCACAAGAATCGATCTCGCATCAAAGCCAGGTCTTTGGGGATCTACTGGGATCCTTCGCTCGTCACCATGTGGGCGCCTGCCATCATACCGCCGGGGCGAGTACGATTCGCTCCCCGGAGGTGGCGTAGGCACTCGACGGCGATCATTGTGATTGAGTCGACGGTCATACTGATCATAATTTTGACCCAGATGCCGCTCTTGGCAGGGCCCACGACGTTCACACTACGAGGGAGATCTTGGGTTGTGGGCCGACCAAACTGTGTCCACCGCCACATACCTGCTGTGAATTCTATTGCGCGACTGGGAAACGCCTATATTTTGCTCACCAGCCGTTCGGAGAAGCGCTCGAATCTGCTGCAGACCTCTTCCAGCTTCTGATTGGGACCGCTGGATCGACTCTGCAATGTGGGCCGCAGCTGCATGGTTCTGAATCGGAGTGCGGAATACCTGGGGCTCGGGAGGAAACAGCTGTCGCGGCCGTCGACTGGATTCGGGAATCAACCGGCGGGCTCGATCGTCGAGTGAACGCTGAAGGTTATCCAGACGCGCGCGCTCGGCCACGGTGGATAGATGCGTTGCTTTCAGGGCCCGAGCTTCAGGAGTGTCTCCCATGATAGGGGTATACAATGCTTCGTCGTTACAGCGGTGCAACTCTTCTCTTTGCTCTGCAGTGAGGGGCTCAGGCACATACCCATCATGATTGTACGATTGACCATCGTCGCTGCCGCCGCCATCACAACGAGGGTACCCAGGCGGACTGCACTGAGATCGGACTATGAGGACCTTCGCCGCGGGGTCGCTGCTCCCGCAGTCGGAAAGCGCGTCTCCGGAGCTAGTCGACAGGTCGACCGGCCCGTAGAGGTACTCGTCGAGCTCGATTGCCGTGACTTGGGGAGTGGCCGACTGGCGAGCCATCGTGTGCTTCACCCACCGCTCGAGCTGCGATCGAACGGATCGCTTGCGACGACGTGCAGCGGGGAGAGCCGATGATGAGGGAACCGACCGATACTGGGTCGACGGCTGCCGAGGGATGATGCCAAAAGCACTCGTGCGGAAGTGCGCCGCCCCAGGGACGGGAAGTGCCTCGACGTCGAGTGGGGCCTCTTGGAGCCAAGAGGAGTCGTCGGCGATGAAGATGAGCGCGCCGAGTCGGATCTCGCGGCCCAGAGCCAGACCAACGCCGGAAACCATGTTGATGATGATCGGAGATAAACTTGCAACCTCACCGGAAGTCACTAAGACACCTGCCCCAAGGTGGGCGCCAACTGTCGTGTTACTAGGCCTGACTGTGAGAGTAGGGGGTACGTAGGAGGAGGCAAGGTCCTAGCTATGGCAAGGTTGTACACACGAGTTTTACGAGCATAGGCCCCTCTAGGAGGATGTAAAAGCCCTACGTCTCGGCGCCCGGAGGCTGTCGACTGGAATATGGGTATGTATGTTACAGGGGGTGTGAACCCTTGTACTGGAGGAGGGGGTGGCTTATATAGAGTGCGCTAGGACCCAGCCATCCCACGTTAAAGAGGGTTCAATGTTTATAAAGACATGACATTACTGATAACGCCTGTAATAAAGAGCAGTAATGGCCATTAAGACTATGGAGTGAATACCTGACCGTTGCTTAGCCTTTTGTGACCTTACACCTTCTGTGTGTCGAGTGGTTTCTTGCACGGTCGAGTGACTTCATTCGGTAGAATGGAATTGGGATATCCGAGTGAGGTATATGGTCGAATGAATTGCTCTCCTTGGTCATTTCAGTCGGTATCTTTTATCATCCTTGGAACGTCTTTGATCCCAGGACAGTGACCTTGGGTAGGGTACCTAGGTTAGGCCTGTGACCCTACCCTAGGTCCATGGTATCATCACAACCCAAAACACTTTTTTCCCCGCCGCAAGTTTCTGTCCTTGAGAGATCCCATATGGGGACCTTTTCCGGTGCTCTGCCGGAGGGGGATTCAATCAAGGAAGGCTTCTTCATCAACCTTGCCACCCTTCCGATCATGTGTGAGTAGTTTACCACACACCTACATGTCCATAACTAGTAGCAAGATGACTTCTTCTCTCTGTCTCTCTCTGAGCTTCAATACAATGTTCTCCTTCATGTTCTTAGAGATTTTTTCGATGTAACCTTCTTCTGCGGTGTGTTTGTTGAGATCCCATGAATTGTTGGTTGATGATCATATTATCTATGAATATTATTTGAGTCTTCACTGAAATCTTTTATGCATAGTTGTTATAGCTTTGTATTTCTCTCTGATCTATTGATTTGGTTTGGCCAACTAGATTGATTTTTATTGCAATGGGAGAGGTGCTTTGTAGTGGTTCCAATCTTGCGGTGCTCAATCCGAGTGACAGAAAGGGACATGGCACGTATTTGTATTGTTGTCATTAAGGATAAAAATACGGGGTTTGTTCATATTGATTGGATCTATCCCTCTACATCATGTCATCTTGCTTAAGGCATTACTCCGTTCTTGTTAAATTAATACACTAGATACATGATGGATAGTGGTCAATATATAGAGTAATAGTAGTAGATGCAGGCAGGAGTCAGTCTACTTGTCTCGGACATGATGCCTATATACATAATCATTGCCTTGGCTATGCGTTTTTCTATCAACTGCTCAGCAGTAATTTTTTTACCCATCGTATGCTTTCTTTCAAGGGAGACGCCTCTAGTTAAAACTATGGCCCCCGGGTCCATATTTTATCATATTGTTTTCAATCTATAAACTAAAAAACACAAAAAATACCTTTCTTAAATTTATTTACCTTTACATTATTTTGCGATTTTACTTATGTTTTGTATCTATCACTATCAGATCTCATACTTGCAAGTTACCGTGAAGGGATTGACAACCCCTTTATCGCGTTGGGTGCAAGTATTTGTTTGTTTGTGCAGGTACAACTATTGGAGACTTATGTGTTCCTCCTACTAGATTGATACATTGGTTCTTAACTGAGGGAAATACTTATCTCTACTTTGCTGCATTACCATTTCATCTTCAAGGGAAAAATCAACGCAAGCTCAAGAAGTAGCAGGTACCTAGCTACGGACGGATCCTAGATGGACGGCGCCGTAGTACAAGGCCGCCGGGCGCATGGGTGATGGTTGCGGACATCTGGAAATGCCTGTGTGGTGGCCGGAGAGGTACATCGGTGACGTCGGAGGAGGAGGGCATGAATGCAAAGCAAGGGGAGAATGGGCGAAGTGAAAGTGCTAGAATGGGACCAGTGGGCTTGAATGAGTTGGGTGTCGGAGTCCAGTCCTACATGGCTATTGTCTGGACTCCCACAAAGCCCCCGCCCTAGTTTGCTTCCAATTTGCAAGGAAAAGTATGTCCGGACCGATCGGCGGACTGATACGTCTCCAACATATCTATACTTTTATTATTATTTCATGTTATTATATTATCAATCTTGGATGCTTTATATGCCTTTATATACTATCTTATATCATTATTTGGGACTAATCTATTAACTCAGTGCCAGTTGCTGTTTTTTCTTTTTAGAAATCAATACAAATGGAGTCCAAAACACGATGAAATTTTACAGTGATTTTTTGTGGACCAGAAGCGACCCTAGAAGGTTCAGGAGGAGGCCAGAAGAGCTACTGGAGAGCCATGAGCTGACAGGACGCGCTCCTTGAGGTGCCCCCTCCCGCAGCACACCTTGACCTAATCTTAGTTCTATAAATCCCTAAATATTCCCAAAACACCAGAGAGCCACTCAAAAAATGGTGTCCACGTCCACAAGCTTTTGTTCTTCTGCGATCCCATTTGTAGGCCTTTTTCGGTATTCTACCTGAGGGGGAATCGATCACGGATGACTTCTTCATCATACTTGCTTCCTTTCTATGATCTGTAAGTAGCTTACCACAGACCTACAGGTCCATAACTAGTAGCTAGATGTCTTATTCTCTCTCTTTGATCTTCAACATCATGTTCTCCTCGATCTTCTTGGAGTTCTATCCGATGCAATATTCTTTTGCGGAGTGTTTGTTGGGATCCGATGAATCGTGGGTTTATGATCAAATATTCATTGAAAGTAATTAAGTATTTTCTGAACTTTATTACACATGATTATGATAGCTTTGTATTTCTCTCCAATCTATTTATTTGGTTTGGCCAACTAGATTGATTTATCTTCAGTGGGAGAGGTGCTTTGTAATGGGTTCAATCTTCTTGTGCTACAGTAGGGGACAAGACACCTATTCGTATTGTTACATTAAGGGTAAAACGATGGGATTTATTCGTATTGATAGGGTTTACTTTGTCTAAATCATGCCATCTTGCTTAAGGCGTTACTCTGTTTGCCATGAACTTAATGCCATAGATGCATGTTGGATAGCGGTCGATTGGTGGAGTAATAGTAGTAGATGCAGGCAGGATTTTGTCTACTTGTCACGAATGTGATGCATATATGTGTGATCATTGCCATGAATAACATCATAACTATGTGATTTTCTATCAATTGCCCAACAGTAATTTGTTTACCCACCGTTCTATGTGTTTCAGAGAGAAGCCTCTAGTAAAAACTATGGCCACGGGTCTACCTTTATCATATATAAAAACATAAAAATACCTTGCTAAAATTTATTTACTTTTGTTTGATTTTGCAATATATCTATCTCTATCAGAATTGATCCTTGCAAGTAACGAATTCAAGGGGCCTGACAACCCTCTAACCCGTGTTGGGTGCAAGTATTTGTTTTTGTCTGTGTACATGTTTCTTAGGGTACTTTGCCTTGTTCACCTATTTGTTTGATAACCTTGGTTCTCAATGAGTAAAATACTTATCTCTACTATACTGCATCTCCCCTCCTCTTCCGGGGAAATCTCAACGCAGTTTACAAGTAGCAGGAAGCATTTTTGGCACCATTGCCGGGGAGACATCATCAAATTCTCGTCAGGTTCCTACATACAAATTATCATATACTTTCTATACTTTTTATTTTCCATTTTATTTGCCCCTCTTTTTCATCTCCCTCTACTTTTCATAAATATCAAGAACACAAACATATTTAATTTGTAGTTTGTTTACTTTGCTTGAAGTTGATATCATGTTTTATTTTGTTATCTCTAAGGGTGAAAGTGAGGAAAGTAAGACTCCTAAGATGGAAATCCCCGTCAATTTTGATACTAAATTTTCTGTGACGGGGAGTGGGAATATCATAGGAAAAAGTATTATTCAAGAGTTCTTTACTTGTACGGGAACAATGATGTGTAATGATATTCCTATTCATAAAAGAAACAATAGTTATGCCCAAGCTATTTCTACACTCGTTATTAAACTTGAAAGAAGATTTATGCATACTCATCCTACTTTGCAAAGATTGTTTTTAGCTACCTGCCATAAACGATCATAAGGCTAAAAAGATAACCACTCTTATTTTCATGAATGTACTTGACTATATATTGCGAGAGGCTAGAGAAATCTTTGACTTTACAATGTGAGTATTCAATTTCCAATGACAGATGAAATTTTATATGATAGAAATTTTATGATGAGATGTGTGTCTCGTGATCATCATGCTATTGAGGAAAATGCTAAAAAGAAGGTTCCCAATTGACACTTAATCCAACAAGTATGTAATGGCGTTAATCATCAATATTCTTGGATCGTAAAAGGGAGTCAAATAGGTTTTGAAGAAGGTTGTCTTGAAAATGGTAAAGTCCTAATAGATGATGAGTTCACCACTACTTTTGAAAAGTCCCTTGATGACCACATCTCCCACGAAATCAAAACTAATGATGTGATAATTACTAAGGTAGCCCATTCCACCATTGGAGTTATCCTAGTAGGAAGGCTATGTATGAAAAAAGGGAGTTAGTGAGAAGTGTTTATTATGATGCTATGTATAAGGAGATCATGAAAACTAAGAATGAAAAACTTGAAACAATGCATTATGCCTACCTAGGGGCATAAAACAATAGCGCTTGTTGGGAGGCAACCCAATAGTCATCTTTAATTTTTGCTTTTCATTTTTGTTTGTGAGTGATCACACAATTATTGCTACTGTTATGGTTGCATTTTTATGCTTTAAATAGTGTTTGTACCAAGTAAAGCCTTTGAGATGATGTGGTTGATAGTTGACTTGATTCCGTGAAAAAACAAAAAGTCTTGCTTCTAGTCCAGAAAATTCTATAATTTACTGGAACGTGATAATTTACGGATTTTTTTACAAATGATTGATATACAAATTTTCCACACTGTCCGAAATTTTCAGAATCTTTAGAGTTGCAGAAGTATGATATTTGTTCACATCATTGCAGACTATTCTGTTTTAGACAGATTCTGTTTTTGTTCCGTAGTTTGCTTGTTTTACTTTTTCTTAGGGAACTACGAAGGGCAGGCCAGGCTGAACTCATTTTATTGATTTTGTTTTGCACATTATTTACAGAGAAGACGAGAGGGGTAAAGAGAAAAATAAAATGCTAGGGACTAAGCTACATCTAGTCAGGACAACATAATGCCCTAGTCAATCAGAGTTTGTTTCCGGGCGTCATCAGCACATCTGCTTGACCAAAAGAAGATTTCCTGAGATGCACGATGGAGAACGGTCCCAATGATTACACCTCGTTGTTGAAAAATTTGGCGTTCCTTCTTTTCTAAATACTCGAGAGGATAGCCATGATTACAGTGTTGTGGATCTTGCATGTAAGTTGTGGATTTCATAGTTCTTGGATGGTTGCGCAATCAGCTGGATCGATATGTAGAGAGTCGACAACCGTCCAGCTCTCTGAGAACGTTGGGCAGATGATGCAGAGCATCCCAAGGTCATTCCCATGGACCTACCATCTTCTCACCAAGTGCCAAGCGGACCCATGACACGTGCTCATGCAAGAGCTCTTGAAACCGAGGTGACTTCACTCCTCTCTTAAATTCCTCTCTAATCACATGAGAGATGGCTACTACCCTCATCGGAAACTCTATGCATACTCAGGTACGTCAAAGACGGCCATGGAGAAGCTAAGTAGCAAGAAGATTCAGAAGGGGAAGACGCATGCGAAGACGAAGAAGGAAACTGGCAACACAACACTTGCCCGGATGGTCCGGACTGCCGTCCGGACGATCCGACCGCAGCCCGGACGATCCGGACCCTGACTCGGATGATCCAGGCAATGTGCCCGAAGACACCCGAAGGCCTCACGCTGAAGCCGGATCATCCAGACCCAGACATCCGAACCACCCGCAGTCGTCGCGACCCATCCGGATCATCCGGACGCCGCCCCGGATCAGTCGTGCCACCGACGCCCGGATCATCCGGACCAACATCCAGATCATCCGGACCTTGCCTACGCGCATGATGTTGGGCCACAGACCATGTACCCCTTCATCCCCTTAGCCTATATATACGACTCTACCTACACTTTTCTTGGGTTAGCACTGTGATAGCTCATTTGCGAGATAGAGCTTTTCTCATCCTCTTGGTTCTTCTTGTTCGAGAGACCGCGGCCTCTACGGAGAAGATCCCCCAAGTGGATTCAAGACCTCCTCACGGAGAAGACCCCTCAACACATCCTCACGTAGAATAACTCGTTACCTTGTATCGTCCTTAATTGACTTTGGATCGTGTATCTCTCTTTTTGTTCCTGGATCAAGCACATGTGTGACTATATCTTGTTGATTTGAGTGTTTTACTCTCGTTTCCCTCGCGTTATCCCCTCATGTTCTTCGTGGGAATCCCCTCGAATCATGAAAGATCGGCCTAGATCGGGTTAGCCCCCATCAACAGTGTAATAGCATGTGAGAAGTTGATTCAGTTTCTGAGCAGAAAGGGCAGGAGTCAGAGTCTGACAGACTTCTACGAAATCAATGCTCGTTGGTGAACAAGCGCCCACGGTGCGCCAGCTAGAGAAACAACCTGCATTGGTTAGTCGCGTAATTCTTGCCCCAAATGAAATCTGCGAACAGATCCTCTCGCCGAGAGGCAAAAGCCGCTTCATAAGAATAAAGCCAAAGAAACAACCTGCATCGGTTAGTCGCGTAATTCTTCCCCCAGATGAAATCTGTGAACATATCCCCTGGCCAAGAGGCAAAAGCCACTTCATAAGCATAAGGAACAGTGAGGGGTTTGTCGTTAATCCTGCATATATGTGAATCTGGTACATGCGGCATTAAGATAACAGTGGCTAGAAGGGAATAAAAGGATTGAAGCTCAAAGTTAGCAGCGTTGGACAAACATGGATGTAACAAAAGTCACAGGTCCTCATCGGCTAGCATGAACACAACTGAGACATTCGATTTGGTGGTGTGTGAGAAGAGACTTGGAAAGTGAGTAGCTAGAGTTACAGAGCTGAACCAGAGATCCAGCCGAAAGGCAGTAGAGACATCGTTGCCAATTTTAACATGAGTGATTGATTGAAAAAAAGGGATGGCCAAAAGTTAGATCTTTCCACATGTTCGTGTGTAACCTATGAGAGTCCGCAATATAGTGCCCACCAGCCTGGCCATAGGTGTTAGCAAGCCATGTCTCCCAGGAAGTGTTTCCTGGGAAGTGGATTTTACTGAGCGACTTGAGGAGGAGGCAAATGCTGTGGGTGCGTAGGCAACTAAAACCTAGACCTTGTTTGCTAATAGGGTCACAAACCTTGTCCCAAGCAACCTTACACTGTCCTCCATTAATAGTGTTGCCACCTTCCCAAAAGAAAGCGTGACAACATTTGTCAATCTCTAGAATGGTGCCATCATGAAGAAGCATGTCACTCATGGCGTAGGTTGGGAGGGCACGAATAACAGACTTGAAGAGAACCGCCCTAACGGCTGTAGAGAGAAGGTGTCCTCGCCAACCGGCCAACCACTTGTCAACCTTGGCAATCATAGGGTGGAAATCTAGAAGCCATAGTTTATGCGTAGATAAAGGGAGGCCGAGGTAATTTTTAGGAAAAGAAGCAACTGTGTAGCCTAGGGAGGATGCCATAAGCGTAGTAGTGTCTACATGGACCGGTTATGAGGAAATCAATACCATTGTTACACCCACTGCCCCTTCTATTATATATACTGGACCAATTACTAGAGCTCGCGCACGCCAATTGAATTACCAGGTACTTCCGTTTCTTGGTAATGATTCTAATGTTCATGAGAATATGACGCTGCCTAAATTTGATACATTTGTGTTGATTACTAATGAAGGGCCTAGCATGGGCAAGAGGGATTTACACTAGAGTAGGATCAAGCATGGATATGAAGGCGCGCGCGAAGGGATCCAGAACGGTGTTTCTAGTGCGTATTTGAGCACTTCGAAACCTCCGTGATGACCTACAAGGACATGGACGAAATATACAAGATGCCCCTTCATAAATTTCATCCATAGCTTATTTTAGGTATTGCGTCACCTTATTTTTTAGCTAGGCCCATATAATGTTGAAATACTAAAGTATAGGCTATTTTAAGAGTCCGTATGTGTGGGGAAAACAGAGTTAGGGTTGGTGTCGGACCCCTCCTCCAAGGGGCCATGAAATTCCTCCTCTCTTCCTCCATATATACAACCCTTAAGGCATCGTTTAGACTTTGGGTTTTGTTTAGATTAAAGTTCTCCGTACCTGCAACTTTGCATACTTCGTTTGTGTTCAACGACTAGACACACATGTCATAGAACCCCAGTATCATCAATAAAGCTTTCCTCTTAAATTTGCAATATCCAGATTGCAATCTTCGTTTCTTGCTTGTTCTTCCTTTGCTTACAGGAAATAGACCCTCGTAGTCAGGTTGATCGTGCTCCGGCGTGGTCAATAACCTCTTGGAGTTGGTTTAGCGATTGCTAAGGCGCGACGTCTTCACACGTTCGTAGTCGGATCCTCAAAGTCTACTCCTCCGAAAACGATAATCACCATCACATCGAAAGATGGGACACCTTTGCCTCTATCAAGTGGTATCTGATATCCAGGTTGCTCGATGAGATTTTCTAGTTTTTCATAGCTAGATCGAGTTTGTTCTTCATATCTACAGTCTACGAAAAGGCCAAAAAATAGGGTTAGTTCATCATATCCGAATCAATCTGAGACTTCGAATGATCCTTTTAGGGTTTTGCTTTGTTGAATTTACGGTTGCATCGTCGTGTCTAGTTGCAGGTCTTAGGGTCTAGTCCTTTAGAGTTTTGAGTTCTGCCATAGTTTGTCACGCCGCCGTCTATCAGGCCCAAGATGCGATTCTATCCCGATCACGTGACACTTACGTGATTGGGGCACAACCACATTTCGGGCGGTTAGCAAGATGGATATGATTACATCGTACCATTACATACATACATGGGGGATACAACAATACATACAATTCACATGAATACAACAACATCAATACAAGGCATCCGACTACGGATGCAAACATGAAAAGCACAACGACATCCATCTGTTGTCCCAGGCTGCCGACCCGGAACCAAACCTAAGACTGAAGAAGAAGAAGAAGAAAGAACTCCAACACAAAGATCAATGCTCTCACGTCAAGACATCGGAAACCTGCACCTGCAACTGTTGTTGTAGTATCTGTGAGCCACGAAGACTCAGCAATCCCATAACCATGGGTAACAAGACTATCAAAGCTTAATAGGTAGGAGGAGGTAAAGTGGTGAGGTTGGAGCAGCAGCTAAGCAAAATATATGGTCGCTAACTTACGAGTACAAGAATAAGATGAGCATTTACGCAAACGGTCGCAAACTAGTAGTGATCGCTAAAGATCCTGAACTACCTACGAGTCAAACATAACCCCACCGTGTTCTCTTCTCAAAGTGAAAAGAGACAGTCACGATTACTCACGCAGTTGTGTGTTTTACTTCGGATCCTCTGTCAAGTTTTCTACAACCGGACATTAACAAATTCCAATCTACCACATAACCGCGGGCACAGCTTTCAAAAGATCATAACCCTGTAGGGGTGTCCCAACTTAGCCCATCACATGCTCTCACGATCAGCTGAAGTAATAATAATAATTATTACCCCTTATCTTAGGAAAATCCGATCAGGCTCGGTATCCCGGTGCACAAGACATTTTGATAATGGTAAAACAATTCCAGCAAGACCTCCCGGCGTGTCGACACCCTGATAGTAGCCGCGCATATCTCGTCTCAGGGCACAACCGGATGGGTGATTTTACGAGTAAAACTAGCCCTCAGGTTTCCCCAAGGTGGCCCCGTCGAACCCCCGTTTGGGACCAACACCATCAGCACTGCCCCCCCTACTATGTAGAAAGAATCTCGGGTAGCGCTAACTCCCTATGCAATTAATTAATTAATTAAGTTGTTATTATGAGAAAATTAAAACCAATGTTGGGCCTTGCTGGAGGAGTTTTATTCAAAGACGAAGTGTCAAGGGGTCCCCATATACCCAACCGTGTAAGGAACACAAAATCAAGGAACATAATGCCGGTTTATCAGCTCCTAAGGTGGCATGAGTGGAACAAAACACCGAGCAAAAGGCCAAGCCTTCCACCCATGCCCAGTATATAGGTGTGTTAATATATATAAGACATATTGTGATATTCCCAAAGCATCAAGTTCCAACATGGAACGATCTTCATCTTCACCTGCAACTAACAACGCTATAAGAGGGGCTGAGCAAGCGGGTAACATAGCCAAACAATGGTTTGCTAGGAAGGTGTCAAGGTTAGAGGTTTCATCGCAACAAGGAGAGGGGCTGACAATAATGATGGGTAGCGCGACAGGTAACGATAGCATCGAGACAACTAAGCATGGCAATGATAGTACAGATCCGTGAAGAAGACAAATAAGAAGCCTTGAAGACGAAGCACGTGAAGTCGAACGAATCCGTGAAGAAGACAAATAAGAAGACAAAGAAGAAGAATGGATCCGTGAAGAAGACAAAGAAGAAGCCTTGAAGACGAAGCACGTGAAGGCGAACAAATCCTCACGATCGCAACGGAACAAGCACTAATGAGAAGAAGCAAGCAATACGGTAAACAAACCACTCAAGAACATGACAAGATGCTCAACCAAGTATGATGCAAGACAAGTCTATATATAATGCAATACATGGCAAGGGATGAAGCACACAAGAACAACACAAGCCAACAAGTTTAAATGAGGCCGGAAACTACCTATAACAAATCCGGTAAGCCCTCATATGCATAATTTGAAATTAGTCCAGATCTGAACAAACCTTAAGTTAAAGTTTTTAAACTGCAGTTTAACATGCGCCATCATGGTCTACACGAAATTCTAGTCAAGTTTCATATAAAGTTTGTTTAATTCGGAGCTACGACCTAGAAGATATGAGCAAAACAAGACAAGCAAGGCAACGGTGCAAGATGCACCCAAACATCAAGCAAACACACTCCAAACAAGAAACCAACATGATATTACGCTTCTACATGCAAAATCACACAAGTTTCATGTAGGACACGCTCAAAACGGAGCAACGGTTCAACACATACACATGAAACAAGATATAACAACAAGCTGAAGTTAACAGCCACATAACAACTTTGGAGCAAGGTAAATATATGCTACATCACTCAAACATGGTAACAAGAAGCATGGATGTGAAGTAGACATGTTACTTAACAAGCATGAACTTAGAACACACCCAAAAGCTTGATGGAACACATTTAAACATGCATGTCAAGTTGCAATAAAATTATCCAGACTTAGCCAAAATTTGGGAAGGCAAAAACATCATCACGATGCTGCCTTCGGAGGCACAAAACAACAAGCATATCAACTCTAATAAGAACATAAAGAGCATGAAAATGTAGTAGACATATCCTACAACAAACAACTCCATTGGAGCATCTCCATAGGAGGCATGGATCAATAGCAACAAGCTCCACCAAATTGAACATGCTGATAAAATCTTGACAGGTATAATTTATAGCAACTTGAGAGCAAGAAGTAAATAAGCTTCATCAGGCCATATGAGCAAGTAAGGGCATGAATGGATATACAATAACATGGACAACAAGACATGATCATTGGCCACCCCCAAAACAAGCATGTATTTTACTAGGGCATCAAGCAAACATAGCATCAGGTTATAACAGATTCCAGACTTAGCAGTTTTTCAACTAAGTATAAAACAACAACAACAACATGGCATGTTTACAAGCTTGTTTAAGTCACCTCAAGGCATATCATGGAAAGTTAAATGCACCAAAACAAAGACCATATAATGATGCTTCTAAAACATCTAGACATGTGGCATGAAGACAAACATATCAATAGCAAAGAGCAATTGAAATCAGCATCTCATAACAAGTTTCAGCACTTAACAGCCACATGCACTTTTGCAACAGAGATTAACATGGCAATATGGACTCAAACAAGCATGCTACAGCAACCATCATGTAGTACACTTCACAATGAACATTTTGTCATATCATATGCATCATTTGGGTAAACATGCACAAAGTTATCATATATCACACATGGCATAAGATTAACAAGTAACAGCAGTTTATAACAAGTAGCACTCTTGCAACAGAGATTAGGGCATCTAGATGAACTCAAACAAGCATGGCTCAATGGAACAAAGTGTTGAGCACATCACCACGATCATTTTGACATATTATTCACTCAATTTGGATAAGCACACAAAAAGTTACATACATGCAAAGATGCAACATAATATGCAATTTTTGAGGACTTGGCCATTTTAACAGAAAAACACAAGGTGGGCACGGTTTACTAAACAGCGCCGCGGGCGAGAGATAAGGCTGGCAGTGCTCACCAAAATGGGCTGAGGCCCATGTCAGATGAAGGAGAAGGTCGGTTTGGGCTTTGGCAGAGCTGGGCCGGCTCTGGCTCCGCTGGGCCGACGGAGGGGGCTGGCGCGGTGGCCCGTTGGAGATGGTTCTGGAGGCCCCGGTTGGCTGGGACTGGGAGGCCGACCAGGCCGGCGGCTGGGCCCAGGCGCTCAGGGAGGCAGGGGCCGATCGCTCTGTTCGTCCTCCCGAGGCTGGTGAGGCTGAAGCACGGGATGGCGGCGCGGTTCGCCGGCAACGAGGAGCGCGGAACCATGGCGGAAGGGACCGGATCCGGCCGGGAACCGGCAGATCTGGCCGTCGGACGTCCGATCCGGGCAACGACGACGACGGACAGTCTCGGGCCGACGAGGAGGATCCTGCCGGCGACTGCGGCGGTTGCCTGCGGGTTGGCTCGCGACGGAGCAAGGCGGGGCGCTCGCCTCTGGCCAGTCCGTGCTGGAGCGGCGACGGGGCAGAGCGAAGACGGGGAGGCGGGGCGGTCGGAGCGGGCGGCGGGGCAGGTGAGCGCGTGCGGCTGCGGCGCTCATGGCGCTAGGGCAAACGGGCGGCGGCAGCGCCCTTCGGGCCCGGGCGGGCCGCGCGATGGGCCTGGCGGGCCTGGAGCGGGAGGTGGGAGACAGGGGCATGGGGAGGCGCGAGGTGGCGGCTGGGGGTTGGGAATGCACGCATTTCGAGGAAGGGGCTAGGGTTTCCAAAACTGGAGGTCTAGGCCTTCCTTTTATAGTAGGTAGGACTAGGTTAGGTGGTTTTTAGGCCGTTTCGGAGACGTTCGATCGCCATCGGACGGTCCGGAGCTAAGGGGGGTTGTAGGTGGATTAGGTGGGCTGTGAAGAGGGGTGTGGGCTAAGATGAGAGGAAAGGAGAGAGGCCCGCGGTGGTTTTCGGAGACCGAAAATGTCCGACGTTTGGTCCGACAACTAGTGCCACTATATATATCCGTTGGGCTATCAAACGAGCTCCGAATGCGATGAAATTTGGCAGGCAGCCTGTCTACACTATAATAAGACCACACGCCAAGTTTCATCCCATTCCGAGAAATTTTTTCGGCCACTCATAAAATAAATATTCGGAGGCACCGCGGGAGCGTGTGAGTGTGTCTGGGCTCAGAACGGACAACGGAAAGCACGAGGGGGACTCGGACGGATGCAAGTTTCAAAAACATGCCGATGCAACACACACGATGACATGGCAAGATGCAACACGCAAGCAGATGACATGGCAACGGCAACGAATAACTGGCTGACACCTGGCGCACCGGTCTCGGGGTGTCACAACACTCCCCTACTAACAAGAGATCTCGTCCCGAGATCTTAGGAACGAGACGGAAGTGAAAAAGGAAGAACAAGTTCTTCGAGGATAAAATAGCGAAGCAAAGAACCTTGAGAGGTTGAACAATATGAAAGAAGGATACAACGGAGATGAACGAAGTTGCAAAGACTTCGTTAAATAAGAGGAGCAAGGAATATGACGAGAATCATGGAGGTTGAAAGGCACAAAACAAGAGTTGAAGGAACAAGAATGAGTTCGAAACCACTCCGGCTAAAAGAGATAGGAAAGCAATTTCCACGAAGGAATTCGGGCAGCACTCCGACTAAAACTGAAAGGAATATCACACCGGTTGAACATGAAAGGAATGGAACAGAACTTGAAAAGATGAAATGATACTCGACGAGAACAACAACACAATGCCTCCGGAAGAATTGAAAGGACGGAATGAAAATAACGGAGAAGAAGATGAAAACTCTCACCACATATGAATTGAAAGAGCATCTTCAAAGGAAGACTCCAACGGATTTGTTGAGAAAACAACAACGGAAGAATAGGCTTGTTGTGGACTTATGGAAACCATCTCAATACTTGAGGTGAATTATGCCGCAAACAAAGCATTGATGAGCTGAGAAGAGCGAAGAATGCAAAACTCCACTAAAAGAACACGGAGGATTATTTGCACTCAAGAGGAAAAAAGTTAAGAATGCTTGAGCTGCTCCAGAAGAATTAGATGAATATTTGAAGAATGAATTAACTCATGATGAACCATCAGGAAGAACTCCGGTAACAAAAGGATGATGATAAAATAATTGAATGATCAAGAGAATAAGATTAAAGCCTTGTGATGATTTAGAAGGGGTTCCGTCGAGATAGCCGAGAAAATTTTGAACTCCGGAAGAACAAGATTAAAGCACTTGGAACTATAATTTATTCATCAAGAATAAACTCCAAAGAAAGGGATTAACCAACTCCACAAAGAAGAATAAGAATTATGTTATGCTTATCCTCCACCAATTAAATTGATGAACAATGGATTCACATACTACTTATTCTCGTTGAAAAAGATTTTAGAAGGATATATCGCACACTTGCGAAAACTTTTATGAAACACCAGTAGGATTGGAATAAAAATGAAAGAATTGATATGACAACACCGGAAAAGAACTCTTGAGTGAGCCACCGTAAGGAATTAAAGCCGAGTGAATAAAGCATGACCCACCGGAAGAATTAAAATGGAGTGAATACAAGAGAATGAATCTCCGGGAAGAATAAATAACTTGAGGAAATTTTGAATGACGAGAACGAAGAGATCGCGGACGGATTAAAGAATAGTTGAATGAAGCACCGGAAAGAATGTGAGACGAACGAAGAGGCATCACTAAAGAATATTTGGAGGACGAAGTTGAAAACTGAGAACGAAGAAATCTTCTGAAATGATGGCCTTCGGAGGAACACAAAGAAAAGAATTCATGAAAATACTCCAGAAGGATTAAAAGATGAAGGTTGAACCCATGATGAAAAAGAATTAAAAGTGAACTTGGGGAAGGCATATGACTGATGGAATCCATACTTACGTCACAATTAAAAGAATTTGGGAATAGCTCCGGGAAATTAGAAGAGTCAGGTAAGATCATGGGAATAACCTGTGGGTTATGAGCCCACCGAAGAGAAAACACTGTTGAAAAAGGATTATTCGAAAAGAGATAATGCGCCGGAACGATTAAAAGACTCGAAGGAGGTGACAACCTCAAATTAATTGGAACACAGAAGAATATGAGATGCCTACAGAACTCCGGATAATTAAATAGCGAGAGGCGAACGAGCAAGAGGAAACAAATGAGCCGAGGAAAATAAGAACAACACCGAGAACAACTTGAATTGGAACCACCGTAAAAGAAAAGAGATGAAGAAGGACGAACTAGACGAGAATTCATTAGTTGTAATAACTGAGGAAGAATGCAAATGATTCACATGAGTAGGATGGATACTCGATTGCGAACTCTGGCTCCGACACGAAAAGGGTGGGCGGGTGGGAAAAAGAAAGACAACTTCGGAAGGGTAAACAACACCGGTAGGATTGAAAAGAACTGAGGGTTGAACTTGCAAGAAGAAGAGGGTTGAATCCACTTGATGAGAGATGCACCAGATGAAAGAACTGACAACGCAACGAACGAAAACTAACCGTGTGATCCTAAAAAAATGTGAAGGGGAAGACGAGTAATTCAAAACAACTACGTCAAGATTCCTCACCAGATCGACGAAGGGGCAGGGGAGTAACAAGAATTCCTACCCTCCGATATAACTAGACTCCGAAAAAGTTTTCTGCTAGACTCGACAACGGCCAAGCTACGATCAATCAAGGGGGCTCCTATGGTCGGTCGAGGATCTGATACCAACTTGACAGGCCCAAGATGCGATTCTATACCGATCACGTGACACTTACGTGATTGGGGCACAACTGCATTTCGGGCACTTAGCAAGATGGATATCATTGCATCGTACCATTACATACATACATGGGGGATACAACAATACATACAATTCACATGAATACAACAACATCAATACAAGGCATCCGACTACGGATGCAAACATGAAAAGCACAACGACATCCATCTGTTGTCCCAGGCTGCCGACCCGGAACCAAACCCAAGACTGAAGAAGAAGAAGAAGAAAGAACTCCAACACAACGATCAACGCTCTCATGTCAAGACATCGGAAACCTGCACCTGCAACTGTTGTTGTAGTATCTGTGAGCCACGAGGACTCAGCAATCCCATAACCATGGGTAACAAGACTATCAAAGCTTAATGGGTAGGAAGAGATAAAGTGGTGAGGTTGGAGCAGCGGCTAAGAAAAATATATGGTGGCTAACTTACGAGTACAAGAATAAGATGAGCATCTACGCAAACGGTCGCACGCTAGTAATGTTCGCTAAAGATTCTAAACTACCTACGAGTCAAACATAACCCCACCGTGTTCTCTTCTCAAAGTGAAAAGAGACAGTCACGGTTACTCACGCAGTTGTGTGTTTTACTTTGGATCCTCTGTCAAGTTTTCTACAACCGAACATTAACAAATTCCAATCTACCACATAACTGCGGGCACGGCTTTCGAAAGATCATAACCCTGCAGGGGTGTCTCAACTTAGCCCATCACAAGCTCTCACAATCGGCTGAAGTAATAATAATTATTACCCCTTATCTTAGGGAAATCCGATCAGGCTCGGTATCCAGGTGCACAAGACATTTCGACAATGGTAAAACAAGTCCAGCAAGACCTCCCGGCGTGCCGACACCCTGATAGTAGCCGCGCGTATCTCGTCTGAGGCCACAACCGGATGGGTGATTTTACGAGTAAAACCAGCCCTCGGGTTTCCCCAAGGTGGCCCGTCGAACCCCCGGTTTGGACCAACACCATCAGCACTGGCCCCCCTGCTATGTAGAAAGAATCTTGGGTAGCGCTAACTCCCTATGCAATTAATTAATTAAGTTGTTATTATGAGCAACTTAAAACCAATGTTGGGCCTTGCTGGAGGAGTTTTATTCAAAGACGAAGTGTCAAGGGGTCCCCATATACCCAACCGTGTAAGAACGCAAAATCAAGGAACATAATGCTGGTTTATGGGCTCCTAAGGTGGCATGAGTGGAACAAAACACCGAGCAAAAGGCGAAGCCTTCCACCCATGCCTAGTATATAGGTGTGTTAATATATATAAGACATATTGTGATATTCCCAAAGCATCAAGTACCAACATGGAACGATCTTCATCTTCACCTGCAACTAACAACGCTATAAGAGGGGCTGAGCAAGCGGGTAACATAGCCAAACAATGGTTTGCTAGGAAGGTGTCAAGGTTAGAGGTTTCATGGCAACAAGGAGAGGGGCTGACAATAATGATGGGTAGCGCGACAGGTAACGATAGCATCGATACAACTAAGCATGGCAATGATAGTAAAGGTATCCAAGGGTATGATCATCTTGCCTGAGATCCTGCAAGGAAGGAGAACGGATCCACGAAGAAGAAGCCTTGAAGACGAAGCACGTGAAGTCGAACGAATCCTCACGATGGCAACGGAACAAGCACTAATGAGAAGAAGCAAGCAATACGGTAAACAAACCACTCATGAACATGACAAGTTGCTCAACCAAGTATGATGGAAGACAAGTCTATATATGATGCAATACATGGCAAGGGATGAAGCACACAAGAACAACACAAGCCAACAAGTTTAAATGAGGCGGAAACTACCTATAACAAATCCGGTAAGCCCTCATATGCATAATTTGAAATTAGTCCAGATCTGAACAAACCTTAAGTTAAAGTTGTTTTTCAGCAAGATCAAATCTACTATCACCCAACATGATCCTAAGGCTTTGCTTGGCACTTTATTGAAACAAAAACTATAAAACATGATTACTACAGTAGCATAATGACGTGAACTTACAAAAACAATAGGTATAAGTGTTGGGTTGTCTCCCAACAAGCGCTTTCTTTAATGCCTTTTAGCTAGGCATGATGATTTCAATGATGCAAGCATAAAAGATATGAACTGAAACATGCAAGAGAGCATCATGAATCACATGGCAAGCACATTTAAGTCTTACCCGCTTCCTATATATAGGGATTTTGCGAGCAAACAACTTTTGGGAGCAAGAATCAACTAACATAGGAAAGCAAAGCAAGCAAAACTTCAAGATTTTTAACAAATAGAGAGTAAAGTAGATATTATTGAAATACCTACAAGCATATGTTCCTCTCTCATAGTAATTTTCAGTAGCATCATGAATGAATTCAACAATATAGCCATCACATAAATCATTCTTTTCATGATGCAAAAGCATATAAATTTTGCTACTCTACACATAAGCAAATTTATTCTCATGAATAGTGGTGGGAGCAAACTCAACAAAATAACTATCATGAGATTGAAAATTAAAGTCACGATGAAAAGTTTCATGGTTATCATTATTCAATATAGCATATGTGTCGTCACCATAATCATCATAGATAGCAACTTTGTTATCATAGTCAATTGAAATATCCTCCAAAGTAGTGGATTCATCACTAAATAAAGTCATGACCTTTCCAAATCCACTTTTATCAATATAATCATCATAAATAGGAGGCATGCTATCCTCATAATAAATTTTCTCATTACAACTTGGGGGACTAAAAATATCATTTTCATCAAACATAGCATCCCCAAGCTTGTAGCTTTGCATATCATTAGCATCATGGATATTCAAAGAATTCACACTAACAACATTACAATCATGCTCATCATTCAAATATTTTGTGCCAAACATTTTATTGACTTCTTCTTCTAACAATTGAGCACAATTTTCTGATCCATCATTTCAAGAAAGATATTATAAAGATGATCAATAATATGATGCAACCTCAATTCTATTTTTTGTTTTCTTTTATAAACCGAACTAATGATAAAACATGAAACTAAAACACTTTGATTGCAAGATCTAAAGACATACCATCAAGCACTCACCTCCCCGGCAACGGCGCGAGAAAAGAGCTTGTTGTCTACTACGCAAATTTATTCTTGTATACACGTGTTGGGCCTCCAAGCGCAGAGTTTTGTAGTATAGTAGCAATTTTCCCTCAAGTGGATGACCTAAGGTTTATCAATCCGTAGGAGTTGTAGAATGAAGATGGTCTCTCTCAAACAACCCTACAACAAAATAATAAACAGTCTCTTGTGTCCCCAACACACTCAATGCAATGGAAAATTTTATAGGTACACTAGTTCGGCGAAGAGATGGTGATACAAGTGTAATATGGATAGTAGATATAAGTTTTTGTAGTGCGAACAATAAAAACAGCAAGGTAGCAAGTAACGAAATGAGCAGAAACGGTATTGCAATGATGAAAACAAGGCCTAGGGTCTGTACTTTCGCTAGTGCAATCTCTCAACAGTGCTAATATAATTGGATCATATAACCAATCCTCAACGAAATCACCTCAAAGTTATTCTTTATGTTCAATCTATCAAGAGTTCGTACTAAAACAACATAAAGTTATCCTCTCCGATCTATCTATCAAGAGTCCGTACTAGAATAACACAAGGATATATCTTTTCTGATCGATCTTTCAAGAGTTTCTACTAAGGTAACACAAAGTTATCCTTCCCGATCAATCTATCAAGAGTTCGTACTAAGATAACACCAAAACATATTCAAAGGGTGCCCTAAGATTTCTACCGGAGAAACAAAGACAAGAACGTGCATCAACCCCTATGCATAAATTACCCCAATATCACCGCGGGAATCCGCAAGTTGAGTGCCAAAACATATGTCAAGTGGATCAATATGAATTGTCACCACGAGTATTCAATTGCAAGACATATGTCAAGTGTTCTCAAATCCATAAAAGTATTCAATCCAAAGAAATCTCAAAGGGAAAACTCAATTCATCACAAGATAGAGAAGGGAAAACACCATATGATCGAACAATATTAATAAAGCACGCGATACATCAAGATTGTGCATCTCAAGAACACGAGAGAGAGAGAGAGAGAGAGAGAGAGAGAGAGAGAGAGATTAAACACATAGCTACTAGTACAAACCCTCAGCCCCGAGGGTGGACTACTCCCTCCTCATCATGGTGGCCGTCGAGATGATGAAGATGGCCACCGGTGATGATTTCCCCTACGCGCGGTGGCGGAACTTCAGATCCAGATTGATTTTCGATGGCTACAGAGGCCTGCGGTGGCGACACTTTTGATCTAGGGTTATTTTTGATGGTTTCTCTATTTATAGAAATTTTTGGCATCGGTCTCACGTCCGAATGGGCCACGAGGTGAGCACAACCCACCAGGGCATGGGCAAGGGCCCAGGCGCGCCCCGGTGTCTTGTTCCCTACTCCTTCATCTTCTCGTCCTTCCACGAAGCTTCGGGGGCCTCTTTTGTTCAAAAAAAATCGTCAAAAAGTTTCAGCTCATTTGGAGAACTTTCATTACTGCACAAAAAACAACACCATGGTAGTTCTGCTGAAAACAGTGCCAGTCCGGGTTAGTTCCAGGCAAATCATACCAAGACCATATAAAATTGTTATAAACATGGCATGAATACTTCATAAATTATAGATACGTTGGAGACGTATCAGTGTGCCCAATACTATTGTTTTAGATCGTGACACTAAGTTTCTTAGCCACTTTTGGAGATGTTTATGGGCTAAGTTGGGGACTAAAATGCTTTTTAGTACTACATGTCACCCCCAAACTGATGGACAAACTTAAGTAGTCAATAAAACATTGTCTACTATGCTTAGGACTGTTTTGGAGAATAACAAGAAAATGTGGGAAGAATGCTTGCCTCATATTGAATTTTCTTATAATCGTTCACTGCATTGTACTACTAAGATGTGCCCTTTTGAAATTGCGTATGGTTTTTTACCTTGTGCACCTATTGATTTGTTGCCTCTTCCATCTTCGGAGAACGTTAATTTTGATTCTAAACAACGTGCTGGATTGATATTAAAAATGCATGAGTTAACTAAGGAAAATATTGGACATATGAATGCTAAATATAAACTTGCTGGAGATAAAGGTAGAAAACGTGTTTTCTTTGCGCTTGGAGATCTTGTTTGGTTACATTTGCATAAGGATAGGTTTCCTGATTTGTGCAAGTCAAAGCTAATGCCACGTGTCGATGGTCCTTTTAAGGTGTTAGAGAAAATAAATGATAATGCATACAAACTTGAGCTGCTTGCAGATTTTGGGGTTAGTCCCACTTTTGACATTGCAGATTTCAGACCTTATTTGGGTGAGGATGATGTGCTTCCGTCGAGAACGACTTCGTTCCAAGAAGGGGAGGATGATGAGGACATCAATACCATTGTTACACCCACTTCCCGTGCTATTATACATATTGGAGCAATTACTAGAGCTCGTGCACGCCAATTGAATTACCAGGTAGTTTCGTTTCTTGGTAACAATTCTAATGATCATAAGAATATGACGCTTCCTAAATTCGATACATTTGTGTTGGTTACTAATCAAGGGCCTAGCATGGACAGGAGGGATGAATAATGAAGTAGGATCAAGCATGGAGAAGAACGCGCGCGTGAAGGGACCCAGAACGGTGTTTCTAGTGCGTATTTGAGCACTTTGAAGCCTCCGTGATGACCTACAAGGACGAAATATACAAGATGACCCTTCATAAGTTTCGTCCATAGCTTATTTTAGGTGCCGCGTCACCTTATTTTTGGGCCAGGCCCATGTAATTTCGAAATACAAAAGTATAGGTTGTTTTTAGAGTCCATATGTGTGGGGAAAACAGAGTTAGGGTTGGTTTCGGACCCCTCCTCCAAGGGGCCACGAAATTCCCCCTCTCTTCCTTCATATATAGAACCTTAGGGCATCATTTAGACCTTGGGTTTTTTAGATTAAAGTTCGCCATAGCTGCAACTTCGCGTACTTCGTTTGTGTTCAACGACCAAATCAAAATGTCAGAGAATCCCACTTTCATCAATAAAGCTTTCCTCTTAAATTCGCAATATCCAGATTGCAATCTTAGTTTCTTGCTTGTTCTTCGTTTGCTTGCAGGAAATAGACACTTTGTGGTCAGGTTGATCGTGCACCGGTGTGGTCAATAACCTCTTGGAGTTGGTTTAGCGATTGCTAAGGCGCGATGTCTTCACACGTTCGTAGTCGGATCTTCAAATTCTACTCCTCCGAAAATGATAATCACCATCTCATTGAAACACGGGACACCTTTGCCTCTATCTATCGGGGCGAACGTGGTTTTCTCAAAGTTGGTCGTAAGCCCAGTAGCTAAAGCGAAGTTATGCAAAATAAGTTTCAGATGGGATAGATGGTCGGAGTCAGCCTTGATGATAATGAGAGTGTCATCGGCATACTACAGCACAAGACAGAGCGAGTTTGGGATAATTAGATGGTGCAGTAGACCTTGGTTAGAGGCATGTAGAGTCATGCATTGCCGGATGTCAGCGACAATTATAAATAGGTATGGAGAGATAGGATCGCCTTGCCTGGATCCAATTCTCAGAGACACCATCGAGCAGGATAGCCGATTGAATGGAGTTATTTAACATCATAATCTAGTGAATCCAAGAGTCCGAGAAACCTTTCGCCATGAGGATCATGCCCATACAGTCCCATGAGACCGAGTCAAATGCTTTCTTAAAGTCTAATTATAGAACTTGTCGGTGCAACAAACCCTGGGACTGTTGCCCAATACTGTGCACATGCCCAAGGACAAGTTTGCAACAACAAGATCGGATCAAGACATGGATGGATTGGCTCCTTGAGGAATTAGAGAGCAGTTCCAGCAGATCAAGACAACCAAGACTAGCCGAAGAAGTAAGATATCACCAAGGGAAAGGCCTCCCTTGCCGGGTAGGTGAGCTCGACAAGGTTAGGATCACCCAGAAGCAAGCCTCTGAGATCGCCCCGGTAGGCCTGCCGAGGCTCCCGGAGGCAAACCACCACCTCACAAAGACACCCGTTGTCAATCAGTCTGGTGTTAAGCTCCCAAATGGCTCGGTTGCAGCCCCTTGCCACATGGCAGCCCCTTCCTATAGCAAAAACCTCCAGGTGACACCCGTCCTGCAACGTTTCAAGAAAGCAGGTGCGAAGCTGGTGAAGTAGCTCGGTAGGGCCTGCCGGGCGAGCCGTGATGTGACACAAAGCGGTGCATTTAATGCGCTCTATCAACCTGCAGAGTTAGGTATGATAGCACTGTTTTCTATCTAATCAACATGGAAAGACTGATTTGCCTCTATGGTGACCCCTTAATCTATAAAAGGAGGCCCATGGCAACCATAGAGAGGATTCGGCCATTTCGAACCCACGTACTCAGACGCGCGTAGTGACTCTCGCCCCAAGGCAACCCTGCCGAGCAAGAGCGTCATGCTTTCTTCCACATTTGACCATCAATCAACCAAAGTAGGAGTAGGGTTTTACGCCTCGCGGCGGCACGAACCTGGGTAAAAACTGCTCGTGTGATCTCTGTCATGCTGCGCCATGCCCCTCCGCTCTTTGTGCAATGTGCCCACCCCCCCGCTGAACCAAAACGGACTCATGTCCCATAGGTGGCCATGGTTTGCAGCGACATATTTCGCGCGCCAGGTAGGGGGATCACTTGCACGAGCCCAAGAGCATGACCAACGCGTCGTCTTCACCACCAACTTCATCATCAGCGGCTCCATTGACCATGGCGCCCAAGAAGAAGTCCGGTGTTGTAGCTCACCCGTCCACTTCGAGGGCCTCATTACCCATGGCTGCTGATGCCGCGGGGAATGCAGGGGCGCATAGGAATGCGGACGCTGCGGGGGACGCGGTCGATGCAAGAGGCGTTTTTATCACACCCCCCACGGCCGAAGCTGGAGCTGAAGGAACCAGAGAAAGACAACATCAATAGCATCCCAGCGGCAATGCTACACGAGGTATGAGCAGAGAGATTATTCCATCTGTACCTCCTCGCCCAGCCGAAGAGCACAACCATGGTAGTGTCACTCATTCTGGGGCGAATTGCAGCTCTCTGGCCTCTCCTGTTGCGGGCGCGGCCGCAAAGCATGCGCCCCCGGATAAGCTAACCTGACCACTGTGCCCAATGGAGCCGCTGGCCCTCAAGAGCCTCCACCTCGTCACAAAGCCATCCAAGCGGCTGGCTCCCAGCGAGGAGTGCACGACGTGGTCGCCACCAGCACCATCAGGAGCCGGGCCACGACGCGATCCACATCATCATCGCCTATGCTAAGCACCGCCTTGGAGGCTATGGCGCGGGCCCAACTGCTGCTTAGATTCCCGCCGGCAACCGATCAGATGGATGAGTGGCAAGCCACCATCCAAAGTCTGATTGGTTTCACGGAGGCAGGAGGATCACAGGGAGCTGGCCCATCCCGGCATCCCCATGTGATGACGACGACCCACGGTGCTAGCCGCACTTAAGGGACCACCCCCACGGTTGAGTCCCCACCATGGCAACCAAAGAGGGGGTCATGCAACCAGGAAGTAGACGACGTCTCGATGGCCCCATCGGACCATAGAGCGCACCAAGGCCAACAGTGAGCACCAGAGGGCAGGCAAAGGGAGTGCGCGCGCGTCACCATCGAGCAATGCCGTAGCGACCACTGTCAGCCCGACGTGCGCGATGGCCCCAACATCGACGAGCCTGCGCTTGACAGGGGCGGGTACCTGCCTTTCGAGGCAGGTTGCCTTGCCTTCTCCCGTGAGCTGCGGCAAGTCCATTGGCTGCCTTCTCGCACGTTCATGCCAGAGATTCCAGAAAAGTATGATGGGAGACTCAACCCAACAGAGTTCTTGAGCAACACCATCGCTGTTCAAGCTGCCCGGGGAAGAGATGAGAAGGTATTCGCCAACTACTTTCCTTGGGCACTCAAGCCAAATGTGAGGTCTTGGCTGATGCATCTGCCGGAGAACTCCAGTTTGACCTGGGCTAACCCGTGCCATGAGTTCGTTGGCACCTTCACGAGCGGCTACCAAGAACCAGGGCGGCCCAGCGATTTGAAGTTGCTCCCGCGGAAGGAAGGAGAGACCATGCGGAAAGTACATGCAGAGGTTTAGTCGAGTCCACAGAAATATTCCAGACATTCACCCAGCAGCAGTAATAGCAACATTTCAGTCCAATGTGTGTAACCGTCGGATATGTTCCAAGATGAAGGTTCAGTTGCCCATGATTGTGAAGGAGCTTTACACCTTGTTGGACAAGTGTGCCCGGGTGGAAGAAGGGAGTAAACTCCCTAGCGAAGAGAATGGTGTCGACGTCGACCCAGAAGATGATGACTATGCCACCAACCAAAGGAAAAAGAACAAGAAGCGCAAGAAGAAGCCTAAGGATAAGGCAATGATGATGGTTGAGCGATCAAGCACACCTAGTACCGGCAAGAAGCCTAAGGCTGAAGCTCCCGGTAAGGAGGTTTCCACGTGCAATGATTGCTCGGCGGCTGCGGCTGCCGAGAAGGCTCGGAAGGGTGATGGCCCATATTGCAAGATTCATCAGACCAAGTCCAATGATCTCCAGGAATGGCATCAGGTTGAGCAGCTTGTCAAGAAGCAGAGGGCTGAATATGAAAAGCGAGATAAGGAAAAAGGTTAGAATGGCGCTTGCGGGAAGGGCTAGGGCGGTGGAGCAAATCGCCCCGGCAAGGCTCATAGGAACCAATAAAAACCCGTAGGGGCCGTGAAAAGGAGTATTGCAATGAGGAAAGTGATGGAGGGGATGAAGAGGAAACCAATTATAGGAATTCTAGAAGGCTACTGATGCCCTGTGCATTGACGGTGGTGCATCACTGCATTCCTCTCACCGCCAGCATAAACAGTGGGCACATAAGGTCAATGCCATGGAGCCAGCGGTAGAGTATCGTAAGCCGCTCAAGAAGTGTCACAACCTGATTTTTGGCCCTTTCTTTTTCTTTTGTTTTTCTAAAAATTTTGCGTGAGTTTTCTTTTTTCCATGGCTATGTGGTCTGGAAACTGAAGAAGATGAACTCTTCTTTCTTTCCAGAGTGGCTTGTCATCCTCATGAATATCCCTAGACCTTGCCATTTCCATCTTGGACCAACCTCAATATTCTTTTTCTAGGGAATATTCCTTTTTCTATTAAAGGAACAACCCTGTCTGCCCTAGGTTTTGAAGCAACCTATATTTCCATCACTCCAAAAATTCCCAAATAAATTCTCGTAAATTGTTTGGGTCATATCTTTCTCAAATATGGAAAAATATTTCATTTGTCATGTTTATCATCATGCTCAAATAATTCATTTCCTCTTTTGCCCTAAATTGCACATTGTGAAGCAAGTGCTATTTTAATTTTCCCATTTGACCTCAAACTCCTTGGACACCTTTTCCTGTCCATATAATTGCCACATGCCAAAATGCAACCTAATTTGCCTAGTAATTATTTAATTATGTTTTTCGAAAGTTTCTATCCAGAAAGAAGCTTTGTGAAGGAGGTGCAAGGTAGGAATATCCAAATGAGTTGCCATTTTGCATGATCCCTCATATCATCATATCATAGCCCTCCACCAAAATAGATCTCATGTCATGCCTCCATGCGAGCTCATCTTCAATTCTTTGATTCTGTCCAAAATTTCAGTTTGTGAAGCAAGTATATTTTATCTTGCTCCATTGTGGCTGCCAATTTTTCTAGGCCTTATATTACCCATATAACCTACCTCCACAAATTGTGGGCACATTTTATGTAGCCATTTTCCCTCAGGAATTTTCCTAAGTTTCTGGTCAGTGGATATGTTTGTGAAGGAAGTACCATTTTGGCAAGTCCAAATGGCATGTAATTTTTACAGCATCTCTATATCACCAAATTACCAAGCCTTGCCAAATTTCAACTCATGTGGATTCACTATATGAGTGCATCATCCAAATCTTGTTTCTGGACCAAATATGAAGTTGTGAAGCAACTATATTTATTTTTGGTCCAAATCACCTCAAAGTTACCAGGATGAAAGTCCTTCTTACCCTAAACCTGACAGACAACTCCATTTCTCCCAAACTCCTTCCTTTTGATCACCAATTCATGGTCAAGTTTACCGCAGTAAACTTCAGACGATGATTACCATTTAACCAAAGCAGTTTTCACCGAGCTACCACCGTAGTTTAAACTTACCATGGATGAACTTACCATTAGACATCATTTTACAGCCTTGGCATCTTCTCCTCGCTAGTATGCACGGTGACCACCGCTTTGGCGTGCAATGGCCGCGCCCAGAATGGCTTCTTGCTGGGCCCCCTTCTCTACTCAGCGCCTCAGCAAGCATGGGCCTTTCTACCGTGTTTCCCTCATCGTCGCCACCTCCCTGGACACCTCTCCCCCTCCAGCAGCTTCGCCGTCGGTGCTCGTCGCCGCGCGCCCACGAGCAAGCTGTAGCTGACCGGCTCTGTTCGAGCCGCGGCATCTTCCTTCCCTGTGTGCGCGGCCCCTCCTACACAGCTCGTCACTGTGGCTCGTCCGCACCCCCCTCGTTGTGATCCCGCCCCTCCCGTGATCGCTGTGTGCGCCAGAGCGTCGGCCGGACGTGCACGGCGGCACACCCCCTCGGTTATCCCCTCCCCGCCTATATATAGGCCTTCCCCGAGTCGTCCGAGCTCACCATCCGCCTCACCTCGTTCCACTACCCCACCCCTCTCCTCTTCCTGAGCCCCAAGAGCTCTCCTGCTGCTCCATCGCTGCCATGGCCGCGCTTCGGCTCCGCCCAAATTAGCTCGAAGCCGAGCCCCTCCCTTCCGTCCACCACCACCAGAGGCCTCCCCACTACTCACCAAGCCTCCCCCACCCCTCCACGAGCAGTCGGAGCCCCTTTGGTCGCCGTCCCCAAGACCGGCCGCCGCCTCCTCTGCTTGCTGCAGCCGCGCGGCGCCGCCATTCTGTCTCTCCCCGGCGCTCGTTTCCTTGCTGAATGGAAGCGGCGCGGCCTCCCGAGCCCACCGGTGTCTCCGCCCACGCAGGAGACGGCCGGAGCTGGCTGGCCCGTTGCTGGTGGCGCGCCCTCCCCTGCCTCCTCTGTCCCGTGCGGGAGCAGGGCGAGGAAGAAGAAGATAGAGGCCAGGCGAGCCCCGCCCCTTTCCTCGACCCCACCAGTCAGCCGCACAGGGGCAGGCCCGCATTGAGTGAGACTTGCCAGCGTGGATAAGTGACGGGCCCCATCCCATGGGACCCGCACGTCAGCGACCCAAGCCCGGCCCCGCCACTGCCAGCATGGATAAGTTGAAACGTACTCCCTGGAGCACGCTTTCCTTTTAATAAGCGCATTCTTATTCTGCTTCAAACACGAAGTACGTTTTCCTGTTCTGGAAACGTATTTTCTTATATGCGTTTTCTGTTTTAACCGCTAGGGACCTGTTTGCTGGAGATTTTTCATAGGTTGGTCCCTCTCATTCAACCTTTCATAACTTCGCGACCGTAACTCCGAATCAGGTGATTCCAAAGCCCATGTCTTCGTCTCGTCGAGCCCGTTCTGTTGGCACCATTTTCACTATGGTTTGACATTCTAAAGATGACCATTTTGCCCTTGCCGTAAACAGCCCCCTTAGAGAGAGAACTATTTTCGGCGATTCTTTCCGCGAGCTTCTCGCACTTCTTCCCGGCGATTTCTTCCACCCCAGGCAAGCCACAATAACCACTTGCATGATAGACATGCAGTAGTCTTGGCTTTCAACATGAATATTTAATAACAGTTTGCCCATTATATGTCTGCCTATTTGCTACTGTTGTCGTTGTTTCGGTTATGCTCGTGGTTTCATGTTCACTGTCATGCTATGTTCCGATGCTTCTTTTTATCTTGTACAACTTGTTACTTTCATGTTCACATGTATGCTTGGTAGTACAAGTACATGCTAGTAGTAGTAATGCTCATTTGTTGCATGCTTGCTGTCTATCAAGTACCATGGATATGCATGTTCCGTTACCACTAGTTATTTACATGATTACTTGGTAGTGTTCTGGCTATGTTCTTGCATGGCATTTATTTATGATACTTCATGTATGCCATTATACTTGTGATATTCATGCTCGTCAGTATGCCATGCTCCTTTGGTTAAATATTTCTTTCTGGTTGTGCTCGATGATTATGTGCACCTCCATGTTATGTCGGAATCATGTTCATGCATTGTAGTTGCATCATGTTATTTTATTATGACTCAGCTTATTGCATTCATGTTTAACCGGATTAAATTGAGCTTGAACAACTGTTGACTGAGTCATGGTGCCAACATATCAAGCTGACCAGTGCAGCCACACTTGCCTTTATGGGAAGGCCCTAACTGGGTCTATTGTCATGCCTCTCGCCGGTGCCTCCAACGAGGGAAGGTTATGGGCACACGTTACCCTGATCAGGTAGGCGGGCATAACCTTGTGTGCCCGTTGTTGTTGTTGTTTTGAGCTCGGGTCCCCGTTTGGGACAGTTTGGCCACGATGGTGGTCGTTGTGTCTTTGGTAGACACGGGGCCACCCAGGACTAGCCCAGCGGGGAGTGAGTCGGAGTGGCCGGGAGAGTGTCATGGCAGTAGATCAGTTTTGTCGGAAGACCGTTGGTCCACCCGAATGGGAGTGCGAGGCCTTGTGTTCTGTGGTGTGGGTACAGTGTGCTACCTCTTCAGAGTGTGTGTGTCTTAATCTATCGATAGCCGTGCTCGCGGATAAGGGCCCAGTTCGTGTCGGTAACACTATGAGTCAACAGTAATAATAATAATGTGCTTAATAAGCAACCCCGGTTCGATGATGAGATAAGTTGGTTGTGATCACCGGAAAGATCACCGTTTGAGACCAAGTGTTGGTCATGGTTGTGATCGCCGGAATGATCACCGTGGTATCGAGGATACCGAGTTGTTGGATATTTGTGATGTTGTGCGAGAATCAAGGGTAAAGGTCAAGCTCCTTGTGATCATTTAATTATTACTACGGTATTGATTATACCAAGCTTGATTTGATCTTGAGATGATCGTGTGATGTCCGTGTTGGTATGTTTGTGCATGTGAAGGTTACGAGGTAACCCGAGCAGAGTAAGTTGGTGCATGTTAGTATCATCATGTTGCATGTAGCATCATCATGTTCTTATATGATTGTTCTAGTTGTATAATGTTCAGTTGTGCATGCAATGTTATTCGGTTAGTACCATGTTCATGAATGATTTAACCTGCTAATGCCATGTTGTTGTTTGTCTTGAATGTTTTTGGTTTATTGTGAGCTTGCAAGTACATTCAATGTACTGACTTGGCATGTCATGCCAGTTTGCAGGTCGTGCCAGGATTGCTTGCTTGTTTTGGTGTGCTTCCGGTGTTCGCGAGTTAGGATAAACGTTACAGCCAGAGTCCCTGCGGATTGGAGTCCATCATCGCTGTTCGTTGTTCAGCTGCCAGTAGAGGTTCCGCTGCCTCGAGTTGTTATGATGCTTGCATAGAGCAACTGTGGTTGGCGTACCGTCACCGTGCCGGTGTTCATCATTGTAATATCAGAGACCTCGTATCCATATCCGTCTTGTAATAGAAAGCTGGTTTGTTACATGCTAAGCAGTACGTATTCCAAAAGACTTCACCTTGATTTCTGGGCTGAAATAAGGGGCGTTCTAGTTTCTCTGAGCCGGGGTGTCACAAGAAGTCTCGCATGCCCATCATCTTTGACGAAGAGGACCACCCTGGCCGCACCACAGCGGTAGGGTGCTTGCCGTTGTTGGTCTCACCAACAATCTCCAACCTCAAGGTCACGAAAATGTTGGTTGACGGCGAGGCCAGGTTGAATCTGATTCCACAAAGGTCATTAGTAGACTCCAGATAGCAGAGGAAGAGCTTGAGGTTACCAGCACATTTCAAGGAGTTAATTCCAGCAGGAGACGCCCTAAGGGAAATATTACGTTGCCGGTAACGTTTGGGGGAGAGTTGAACTACCGAATTGAGAAGGATGTGTTTGGTGTGGTTGATCTCCCCCTGCCATACAACGGAATCCTTGGATGCCCAGTTCTAGCCAAATTAATGGAGGCATCCCACTATGCCTACAACATCTTGAATATGCCAGGGCCAATGGGGGTCCTTTCCATTCCATTAGACGAGAAGGACGCAATCATTTACGTAAATAAGATGTACAAGAATCCAGTTGCAGCAGAGGCAGCGGAGATGACCATTCCCGCCAAGGAGAGCAAGAAAAAGAAGAGGACGGTCAAAAGCTCCGGTGAGGAACCCGGAAAGCGCGCCTCTCCGGGGTGCGCTACACTTGTTGATGACCTACCGGAGAATTCCAATAGCAAGAGATCCAAAGTTGTTGCGCCTTCTGTGAATAAGGTCCTGACAGGGATGGATGACGTTGATGGTACCTTTACTATCTATGCCACTCTTTACGACAAATAGGAAAGCATGATCATTGCCTTCCTATGGGCAGATGTCAATGTGTTTTCATGGCAACCATCTGACATCCCCGGTGTTCCCAAGGAGGTAATCGAGCACCAGCTTGCTGTGTGCCCGCATGCCCGGTGCGTCAAGCAAAAGGTCCAAAAGCAAGCTTTGGACCGGCAGCAGTTCATTGTTGAGGAGATCAAGAAACTTGAGGCATCTGGTTTGGTCAGAGGAGTGCTGCATCAGACATGGTTAGCAAACCAAGTGGTCGTATGCAAGGCTAATGGCAAGTGGAGGCCGTGCATAGGTTTCACTGATTTGAACAAGGCCCGCCCAAAGGATCCATTTCCCTTGCCGAGCATCGACCAGATCGTGGACTCCACTTCAGGTTGTGACTTGCTCTCTTTCTTGGATGCATATTCTGGGTACCATCAGATTTTTATGTCCAAGGAAGAAGAAGAGAAGATCTTATTCATCACCCCATGCGGCACATACACTCACTTCGCGACGGCTCGCTTTGCGGAGGGCTGTTTCGCGACGTGAAGGTGGTTGTTGTTGTTGTTGCAATGGTGCAGCAGGTGGAGGTAGACGCGCAAGCACTTCAACGAATTTGGCATCCAACTTGGTGTCAATTGACTTCTCATTGCCATCCATCCTCACTAGTGCGTTGTCAAAACTGGTCATCACATCTCCTACCTGTTGACCCATCATTTGATGAAATTTATCATGCAACTCCTTGTTCGTCATGTTCTCCCAGTCAGTCTCATCGACTTGTGATCCTAGCATGGTTAGCAGCAACAAAAACACACAAAAATATGATCCTACAGACTACTAGAAAATGGTGCTGGTGGGGCGTCACAACTCCGTCAAGCAAATCTCAAATTCTTACCAGTTCTTACCCAGCAGTAGGTGATGATCGGCAACCGTGGTAGTCAAAACTCTGAAAGCTTGGATAAAGAGATTACCAGGGAGATTCAAACGCACGACGTAGATGTATGTGGAGCTGGGAAGGCTTATAAGATGGTAGCAAAAAGGGTGAGCAATAATCAATTCAGAGATGCAAAGTTGAATAAACGCTCAACGACGGTACTGTGCTGGTCCTAGGTTAGACCGTACTAGAGACGCAATCCTAGAACACTAACAAAATCATGGCGCTGCACGTAATCAAGGGGAAAGCACACACTGATTTTTATTCTGCCTCTCTTTTTTCTGCGCTCTTTTTATTTTTATTTTTTGCACTCCTCTTTTTTGTTTTTTGTCGAAAATCACTATAATGGCGAGTGTCTCAAAACTCTTCCCAAGTCAAACTAAGATGATAGGCACGAATTTTTTTTGACGACTTTTTTTTCGGAATCCGGGCAGCGACGAGGAAAAAGTGCGGTAAAAAAACAGTATGATGACACGTGTCTCAAAAGACTCACAAAAGCCTAAAAATGGGATAGGGAAAACATATTTTCACCTGCCGAAATTTTGGCCTAAAATCTGCCCGAGGGTCTCCAGACTCTTTTTTTAGACCTACGAAGGTAAGGAAACATGAATCCGAAACTAGATGGATCGCGAGACCAAACCTAATATGAAAAGAACTCGAAACTCAAACGAACTCGACACTAAGACTAGCAACTCGACACGACGATGCAACTGATAATTCAATAATGCAAACAATGAAAAGAAATTGCAAAGGCTCAGACTGGCTAGGACAAAGGATGAATAGATCTAACTTTTTTGTGGCTTTTCCTTGGACAATAGGTAACAAAATAAATCTAATCTAGGAATAACTAGAAATTCTCACCGAGCAACCTAGAAACTGATACCACTTGATAGAGGCAAAGATGTATCGTCTTTCGATGAGATGGTGTCTATCATTTTGGAGGAAGTCGACTTTGACGATCCGACTACGAATGTGCGAGGACGTCGCGCCTTAGCCATCGCTAAACCAACTCCGAGAGGTTATTGACCACGCCGGAGCACGATCAGCCTGACCACGAAGGTCTATTTCCTACAGGCAAATGAAGAATAAGCAAGAAACTGAGATTGCAATCTGGATATTGCGAATATAAGAGGGAAGCTTTATTGATCAAGGTGGGGTTCTGTGACGCCTTTGTCTGGTCGTTGAACACAAACGAAGTACACGAAGTTGCAGCTATGGCGAACTTTAATCTAAACAAAACCCAATGACTAAACGATGCCCAAAGGGCTGTATATATGGGGAAAGAGAGGGAGAATTTTGTGGCCCCTTGGAGAAGGGGTCCGAAACCAACCATAACTCGGTTTTCCCCACACATACGAACTCTAAAAACATCCTATACTTGTGTATTTCGAAATTACATGGGCCTGGCCCAATAATAAGGTGCCGCAGCACCTGTAATAGCATCTGGACGAAATTTACGAAGTGGCATCTTGTATATTTTGTCCAAGGCTTCATGCACTCATTATGGTGGCTTCAAAGTCCTGAAATAATCACTTGGAACTCCGTTCTTGTTCCCCTTGCGCATGCCATCATCTCCATGCTTGATCTTGCTCCAATGTTCATCCTTCTTGTCCAAGCTAGGCCCTTCATTTGTAAGCAAGACAAATGTATCCAATTTAGGCAGCATCATATTCTCATGAACATTAGAATCATTACCAAGAAACGAAAGTACCTAGTAATTTAATTGGCGTGCGCGAACTCTAGTAATTGGTCCTGTATATGTATCAGTTGGGGCTGTGGCTTGATACGTCCATTTTGCATCATGCTTATAAGTTGATATTTATTGCATTATGGGCTGTTCATACATGTTTTGTCACAATACTTATGCCTTTTCTCTCTTATTTTACAAGGTTTACATGAAGAGGGATGGAAAAGGAGCAAACTCTGGAAACCTATTCAGCACAATTCCAAAAGCCCTGAAACTTCACAGAACATTGTTTTGGAAATATAAAAAATATCTGGCGAAAGAAACCCACGAGAGGGGCCACTGGCTGGCCACGAGGGTGGGGGGCGCGCCCCCCTGGCTCGAGGGCCAGCCGGTGGGCCCCCGGTACCCATCTTCTCCTATATGAAGCATTTTGACCTGGAAAAAATCAAGAGGAGGCTTTCGGGACCAGACGCCGCAGTCTCGAGGTGGAACTGAGGCGGAAACCAATCTAGGGCTCCGACATAGCTGTTCTGCCGGGGATACTTCCCTCGGGGAGGAGGAAATCGTCACAGCCGTCACCACCAACAACTCTCCCATCTTGGGGAGGGCTATCTTCATCAACATCTTCACCAGCACCATCTCCTTTCAAACCCTAGTTCATCTCTTGTATCCAATCTTTGTACCCAAACCTCAGATTGGTACCTGTGGGTTGCTAGTAGTGTTGATTACTCCTTGTAGTTGATGCTAGTTGGTTTACTTGGTGGAAGATCATATGTTCAGATCCATTATGCATATTAATACCCCTCTGATCATGAACAATATTATGTCTTGTGAGTAGTTACTTTTGTTCCTGAGGACATGGGAGATGTCTTGCTATTAGTAGTCATGTGAGTTTGGTCTTCGTTCGATATTTTGATAAGATGTATGTTGTCACTCCTCTAGTGGTGTCATGTGAACGTAGACTACATGACACTTCACCATTACTTGGGCCTGGATGAAGGCATTGGTAAGTAATAAGTAGATGATGGGTTGCTAGAGTGATAGAAGTTTAAACCCTAGTTTATGCGTTGCTTCGTAAGGAGCTGATTTGGATCCATATGTTTCAGGCTATGGTTAGATTTACCTTAATACTTCTTTTGTAGTTGCGGATGCTTGCATTAGAGGTTAATCATAAGTGGGAGGCTTGTCCAAGTAAGGGAAGCACACAAGCACCGGTCCACCCACATACCAAATTATCAAAGTACCGAACGCGAATCAGATGATCGTGATGAAAACTAGCTTGACGATAATTCCCATACGTCCTCGGGAACGCTTTACCTTGCATAAGAGTTTGTTTAGGCTTGTACTTTGCTACAAAAAGGATTGGGCCACCTTGCTGCACCTTATTTACTTTTACCGTTTGTCACTTGCTACCAATTATCTTATCACAAAACTATCTGTTACCTATAATTTCAGTGCTTGCAGAAAATACCTTACTGAAAACTGCATATCATTTCCTTCTGCTCCTCATTGGGTTGGACACTCTTACTTATCGAAAGGACTACGATAGATCCCCTACACTTGTGGGTCATCAAGACTCTTTTCTGGCGCCGTTGCCGGGGAGTGAAGCGCCTTTCGTAAGGAAAAATTTATATAGTGTGCTGAAATTTATTGTCACTTGTTACTATGGCTCAAAATCCTTTGAGGGGCTTGTTCGGGGTATCTTAACCCTGAGCAGAAGAGCAAAGAGTTGCTCCTCAACGTACTGCACCTATTGAAAATGTTTCCTTTGAGATTCCTTCGGGTATGACAGAGAAACTGCTTGAAAATCCCTATACAGGAGACAAAACACTTCACCCCGATTTACACCTAATCTATGTGCTTGAAGTTTGTGGATTGTTTAAGCTTGCAGGTATGCCTGAGGATGTTATCAAGAAGAAGGTCTTCCCTTTATCTTTGAAGGGAGATGCATTGACATGGTTTAGGCTATGCGATGATATGGGATCTTGGAACTATAATCGTGTGAAGTTGGAATTTCATCAGAAGTTCTACCCTATGCACCAGGTTCATCGTGATTGCAATTATATTTATAATTTCTGGCCTCGCGAAGGAGAAAGCATCGCTCAAGCTTGGGGGAGGCTTAAGTCAATTTTATATTCATGCCCAATCATGAGCGTTCAAGAAAAATGATCATCCAAAATCTTTATGCTCGGCTTTCTCTCAATAATTGCATCATGCTCGATAATTCTTGTTCTGGCTCTTTTATGATGAAGACTGTTGAATTCAAATGGGATTTATTGGAAAGAATTAAACGCAACTCCGAAGGTTGGGATCTCGACGAAGGTAAGGAGTCAGGTATGACCCCTATATTTGATTGTGTTAAAGCTTTTATGGATACCAATGTTTTCCGTGAGTTTAGCACTAAATATGGACTTGACTCTGAGATATTAGCTTCTTTCCGTGAATCCTTTGCTACTCATGTTTATCTACCCAAGGAGAAGTGGTTTAAATATCATCCCCCAATTGAAGTAAAACTAGCTGAACCTATTAAAGTTGAAGAAAAGACTATCACTTATAACGTTGATCCTGTTATTCCTACCGCTTATATTGAGAAACCACCTTTCCCTGGTAGGATAAAGGATCATGCTCAAGCTTCAACTGTAGTTTGTAAGAGTAATACTAGAACACCTACACCCTCTGAGAAAATTAAAGTTGAACCTAGTGTTGCTATGGTTAAAGATCTCTTGGTAGAAGATTTAGATGGACATGTTATTTATCTCCAAGAAGAGTCTGCTAGAATAGCCAAACCCAATGCTAGGAATAGACATAAACCTGTTGTAGGATTGCCTGTTATCTCCGTTAAGATAGGGGATCATTGCTATCATGGTTTATGCGACATAGGTGCTAGTGCGAGTACTATCCCTTTTGATTTTTATAACGAAATTATGCATGATAATGCACCTGTTGAGTTAGAAGGGATTGATGTTACTATTAAGCTTGCTAATAGAGATACTATTTCAACAGTTGGGATTGTTAGAGATATTGAAGTCTTGTGTGGGAAGGTTAAATACCCTGCTGATTTCCTTGTTCTTAGTTCCCCACAAGATGCTTTCTGTCCCATTATATTTGGTAGACCCTTCATGAATACCGTGAATGCCAAGATAGACTGCGTGAAAGACATTGTCACTCTAGGATTAGGGGATATGTCTCATGATTTTAACTTTGCCAAATTCCGTAGACAACCCCTTGAAAAGGCACCACCCAGTAAGGATGAACTTATTGGTCTCGCTTCTATTGCAGTACCACCTAATGATCCTTTAGAACAATACTTGCTAGACCATGAAAATGATATACATATGAATGAGAGAAGGGAGATAGATGAAATATTCCTTACACAGGGACCCGTATTGAAAAACAACTTGCCTGTTGAAATCCTAGGGGATCCACCTCCACCCAAGGGTGATCCCGTGTTTGAACTTAAACCTTTACCTGATAATCTTAAGTATGTTTATCTTGATGAAAATAAGATATATCCTATTATTATCAGTGCTAACCTTTTGGAGTAGGAAGAAGAAAGATTATTGAAAACTCTGAAGAAACACCGAGCTGCTATTGGATATACTCTGGATGATCTTAAGGGAATTAGTCCCACTATATGCCAACACAAGATAAAATTGGAAGAAAATGCTAAACCAGTTATCGATCATCAGCGACGGTTAAATCCTATGATGAAAGAAGTGGTAAGGAAGGAAATTCTAAAGCTTCTAGAGGCAGGTATTATCTATCCCATTGCTGATAGCCAGTAGGTAAGTCCTGTCCATTGTGTTCCTAAGAAAGGAGGTATGACCGTTGTTCCTAATGATAAAGATGAATTGATCCCGCAAAGAATAGTTACAGGTTATAGGATGGTAATTGAATTCCGCAAGTTAAATAAAGCTACCAAGAAAGATAATTACCCCTTGCCATTTATTGACCAAATGCTAGAAAGGTTATCCAAACCTACGCATTTCTGCTTTCTAGATGGTTATTCTGGTTTCTCTCAAATACCTGTGTCAAAGGGGGATCAAGAAAAGACCACCTTTACTTGTCCTTTCAGTACCTTTGCTTATAGACGTATGCCTTTTGGTTTATGTAATGCACCTGCTACCTTTCAAAGATGCATCATGGCTATATTCTCTGACTTTTGTCAAGAGATTGTTGAGGTATTCATGGATGATTTCTCTATTTACGGAACTTCTTTTGATGATTGCTTAAGGAACCTGGATCGAGTTTTGTAGAGATGTGAAGACACTAACCTTGTCTTGAATTGGGAAAAGTGCCACTTTATGGTTAATGAAGGCATTGTCTTAGGACATAAAGTTTCTGAAAGACGTATTGAAGTTGATAAAGCTAAAGTTGATGCTATTGAAAAGATACCATGCCCTAAGGATATCAAAGGTATACGAAGTTTCCTTGGTCATGCCGGGTTTTATAGGAGGTTCATTAAGGACTTCTCCAAAATCTCCAGGCCTCTGACTAATCTCTTACAAAAAGATATTCCTTTTGTCTTCGATGATGATTGTCTAGAAGCATTTGAAATACTTAAGAAAGCATTGATCTCCGCACCTATTGTCCAGCCCCCTGACTAGAATTTACCCTTTGAGATTATGTGCGATGCTAGTGATTATGCTGTAGGAGCTATTCTAGGGCAAAGAGTTGATAAGAAATTGAATGTTATCCAGTATGCTAGTAAGACTCTAGATAGTGCCCAAAGAAATTATGCTACCACTGAGAAATAATTTTTAGCAGTTGTGTTTGCATGTGATAAGTTTAGACCCTACATCGTTGATTCTAAAGTAACTATTCACACTGATCATGCTGCTATCAAATACCTTATGGAAAATAAAGATGCTAAACCAAGACTTATTAGATGGGTTTTCTTGCTGCAAGAATTTGACTTGCATATTACTGATAGAAAGGGAGTTGAGAACCCCGTAGCAGATAACTTGTCTAGGTTAGAGAATATATTTGATGACCCACAACTTATTAATGATAGTTTTCCTGATGAACAATTAGCTGTCATAAGTACTTCTCGTAGTGCTCCATGGTATGCTGATTATGCTAATTATATTGTTGCTAAGTTTATATCCCCTAGCTTCACATACCAGCAAAAGAAAAAGTTCTTTTACGATTTGAGACATTACTTTTGGGATGACGCACATCTTTATAAAGAAGGAGTAGATGGTATTATTATACATTGTGTACCTGAGCATGAACAGGAACATATCCTACGCAAGTGCCACTCCGAAGCCCATGGAGGACACCATGCGGGAGACAGGACTGCACACAAGGTATTACAATCCGGTTTTTATTGGCCTACTCTCTTCAAGGATGCCCGTAATTTTGTTATATCTTGTGATGAATATCAAAGAATCGGTAATATTAGTAGACGTCAAGAAATGTCTATGAATTATTCACTTGCTATTGAACCATTTGATGTTTGGGGCTTTGATTATATGGGACCTTTTCCTACCTCTAATGGGTACACACATATCCTAGTTGCTGTTGATTACGTTACTAAGTGGGTAGAAGCTATTACAACTAGTAGTGCTGATCATAACACCTCTATTAAGATGCTTAAAGAAGTTATATTTCCGAGGATTGGAGTCCCTAGATATCTAATGATTGATGGTGGTTCACACTTTAATCATGGTGCTTTCCATAAGATGCTTGCTAAGTATGATGTCAACCATAGAATTGCATCACCTTATCACCCACAGACTAGTGGTCAAGTAGAACTAAGTAATAGGGAGTTTAAATTAATCTTGCAAAAGACAGTTAATAGGTCTAGGAAGAATTGGTCCAAGAAACTAGATGATGCATTATCGTCCTATAGAACTGCATACAAAAATCCTATGGGTATGTCTCCATATAAGATGGTGTATGGAAAAGCTTGTCACTTACCTCTTGAGCTAGAACATAAGGCATATTGGGATATCAAAGAGCTCAATTATGATTTCAAACTTGCCGGTGAAAAGAGGCTATTTGATATTAGCTGTCTAGATGAATGGAGAACCCAGGCCTACAAGAATGCCAAGTTATTTAAAGAAAAAGTTAAAAGATGGCATGACAAAAGGATACAAAAACGTGAGTTCAATGTAGGAGATTATGTTTTGCTATACAACTCTCGTTTAAGATTTTTTGCAGGAAAAATTCTCTCCAAGTGGGAAGGACCTTACGTTATGGAGGAGGTCTATCGTGCCGGTGCCATAAAAATCAACAACTTTGAAGGCACCAATCCGAAGGTGGTGAATGGTCAGAGGATCAAACATTATATCTCAGGTAATCCTATAAATGTTGAAACTAATATTATTGAAAGTGTAACCCCGGAGGAATACATAAGGGACACTTTCCAGAACGATTCAACCTCCGAAAAGGAAGAGGTACGTGATATGGTAAGTAAACCGACTCCAAAACAGTTGTAAAGGCAATTTTTCTCCGTTTTGTAATATTTAGAAAAATAGAAAAATAAACCGCAGTCCGGAGGAGACACGGGGCCTCCTCGAGGGTAGGGGGCGCGCCCCCCTTCCCAGGGCGCGCCCGTGCCTCGAGGGCACCCCATGTGTCCCCTGGAATCCGTTTTCTTGTGGGTTACTCCTTTCGTTCGGGAAAAAATTATTATATGTACTCCCGAAAGTTTTGACCTCTGTATCACGCAGAATTCCTCTGTTTTTGTTTCGAGCTATTTTCTGTTAAGGTTTGCGAAGCCAGGCATCATGTCGTCTCCCTCCTCCAACAACGAAGGCAACGATGCTTGGCTGATGAAGATGGATCTGAAGAGGGAAGGACCCGAGGAGATCCACAAGGAGAAGAAGATCAAGATGGAGGTGGAAGATCTAGCTCCAGCAGCGGGAGAAGAAGACACCTCCAAATCCCTTCCTAATCTCTTTACCTCAACTGAGCTAGAAGCTTTCAAGATGCTTGAATTAGCTCAGATCCGCAACAAGCATCTCACAAGTGAAAATCTTTTGTTGAAGGATTACATAGGTGCTCTCAAAGGTATTATCCGCAAGCTGGAAGATCTTCTACGCTCGATATATGAGCATCCCCCGTCACTACTTGCAACTCCATCATCACCAACCCCGAAGAAGGATACATAATCATATGGGTATGGGCACTCCCCTTGGCGACTTCCAAGCTTGGGGGAGTGACCCCGGTATCGTATCACAATCACTCCTATCTTTACCATTTTACTTAGTTCGATCCTTTTGGTAGTATCTTGATCTATTAGAATAAAGTTAGCATGATCTAGTTGTGTGCTTTTGCTTTGTGAGCTTTATCCTTTGTAATCGAGTGCATGAGCTATATAATAAAGATTAGTGTTGAGTCGAGGGCTTGATTTCCTCAATTGGGTCATGATAAAAAGAAAGAAAACAAAAAGAGTATCAAAGAGATCACATCGGTCTTATGGGAAGTAATGACCTCACATACAAGAGTATGATTAATAAAAGTTGTTGGGAGGTGACAAATATAGTTTTGGTCATCATTGCAATTAATAGGAAGTAATAAAAGAAGAGAGGCTTCACATACAAATATACTATCTTGGACAACTTTTATGATTGTGAGCACTCATTAAAGTATGACATGCGAAAGAGTTGATGTTGGACAAGGGAGACAACATAATGGGTTATGTCTTCTTATATCCAAAATAAAGTATATTGTCATGGATCTTCCAACATGTTGAGCTTGCCTTTCTACCTCATGCTAGCCAAAACTCCTCGCACTAAGTAGAGATACTACTTGTGCTTCCATATATTATTAAACCCAGTTTTGCCATGAGAGTCCACCATACCTACCTATGGATTGAGAAGGATCCTTCCAAGTAAGTTGTCATGTTGCAAACCCGCTAAAATATGTATGATTTATTAGTGTGGGAGAAATTAGCTTTATACGAGCTTGTGATACGGAAGTAATAAAAGAGACGGACTGCATAATAAAGGTCCTTATCAGAAGTGGAAATATAAAGCGAAGTTCCCCTATGCTAAGACTTTGTGCATCCAACCATAAAAACACATGACAACCTCTGCTTCCCTCTGCGAAGGGCCTATCTTTTATTCTTGTCTTATAAGTGTCAAGGTGAAATCCACCTTTCCTTTTTACATTTTATCCTTTGGCAAGCACATTGTTGGAAAGATCCTGACATATATACCCACTTGGATGTAAGTTTTCATGATCTATTACTGTTGACATTACCCTTGAGGTAAAATGTTGGGAGGCAATACCATAAGCCCCTATCTTTCTTTGTGTCCGATCAAAACTCCATAAACATAAGTATTGCGTGAGTGTGAGCAATTGTGAAAGACTATATGCTAGTTGAGTATGTAGGCTTACTGAAAAGCTCTTATATTGACTCTTTCTGATATTACGATAAATTGCAATTGCTTCAATGACCGAGATCAAAGTTTGTTAGTTTCCAATGAAGTTTATGATTCATACATCATATTGTGGATGAATTGTTACTTTAGCGTAATGATCATATGACTATATTTATACAAGTTGCTGTTATAAGAATGTTCATGATGCCCTCATGTCCGTATTCTGTTTTTATCGACACCTCTATCTCTAAACTTGTGGACATATTTTTCGATTTCGGCTTTCGCTTGAGGACAAGCGACGTCTAAGCTTGGGGGAGTTGATACGTCCATTTTGCATCTTGCTTATAAGTTGATATTTATTGCATTATGGGCTGATCATACATGTTTTGTCACAATACTTATGCCTTTTCTCTCTTATTTTACAAGGTTTACATGAAGAGGGGGGAATGCTGGCAGCTGGAATTCTGGGCTGGAAAAGGAGCAAACTCTGGAAACCTATTCTACACAACTCCAAAAGCCCTAAAACTTCATAGAACATTGTTTCGGAAAATATTAAAAATATCTGGCGAAAGAAACCCACGAGAGGGGCCACTGGCTTGCCTCGAGGGTGGGGGGCGCGCCCCCCTTCCCAAGGCGTGCCCCCTGCCTCGAGGGCCAGCCGGTGGGCCCCGGTGCCCATCTTCTCCTATATGAAGCGTTTTGACCTGGAAAAAAAATCAAGAGGAGGCTTTCGGGACCAGACGCCGCCGTCTCGAGGCGGAACCGAGGCGGAAACCAATCTAGGGCTCTGGCAGAGTTGTTCTGCCGGGGATACTTCCCTCCGGGAGGGCGAAATTGTCACCGCCGTCATCACCAACAACTCTCCCATCTTGGAGAGGGCTATCTTCATCAACATCTTCACCAGCACCATCTCCTCCCAAACCCTAATTCATCTCTTGTATCCAATCTTTGTACCCAAACCTCATATTGGTACCTGTGGGTTGCTATTAGTGTTGATTACTCCTTGTAGTTGATGCTAGTTGGTTTACTTGGTGGAAGATCATATGTTCAGATCCATTATGCATATTAATACCCCTCTGATCATGAACAATATTATGTCTTGTGAGTAGTTACTTTTGTTCCTGAGGACATGGGAGAAGTCTTGCTATTCGTAGTCATGTAAGTTTGGTCTTCGTTCGATATTTTGATGAGATGTATGTTGTCTCTCCTCTAGTGGTGTCATGTGAACGTCGACTACATGACACTTCACCATTACTTGGCCCTAGAGTAAGGCATTGGGAAGTAACAAGTAGGTGATGGGTTGCTAGAGTGACAGAAGCTTAAACCCTTGTTTATGTGTTGCTTCGTAAGGGGTTGATTTGGATCAATATGTTTCAGGCTATGGTTAGGTTTACCTTAATACTTATTTTGTAGTTGCGGATGCTTGCATTAGAGGTTAATCATAAGTGGGAGACTTGTCCAAGTAAGGGCAGCACTCAAGCACCTGTCCACGCACATACCAAATTATCAAAGTACCGAACGCGAATCAGATGATCGTGATGAAAACTAGCTTGACGATAATTCCCATACGTCCTCGGGAGCGCTTTACCTTGCATAAGAGTTTGTTCAGGCTTGTCCTTTGCTACAAAAAGGATTGGGCCACCTTGCTGCACCTTATTTACTTTTACCGTTTGTCACTTGCTACCAATTATTTTGTCACAAAACTATCTGTTACCTATAATTTTAGTGCTTGCAGAAAATACCTTACTGAAAACTGCCTATCATTTCCTTCCGCTCCTCGTTGGGTTTGACACTCTTACTTATCGAAAGGACTACGATAGATCCCCTGCACTTGTGGGTCATCATGGGTGTAACCTTGTTAGTGATGTCCTCATCAACAGTATTTTATTTGTTGGCTCTATTGCTGTTTGAGTGACCAATTGCATCAGAATTATTTTACAAAGTTGCATTAGTATTGGAACTAGTGTTCATGTAGTTTATAATGATAGGGATATTTTTACTGTGTGTCTAGGTATTTTTTTGATTTTATGTTGTCTGTTTGTATTTTATCTATTTCTGTTTCTGCTGCTAGTCTAAAAAAAGTCAGCGCAGCGCAGCCGTAGCACGGCCCAGCGCCTCACCTTGCAAGCGGCCTAGCCACACCACACCCCACGACCCAGCTTCCCTGACGAAGCGGTAAGCCGCTGCAGCGCACCCGACCCGTCGCCCCTCTCGCTAACCATTGGGTGCTGCGCCCATGTTCCTTCCTCCCCGTGTCGGAGCCATCGCACCACATGCACGGACGTCGAGGCCGACTCAAACGGGCTCCGAGTCCACCCCGGTGCAGCCCGACGTGCCAGGGGCAAGCTAAGCCCTAGGGCACTCGACCGCAATCCTCCCCTTCGCTTTTCATCCTTCACACATGACGCCCGAGCCAACCGGATCTCGCAGATGAGATCCACCGTCCGCCACCTTCGCCGGAAGATTCCGTCGCCGTAAGATCACCACAGCTGCGTCGCTCGCTTCATATCGAACCACCTCTCGGCTGCGCTTTGTTTTGACAAGGTTTGGTGAGTAGGAGATCACTGGAGACGCGCCGCCACCGACGTCCGCTGCCCCCGGAGTTCATGAGATCACCGCCGCCGGTACAGAGAGCCCCGCTGCCGTCAAACACCACCACCACCTCTGCCACTCGACGCTGCACCCGTCCGTCACTTTGCCTTCGCCGGTGACCCGCCGCAGCAGCGTCGTCGCCGGCGCCCGAGGCCGCCGCCGCCACATCCTCTGCTTTGCTGGTGAGGATGAGCACAGGAACTTTTCAGCCAACCGCGTGCTGCCACCTAGCACTTCACTACAGGGCACGCACAAGAGTTCCTACAGGAGCCAGATGTTTTCTGTTGCTGTTTGTCTTTTTCTTAGTTTTCCTCAAAACTTCAAATTGCTATATCTTTTAGTCTATAGATCCAATTTAGGATATTCTTTTTCCTGTGCACTCACAATGACCAGAAGAATATCACAGTACCAACTTCGCACATGTTTGCACCATTCAAATTTGAATTCGTTTGAATTTGAATTAAATCTTCTCGAGGTCGTATCTTTTAAACCGTATGTCAGAATCGAGTGATTCTTTTTGCATTGTGATAGTAGTGCTATGTAGTTGATCTGTACATGTTTTCTTGCTGCTGTTTTCAGTTTTAAAATGATTTTCGTGCTGTTGGCTTTATTTTGGCTTTATTGGAGTTTCGGTGATTGATTTGTTATTGTGTGAAACGTGTAGATTGTGCGGAGTGCGACGCAGGCTATTGTCAGGAGTGTGACTTTTTGAACTAGAACCAAGGAAAGTTACATGTTGATCATCCTTTACCTATTGTTTTCCTATGCATTGTAGGTTATGCCACACTATAAATTTATGCATTATAGGATTGTTATAATCTGAGCTATATTATTGAGCTATCTCCCGTCTTTGCAAATCGTGGTAGGTATAGTTTTGCTATTCTTGTAGACGGGGTTGGTTCTTGTATACATTGAGCTTATGCAAGGATTGTATATATTTAAAAAATTGAGTAGTAACAAAGGACTTAATTCACCTCTGGGCGGAAGTGGTATTGCTTGGTGTTGAGGGAAGGCATCATGGGGTCTTCCACCTTTTCTAAGGCCATGCGCCCATGAGAGTGCACCCTAAGTGGAATGCCACCCGGGTTCAAAAAATCAGACAGACTTAGTAACTAGTAGCTTCCATGTGCGACCACTGCCTAAATGGGCTCTGGCTTAGTTGATTAGTTCTTGGAACCCTTGGCCCAGACAGTGTTGATAGATGTATCATATATAGGTGGGATGTGACCGTCAGGTGGTTAAGGGAACCTCTTCTGAAAGTCTTCGTCTCAATCCTCGTATTGGGTACAGTGGGTAAAGCGTACAAAAGTCTACAGAGTAATAAAACTAATCATGATTAGCCGTGTCCCCTGTAATGGACGTTTTGAGCCACTATGCCATTACAGTTGTTGGACGATCTTGATAGATGTGACATATAATAATATTTGTGGGCAACTTAATAAATGTGTAGGTTGGAGTTGATGTTGCCAACTGAACCTTGTGCAACTAATTGTAGTAATAAAAGAACTAAATGAAAAATTGACTATTAGGTAGTTTTGAGGACAAAATCAACTTTCTGGAAAATAAACTCCCAAGCCTTCCTTTGTTGTTCTATGCATATACATGTAGGTATGCTTTATTACTTCTCTTGTGTAACTTGCCAATACATTCAATGTATTGACCTATACGGCTGCAATATCTCATGTTGCAGGATTTTCAGACGAGGAGTAAGGTACCATTAGGGTCACGAGTCTGCACTCATCATTGCTAGTTCGGCTATGATGGGAATCATCGTTATTTTTCTGCAACTTTCCGCTGTGTGATTGAATAAGAGCTAGCCATGAGCTATGCAGATTGTTTTATTTTATATACTCTAGATCATACATTGTAATAAATGATGCACTTGTATTCTGGTATTCATCTATACTGTGTGTGCTAGCGAGTTCGATCCAGGGACTAGCACGGTAAGCACAGAGACTCAAATCCTTTGATGTTTGGTCGTTACAATGTTGAAGCATCGTGACGGCCAATATTTCATTGGTGTGGCAACCGTTTCAATTTTTTTTTGTTGTGGCAGCAATTTCAGAAAACATTGATGTGGCGACCGTTTCAGAAAAACATTGTTGTGGCACCAAATTCAGAATTTCTGTTGTGGCACGAAATTATAGCTCCTTGTCCCATGCCATGTACACCTTCTCCTCGCCGGGATCCTCTATGTAAGGTTGCCATCATCACCTGAACATGTAGGCTATCTCTACAAATTTTACATTAACATGCAAATCTCATGGCTCCAGCCATCGTGCCGTGACGTGCAGACCATTTAACATTACAACATATAACCATCTAATACATAAACTCATTATCATGACGAAGGATACACCACACCATGTGCATACTTACAAAACCAAGTTAGACGTCCTCTAATCAGTTTTAGAAAAAAAATTAGTTACGTGGTTAACCAGTTTTAATAAGTAATACTAGATACCCACGTCCATAATTTAGGCGATGATTCTTGATGATAGATTTAGCTTTCAGGGTGTGTGAAAGAAGAGACTTAACTAAAAATCTCTAGCCCCACACTAAACTTCATCAATATGCATTACTCCCTAGAATATCATCCATCTTTGACACCCTCTTGTGTACGTGACGGTTTACTATTCACAACTATGGTGAAACCCAAAGAACTGTCAAAAGCCAGAGCCGATTGATTGTCAGAACCTTGTGAAAAGCTACACCATGCCATCGATGAATTGAATTGAAGCAACACTCGAGGGACGCATAGAAAGAACATCAACCCTAACACTCACATGTGATCTGGGTCGCAACCTGCACATGCTCATAGTCCTGCTCATGATGCCATTGTTGGGAATCATAGTAGAAAACAAAAGGAATCACACGTACGATTACCCAAGATCAATATTGCTACTTGTGAGCTACGTTGGGATTTCCTCGAATAGGAGAGGATCATGCACTACAGTAGAAATAAGTATTTACCTCAATTAAGAACAATGTTACTAATCCAGTAGGAGAACCACGCGAAACCTCGTCAACAACATCTACAAAAAAGAGAGCAAATACTTGCACCCAACGCGATTAAGGGGGTTGTTAATCCCCTTGGCGGTTATTTGCAAGGATCGAATCTGATAGTGATAGATAGATAAATAAATACCACAAAATAAAAGAACGATAATTAAATTGCAACAAGGTATTTTTGGATTTAATATATGGTAAAAGTAGATCCAGGGGCCATAGTTTTCACTAGAGGCTTCTCTCTCAAACAAAAAGCATACCGTGGGTAACAAATTACTATTTGGGAATTGATAGAAAAGTGCATAGTGAAACTGCAACTAATCACTGGGTTGTTTTGGTAATTCATAACAACATATATCTCATTGAACTAATGTCCATTCAAGATAAATATTGAGGATGTTCAATGAGAGGCATGTCATGACATAAAGATGTGGGCTCCTCAAAATGCTAAGGATAAGGATTGGCAAAATCTCAAGACTCTTCTTTTTGTTTAAGTGATCCAAGATCACATTGAGCCCATAGGAAAGCCAATACCATTCAAAGGAGATGATGCATTCCTTCATGATCTTGATGCTCAAGTGCTTAGCGATATTTTTCCAAAACCTTAAGCCACGTTCTCTATCCAAATATGTCAAAACTCTAAATTCCAAACTCGTCCCGCCCGATATTTACTACCTAGAGCCATCGAGTTCATATTGGCATAGTGATAGAGGCGAGGTGTCCCGATCTTCTCTGAGATGATAACTATTGATTTGGTGGAGATGACTTTGATGATCCAACTACGATCGTGCACGACGTCACGCCTTAGCAATCCCTAAACCAACTCCGAGAGATTATTGACCACGCCGGAGCACGGTCAACCTGACCACGAAGGTCTATTCCTGAAATCAATCAAAGAACAAGCAAGAATATGATAAAGCAAACTGAATATTGCGAATATATATGAAGTATTGATAAAGGTGGGGATCCGCAAGTGCTCTTGGTCTGGTCGTTGGACACAAATGAAGTACACGAACTTGCAATGTCTAACTTTTAACTAAACAAATACCAAAGAAAAAGGTACTAGATTGATCTACTTTTATAGGACCAAGGGTTGGCGACCAAGGAGGTGGGAGGACGTCCCAAGGTAGACTGAAACTAACCCTAGGTCGTACAAGGCCCATGGGCCCATGTGGAGGTAATGCCACACCTTTGGAGTTGTAGTTTGACTCGGATTTTGCTGGAGCGTCACATTGTTTCGTCAATATCTCAACACTACAGAAGAATTTGAAGGCGAATTCAATTGGGTTGTAAAGAGCACAAAATCTACTTTCTAACAAAAAAAATCACCCAATTTGGAGTCCGGATGAAAGAGATCTTGGCGTTTTGAGTCAGGTATGTCTATGTAGTCCTAATCTGAGTCCAGAACATGAGAGACTTGGACTCTATCTTCTCTTGGCCCAAAAGTGACGTGAGAGGACTTTTTGAACAACACCTAAACTTCAATTTTCCCATATCTTCATATGTGGATTGTACAAATGTCTCAAAGACCTGCAATTAGACATGGCACAAAAGTCTATGAAGTATTTTTTGTCCTGGATAACATAAATAAATTATTGCATAGCTTGGATTAGAAATAACCTCAGAAATATGCATGTATGCAATATTTTTGGTCTTATCCAAGGTATTCATGTCCTCATCATCCTCCCCTTCTTGGAAACAAAGCCGTCCTTGGCGTTGCTTAATCTGAAATGTGACTAACAAAAGAGACAAGGTGTACATGTTGTATATGTATATGTGATCCATTTTTTACTTCCCTTGGTTTTTGTACATATGACACATGTATACATGAGTAACTTTCATTGTTCATAAAATATAAAGCCAATATATTATCAAAAGAAGTAGAAGCCATGAAAATATTGCAACTCAGTTTGCATATACACTACCAAAAAACTACTTTCGTGATGATACGTGTTTGTCACAGTAGGTCACGTTTTCTGTCATGCATGTACATCCATGACGATTTTATGACAGAATCAAGATAGTCATACATGTGCTGTCATAGAAGTGTTCCATGACAATACTGGAATTATCATCACGGAAGTGTCCAGTTCCATGACGATAAATGACACATCATAGAAGTGCTTTCGTTAAGGGTAACCAACATGTGGCATCCACCATAACGGGTTGCCGTTAAGCTAACGGGTCCAGTTTTGGATCCTATAACTCGTTGACAGCAACGACCAATGGCGATTTTCCACGTGTAAAATTATCATTGGCTACAAGAACCACGTGTCAGCTAAGCTTTGGGACAAATGTCAATCGTCCAATGGATAGGAGGCGCCTATGGTACGTCGACACGTGGCAAGGCCCGACATTGGTGCATTTATGTTAAAAAGGCGGACCCAACAATAATTAGCGGGCTGGCCCATTAAGGCCTACTTGCAGATGGCCCATTCATAATTAAGGCCCATTGGAATAGTGTCAAATCGGTTCTTCAACGGCCCGTACTAAATTTCTGATCATTGCAGCCCATGATCACTTCTCGCCTGTTAACAGTTTGGTAAGTATTTGGGCCAAATTACGGCCGGGTGAGTTTCCGGCCTGTTAAAGGTCCTTCTATAATTGGGCCCATTTATTGCCTGATGAAACTTTCGTCCCATAAAATACCATCAAGGAATTGGGCCATATTCGGCCTGGTTTGACATTCGGCATGTCAGCTCCCTACTGTAGATTAGGGCCACTTCCAGCCTATTGCGTTTTTTGGCCAGCTAACGGGTCGTTCTGATTCTGGGCCATTATAAACATTAGAATTATTTGGAAGGATTAACCCATGATTCAGGTGGGCCGTATCCAGCCTGTGTTAGCTTTCGGCCAAGTAAGGGCCCATAAATTCTTGGGCTCCTTTCTTGCTGTTGATTACTTACGGTCCATTACTGGCTTGTTCTTCCGGCCTATTAACATGCTGGCCTGACACCAACTTGGCCCACAAATTGATGGATCCTACAGCCCATAGGAGGCACATTGATCCTACGGCCCGTAGGTGGCCCATTGATCCTACGGTCTGTTGGAGGCCCATTGATCCTACGACTCATAGATTGCCGATGGTTACCACAATTTCTATGTGGCCCATGGTTGTTGCAAACATTAGCAAACCGCAGAAAAAGAAGACGAGGGAAATAATTAAGCAAGCAACTAACACTAGGCTATTAATGCGGTTGCACAGATTACATCCACTAGGCATCAAAGTTTGCCATCTATGTAAATATAGGAAACACCGTACACTATACCAAAATTGGCTTGCTATTTTCTTCAGTCGGTCGCTGCCCGTAGAGAACAAATGTTGTATCACAACAAAACAAATTACATCCATATAACAAAAGGATGGTTGGCATAAAAGTTAACAGTCTCGCAGATAAATGCACCATCAGAAGTTCAGAAGCTCAGTTTATTTGACTTTACCGTTACATTTTCATGTTGTGATGTCTGATGGAGCACCATAACCTTCGCCTTCGTTTCTCCTAGACTCCTGAACAACATAGCAAATCTCTGATAGTCTGGTTTCAAAACAATGCATATCTTGACGACATCGAACAATGGTTGTCCTTGTTTCACAAAGGGTCTCTGTTAGGGATTGGACTTGTGTCTGGAGCACATATATCATTGTTTTGAGCTTGCATATCTTGATCATGAGGCATTTTTGGACAAAGTTGCCTTAACAACCAACCCAGTATTACGTAGGAAGGTGATTTTGGCACTATTAGTAGACAGATACAGAGCCACTTCAATAAGAGGTGACACTGCGGTTATGGTTGCGTCATCACCTTCAGGAAGAGGCAGTTCCACCATTTTCTCCATAGCTTGCTGAAAAGTTGAGTTTGTACATTAGTAGTACCAGAATAGAAGTTATTGAGGAGGTATCAATACCAAATAGAATAGCTTTGGTCTATATACACAACTTATTTTGGTGAAGCCGTGTAAAATAGTAGTTGTATTTTACTGGAAAGTACATAATAAAACCAGGTTCCAAACATATGACCATGTACCATCACTACTGTAGGATGCTGCTAACGCGACACTACAATGAGAGATCCTTTGGCGAAACTGTGTGAAATGCATTAATCACAAACGGTGATGTAAAATAACTGTAAAAAAAGATGCAAAACGTTTGTGATGAAGGATACATCAAACACGGTCCAGATTTTAGTTCCGTGTGCGATGCCGGGCATACAGTTAAGTTCAATTAACTATTTGCAATGAGGCAGAACAAAAGAAACGGGCAGGAAGATGAAGGCGTGTGCGATATACGACATACAGTTCACTCAGGTAACCTGTTTGTGATGAGGCGGAACAACAAAAACGTACAGCCAGATGAAGGTGTGTGAGATATACGACATACATGTCATTCGGATGAACTATTTGCGTTGAGCCAAGAGAACAGAAACGTTTCAACTTAACAAGATATGTGTGATATGCGGCAAACATGTCTGTAATTGGAAACATATGGGAAGACCAATAACAACACAGACGATTCCAGTTAACAAGCCATGTGTGTTGTGAGCAAACGATTGCTGGTATACAATTTTGAGTGATTGATGAAAATATCACCGACGGGTTGTGATTTTCTTTGTCCACACAACATCTACGCTCTATCTACCGAGCATCAACATATATACTTAAAAAGACAGCATTGCATAACCAAATTAAGCATACAATTACAGAAGTGACTACACACATAACATTTCCACACACCAAAGTAAGCAATTACATGCATACTAAACTAGGAGAAACGAGGATCTAATCGTCTACTTCTTGTCGCGACAACGCTTGCCATTGCTCTGCTTCTGGCTAGGACCCTGACCGTTTTGGGGAAGGAGGCACTTCCTCATGTCAATGATCTGCCTGACATGTCGTAGCTCATGTATGCGTCCTTGGCCGCGTACACGATGTGAGCTTTGTCGAGTTTCTCCATCCAGGCTGGATGCTAGGCATGCTTGTCCTTGTTGCAGGAATCCTTCATGTCTCTGTAGTAGGGATCGATCATGGCCGCGACGAGGTGAACTAGTGAGTCCTTCTCATGCTCCTTGCTGCCCCACATCTTGTATTGGTCATGGATGTCAACAAGATTCTAGCGGGAGATGCCCGAATTCTTGAGCACCTTTACATCATTGGTGATGTCCACCATAGCGAACATGTAGTGGGGGCTATTGTCAAACCTGGCGAAACGCTCACAAGGCCTTGTGGCCAGGAAGTAGTGGTAGACAAGGACGTGGTTGCGCACACACATTTGGGTGACGACGACCTTGGGACGAGACCCGGCATGAGCGCGGGTGTACTCTCAGTCAAACCCGACTACCTTGTACTTCTCCTCGGCAAGCAACAACTCCATGATGTGGATGGAGTGCTCTACCTAGACCGGGTTGTTGGTGTACACCACCGAGAGCTCCGTGAACCTTCTATGGGTGTCCACAACGGCATGCATGGTGAACTGCTGCTCGTCGTCGGCAACCACTAGGAGTGCCATTGGAGCCGCACAGGATACCCTCTAAGAATTTGTTGTGGTGGGTGTGCTTCTTGCAATGGTGGGGCACGATCGAAAGGTTGAAGAGACACAAGGGTTAAATGGCCGCTATAATAAATGGGGGCTAGCCGGCCGGTAATCGTCACATCTTGTCAAGGCATTCATCGCAGAGGATTCCAGTGCACACTTGACAACGCCATACCGCATGCATTTCATTTAACCATGCGTGGGCTCGAAGAGGCGCCAAATGTATCATCGGTGAGCCTGTTCCTGCGCTATCCCGCAATTTACAGCGCAAGCTTTCCGCCCGGCTAGCTTGGCCCCGCGTCCACTAGAAGAGGGACAAATCGTGGGCGTTTATTGGCAAAAAGCTTTGTAAAAACGAAGTTTGTGGAATGATGTCAGTCATAAGTTTACCCGTGGGTGATGAGGTCAAAGTTACACAGAAGGGTGATAATGGACACTCGAGGGCGATAATTAATTCTGCGCTCTACACGTGTAATGCCCCAGATGTAACACTTTCCAAATATGGCAATATATGAAACTTCGACTTTATCAATTCCTTTCCGGGCTCTTCTTTCATTTCGGTTTCTTCGTTTTGTCGTGTGCGTCTGTGCATTTCATCCATGTCATGTTGTCATGTGCATTGCATTGCATTTGTGTTGTCACTTGCACCCGGTCCCACTCGCCTCTTCCCGTTGTCCGTTTTGAGTTCCGACGCTCACACACGTGCCCGTGATATCCCCGAGTCCTTCTTTCGTGTGTGGCCGTGTAACGTTCCCGGAATGACGTGAGACTTGTCGTGCGATGTTGTTTTGGTACGTGTAGGCCGCCTGTCAAGTTTCGTCGCGTTTGGAGTTCGTTTGGTACTCCAACGGTTAATCTAGTGGGCTAAAAGAACCTCTTCTTTGAGGCCCAAGACCCCCTCCACAACAGCCCACTAACCCAGCACATCGCGTGGCCGAAAACCGCTCCCCATTTGGAGTCTCCTAGCTCCTAGTGCCTATAAATTAGCCCCCATGTCCATTTTTTTGTCCAAACCCTAGTCTCCTACCTCCTCCAGCCCCGCCTCGGAATCCGCGCCGGGCGGACATGTCCTACCCGGGCCGGACAGACCGCGCCGCCGCCGTCAGCCAGTCAGCGACTGCCACGTGGCCGTCTGCCTCCTCCCGCCGCCGTGGCACGCGGGGCACGAATCGGGCCCGCGCGAGCCCAGACGCCGCCACCTCGTCTGCTTCGCCTCCGATCCTCCCCGCCGCCGTCGTCCCGCTCCCCGCCACCGGGATCCCGATCCAGCGCCGTGGAATGCCCGCCGCCGCCCGGTTCCTCGCCTTCCCGCGCCGACCGGCCATCGACCGCCGCGCCGCGCCTCCTCGCCGCCGGCCGGTGCCCGCTCCGGCCACCGCCGCCCCGGTCGCCCCCGCAGCCGGCCGGCCCCGCCGCCTCTCCGCCCCGGCCGCCTCGTCGCCGGCCGCTCCGGCCGCCGGATCCGCCGGGCCTCCCGCGCGCCAGATCCTCTCGGGTCGCCGCCAGCCGATGAACCCTAACGGGCACGATCCGGTCCGACCCGACCCGATCCGCCCCGTTGACCTGATCCGCGAGGTTGCTACCATTTTTTACTATGTCCTATGGATTTTTGCTTATTTTGTTGCATATTGTGATGGCTGTATCTTTTATTGTGCTTGTCCCAATTGTGCATATGATATGTCAAAATGATCATGGTGATATGCTCTACGTTTTGTTCCATTGTGTCATGCCTGTTTCAGTCCATCAAGAGGTCCTAATCTGTGTTGCAAGAGTGCTACTTGCTATAAACTGCTGCTACTTGTTATTTTCATGCCATGTTTGAGATGTGATAACTTGGTGCATGTTTATCCAAATGAAGCAAATGATATGTCAAAATGTTAGTTGTGAGATGCTCTACATGATGGTTGTTGTAGCATGCATGTTAGGGTTCATATTGCCATGTTAATCTCTGTTGCAAAAGTGCATGTGGCTGTTAAGTTTTGTAACATGTTTTGAGATGCTGATTTGAAGAGCTCGTTGCTATTGATGTGTTTGTCCCCATGTCACATGTTAATATGTTTTAGTATCTCCATCATGTGGTCTTTGCTGTGGTGCAAACCATTTTCCATGATATGCCTTGAGGTGACTTAAATATGCTTGCAAACATGCCATGCCAACATAACTGTTTTATACTTGGTGAAATTTCTACTAAGTCTGGAATCTGTCATATCCTGATGCTATGTTTGCTTGATGCCCTAGGCAAATCCATGCTAGTTTTGGAGTGGCCAATGATCATTCCTTGTTGTACATGTTATTGTCTATCCATCCATGCCCTCACTTGCACTTTTGGATTGCTGTAGATTATTTATTTCTTGCTCCCAAGTTACTATAAATTGTAACTGTCAGGTTTTTAACGTCATGATCAAAATGTTGTAGCTTGTTTCTATTGATCCATGCCTCCTATGGAGATGCTCCAATTGAGTTGTTTGCTGTAGGATATGTCTACTTCATGTCCATGCTTATTGTCATCATGTTTGGGTGCTGTAGAGTATATATTTCTTGCTCCAAAGTTGCTATGTGGCTGTTAATTTCAGCTTTGCATTGAATCTTGTTTCATGTGTATGTGTTGAACCGTTGCTCCGTTTTGAGCGTGTCCTACATTAAACTTGTGTGATTTTGCATGTAGAATCATAATATCATGTTTTTAACATGTCTGGAGTGTGTTTGCTTGATGTTTGGGTGCATCTTTCACCGTTGCCATGTTTGTCTTGTTTTGCTCATATCTTCTAGACCGTAGCTCCGTTTTAAACAAACTTTATATGAAACTTGACTATAATTTCGTGTATATCATGATGGTGCATGTTAACTTGCTGTTTAACAACTTTAACTTAAGGTTTGTTCAGATCTGGACCATTTTTAACATATGCATATGAGAACTTACCAGATTTTCTTTATGTGGATTTCGGCCTCATTTAAACTTTTGTCTTGTGTTGTTCTTGTGTGCTTCATCCCTTGACATGTATTGCATCATACATGCATCATACGTGCATCACGTTGATTGTGCATTGCACCTTGTTTGATTTCGTGCCTCGTTGTGTTCTTATGTTGAGTAGAGCCGGGAGCCGAGACCGAGAACGAGAACGAGGTTACTATCGAGGTTGACTACGAGGAGCCGTCTTACGATCCCATCGACCACTCGACATACAAGATGACCTGACCCAGATATCATTACTATCTTTGCCTATTGCTAGATGTCTCGCTCTTTAGCTTATTGCCTCGATGCCCATGTTTGTTTGTCAGCTCCTATTGTAACCATGAATCTTTCTAACCACCCATCCTAGCAAACCTTTGTTGGGCTACGTAAGCTTCGCCCAGCCCCTGTTATAGCATTGCTAGTTGCAGGAGAAGATTTGAATATTCTTGCTTCATGTTGAAGTTATTATTGGGATATCACACTATATAAACTCTTAAACTAAATCATCTATATATTGGTAATGGGTGGAAGGCTAAGCCTCTTGCTTGGTGATTTGTTCCACTCATGCCACCCTAGGAACCGTATAAACCGGTGTTATGTTCCTTGATTTTGCGTTCCTCACACGGTTGGGGTTATGGGACCCCCTCGATAAACCGCTTAGCGCTAAGGCTTTTCCAGCAAGTCCCAACATTGGTTCTACATTTGCCTAAACAACTAAAACTTGCATAGGGAGTTATAAACCCTCTTCTTAATCAACAACCCGGGCCAGTGCTCCACATGAGTGTTGGTCCAAACTGGGGAGTCTGCGGGGCCACCTCGAGGAAACTCAAGGGCTGGTAAAAACCTATAGAATCGCCCATCAGGTCGTGCCCTGAGACGAGATACGCGCGGCTACTATAAGGGTGTCGGCACGCCGGGAGGATTTGCTGGATTAGTCTTACCTTAGTCGGAATATCTTGAGCACGGGATTCCGAGAATACTCGGGCCTTCCCACCTTGGAGTTGAGACTCCGCGGATCGTGATCTTGTAATGGGCTAAGTTGGGACACCCCTGCACGGTTTTGAATTTTCGAAAGCCGTGCCCACAGTTATGTGGCGGATGGGAATTTGTTAATATCTGGTTGTAGAAAACTTGACACCATGTTCAGAACACACTACCCGCGTGAGTAATCGTGAAGGTCATTTTCCGAAAGGGGTTCATGAAGTGAACACGGTGGGGGTATGATTGACGTGCTTAGATAGGATCACTTCGTGATCACTTTGACGCTCGTGGCACTTCTCTTCTTGCTCTCAACACGTAAGCTAGTGCTAGTGCAGCTGCAACCTTTATCTTTCTTCAGCCTTGTTTCACACCCAAGGCTTAGATAGTTTTGCTACCCGGGAACGGGATTGATGAGTCCTCCGTGGCTCACAGATTCTACACAAGACCAGATGCAGGTACCATGGTGAACTACTCAGGTGATGGCACGGAGCTGTATTGGGAGTTCGATGAAGAACGTAGTTGATACTATGTGCACTATCCCGATGATCAGTAGTGGTTTCTACTAGGGGAGATTCGGACCTTGTGGCTTTATGTATTTGGTATCTTTCTTTTGGATCTTCGTCCGTAGTCGGACTGTGATGTTATTTGGATGATGATTTTCTTATGTAATGTATTGTGTGACGTGGCGAGTGTAAGCCAACTATCCTTTTGCAATTTCATCCGTATTTTTACATGAGTCGTGCAAAGATACCATACTTGAGATCATTCTAGTATGGGCTTATACCTTTAAGTCATGCCTCGACACGTAGGAGGTATAACCCCATACTGGGCATTACAAGTTGGTATTCAGAGCCTTCTCCGACCTAGAAGCACCGACTGATTGATCGAATCGTTGACGGTTGAGTCTAGGCACACACTTGAAAATGTTTTGAGTCATATATATCGGAGAGTGGGATTTCTTTTGCTGCTCATCTCTTTTCACTCTGGTGAGGACTCCTGACGATTACTCTTGTCTCTTCTATTCTCAAAATTCACCAAAATATTTTTTAGGATCACGCGGGTATTGTTTGGATTGTTCCGATGTCTTTGTGACGAGAACATTGTTCTCGATGCTTCCTGTCATTTAGGGGTTGTGGCAGTTTCCCGGGGAGTTGAGCTCCGAGGTGTTGTCGTCACAAATATATCGCAGCAGTTCTGGAATACTTAAGACGGCCGACATAAAAAACTCTCCTATGCGGTTAGTGGCAAGATAACCCAGTACTAGGGAGGTAGTTCGGGAGTATTGCCATAGCTTGTATAGCAGATGCGTTTCGAAGGTCCGAGGTAAACAGTTTCTGGAAATAACTGGTTATGTGTTAAAGGATGGATACAGCTGGATGTAGGATTAGAGTTGAGTGCGCGATGCTTCCCCTATATCCCCAACACCTGATTGCATAACTGGAAACTTTCGGAAATTAATAGGCGGGTTCATCTAGTAGTTCGTAGGCATTCTTCCAACGAATGCATGATATGGAGTTCGGGGTTCTACATTGACTGAAGTGGTTTTATGGGCGTTGTACCGATCGGGAGTTGCATCTTAAAGGGTCCTTGGCTATGCTGATCCGGGGATCGCAAAACCCTTTTGTAACACGTTCCATAAGCTTTCAGCACGAATATGTCGAACGAAGCTTCTATCTTTTATTTATTTTATCTACTCCTTGTTGTTTTTATTTACCTTTTGTTCTCCCAAGTGGCTTCTCAAGAAGATTGTTGTTACCATTAAACTGTGGATTACATTCGTTCATTTTTGTTCGAATGTTCTTGTGAAGACCTATGTTGCAATTTCTAGCCGTTGATTCAGCTTATATATCTTTCTCAATCAATGGCTAATAGTTGTCATCTCATGCAGGATGGCTCCTGAAAGGGTTCCTAACGCTAACCCAGAGGGTGAAGAAGTTCCTGATCGTCCTCCTTCCCCTCCTCCTCCGTCTGATGCCTGGAGAGCAATTATGCAAACGACGAACCAGAACACCCAGATGCTTATGCAAATGATGCAGAACATTCAAGCAAATCAAGCAAATCAAGGTGCTCATGGGAACCAAGGCCAAGGCAATTTGTTCAACCAACCTCACTTTGCTACACTCAACCAGTTTCTGGCAAACCAACCGAAGGCATTCAGTTACTGTGTGGACCCTCTAGGTGCTGAAGACTGGATAACAGATATCAAGAAGCATTTCGAGTGCAGTAACGTGAGACCTGAGGACTATGTGAAGTTTGCCGCCTTCCAACTCAAGGACCAAGCCGCTGATTGGTGCCAGCAGTACAAAGACTCCAGAGAAGGGCGTGAAATCTCGTGGACTGACGTCTGCAAGGATTTTCGTTCTCACCACATTCCAACAAGTGTCATCGAAGGTATGCGTGAGCAATTCCGCAACCTGAAGCAGGGCTCAATGGCTGTTTATCAATACAACGTCAAGTTCCAGAACCTTGCCCGCTATGCCAAGAAAGACATCCCAGATGCCAAGAGCAAGATTTATCAGTTTCGTGGTGGTCTGAAGGATGAACTCCAACTAGCTCTCACCTTGTTCGAGCCTGATGAATTTGATCAATTCTATAACATGGAACTTAAGCAAGAGGCAGCCCAGCTCAAGATGGAAGCTTCCAAAAAGAGGATCAGAGATGCTGTTCACTCCTCCTCTTCTTCCCAAGTGGTTGCAAAGTAGCAGAAGTTTTGGCTTCCACCTCCTCTAGTGATCCGACCTCCCAACAACAACAACAAGCATTCTGGTGGCCATGGTTTCTCCCACCCACCCAACCCAAGCAATCAGTCAAAGAATCATTTTCAAGCTTCGAAGTCAAGTGCTCCTTATCACCGTCCTCTCTCAGAAGTGGTTTGCAACAAGGGCACTAAGAATAGTCATTACGCTAACAAGTGCCCCAACCCAAGGCGCCTTCCGCCTCCTCCACCTGTCAGCACTGCTATTGTCAAGCATAACCCAAAGGCAGCAAGAGTGAATCTGATGAATGCAGCTCAAGCATAGAATTCTTCAGATGTGATACTTGGTGACCTTCCAGTTAACTCTATTCCTACAAAAGTGTTGTTTGATTCAGGTGCATCATGTTCCTTCATGTCATATCCATTTGCATCTAAGCACGATGTTATCACCAAGAATCTACCCAAAAAGTTGCAAGTTACTTCTCCGGGAAAACTAATGACTTCTAGTGTGTATGCTCCGGATGTATCTATTCGCATGGGTGATTACCGCTTTCTCGCTTCTCTGGTTGTTCTCGGCAACTCCGACATTGATCTTATTCTCGGGATGGATTGGCTTTCCCAGCATGATGCTCACATTGATTGTGCAAATAAGGAAGTCAAGATTACACATTCCGATGAAGACGTGATTATTTTCACCTCTCGAGATAACACAATCAGGCTATTCTCTCTCAATGATAAGGGCGAGATTAATGCCATCTCTCAAATTCCGGTGGTCAATGAGTATGAAGATGTTTTCCCTGAAGAGCTTCCAGGCATGCCTCCGCATCGTCAAGTTGAATTCGTCATTGAACTCGAGCCCAGTACCGAGCCAGCATGCCGGCGTCCGTACAAGCTTTCCCCTGATGAGTTGAAGGAGCTGAAGAAACAACTCGATGAGCAAGAGCGTATGGGTCTAATCAGGCCTAGCACTTCTCCTTGGGGCTGTGGTGTTCTATTTTTCAAGAAGAAGGATGGCATGGAGCGCCGTTGCGTCGATTACCGGCCATTGAACAAGAAGACAATAAAGAACAAGTATTTGCTCCCCAACATCAATGAATTGTTCGAGCAGCTCAAAGGAGCAAAAGTGTTCTCAAAGCTCGATCTCCGGATGGGTTATCACCAGATCCGTATCCGCGAAGAAGATATTCACAAGACTACATTCAGAACAAGCTACGGCTCCTATGAATACACAGTCATGTCTTTTGGCCTCGCTAATGCTCCACCCACCTTCTCGAGAATGATGCACTACATATTCAACCCCTACACCAACGAATTTGTGCTCGTCTCTCTGGATGACATCTTGGTATTCTCCAAGAATGAAGATGATCATGAAAAGCACCTCCGTTTGGTTCTCGACAGACTCCGTGAATATAAGTTCTAAGCCAAGTTCTCCAAGTGCGAATTCTGGCTCGATAAGGTCTTGTATCTTGGCCATATCATCTCTGCTGAGGGTATCTCTGTCAACCCCGAGAAAGTTGAAGCAATTGTCAACTGGGAACCCCCTCAGAACGTCAAGCAACTCCGAAGCTTCCTTGGTCTCGCTAGCTATTGCAGAAGGTTCATTGAGAACTTCTCCAAGTTTTCCAAGCCTCTCTCCAACTTGCTGGAGAAGAATGTCAAGTACAACTGGTCTCCGGATTGTGATGTGGCATTCAAAACACTCAAAGAAAAGCTCATCTCTGCTCCGGTTCTTACTCCTCCGGATGAGTCCAAGCCCTACGAAGTATTATGTGATGCTTCTCTTCAAGGACTTGGTGGTTTTCTAATGCAAGACAAGAAAATTGTGGCATACACTTCTCGTCAATTGAAGCCAAATGAGAAGAACTACCCCACACATGATCTCGAGCTAGCAGCAGTGGTACATGCCTTGATCACATGGAGACACCTTCTGTTGGGCAGAAAAGTGGACATCTTCACCGATCACAAGAGCTTGAAGTACATCTTCACACAGCCGAACCTAAACCTTCGCCAGACTCGTTGGGTTGAGATGATCCAAGAGTATGATCCAAACATCGAATACACACCTGGCAAGGCCAATGTCATTGCAGATGCCTTGAGCAGAAAGGCATATTGCAATAGTCTCCTTATCAAGCCGTTTCACCCCGAGCTTTGCGAAGCATTCAAGAAGCTCAACCTCCAAGTTGTTCCGCAAGGCCAAATCTTCAAGTTGCTCCTACCTTGGAGGATCAGATCCGTGAGGCCCAACTCAGTGATGCTATGGTGCAGAAAGTGAAACATGGTATTGCAAAGGGTACTCCCAAATACAAGTGCTATCGCGTAGATGAGAAAGACACCTTGTTCTTTGAGGATAGACTTGTGGTTCCCAAGGGTGATCTCAGGAAGCTCATAATGAACGAAGCACATGACTCCCTCCTCTCAATTCATCCCAAAAGTTCCAAGATGTACCAAGATCTCAAGCAATCTTACTGGTGGACACGCATGAAAAGGGAGATTGCCCAATTCGTGAATGAATGTGATGTCTGCAGAAGATGAAGGCAGAGCATCAACATCCAGCCGGTCTCCTCCAACCTCTTCCTATTCCCGAGTGGAAATTCGACCGCATTGAAATGGATTTCGTCACTGGGTTTCCCAAGTCCAAGAAGGGGAATGATGCTATCTTTGTGGTGATTGACAAGCTAACCAAAGTAGCTCACTTCCTTCCAGTCAAAGAATCCATCAATGCAGCTCAGCTGGCAGAATTGTACACTTCCAGAATTGTGTCGTTACATGGCATTCCTCAAGTTATCTCCTCAGACCGTGGAAGTTTGTTCACATCCAAGTTCTGGGACTCCTTCCAGTCAGCCATGGGCACTAAGATCCGTTTCCGCATTGCGTTTCACCCCCAGAGTAGTGTTCAAGTCGAAAGAGTGAACCAGATCCTCGAAGACATGCTCAGAGCTTGTGTCATCTCTTTCGGCATGAAGTGGGAAGATTGCCTTGCATTTGCCGAGTTCCCTTACAACAATAGTTTCCATGCAAGTGCCGGCAAAGCTCCGTTTGAAATCCTCTATGGCAGAAAGTGCCGTACTCCTCGCAACTGGTCCGACACTGGTGAACGTCAACTTCTTGGCAATGACTTGATCTCAGAAGGTGAAGAAATGTGCAAAGTCATACGTGAATATCTCAAGGCCGCTCAGTCGCGTCAAAAGAGCTACTATGATGGCTAGCATCGTGATTTGGCCTTCAACATTGGGGATCATGTCTATCTCCGTGTCTCTCCTATGAAAGGCACCAAAAGATTCGGTATCAAAGGCAAGCTTGCTCCTAGATACGTGGGCCCTTTCAAGATCCTTGGCAAAAGAGGCGATCTAGCCTACCAACTCGAGCTTCCATCCAACTTTGCAAATGTTCATGATGTGTTTCACGTCTCCCAACTCCGCAAGTGCTTCAAGACACCTGAACGCACTATTCCGTTTGAGGAGATTGATCTTCAACAAGACTTGTCTTACCGTGAGAACCCCGTTGCTATTCTTGAAGAAACCGAGCGCAAGACGCGCAACAAGTCAATCAAGTTCTTGAAAGTCAAGTGGTCACACCATACCGACCGAGAAGCTACGTGGGAACGAGAGGATCACCTTCGTTTCGAGTACCCTTCCTTCTTCCAGTCCTAGATCTTGGGATGGGATCTTTTCGTAGTAGAGAAGAGTTTGTAATGCCCCAGATGTAACACTTTCCAAATATGGCAATATATGAAACTTCGACTTCATCAATTCCTTTTCGGGCTCTTCTTTAATTTCGGGTTTCTTCGTTTTGTCGTGTGCGTGTGTGCATTTCATCCATGTCATGTTGTCATGTGCATTGCATTGCATTTGTGTTGTCACTTGCACCCGGTCCCACTCGTCTCTTCCCGTTGTCCGTTTCGAGTTCCGACGCTCACACACGTGCCCGTGGCATCCCCGAGTCCTTCTTTCGTGTGTGGCCGTGTAACGTTCCCGGAATTACGTGAGACTTGTCGTGCGATGTTGTTTTGGTACGTGTAGGCCGCCTGTCAAGTTTCATCGCGTTTGGAGTTCGTTTGGTACTCCAAAGGTTAACCTAGTGGGCTAAAAGAACCTCTTCTTTGAGGCCCAACACCCCCTCCACAACAGCCCACTAACCTAGCACAACCCTTCCCATCATCTCGGTCGTCGAATTGTGATCGCGTGGCCGAAAACCGCTCCCTATTTGGAGTCTCCTAGCTCCTTGTGCCTATAAATTAGACCACATGTCCATTTTTTCGTCCAAACCCTAGTCTCCTTCCTCCTCCAGCCCCACCTCGGAATCCGCGCCGGGCGGACGTTTCCGACCCGGGCCGGATAGATCGCGCTGCCGCCCTCAGCCAGTCATCGACTGCCACGTGACCGTCCGCCTCCTCCCGCCGCCGCGGCCCGCGGGGCCTGAATCAGGCCCCGCGAGCCCAGCCGCCGCCGCCTCGTCTACTTCGCCTCCGATCCTCCCCACCGCCGTCGTCCCGCTCCCCATCGCCGGGATCTCGCCCCGCCGCCGTGGAACGCCCGCCGCCACCCGGTTCCACGCCGTCCCGCGCCGCCCGGCCACCGACCGCCGCGCCGCGCCTCCTCGCCGCCGGCCGGTGCCCACTCCGGCCACCGCCGCCGAGGTCGCCCTCGCAGCTGGCCGGCCCCGCCGCCTCTCCGCCCCGGCCGCCTCGCCGTCGGAGCTGCCGGGCCTCCAAAGCGCCAGATCCGATTGGGTCGCCGCCAGCCGATCAACCCTAACGGGCCGGATCCGGTCCGACCCGACCCGATCCGCCCCGTTGACCCGATCCGCGAGGTTGCTACCTTTTTTTTACCAAGTCCTATGGATGTACCTTTTATTGTGCTTGTCCAAATTGTGCATATGATATGTCAAAATGATCGTGGTGATGTGCTCTACGTTTTGTTCCATTGTGTCATGCTTTTTTGAGTCCATCTAGAGGTCCTAATATTTGTTGCAAGAGTGCTACTTGCTATAAACCGCTGCTACTTGTTATTTTCATGCCATGTTTGAGATGTGATAACTTGGTGCATGTTTATCCAAATGAAGCAAATGATATGTCAAAATGTTCGTTGTGAGATGCTCTACATGATGGTTTCTGTAGCATGCATGTTAGGGTTCATATTGCCTTGTTAATCTCTGTTGTAGAAGTGCATGTGGCTGTTAAGTTTTGTAACATGTTATGAGATGCTGATTTGAAGTGCTCGTTGCTATTGATGTGTTTGTCCCCATGTCACATGTTAATATGTTTTAGAATCTACATTATGTGGTCTTTGCTATGGTGCAAACCATTTTCCATGATATGGCTTGAGGTGACTTAAACATGCTTGCAAACATACTATGCCAACATAACTGTTTTATACTTAGTGAAATTTCTACTAAGTCTGGAATCTGTCATATCCTAATGCTATGTTTGCTTGATGCCCTAGGCAAATCAATGCTAGTTTTCGAGTGGCCAATGATCATTCCTTGTTGTACATGTTATTGTATATCCATCCATGCCCTCACTTGCACTTTTGGATTGTTGTAGATTATTTATTTCTTGCTCCCAAGTTACTATAAATTATAACTGTCAGGTTTTTAACGTCATGATCAAAATGTTGTAGCTTGTTGCTATTGATCCAGGCCTCCTATGAAGATGCTCCAATGGAGTTGTTTGCTGTAGGATATGTCTACTTCATGTCCATGCTTATTGCCATCATGTTTGGGTGCTGTAGAGTATATATTTCTTGCTCCAAAGTTGCTATGTGACTGTTAATTTCAGCTTTGCATTGCTTCTTGTTTCATTTGTATGTGTTGAACCGTTGCTCCGTTTTGAGCGTGTCCTACATGAAACTTGTGTGATTTTGCATGTAGAATCATAATATCATGTTGTTAAAATGTTTGGAGTGTATTTGCTTGATGTTTGGGTGCATCTTGCACCGTTGCCATGTTTGTCTTGTTTTGCTCATATCTTCTAGACCGTAGCTCCATTTTAAACAAACTTTATATGAAACTTGACTAGAATTTCGTGTAGATCCTCATGGTGCATGTTAACTTGCTGTTTAACAACTTTAACTTAAGGTTTGTTTAGATCTGGACCATTTTCAACATATGCATATGAGGACTTACCGGATTTGCTTTATGTGGATTCCGGCCTCATTTAAACTTGTTGTCTTGTGTTGTTCTTGTGTGCTTCATCCCTTGACATGTATTGCATCATACATGCATCATACGTGCAACATGTTGATTGTGCATTGCACCTTGTTTGATTTCGTGCCTCGTTGTGTTCTTATGTTGAGTAGAGCCGGGAGGTGAGACTGAGAACGAGAACGAGGTTACTACTGAGGTTGAGTACGAGGAGCCGTCTTACGATCCCATCGATGACTCGACAGGAAAGATGACCTGACCCAGATATCATTACTATCTTTGCCTATTGCTAGATGTCTCGCTCTTTAGCTTATTGCCTCGATGCCCATGTTTGTTTGTCAGCCTCCTATTGTAACCATCAATCTGTCTAACCACCCATCCTAGCAAACCTTTGTTTGGCTACGTAAGCTTCGCTCAGTCCCTCTTATAGCATTGCTAGTTGCAGGAGAAGATTTGAAGATTCTTGCTTCATGTTGAAGATTTTGTTGGGATATCACACTATATAAACTCTTAAACTAAATCATCTATATATTGGTAATGGGTGGAATGCTAAGCCTCTTGCTTGGTGATTTGTTCCACTCATGCCACCCTAGGAACCGTATGAACCGGTGTTATGTTCCTTGATTTTGCGTTCCTCACACGGTTGGGGTTATGGGACCCCCTCGATAAACGGCTTAGCGCTAAGGCTTTTCTAGCAAGTCCCAACATTGGTTCTACATTTTCCTAAACAACTAAAACTTGCATAGGGAGTTATAAACCCTCTTCTTAATCAACAACCCGGGCCAGTGCTCCACATGAGTGTTGGTCCAAAATGGGGAGTCTACGGGGCCACCTCGAGGAAACTCAAGGGCTGGTAAAAACCTGTAGAATCGCCCATCCGGTCGTGGCCTGAGACGAGATACACACGGCTACTATCAGGGTGTCGGCACGCCGGGAGGATTTGCTGGATTAGTCATACCTTAGTCGGAATATCTTGAGCACGGGATTCCGAGAATACTCGAGCCTTCCCACCTTGGAGTTGAGACTCCGCGGATCGTTAGCTTGTAATGGGCTAAGTTGGGACACCCCTACAGGGTTTTGAACTTTCGAAAGCCGTGCCCGCGGTTATGTGGCAGATGGGAATTTGTTAATATCAGGTTGTAGAAAACTTGACACCATGTTCAGAACACACTACCCGCGTGAGTAACCGTGACGGTCATTTTTCGAAAGGGGTTCGGGAAGTGAACACGGTGGGGTTATGATTGGCGTGCTTAGATAGGATCACTTCGTGATCACATTGACGCTCGTGGCACTTCTCTTCTCGCGCTCAACACGTAAGCTAGTGCTAGTGCCGCTGCAACCTTTATCTTTCTTCAGCCTTGTTCCACACCCAAGGCTTAGATAGTTTTTCTACCCGGTAACGGGAATGCTGAGTCCTCTGTGGCTCACAGATTCTACACAACACTAGATGCAGGTACCATGGTGAACTACTCAGGTGACGGCACGGAGCTGTACTCGGAGTTCGATGAAGAACGTAGTCGATACTATGTGCACTACCCCGATGATCAGTAGTGGTTTCTACTAGGGGCGATTCGGACCTTGTGGCTTTATGTATTTGGTATCTTTCTTTTGGATCTTCGTCCGTAGTCGGACTGTGATGTTATTTGGATGATGATTTGCTTATGTAATGTATTGTGTGACGTGGCGAGTGTAAGCCAACTATCCTTTTGCAATTTCATCCGTATTTTTACATGAGTCGTGCAAAGATACCATACTTGAGATCATTCTAGTATGGGCTTATACCTTTAAGTCGTGCCTCGACACGTAGGAGGTATAACCCATACTGGGCATTACAACAGGGCACACGGTTGAAGGAAGTAGCTGTGTGCAATAATGTCGAAGATTGCAGTTGAGTTAGCTATACAGATCATGTGCTGTGAGATCGACAAGGTAAACAGATTCGAGAATGGTTAATAAAATCTAAAACCATTTCATAGTAAGGTCAAAATTGTGCTACCAATATACGAGTCTCATACGATGCCATTTCAACGATTGTACCACAAAAGCTCGAAATATTACAAGGTTCAAATTCCAGAGTTATATGGCTCAAATTAGAAGATTACAAGGTTCATACTGATATTAGAAATGAAATTCAGCTCATCAGATGCGAACACCCGCGCTGATCCGCTGTACATGGATATCAAAGATTTTCAAACTAATATTACCACTTCTAAGTCTGGTTTTGAAATCTCATAATTTTTGCAAAGGGGCCAACCACTGAGAAGTCATGCATGGGGTTCATACGATGATTTCGGATTACTCTGTCATGTGATGTTCCAAAATGAAATTCAACATTTTCAGAGCCTATTTCATTCTGCCGCAGGCGCCGACGCTGATCAACAAACCATTCATTTTTGTGAAATAAATGTAGGGCAAACCTCATTACCTTCAACACCCTTGCTCTGACAACAAAGAACCTGGCGAATATAATCTCTGGTACGGTCCCTCGGCAGGAGTTCAAAGTAATTTCTGAGAGATGCAGAACTAGGCATTCGACATGATTGTTATATTGTATCACATTATCCACCACTAGGCCTAATCTTATCCGCAATAGAAGAAAACATGTTAGTGCCTACATGTAGTTTTGAACAATACTACATGCCTATTTGGTTTGCAGGATTTGTAAAATGCACTAACATGCCATCTTCGATCTGACATGATTAACATGGGCATTTGATTACATTCTAGAAAAATGTAGCCTTCTTCACAAGAGGTTGGAGTGGATGAAAAGTTCCCAAAGAAAGCTAGTACAGGTGAATCCAAAGGAGAAATTCTTATGGATTGTAATCATATGGATCAAGCAACCAATATGGGGGGGGGACATATATGTACTGATATCCTCCAAAAGAATCCTTCCGAAATCGTAGTACATTGTCACTATAAACTTGGAAAAAGGTGTCACCAAATTGAACTTCCTTATGGTTATCATTTAACATGAAAGGAAGATCACCTCTGTATATAGCCTCTCCAGGCATGGAAAGCAACTCAGGAAACTGATAACTTGCTCCAGGTTGGGGCCGATAGATTCTAGTGCCAAGACCTTCACTGTGCGCAGTATCGGGGTCAAGCTTGTCGGAATCATTTTCTGGATGACAGACAAACAAACATCTCCCAAATTAGAAATAGTGTTAATTTGTAGAAGGAGAGGTAGGAGGCGGCTGTTGTACCTGAACGGGTGTGGATCCAATAACAAGTCCGGAGTATTTGTCAGATGAGTAACCCAGCACTATCAATTTTGGCGCAGAAATGACATTGATTCTTGTTGGACCTTCTTGATCAACTACAAGTAATCTATCAAGTGCAGGTGTGTCCTCAATGATCATATCATGCTACACATCTTGTGATGTCTTCCTGCCGCACCATCAACACACATAAATACTCCGGAGAGTCATGGAGGTGATGTGGAAGCTACTCAACCCATTGACCGCCTGAAGATGAAGGTACTCGAGTGCAGTACAGCCACAGAGCAGGCGCTCCATGTCATCGTTTGGGACACAGACGACGACGAGCTCGAGGTGCTTCAGTCGTGGTAGAATAAGAGCGGGCGTGTCATTAAGGGGGGATGGCAGTTCCTGAAGTTGGCGACGTGTAGTGTGGGCGCGAGGCGGAGCACGGATGTTGGCAGCGAGCGCATATGCCCATCATCGATAGTGAGCTCCTCAAGCTAGTCTAGGGCGGGGGAACAGAACTAGTCGTCAAGCTTGGCTCGGTCCTTGCCATTGGAACAAAACTTGCCCATTCTAAGGCCTATGGTTGGGCCAAGGTGACTGCCGAGGATCTTGGAGAACGCATCCAGGCTTTTGTGATAGCCATGGCAGAGCTCGTGGGTGTCAATGAGGTTGAGAAGGGTGGAGTTCCATAGGGGGCGCCACCGCTAGGGAAAGGACGGTTGTCCGCGCCCCATATTTGATTGGGAGGAGGGAGATGATGACTGTCAACATATCATCGAGGAGGCTGCTGATGAAGTGTAGGCCTGCTGGAGACACTTGTGGTTCTTGCTCGCCCCGCCTCCGCTTGTTGGCAGCCCCGTTCTCCACCTCTGGAGTCTCCTTGTCAGCGGCGCTTTCTGATAGAAGTGGGAGTACAGGGAATATTTAGTTAGAACAGGGCAATAGAAAAGTGTACTGGTAACTAGAAGTTATTAGGTAGGAATATAGTAAGAAAAGGGAATAACAATTGGTTGCTTAAATACTACACAATTCATTTGATATTGCTGGGTAAGTCAACATGCAGATACTTGAAAAGAAAACTTACTTCGAATAAAGTCTGGACGGATGATATCATCAGGGAAGTTAGCATATATCTCATGACCAGGCTTTTTTATGTGCAGTGCAATTTTAGTGCCAGCTTTCAGTACATAAAACTTAGAAATTTCTTTCCAAAGGCCAGTGCCAAAATAGGAGTAACCATGTTCATCAAATCTTACAGTAGCAACGATTGTAAATCCATGGTTCATGTTCAGTATGACATCCATGCGGTCTTGATTTATGTAAAGGGAAAGGTTGTGCACTACAGATTTTGTTGCATAGCAAGGGACACGCTGTAGAAAATGGTAGGATTGTTAAAGAAAATATGGTAACATGCAAATATAGACCCAAATTGAAAGGCCATACATCAGTTGAAATCGAAGGACAAAAATATATAATTAAATAGATAGGGTAAACATGATGTCATGGAAATATGAGACTAATCGAAAGAACAATACATCATTAATTTGCCTAATATAGAAAGATGACGGAAAAATCCCCTTTGATGTATATGATGCATATGGCACCTTTTATCCAAATTTATCAATATTTAGAATATGTTCAGGAAAATAGGCCATGCGAACCGACTTAGGGTGAGATTGAACATACCGCACGCATCCTCAAGTCATCTGGTACGATGAGATGGAATGTCTCGCGGAGGCCACAAAGTCCTGATGTGTCCATGCACTATACACTATATGAATGAAAGAAAACTCTCAAATCAGCTCAATTAAAAATGAATTCATGGTGGTTTCGGCCATGTGATTAAATGAGGCAGATGAACTGGGATAAGAGAGGAGATAATTTCTCATTAAATTAGTTATGTTGTTGTCCAAGAGAAAGAACCCTCAGTGCGGCAGATTCCGCAACTAAGCAGACCTGGGTCGACCGTGAGCAGCGTCAAGAAAGTTGATGGCGATAGGCGGCGGCAAGCGGAAGTGGCGAAATGCGGTGGGGTTTGCCAGTAGCCTGGCGGTGGCAGGCAGGCATTGAGCTAAGTGGTTACCGCCGCGATAGTCGTTTCCATGTATAGACGTGGAGGAGCTTATGCAGGTGTGAGTGGGGACCGGAGGGCGTGGCGGGCGGGGTGAGGGTTTTTGTGACGTGGGGATGGTGATGGTTTTTTTTTTCTTTTTTGAATTGGGTGGTGAGGGTTTTCTGTCCCACAAAGAATTTCGGAGGCAACGGTTTGCTAGAGCCAACGGTGTGTGATTGACGCAACATGCAAAATGAAAGTCATTGCACTCGGTTCCAATTTTGGGAACCGTGTGTGAATGACGTACGACCTCCGTCCTGGTTTATTGGGCCCCTTTGTACTTTGTACCAAATTTTGACAAAATATTTAACTAAGAAATGTTTATGCATGTCATCAAACATTATATCATTGAACACTACGTTCAAATACAGATCCAATGATATAGTTTTTGCTGGCCTGCACTAACATTTTGTCAGTTAAATCTTTGGTCAAAATTTAACACAAATTAGAAACATGACCAATAAACGAGGATGGAGGTAGATTCCATCAACCGAAGTGATTGCATCCATATCCCACAGTTAGACATAAGTATAAATTAAACATACTCATACATAAATAATAGGCTTACATGTACACAAGCATAGTTCAACCATAAGTACATAGTTCAACCATCATTAAGCATGCTCAAGCCTACATAGTTCGATCCCACATCTCATCTCACATGCGGGCACGATCCTGAAGCGTCTCCAGGTACTCGGCGTATGCGCCATGCACCAGCCTGCGAGAATACTTCTGCTTGAAGGAGCCAATGGCCCGTCCTCTTGCATGCGCCAGAACACTTTGATAGGCATCATGAAGCTTGTGGTTGCAAAATGGGCATCGATAGCCGCCATCCCAGGTCGTAATATGCCTGTTATGCATCCCCGCACAAAGTTCCCTCAGGATTTGCCTCTTGTACCTCCTTTGGATATCTTCATCCTCTCTGTCCACATCGTCAGACAGCACCTATAAAAATAGGAAAAAATGTGGCATCAAATTAATGTTTACAAACTAATCTCTAGTGAACATTTGGCAGTTGCCAAAATTTGGCATCAAATCAATGATTAAATGTTGTGAAGTAGGATTAGGAATTTATGGTTGTTTATTTATACATACCCAGAGTTCATGGTTCGATTTTTAAGCACATTCATCTATGCACAGACTAATCTCTACTCCTATAAAAATGCGAGTTGGTGATGATGGTGTGCCTGCCTTCGTGGCATCTGCATCATCTGATTTGAATCGTATGGCTGAAATTGAGACGAGTTGTCCCTGAGCGTCTCAGCTGTACAATTTGCAAAAACACCCCGCGTGTAGTATGAAATTCGAGAACACAATACCGCACAACGTTATGTACTTGTTTCTACTTCTCTCCTGACAGAAGCAGAAGCTTCGAGTACCTCCCAAATTCTTGCCGCCGGCTCCTCCCCTCTCTTCCCTGGTGAATGCGGGATTTGAGTTGGGGCAAGGATCCATACGCTTGTATATTTGTGGTTGTAGTCAGGGTCTCGATCAATTGGATTTGGCTTCAAGATTGCTCGGTATCTCCTTCTAGATCTGACCGTTCAAAGACAGAGATGGTAGTAGCGATTGCTGCCATATCTGAGTCTGATCGAGTAAGCCACTTTGTTTTCTCTGTTTGTGTTGAGTACCTTTTGTGTGTTGGCTCTGGTTCAACCTCCAGTGTGCCCTTTTGTCTATGTTGCATGTGGAGGATTGAAGGCTACTAGCGGCAGGACCGAGTGAGTAGGCGCAGCGGATATTTGTCGGTGGTGAGCTACTCGTTCCGACGGCTCCAGTGCTAAACTGACAATAGAAGACGAGCAAGATATGTGAGATGGATCTTTTTAAGTTTGCTCTTGTTCGATTTGGTGCATGTTCCACGAGATTATCTCATTCCAACATGTCTCTTATTTTGATTTTGATTTTTCCTGCAAATTTCATGATATAATTGCAGCTTCGCAGAGGGGTCCCTCACGAGCAAGGTGAGGCCATTAATATTCAGTATATTACTAGCGCCGAAGAGGTAAAGCTTTGTGTCTCACACTCGTGGTAAGATTTGTTAGTATGTCTGTTTTTATGAACCTGTACCTGTCGAAGCATATTACTTTTCTTGCAGTCCTAACTTTTTGCATCGGATTTAAACTGGTAAATTAGACAGGTAGGAGTAAGTTAGGCTGTGCAATTTATAAATCACACAAGGCAGTTATATTGGCATTACATATTAAGTAGCAATGGTCTGAAACCGTACAGAGGGAACAACGTTTGACTATTTAGTACAGAAAGACACACTGGAACGTACTAAATTTTCATTATGACAACGAAGGAAATGATAGCAAAAGACGGAAAAAAGACAGAAGCATCATGGAGTTGCGGGTGGTATGCTTGTTTACTCCATATATATAACGAAGCTAATGGCGATGTAGCTGGCTACTAAGATGCTTCAACCTCAGCTGGTCGTCTTGGTTCTTCTTCGGATGTGTTCACATCTATTTCATACAGCAAAACGTTGTACCTGTTCTAACCGTTGTTAGTCCACAAAGTTGTGCAGATGGATCATTTCTGCTATGTGTACCTTCCTAGAATAGCTGCCGCTTCAAAAATAGTTGGATTTATGTACCATTGAGTGGTCAGACATGACTTGAAGGCCATATTTCCTGTACAAAAACATAACCGTAATTTTAATTTCTTATGTAGACTATGCAGGATGGACGATATAAGATGACGATAAGTACTTTGAATTCATGTAGTGACACGCCAACAAATATAACTATAATGGGTTCTTGAGCAGACCACAGTTGTAGCTTGTCTGCATCAGGGGCATCTGTTAATTTTCCCCAAAGTGTCAAACGGCTGGCGTTCTGGAAAGGAATATCATTTTTCAGTGGAGGGATAACAACACGGAATGAAAAATTGTAAAAGTTGGCACGTACTGTCTATTTGTGATGTAATTTTCTTATCTCTGGTCAAACGATCTGCCACTCGGCGCAAATATTCTTGGGATGCTGGTAACTTATCCAACATGCACAAGTTTGATAAAATTGTAAGTAAGTTGTAAGAAGTGGACAATTATACAATAAAAACAATACTTAAGAGTTGCTGACCTGACAACAAAACAATTTGTTTAATTCGGCTTTGATATTGTGATATATTATAGGTGGTATATACATACTTGGGAATGTTTGGCGGTTGCGGCACAATTGGTTCCAGAATATTTTTTTGGGCAAACACTACTCTCCATGGACGATCTACCGTTTTGTATCTTTCCCTAGCATATTGAACTTGGTAAGCGCCAAGCTTGTAAATTGTTCCTTCAGAGATCCTGCTCTTCAAGATATGTACTTGGAATTGTGCCTTCCATTGTTCCGCCCTAGAAAGGAAGTAAATCTGATATATTTGTAAAGTGTTACAAACGTACACCAAAGAGAACCAATAGCAAATCGAGCTTAACCTGAGAATCTATCATGACAAAGTTTACTGTCAGGACTCCAATGTTCCCATATCCTTGTAATGGGGACGGTAAGGATGCCTCTCCTGGAATATCTTGTAACATCTCTTGGCAGCATTTCATCCATCTATGAAATTTTAAAATAAATATATGCATAAGAAAACCTACTTGTAGTCTAGCTTTGTTGGAAGGCCGATGTTGGAAGGATGATGATGCATGGCACATCATTGAGCATAGTAGTCTAGCTTTGTGAGCATGCTTGTACTTTTATATACTCTGTTATGCATGCAAGTTCTGTATCAAGTGTTCTTATTTCGTGTTTTATTTTTTGATGTGAGTTCGTTTGGCCAGTTCCTGATTGCGATGTGTTTTGAGTCTATATACTTAGTAAACTATTTTATCAATATTTAGTCTTGGTTGATCATGCTTAAATTATTATAGATTGCTATATTGTGTGATATTTGATATGATTGCTTTTTCGTCAAATTTTCAAAGTGGTTTTGATTGTTAGAACATCAAAGTATTTTGGATATCCTCATTATCTTTTGGCCATGGGCGGCATGTTGCACCATATAATGCTCACATACACGGAGAGATGACATATGTGTGATATGGTCAGGTGGCGGATCAAGATACGTTGAACCCATCGGACTATGTAGAAGATAATGTTTGGCTTGGGTGACAAGGTTTATTGACTGGAAAGCATATGCTTAATCATGCTTGATATCTATGCATCAACAAGAAAACGCTTCACTCAATGTGTCTAGCTATATTTTTTATTCTATATATATTGCAATATATGGGTTCTTGGCTATAGCTTGAATCTACCTAATCTGATGTGATCCCGTAGCGTAGCACGGGCATCTTACTAGTCTTGAAGAAAATAATGGCACAAGCATATGTAGGTCATTCAAAATCAATTGTCAACTCCTGGCTAGGAATTATTAACATGAACACTAACCCTAGTCGGATTACTAGCATAAATCATTTGCACAGATGAAACACCTAATCACTTATCACTTGTACCATTCAAACAATCAATACACTACATGGATCTAACGAAACTTACTCAGATTTCATGGATTGGGAGAACATAACCATAGGATTTCTATTCCAAAAAGGGGGAGGCAGGAGTAACCAGAGAAACCCTAGGATTTAGAGACACATAAATGGGTAAAGATGACAAACCAATTGTCAGTCGTCGTCATCGTCGGATTCATCGCCGGAGTGGTCGTTGGAGTCATCGCCGAGGTCGTCGCCCGAGTCGTCACCAGAGTTGGTGTGGAACTCCGCCTCCAGATGTGGAAGCTCGACGCCGTCGATGATGTCAGGGTGCAGTGATAACTTGCCGGCGGTGACGGCAACCTCTGTCTCCGTCTCCACGCCATGCTCCGATGCTTCAACAGCCCTGGCATCGCCACTCCCTCCGGGGGGGTGCTTCGGCAACATCCGCATACACCGATGGCTTTGAGGACTGAGAGCGGCGTTGAGGATGCAAGCGGAGAGAGAGGATTGTGTGTATGGCAAGGATGGGGGGTGCGGCCGCTCGGGCTCAGCAATAATATGGAGTAGTGGGAGAGAGGCGGGCGGCGGTCAGACCACATGCTCGCCTACCAGTGAGCCTGCGCACGGGACTGCTGGCATGCCTACCGTCATTTCACACAGCTAGTCGCACGCCTCCCGATGACACTACGAAGCGAGAACGCCTCCGTCAATTCACACACCTGCATGCATGCCTCCCAGTTTGCCTGCGCGGTGGACTGCTCGCATGCATCCCGTCAACTCACGCCTGCTCGCACGCCACACCATATTGTTTTTCTACTTGGATGATAATGCTGCCGCTTTATTGCTTAACCAAAGCATGGAATATATCCATTGTTGGTCTAACGCTCACGGTTCGAATAAATAATCTGTTTGGGATATGGTTCCTAATTATGAATAATCTTCCGTTTGTAATTAGATAAAGATTACATCAAAACTGGTCTCAAATTTGAACCCAAAAAGTACAATGCCACTTTGTATTGGTGTCCATATGACAATACGATAAGTTTCATGAACTTAAAATATTTTTAGATGTACTAGAATTTAAAAATCAAGATTCTCAATGTTTGAAATTTCTTGCACAAGGAGTAAACATGCACCCAGTGAGACACATGCGATTTTGCAATCCATTCAGGTGAACTATCACATGTACATGTAGCTCAAATTTGATTTTTGCACACTATACCCGTAGAAAATCGATCAATTAATGTACTAAAACATCTTAATGATCTTTTTTTGAAACTAAAACGTCCCTCCTTTGGTAACATATGTTCACCGTGGGATAATTTAACATGCATCATAGTTGAAGTGGATTCGGGTGTGTGAGTCTGGGGGATGGAAGGTGGCTCGCAGTACACTACGAGTTGTGAGCCACCATGTGGGTTGGCCTATTTGTTAGGCATGTGCCACATCAGAGTCGTGAATTCGTTATTTAAAACACTACACAACCCTTTCATACATACATGTTTCGGCCACATGCAGTCGATGGTTGTCCTACATGACACTTGATACTCGCGTGTGACGCTGATGACCCACAAGTATAGGAGATCTATCGTAGTCCTTTCGATAAATAAGAGTGTCGAACCCAATGAGGAGCAGAAGGAAATGGCAAGCGGTTTTCAGCAAGGTATTCTCTACAAGCACTGAAATTATCAGTAACAAATAGTTGTGTGATAGTATAATTCCTAACGGGTAATAAGTAACAAAAGTAAACAAGGTGCAGCAAGGTGGGCTAATCCTTTTTGTGGTAAAGGACAAGCCTGGACGTACTCTTATATCAAGCCAAGCGCTCCCGGGGACACATGGGAATTATTGCAAGTCAGTTTTCATCATGCTCATATGATTCACGTTCGGTACTTTGATAATTTGATATGTGGGTGGACTGGTGCTTGGGTGTTGTACTTTCTTGGACAAGCCTCCCACTTATGATTAACCACTCTCACAAGCATCCACAACTACGAAAGAAGAACTATGATAAATCTAACCATAGCATGAAACATATGGATCCAAATTGGCCCCTTACGAAGCAACGCATAAACTAGAGTTTAAGCTTCTATCACTTTAGCAACCCATCATCTACTTATTAATTCCCAATGCCTTCCCCTAGGCCCAAATAATAATGAAGTGTCATGTAGTCGACATTCACATAAAACCACTAGAGGAAAGACAACATACATCTCATCAAAATACCGAACGAATACCAAATTCACATGATTACTAGACTTCTCCCATGTCCTCAGGAACAAACAGAACTACTCACAAAGCATATTCATGTTCATGATCAGAGGGGTATTGAATATCATTAAGGATCTAAACATATGATCTTCCACCAAATAAACCAACTAGCATCAACTACAAGGAGTAATCAACACTAATAGCAACACACATGTACCAATCTGAGGTTTTGAGACAAAGATTGGATACAAGAGATGAACTGGGGTTTGAGAGGAGATGGTGCTGGTGAATATGTTGATGGAGATTGAACCCCTCTCGATGAGAGGATCGTTGGTGATGATGATGGCTTAGATTTCCACCTCTCGGAGGGAAGTGTCCTCGGCAAAACAGCCATGCCGGAGCTCTAGATTGGTTTCGCCCAGGTTTCGCCTCAAGATGACGGCACTTCATCCCGAAAACTTCCTTATGATTCTTTCAGATCAAAACACGTCATATAGCAGAAGATGGGAGCCGGGGTCCTGCCAGGGGGCCCACAAGGACGGGGGCGTGCCCTCCACCCTTGTGGTTGGCTGGTGGCCCCCCTCCGGTGCTTTCTTCTCCTTTTTTTATATATTCCAAAAATATTCTCCCTGAAGTTTCAAGACTTTTGGAGTTGTGCATAATAGGTCTCTCAGATTTGCTCCTTTTCTAGTCCAGAATTCCAGCTGTTCGCATTGTCCCTCATCATGTAAACCTTGTAAAATAAGTATTATGATACAATGTGTAATAACAATCCATAATGCAATAAATATCAATATAGAAGCATGATGCAAAATGGACGTATCAACTCCCCCAAGCTTAGACCTTGCTTTTCCTCAAGCGAAAAGCCGATATCGAAAAATATGTCCACATGTTTAGAGATAGAGGTGTCGATAAAAATAAAATATGGACATATGGGCATCATGATCATCTTTTGGACAACAACATAACTTGTCATATAGGTTCTTATGTTAAAGTTACAATTCATTCACAAGGTAAAGTATGATTCAGAAACTTCATTGATAGCTAACAAACTATGATCTTGGTCATTGTGGAAATTGCAATTTATCATACATCGGAAAGAGTCAAATATAAGAGCTTTTCAGCAAGTCCACATTCTCAACTATCATTTAGTATTTCATAATTGCTAACGCTCACGCGATACTAATGGGTTCAAAGCTTTGATCGGACAAAGAGAAAGATTGAAGGCTTATAGTTTCACCTCCCAATGATTTACCTCAACGGTAATGTTAACAATAATGGTCCATGGCTCTCTACAGCCGCATGGATATATATATATATATATATATAGATATAGGTCCAACATATTGTGCTTGCCAAAGGATAAAAGTAAAAAGTAAAGGTGATGGTCACCATGACTCTTGTATCAAGATAGGAGATAAAAGTAAAGGATATAGGCCCTTCGCGGAGGGAAGCAGAGCTTGTCATGCGCTTTTATGGTTGGATGCACAAAATCTTAATGCAAAAGAATGTCACTTTATATTGCCACTTGTGATAAGGACCTTTATTATGCAGTTCGTAACTTTTATTTCTTCCACATCACAAGTTTGTATAAAGCTTATTTCTTCACACTAATAGATCATACATATTTAGAGAGAGCAATTTTTATTGCTTGCACCAATGACAACTTACTTGAAGGATCTTCCTCATTCCAAAGGTTGGTATGGTGGACTCTCATGGCAAAACTGGGTTATGGGATGCTTGGAAGCACAAATAGTATCTCTACTTAGTGCGAAGAATTTTGGCTAGCATGAGAGGGAAAGGCAAGCTCAACATGTTGGAGGATCTATGACAATATAACTTTTGTTAGGATGTAAGAAGACATAACCCATTACGTTGTCTTCCTTGTCCAACCTCAACTTTTTAGCATGTCATATATTAATGAGTGCCCACAATCATAAAATATGTCCAAGCTAGCATATTTGTATGTGAAACCTCTCTTTCTTTATCACTTCCTATTAATTGCAACAATGACCAAAACTATGTTTGTCAACTATCAACAACTTTTATTCTCCATACTCTTTATATGTGAAGTCATCACTTCTCATAAGACCAGCATATGATCTTTATTTAATTATTTTTATTACTCTAGTTTCTTTATTTTCTTATTCCCTCAAGATAATATCAAGAAAGCATAGCCCTGAACTCAAAATTAATCTTTATTACATATAACTCGAGAACTCGATTACATAGATTGTCACGCCCAAGATGCGATTCTATCCCGATCACGTGACGAACTCATGATTGGGACACAACCGCATTTCGAGTGCTTAGCAAGATGGATATCATTACATTGTACCATTACATACATACATGGGGGATACATACAAGTCATACAATTCACATGAATATAACATCATCATATACAAAATATCCAACTACAGATGCAAACAAGAAATGCACAAAGACATCCATCCTACTATCCCAGGCTGCCAAACCAGGAACCTAACGCAAGACCGACGAAGAAGAAGCAAGGACGCCAACACAAATAAGCATGGCTCTGACGTCAAGTCATCAGAAACCTGCACCTGCAACTGTTGTTGTAGTATCTGTGAGCCACGAGGACTCAGCAATCCCATAACCATGGGTACCAAGACTAGCAAAGCTTAAAGGGGTATGGAGAGGTTAAGTGGTGAGATTGCAGCAATGGCTAAGCATATATATGGTGGCTAACTTACGAGTACAAGAATAAGATGAGCCTCTACGCAAATGGTCGCAAACTAGTAATGATCGCTAAGAGATCCTAAACTACATATGAGTTAGACATAACCCCACCGTGTTCTCTTCTCAAAGTGAAAAGAGACGGTCATGGTTACTCACGCGGTTGTGTATTTTATTTCGGATCATCTGTCAAGTTTTCTACAACTGGACATTAACAAATTCCTATCTGGCACATAACCACGGGCACGGCTTTCGAAAGATCATAACATTGCAGGGGTGTCCCAACTTAGCCCATCACAAGCTCACGATCTGCGGAGTCGCAACTCCATCTTGGGAAGACCCGAGTATTCTCGGAATCCCGTGGTCAAGATATTTCGAAAAAGGTAAAACTAATCCAGCAAGACCTCCCGGCGTGTCGACACCCCGATAGTAGCCGTGCGTAACTCGTCTCAGGCCACGACCGGATAGGTCAGCCTACAGGTATATACCAATCCTCGAGTTTCCTCGTGGTGGCCCCGCAGTTTGCCTAGATTGGACCAACACTCATGAGGAGCACTGGCCCGGGGGTTGACTAAGAGTCATCGGGTGCTAGCCGGTCCCTATGCAAGTTTTAGTTATTAGGCAAATGTAGTACCAAAGTTGGGTCTTGCTGGAAAAGCTCTAAGCAGTGCGAATTGATAAGGGGGCCCATAATCCCCAACCGTGTTAGGAACGCAAAATCAAGGAACATGACACTAGTTTATCGGTTCTTAAGGCGGTATGAGTGGAACAAAACACCGAGCAAAAGGCCAAGCCTTCCACCCATTGCCAAGTATATATGTGCATTAATTAAATTAATAGATATTGTGATATTCCACAACGTCTAGCTCCAACTTGGAGCAATCTTCATCTTCACCTGTAACTAACAATGCTATAAGAGGGGCGGAGCAAGAGGGTAACATAGCCAAACAACGGTTTTCCAGGAAGGTGTCAAAGGTTAGAGGTTTCATGGCAACAAGGAGGGGCTGACAACAAATAGATAGGTAGCGCGACATATAGCGATAGCATCGAGACAACTAGCATAGCAAGGATAGTAATGAGATCCAAGGTGACGGTCATCTTGCCTGAGATCCCGCAAGGAAGAAGAACGAGTCCATGAAGAAGACGAAGAAGAAGCCACGAAGACGAATCAAGTGTAGACAAACGAATCCTCACGATCGCAACGGAACAAGCACTAACGAGAAGAAGGAAGCAACATGGTAAACAAACCTCACAAGAACATGACATAATGCTCAACCAAGTATGATGCAAGACAAGTCTATATGATGCAAAACATGGCAAGGGTTGAAGCAAACAATAACATCGCACAAGCAAGTTTAAATGAGGTCGGAAACAACATATAACAATTCCGGTAAGTCCTTATATGCAATTTTCGAAATTGGTCCAGATCTGAACAAACCTTAAGTTAAAGTAGTTAAACAGCAGGTTAACATGCACCATGATGATGTACTCAAAATTCTAGTCAAGTTACATATAAAGTTCATTTCATTCGGAGCTACGGCCTAGAAGATATGAGCAAAAGAAGTCAAGCATGGCAACGATGCAAGATGCATTCAAACACAAGAAAACACACCCCAAACATGTATCCAACATGATATTATGCATCTACATGCAAGAGCACACAAGTTTCATATAGGACATGCTCAAAACAGAGCAACGGTTCATCACATACACATGAAACAAGATACAACAATAAGCAACCCAAAACAACAAGTAGGCATATAGTTGACATCAAAACAACATGATACAATAACATTTCATGGCAACAAAGGGCATGGCAAGCATGTACATGTCAAGCACTACAAGCATGAGCACTGAGCTACTACCAAACACCACTAGAACATGCTCAAAATATCATTGCAAGATTGCAAAAGATAACAGTTTCACATACTTAGTGAAATAAAATCAACGTGGCAGCAACAACGACAAGTAGGCATGTTTGCAAGCTTGTGCAAGTCATATCAAAGCATATCATGGCATGTGAATGTAACCAACAATAAGAAGACATGTTTATGAAGCTACTCATGGCAATAACATGGTCATAGGATGCATAGAACACTAGCTATTCAAATGGAAAAACTGAATTTGCTGATAACATGCTGAGAGAAACATTTTATAGCAATTTGAGAGGATGAAAAGAACAAGCTACAGCAGGCCATTAATGCAAACAAGGGCATGGATGTATGGAGCATAACATGGACTTCAAGACATGGTCATTGGTCATCCGAAAACATTCATGGATTTGAGTGGGGCATCAAGAAAACATGGCATCAGGTTATCATAGTTTCAAACTTTGCAGTTTTCAAAAAGTCAAAGAAATCAGCAACAGCGAGTAGGTCACTTTGCAAGCTTGTTGCACTCACAACAAGGCATATCATGAAAAGTGGATTGCACCCCAGCAAAGATGCAATGATTGTGCTTCTAAAACATATTGACATGTAGCTCAAACAAAAATCACACATAACGATATGAAAAAGACAAATCAGCATTTCATAACAAGTTTTAGCACTTAACAGCCAAATGCACTTTTGTAACAGAGATAAACGTGGCAATATGGAACCTAACATGAATGCAACAGCCACCATCATGTAGAGCACTTCACAATGAACATTTTGACATATCATACACTCCATTTGGACCAACATGCACAAAGATACAACATCACAAACATGCTAACATATTGTTGAAAGACAACAAGGACTTGACACTAACATCATATATCAGTTTTGCAACGAAGATTAAGGCATCAAGATGAACAATAAAATGCATGCGAATGCAACTAACATGTAGAGCACTTCGATGTGAACATTTTGACATATTATATGCTCCATTTGGTCACACATGCACAAAGTTATCAACCACACAAGATGCACATATAATTACAAATGCCAGAGACTTAGTCGAAAAAGGGCCTCAAAGGGGTCTTGGGCGGACGTGTCCGGGTGCGACCGGACGTGCCCGAGCGGCTGGGCGCGGGCCACGCGGCAGTGGCATACGGGCGAGGGGAGACTAGACATGTCCGGACCCGGCCGAACATGTCCGTCGGGCACGGGTCAATGGCTGAGGCTCGATCCGGCGAGCCGGCGGCCGGAGCGGTCGAGGTCGCCGGAGGGGTCGGGATCGGGCAGATCAGACGAGGGGGCGGTCGACGGCGCTAGATCCAGCCGGAGGTCTGCGGCTGGGTAGGCGAGGCGGCGGCGCAATGGCTGCGGAGGTCGGGTCGCTGGCGAGCTGCAGAGGCACCAACGGTTGTGGCGAGGAGGAGCTCTGGGAGGCAAGGCGGAGTGAGGGGGGGGGGGCACACAGAGCAGCGGCGGTAGCGAGGCTCGCCGGCGGCCAGGGAGGTGCGGGGCTCGTTGCTGGGCGGCTCGAGCTCCGTGGGTGGCGGAGGGCGGCAAACGGCGGCGCATATCGGGAGGAGCAGTGGGAGGCGGGAGGTGGCGTGCGTTCAGGCCTGCAGGGCCAGC
>LR738711.1:490263491-490300311 GCA_902687465.1 Secale cereale | reverse complement strand
AATGGAATGGGTAGGCTGCTTAAATAGGCAGGGATTAGGTTTAGGGGGGCGGGTTTGGGGGTGTTTTGAGCCCTCCGATCGTGATCCAACAGCACTGGAGCGGAGGGGGGGGGGTCTGGGCAGCCTAGGTGGGCTGTGTAGAGGGGAGGTGTGTCAGGACCCCGATCCTAAGTCACACCGATCTAGCTGTAACACGTCATATCACTTTGCGGCCTCACGCACGGTATTCCCACGGGTGCCACCTTACTTGGCCCGGGACCGTTTGCGCATTTTGGCACACGTATATGACAGTGTCGCTAGCATCCATATGACAGAGAACCCGGGCCAACATGGTTAGTTATAAACCAAAAGTGGCACTAAATTACAGAGACATGCATCCATGACCCAGCAACGAACGTGTCGGTCATCAACGTATGAACCCAAGTCGTAGCAAGCTACATGGACTTAAAGGAACAACGCGTGACATTTCCCCTAAGGGACAGACACAGGAACGAAGAAGGACACATGCCGGCCAGCCTACGTGTTCCGAGCAGTAGCAAGCTACCAAGGCTCATTGGAAGCACTAGGAGGCATTTCCCTGTAAGATAGGCTACCAAAGGAAAACAACTAGGTGTCGGATCCCACACATACCAAGCATTTCAATCATACACACAATATGCTCAATATGTGCAAATACAACATTGCATCACAGCAGAACTCTATGACTCAAAGACTTTATTTAAGAGGCTCCAAGAGCCTTACATAACATATCCATACAGGTAGGGGTCACATGACCCAACACTCAATTCATACAGTCATACAAGCACAAGCGGAAGCTACATGTCTGAGTACAGACAACTTAGAAAAATAAAACAGGCTTGGTGTAGCCTGACTATCTACAAGGCCCTTCACAAGCTCCAGATCTCCGTCTGGGTGACAAGCTACTCGTCGATGTCAACGTCTATGTAGAACCCATCAGAAGGGGCAGGGTTCTCCTCTGCAATAGTTATTAAGAAAACATGAGTACAAAGGTACTCAGCAAGTCTTACAACAGAACCTATCATACATGCAACATTAGCAACAGGGGGTAGTGATGTTCATAGCAGAAAGCCAGCTTTGACTCTTGGCTAACCTATATTACAACTCTCAACAGATTGCAAGATATTACTACGTACACGAGTCCTCTACTCACCACAACAATACACCACCGGGGATCCTCTTCCGTCATCCTACGGAAGGGCCATCCGCGGCACTCACACTTATCTTGAGGCTTTTAGTAGTATCCATCAACTTGTCTATGAACTGTAAGAGTAACCAAGTAGTCCGTACCGCGAACAACGGCTATTCGAATAGATTGGTAACCCTGCAGGGGTGTACTACTTCACACATGTTTTCACCACTTAGCGTCTGCACACGACATGTGCTCGGCAGACTTCAAGCGAAAGCCGACGTGGGTGTAGACCACGACCTAACCAACCACTCAAATCTCTCGTCCAGGTTTATCGCCTATTTGGGTTCCATCCGTGGGGAGATCCGGCCGGGGTGTCGCTCACGGCCCTAAACGATGTGTACAGGGTTCCCGAGTCACCAAACGGGCAACCGGTACACCGTGCCACGTACCTGTCGCATCACGACCCACCCCGAGGGTCAGCGCTGTGCACGACCACCAGTAAACTACAAACACCAGAAACTAGTTGCAACTCCTGGACAGAGAACATAGCAGTCAATAAGTCGAGCGGGGTCATATTTCAGGGCCCAATGTGTGGTAGTAACTGTAACTTGAACCACACATACAGATCTCAGGTCCTATGGACGGTTCCAATGAAACAACCCACCACGTACTCCTACATGGCCTTTCATCGATACCTTTACCAAACATGTTCCACAATTCCCTCTCTTTACCGGTATGATCATTTCACTCTGATCCATCACCCAGATGAACTAGACCTGACACAACTCTAAGCATAGCAGGCAACATAAACAAATAGCATGGTGGATCACACATCACATGGCTCAATCAACTCCTACACATGCTAGTGGGTTTCAACTATTTACTGTGGCAATGACAGGTCATGCAAGGGAATAGGGTTCAACTACCGCAGCAAGTAGCAGTTCACACGCTGTTGCCTTAATGCAGTAAAAGAGAACAGGGGCGAGAAGATGGGTTTGTATCGGAATGATCAATGATTGCTTGCCTGACAGAGAGGTTGTCGGGTACTGCTCTTCAGCTGGATACGCAGGAGTATCCTCGGGAGCAGGACCTAACACGGAGAATATCGGTGATACAGTCAATAAGCAAACAAATGCAAAAATATGATGCATGCTCATGATATGGCAAGATGCTTGTGTTTTGGCTAATGCAACTATAAGCAGAAGGGTTTGAGCCTATTTGAATCAAAGATTCAAATTGAAACTCAAACTATTATTTATTTAAGTGCATTATCTTGTTTTATTGTAAACAGCAAGGTTAACTTGCTCAAACATGCATGAAACCAGTGCCATTGGAAAGATTGGATTTTTCCGATCAATTTTCATGTATAAATCTTATCCATCTGAGCTACTGTTGAATTTATATGATTTTTTGAAGTTTACAACATTTTCTGGAATTTCCTGAATTATTTTTAATCTAAAAATCCCAGAAAATCCTTTACTGCGTCAGCATGATATCATGCTAATGTCAGCCAGTCAACAGGGCGGCCCAGGTCAAACCTGACCAGTGGGACCCACTGGTCAGTGTCACAGTTAGTTAACTGACTAATTAAAATTAAATTAAACACTAAACTAGGTTTGACTAACAGGCAGGGCCCACATGTTAGTGACCCAGGGGGGGTCAAACCCTTGGTCAAACAGGGCTAACTCGCCGGCGTTTAGCCGCCGGCGAGGCCAAACGCGGCGGTGAGGTGCGGGTTTTGTGCTCCGGTTGCCAAAACAACGGCGGAGCACACCTACGAGTAGCTGGGAGTGAGCCGCGTCGAGTGGTGGTGGTGGCTGGCCTCGAGGTCGCCAGAAACGACGCCGGCGACGATTCCAGCGGCTGCCGGAGTTCGGGCGAGGTCGAAAACAACGGTGCGGTGCTCGTAGAGGTGTGTGGAGTGTTCCTACAACATCTACACGGAACGGTGAAGCTGGTGGGCACGGTGGCCGGACCATTAGATGGCCGGAGCCTCGTCGGCGACGAGCTCCACGGCGGCGCGTGCAGGTGAGCCTCGTGCGGTGCGTTCAGTGTAGGAGAGACCCAACGGAGAGGGGGAGGACGAAGCTGAGCTCACGACGGATGTAGAAGACGCTGAGGCGAGCTTGGGGACGGTCGGAGCTGAGCGGGGCGGCGAGGGGGATCTCTGCGGCCGGAGTTGGGGAAGACGGTGTCGGGGCGACTCCAGAGCAGGCGAGCGCTCGGGGCTCAGCCTGCTCGACGTAGTCGAGGACGGTGGAACGGACGGACACGATGACGGGGCTCAGGGACGGCGGTGGACGCGGCTACCACGACGGCGCAAGCACGGCGGCGTCGGACATGGTGTGGGGAAGGCGAGGGAAAGGAGCTGGGGAGGGTGGAGAGTGTCAGTGAGCTCGGGGACGAAGTGGAGGCTCGATCCCACTCACCAGAACGGCGAGGGGAGGAAGCAGGGCGGCGGGCAGCTGCGTGGCGCGCGCTGCGCCGCCGTCGAGCAACTGCCTGCCTGCCTGGCCGAGCCATGCAGCTCGCTGGAGCGGTGGCTGGGCTGGGCCGGCAGGTGGGCCGGTTAGGCGCCAGGTAACCTCTTTCTCTCTCTTTTTTTCTATTTCTTTCTGTTTCATTTCTTTTGCAGCTTTGTTGAAATAATAAAAATGCCAGAACATTTTTATAGCTCATAAAACTAGTCATGCCCACTGTATATAATATGAACAGCATGGAACATTTTAGTTTATGATTATTTGGGCACACAAAATATTTTATAGCATTTAAATGCCCAAATGCAAATACCATATGAATTAATCCAGAGACCTTGGACGTCCTAGAAAATTGTGCACCATTTTTGGCAGAGGTTTAAGACCAAGGCAGAAATGATGAACATTTCTGAAGGTCATTTTGGGTACATTGAAAAAGATTTTATTAAACCCTAGTTGTTAGAAGAGGGGTGCTGGGGTTTCTGTCATTCCCATTTAAAGTTTCTTTGATAAGTAAACATGATGCACACTCTAGCTAGTACTAATGCAAGCACTAACTAGGGATGTGACAACTCACCCCCACTCAAAAGAATCGCGTCTCGAGATTCGGGTTCCTCCGGAAAGAGGGTGGGGTACTCGAGTCGAAGACGATCCTCCCTTTCCCAGGTAGCTTCACTCTCGGAATGATGTGACCATTGAACCTTGAGAAACTTGATATTATGACATCGAGTGGTGCGCTCGGTTTGATCAAGAATATGAACGGGGTATTCTTGATATGTGAGATTGTCCTGGAGATCAAGCGTTTCGTGGTCCACTCCGCGGATAGGATCCGAGAAGCATCGCCTGAGTTGAGAAACGTGGAAGACATCATGAACTCTGGAGATGTGCGGAGGTAGTTCCAATTGGTAGGCAACTTCTCCTCGTTTGGCAAGAATGCGAAAAGAGCCGATGTAACGAGGGGCCAATTTGCCTTTGATACCGAAGCGATGGGTTCCCTTAAGAGGAGTAACCCGAAGGTAAGCCTTATCGCTGACTTGAAAAGTCACAGCCTTATGATGACTATCATATTGGCTCTTCTCGCGAGACTGGGCTGTTTTCAATTTTTCACGAACGATGCGAACTTGCTCTTCTGCTTCCTGGATCATATCCGGACCAAAGAATTGTCTTTCCCCTGTTTCTGACCAGTTAAGAGGTGTTCGGCACCTTCGTCCATATAAAAATTCGAAGGGAGCCTTGCCCAAGCTGGCTTGATAACTATTGTTATAAGCGAATTCGGCAAATGGAAGACACTTTTCCCATTCCATACCGAAAGAGATGACAGAGGCTCGAAGCATGTCTTCCAGAATTTGATTGACTCGTTCCACTTGACCACTTGACTGAGGATGGAAGGCGGTGCTGAAAGAGAGATGAGTTCCCATAGCATTCTGGAAACTTTCCCAAAATCGTAAAGTGAAAAGACTTCCTCAGTCGGAGTTAATCTCCAACGGCACACCATGAAGTGATACTATCCGAGAGATATACAAATCTGCTAGCTGGCTAGCGGTAATACTCTCTCGAACAGGCAGGAAATGAGCTACTTTGGAGAGGCGGTCGATAACGACGAAGATAGCATTATTCCCTTTTCTGGTCCTGGGAAACCCGGTAATGAAGTCCATTCCGATCTTGTCCCATTTCCATTCAGGAATAGCTAAAGGTTGAAGGGTGCCAGCAGGCCGTTGATGTTCTGCTTTGACTCGACGACAAACATCGCAGTTAGCAATGAATTGAGCGATTTCTCTCTTCATCCTAGTCCACCAGAACCTCTGGCGTAGGTCCTGATACATTTTGGTACTACCGGGATGAATCGTGAGAGGAGATTCATGAGCCTCCTTAAGGATTAACTGCCGTATATGTTGGTTCTTGGGAACCACTAAACGGTTCTCGAAGAAGACAACACCTCGATCATCCATAGAGAAGCTTCTACCGATTCCGCTAGCAATGCTCTCCTAGAGTCGGGATATACCCTTATCACGCTTCTAGGCAGCTATGATTTGATCCATAAGGGTAGGTTCCGCCACCAAGGTGGAAAGGAATCCTCGAGGAACAATGTGAAGGTTAAGCTTACGAAATTCCTCGTAAAGAAGTGGTTGCCCTTGTTGTAACATCAAGTTATTACAATAAGACTTACGACTTAGTGCGTCAGCCATGACATTGGCCTTCCCAGGGGTGTAAGTGATTCCTAAGTCGTAATCTGTTAGCAACTGAACCCAACGTCTTTGCCTGAGATTTAGATCCGGTTGGGTGAAGATGTATTTCAGACTTTGGTGATCAGTGAAAATTTCACAGCGATTACCAAGGAGGTAATGTCGCCATGTTTTGAGTGCGTGGACTACCGCTACAAGCTCTAGATCATGTGTAGGATAGTTATCCTCATGTGGACGCAACTGTCGGATGCGTAAGCAATCACTTGACGATCTTGCATGAGTATGCAACCTAGTCCTTGTCGCGAGGCGTCGTAGTAGATAATAAAATCCTTGGAAAAGTCTGGTGGTACCAGTACGGGTGCAGATGTCAGGCGTCTTTTCAGTTCCTGAAAGCTGGACTCACACTGTGGGGTCCACTCAAACTTTTTATCTTTCTCGAGGAGTTTAGTTAGAGGTTTAGCAACCTTGGAGAAATTCTCGACAAAGCATCGGCAATAGCTCGCTAAGCCAAGGAAACTCCTAACTTGCTTGACCGATTCAGGGGGAGTCCAATCAAGGACGGCTTGAACTCGCTCGGGATTGACAGCAATACCCTTGCCAGAGATCACATGACCTAGATAGGTCACTTCCGGCAACCAAAATTCACATTTAGAGAACTTGGCATAAAGGCGGTGCTCTCGAAGTTTCGTCAATACCAGCCTTAAATGCTCGGCATGATTTTTCTTGTTCTTGGAGTAGATGAGTTTATCATCGAGGTATACTACGACGAATCTATCCAAATACTCCATGAATATAGAATTCATTAGCTGGGAGAAGGTGGCTGGGGCATTGGTTAACCCGAAGGACATGACGGTGTACTCGTATTGGCCATAACGAGTAACAAAAGCCATTTTAGGAATGTCCCCGTTCTTGATTTTGATTTGATGGTAACCCAACCTCAAATCCATTTTAGAAAAGACTGAGGATCCAGCGAGCTGATCATACAGATCGTTGATCCTGGGGAGCAGATACTTGTTCTTTATGGTGACCAGATTGACAGGTCGGTAATCTACAACCATCCGTTCCATTCCATCCTTCTTCTTGACAAAGAGGACGGGACAAGCCCAAGGGGAAGAACTAGGACGGATGAAACCCTTTTGCAAGGACTCATCGAGTTGTTTCTTAAGCTCAGCTAATTCTAGAGGTGCCATCTTATAAGGTCTCCTAGAGATTGGGACAGTTCCAGGGATAAGATCTATCACGAACTCGACATCTCTGTCAGGTGGAACTCCTGGCAGTTCTTCTGGAAAGACATCCGGAAAGTCACGGACTACCGGGATATCTTCGAGTTCTGGTAGAGGGCTGGCATTAAGAGAGTAGAGCTGACGCTCAGCCATTCGGGTCAAGACATTGACTATCTTGCCGGATGGGTGTGCAAGTTGAACGGTCCTAGTGTAGCAATCAATCTTGGCGTGTCATCCAATCCATACCCAAGATGATGTTTATGTCCGAGGACTTGAGGGCGATTAGAGATGCAAGGAAAACAAGTCTATCGACAAGGATTTCATTTCCATTGCTTACCCTAGAGGTTTGCCACTTTGAACCAGGGGTTTGAATAATCATGAAAGTATGCATGTCACAAAAAGTCTTGTTGTGCATTCGAGCATAGCTCTCAGATATGAACGAACGGGATGCTCCAGTATCGAAAAGAACAAATGCCGGATGGGTGTTAACGAGAAGCGTACCAAGGACGACGTTAGGATCCTCATAAGCTTCCTCAGCAGAAACATAGTTGACATGACCACGTGCAGTGGGGATTGGCTTGACATAATTCACCTTGCCGGTTGGCTTACCACGGCTAATGGGTTTTCCTGGTTGGTTCTGAGGACACTCACGCATGTAGTGCCCCGGTTCTCCACACTTGAAGCATGTCACAGTGCTAGTGCGTGGACAAAGTTGGTATGTGGTCCTCCATAAGTCTTGGTAGGTGCATATTGTTGAGTTGGGCGAGGCGCCTCATAGGATGGCCTCGGTGTGTACTTGGGTGGCAGAGTAGTGTTAGGAACCCACACACGGCGCTTGTGAGAGCCAGAGCCGGATGAGGAACCAAAGTCATGTGGATGCTTGCGTGTGGCCTCGAAATCAGTCTGGCCCATCTCAGCACTGATAGCCTTGTTCACCAACTTCTGGAAGGAGGTGCACTCGTGCAGTCGTAGATCTCGGCGGAGTTCGGGGCTGAGTCCCTTGCGGAACCTCGCCTGCTTCTTGGCATCGGTGGATACTTCCTTAGGTGCATAGCCTGCCAAGTTGCCAAACTCGCGACAATAGCCATCCACAGTTAACCGGCCCTGGGTGAAATTGCAGAATTCCTCCCGCTTGTGATCCATGAGACCTTCCGGAATGTGATGTTCACGTAATGCCTCACTGAACTCAACCCAAGTAGTGATTTGGCCAGCAGGACGCATAGCCTCAAAGTTCTCCCACCATAGACTGGCAGGGCCCTCGAGATGGTAGGCGGCGTAGGTAACCTTATCAGCTTCGGCCACACGGGCAGAGTGTAGCTTGTGGGTGATACTACGAAGCCAATCATCCGCATCCAGAGGTTCAGTGGAGTGGTGGAACTTCGGTGGGCACATCTTGATAAAGTCATTGATTGACACCACGTCATTCCTCTGACGGAACCCAGTGTTCTGCTCTATGCGTTCCAGCAGACGGTTGGTCTCTCTCTTGTTTCGTTTTGCCTCGAGCATAACTTCAGCCAAGGAGGGTGGCTGGGGCAGATTCTCATCTCTAGCCCCACTAGCCTCACCCTGCTCCTGAGCAACTGCGAGTGTTGACCATCCTGGGAAAACAAAAAAATGGTTTAGACAAGGATGGCAAAAACTTGACATAGGAGTGCAGAATGTAATGGATGACACGGAATGCAGAGATGTTCATCCGTACGACATGGTAATATAGAAACTGCTATATATACACCAGTGGTCATACACACCATACATAGTTTAGTACAAGCCAAGGCTAAAGTACAACTGCGGTGAAAGACGATACATCACATCAGAGGCATTCCAAGCTCCTATACATTATTTAACTACACCTCCGAAACTCAGTACTAGCTAAGTCATATTCCACAAGACGCGCAGGACTGTGGAAATACAACTACTACAATACTACTACTACCATGGTCTAGCTCAGACATTCCCGTAGTAATCTTCGTAAAGATTACCACCGTAGCCTGGAAGTGGAACAGATGGATCTTGAAAATCACGAGCACTCGAAGGGTGTGGACCATAGGGACATGGATGTGGCCTCGGGCCTGATGCTGGTGGTAACCGACGCCCACGTGGAGGTGTAATACCCCCAACGTCACGCCAATCCATACGATCAGGCAGACGAGTCCGCACGGGGTACAAATCCCGCATATCCAGATATCCGGCATGCACAGCAGGTGCCAGCCGTGTTAGAGTAGTCTAGTAGGCGGCTCGAGTGTTATACAGCTCCATTCGGAAGGCACGGACCTCACGGTCCCTATCCTCCAACATCTGAATAGTAGTCTGAAGCAGTGGCTCTTCTTGAGCAGCATCAGTATACAGACCAGTGTAGTAGCCTTCCTCTCCGGGAAGTGAGGCTGGCATGTAACAGAACTCAGTGTTCAGCAACAGGGCATGCCTAGCCCGGAGAATGGTCATCATCGAATAGGCGGCATCCTGCACTGCCATCTCGATAGTAACCCCGAGTCCATAAGACCAATGAATGGGGTCGTTAGCTCAGGGATATGAGGGGTATATCTGGACTGTGCAGAAATACTCACTCTGATTGAAATCCCGGTACTGTTCCTCCACGGTGTACTCAGGATACCAGCGATAACCGGTCTCAGTCAGCACACAGACTAGCATGGCCGTGTGACCGGGTACATTAATGCACCGAGTCAAACGAACCACTTGGTGAGGTGTGCGGCCAGACATCTGAAACAAGAAGTAATGCAAAGGCATTAGTGTTTTCTGGAAGAAATCGGGCAGCATAACAATTGTAAATGCTCAAAAAAGTTTTGAGACATCATACAAATGATAGCATAGCCACTCAACAATATCATATCAAGGTTCCGGGTCCAACAATTCATCATACTAGAAGGGTAGAAACTGAACTGAGGCTTGAAACCAACAATCCTAAGAGTCTACGGATTAGTAACACGTGAACCTAGTATGGATAAGAGGCCTAGTCCTAAATCCTCGAGAAAGAATAGACTGACTCAGATCAGAAGGGCATAAGGTAAAGGAGTAAAAAGAGCCTTACGTTCCCTTCCACAATCAATTCCCCTACATATAACTAAGATTTTTTCTAGACTCAACATCGACCAGTTTGGCTTGAGAAACCTACAGGCAGTCCAGCTCTGATGCCAACGCTGTCAGGATCCCGATCCTAAGTCACACTGATCTAGCTGTAACACGTCATATCACTTTGCGGCCTCACGCACGGTATTCCCACGGGTGCCACCTTACCTGGCCCGGGACCGTTTGCGCATTTTGGCACACGTATATGACAGTGTCGCTAGCATCCATATGACAGAGAACCCGGGCCGACATGGCTAGTTATAAACCAAAAGTGGCACTAAATTACAGAGACAGGCATCCATGACCCAGCAACGAACGTGTCGGTCATCAACGTATGAACCCAAGTCGTAGCAAGCTACATGGACTTAAAGGAACAACGCGTGACATTTCCCCTAAGGGACAGACACAGGAACGAAGAAGGACACATGCCAGCCAGCCTACGTGTTTCGAGCAGTAGCAAGCTACCAAGGCTCATTGGAAGCACTAGGAGGCATTTCCCTGTAAGATAGGCTACCAAAGTAAAACAACTAGGTGTCGGATCCCACACATACCAAGAATTTCAATCATACACACAATATGCTCAATATGTGCAAATACAACATTGCATCACAACAGAACTCTATGACTCAAAGTACTTTATTTAAGAGGCTCCAAGAGCCTTACATAACATATCCATACAGGTAGGGGTCACATGACCCAACACTCAAGTCATATAGTCCTACAAGGACAAGCGGAAGCTACATGTCTGAGTACAGACAACTTAGAAAAATAAAACAGGCTTGGTGTAGCCTGACTATCTACAAGGCCCTTCACAAGCTCCAGATCTCCGTTTGGGTGACCAGCTACTCGTCGACGTCAACGTCTATGTAGAACCCATCAGAAGGGGCAGGGTTCTCCTCTGCAACAGTTATTAAGCAAACATGAGTACAAAGATACTCAGCAAGTCTTACAACAGAACCTATCATACATGCAACATTATCAACAGGGGGTAGTGGAGTTCATAGCAGAAAGACAGCTTTGACTCTTGGCTAACATATACTACAACTCTCAACAGATTGCAAGATATTACTACGTACACGAGTCCTCTACTCACCACAACAATACACCACCGGGGATCCTCTTCCGTCATCCTACGGAAGGGCCATCCGCGACACTCACACTTATCTTGAGGCTTTTAGTAGTATCCATCAACTTGTCTATGAACTGTAAGAGTAACCAAGTAGTCCGTACCGCGAACAACGGCTATTCGAATAGATTGGCAACCCTGCAGGGGTGTACTTCTTCAAACATGTTTTCACCACTTAGCATCTGCACACGACATGTGCTTGGCAGACTTCAAGCGAAAGCCGACGTGGGTGTAGACCACGACCTAACCAACCACTCAAGTCTCTCGTCCAAGTTTATAGACTATTTGGATTCCATCCGTGGGGAGATCTGTCCGGGGTGTCGCTCACGGCCCCAAACGATGTGTATAGGGTTCCCGAGTCACCAAACGGGCAACCGGTACACCGAGCCACGTACCTGTCGCATCACAACCCACCCCGAGGGTCAGCGATGTGCACGACCACCAGTAAACTACAAACACCAGAAACTAGTTGCAACTCCTGGACAGAGAACATAGCAGTCAATAAGTCGAGCGGGGTCATATTTCAGGGCCCAATGTGTGGTAGTAACTGTAACTTGAACCACACATACAGATCTCAGGTCCTATGGACGGTTCCAATGAAACAACCCACCACGTACTCCTACATGGCCTTTCATCGATACCTTTACCAAACATGTTCCACAATTCCCTCTCTTTACCGGTATGATCATTTCACTCCGATCCATCACCCATATGAACCATACCTGACACAACTCTAAGCATAGCAAGCAACATAAACAAATAGCTTGGTGGATCACACATCACATGGCTCAATCAACTCCTACACATGCTAGTGGGTTTCAACTATTTACTGTGGCAATGACAGGTCATGCAAGGGAATAGGGTTCAATTACCGCAGCAAGTGGCAGTTCACACGTTGTTGCCTTAATGCAGTAAAAGAGAGCAGGGGCGAGAAGATGGGTTTGTATCGGAATGATCAATGATTGCTTGCCTGACAGAGAGGTTGTCAGGTACTGCTCTTCAGCTGGATACGCAGAAGTATCCTCGAGAGAAGGACCTAACACGGAGAATATCGGCGATACAATCAATAAGCAAACAAATGCAACAATATGATGCATGCTCATGATATGGCAAGATGCATGTGTTTTGGCTAATGCAACTATAAGCAGAAGGGTTTGAGCCTATTTGAATCAAAGATTCAAATTGAAACTCAAACTATTATTTATTTAAGTGCATTATCTTGTTTTAATGTAAACAGCAAGGTTAGCTTGCTCAAACATGCATGAAACCAGTGCCATTGGAAAGATTGGATTTTTCTGATCAATTTTCATGTATAAATCTTTTCCATCTGAGCTACTGTTGAATTTATATGATTTTTTGAAGTTTACAGCATTTTCTGGAATTTCCTGAATTATTTTTAATCTAAAAATCCCAGAAAATCCTTTACTGCGTCAGCATGACATCATGCTGACGTCAGCCAGTCAATAGGGCGGCCCAGGTCAAACCTGACCAGTGGGACCCACTGGTCAGTGTCACAGTTAGTTAATTGACTAATTAAAATTAAATTAAACACTAAACTAGGTTTGACTAACAGGCAGGGCCCACATGTCAGTGACCCAGGGGGGTCAAACCCTTGGTCAAACAGGGCTAACTCATCGGCGTTTAGCCGCCGGCGAGGCCAAACGCGGCGGTGAGGTGCGGGTTTTGTGCTTCGGCTGCCAAAACGACGGCGGAGCACACCTACGAGTAGCTGGGAGTGAGCCGCATCGAGTGGTGGTGGTGGCTGGCCTCGGGGTCGCCGGAAACGACGCCGACAACGAGTCCAGCGGCTGCCGGAGTTCGGGCGAGGTCGAAAACAACGATGCGGTGCTCGTAGAGGTGCGTGGAGTGTTCCTACAGCATCTACACGGAACGGTGAAGCTGGTGGGCACGGTGGCCGGACCATTAGATGGCCGGAGCCTCGTCGGCGACGAGCTCCGCGGCGGCGCGTGCAGGTGAGCATCGTGCGGTGCGTTCAGTGTAGGAGAGAGCCAACGGAGAGGGGTAGGATGAAGCTGAGCTCACGGCGGATGTAGAAGACGCCGAGACGAGCTTGGGGACGGTCGGAGCTGAGCGGGGCAGCGAGGGGGATCTCTGCGGCCGGAGTTGGGGAAGATGGTGTCGAGGGCGACTCCAGAGCGGGCGAGCGCTCGGGGCTCAGCCTGCTCGACCTAGTCGAGGTCGGTGGAGCGGACGGACACGATGACGGGGCTCAGGGACAGCGGTGGACGCGGCTACCACGGCGGCGCAAGCACGGCGGCGTCGGCCATGGTGCGGGGAAGGCGAGGGAGAGGAGCTGGGGAGGGTGGAGAGTGTCAGTGAGCTCGGGGACGAAGTGGAGGCTCGATCCCAATCACCAGAACGGCGAGGGGAGGAAGCAGGGCGGCGGGCAGCTGCGTGGCGCGCGCTGCGGCCACCGTCGAGCACCCGCCTGCCTGCCTGGCCGAGCCAAGCAGCTCGCTGGAGCGGTGGCTGGGCTGGGCCGGCAGGTGGGCCGGTTAGGCGCGAGGTAAACTCTTTCTCTCTTATTTTTTTCTATTTCTTTCTGTTTCATTTCTTTTGCAACTTTGTTGAAATAATAAAAATGCCAGAACATTTTTATAGCTCATAAAACTAGTCATGCCCACTGTATATAATATGAACAGCATGGAACATTTTAGTTTATGATTATTTGGGCACACAAAATATTTTATAGCATTTAAATGCCCAAATGCAAATACCATATGAATTAATCCAGAGAGCTTGGATGTCCTAGAAAATTGTGCACCATTTTTGGCAGAGGTTTAAGACTAAGGCAGAAATGATGAACATTTTTGAAGGGCATTTTGGGTACATTGAAAAATATTTTATTAAACCCTAGTTGTTAGAAGAGGGGTGCTGGGGCTTCTGTCATTCCCATTTCAAGTATCTTTGATAAGTAAACATGATGCACACTCTAGCTAATCCTAATGCAAGCACTAACTAGGGATGTGACACGGTGGGCTATGGGGAGAGAAGAGAGAGAGAGGCCCGCGGGGTTTTCGGAGACCGAAAACGTCTGAGGTTTTTTATCCGGTGATAGTGCCGCTATTGTTCAACGGTTGAGCTATCAAACGGACTCTGAATGCGACAAAATTTGACAGGCGGTCTACCTATGCTATACTGAGACCGCATGCCATGTTTCACCCCATTCTAAGAACATTTTCCGGCCACTTATAAAATAAATATTCGAAGGTCCCGCGGGCGCGTGTGAGTGTGTCTGGGCTCAGAACAGACAATGAAAAGGATAAGGGGGCTCGGACGGATGCAAGTTTTGAAAACATGCTGATGCAAAGCACATGATGAGATGGCAAAATGCAACACGCAAGCAGATGACATGGCAACATCGACGAATAACTGGCTGACCCCTGGCACATCGGTCTCGAGGCGTCACAACACTCCCCTACAAACAAGAGATCTCGTCCCGAGATCTTAGGTACGCGACGGAAGAGAAAAAGGAAGAATAAGGTGAAACCAAAGAATGTTGACAGGTTGATCCACTTGAAAGGAAGAACAGAACAAAGGTGAACGAGATTGAGAAGCTCCGGTAAAATGAGGAAAAAGGCATACAATGAGAATCTAGAGCTTAAATGACAAGAGAGACATTGAAACCACTCCGGTCAAGCGAGATAGACAAGGGATAAGAACAAGAAAAATTTAGGCAGCACTCCGGTTGCGCGAGAATGGAATAGAACATGAACCTGAGAAGATGAAATGAAACATGATGAAATGAACAATACAATGCCTCCGGAAGAATGGAAAGAATGCAATGTAAAGAACGGTGAATAAGATGACAACTTACACCACGAATGAATTGAAAGATCATCTTTTAAAGAAAGACTTGAACGGAATTGTTGAAGAATCAACAACAAAAGAATAAGCTTGTTGTGGGCTTATGGAAATCATCCCGAAATTTAGGTGATTTTATGCCGCAACCAATGTATTGATGAGCTGAGAAGGGCGAAGACTGCAAAACTCCACTTCAAAAGAATACGGAGATTTTTTGCATCTCGAGACACAAAAGAATAATGCTTGCGCTTGATCCAAAGAATTTGATGAACACTTGAAGAATGATTTGAATCGCGATGAACCACCACGAAGAGCTCCGGTAACAAAAGGATAATGAGATAGAAGTGAAGGATGCACAAACAAGATTAAAGCTTTGCGATGATTTCGACAGAGCTCCGACGAGATTGCCAAGAAAACTATGAACTCCGGAAAGAAAATATGAAAACACTTGGGAATAGAATTTATTCATCAAGAACAAACTCCGAAGGAAAAGATCAAATCAACTTGATGAAAAGAATAAGAATTATGTTATGCTTATCCTTCATCAATTAAATTGATGAGAAGCAATGGATTTGCATATCACTTATTCTCGTGACAAGGACTAAAGAGAGGTATATCGCGAACTTGCGAAAATCTTCATGATATACCGGTAGGATTGGAATAAAAATGAATGGATTGATATGATAACACCGGAAAAGAACTCTTGAGAGAACCACTGTAAGAATTGAGGCCGAGTGAAGAAAAGGAACGAACTACCGGGAAGAATTAAAATCGAGTGATGAAAGATAAAAAACCACCGTGAAGAATTGAAATTGAGTGAATACAAGAGAATGAATCGCCGAGAAGAATAAAGCACCTGGTGAATTTAGATACACGAGAACGAAGAGATCGCGAACTGATTGAAGAATACTTGAACAAAGCACCGGAAGAATACAGAGACGAACGAAGAGGCATCAATGAGGAATAGTTGGAGGACGAAGGTGAAAATTGAGAACGAACAAATCTTCTGAATGATGGCCTTCGGAGGAACATAAAGAAAAATATTCATGAAATACTCCGGATGGTTGAGGAAAGAATTTGACATGATCGGAACAATTAAGAGGATAGCATCATGCTAGCATCATGAATCTTTGAGAGAATGGACAAGATTTGGAGGAATTCTTCCTCGATCTTCAAATGTTGGGAATGACGATGAGATACACCACCAAAATTGTTGAGACTCTCCGGAAGAATGAAAAGGGAATAAGTTGAACCAACGTTGAAAAGAATTTGAAAGCGATCTTGGAGAAGGCATATGACTGATGGAATTCATTCTTATGTCACACTTGAAAAGAATTTCGAAACACTCTCAGAAATTAGAAGAGTTAGGTAAGATCCTGGGAAAATACATGTGGGTTATGAGCCCACTGAAAGAAAACCACCGTTGAGAATTGATTGACAAAAGGAGATGATGCACCAAAATGATTCAAAGACTCGAATGAGGTGACAACCTCGAATAAATTAGAACACAGACGAATCTCCTGAGATATTTTTGGAACTCCAGAAGAATAAAATGGCGAGAAGCGAACGAGCAAGGGTAAAAATTTTGAGCGGAGGGAAAAGGATATGACAAACACCAAAACTTGAATTGAAACCACCGGAGAAGAAAAGATATGAAGAAAGACGATGAGACGAGAATTCACCCGTTGAAATAACTGAGGAAAGAGTGCAAAGGATTCACATGAGTAGGATGGATACTCGATTAAGGACTCCGGTTCCGAGAAGAAAAAGGGTGGTCGGGTGGGAAAAAAATAAGACCACATCGGACGGGGAAAACGATGCCGGTTGGAAAGAACTGCGGATTGAAATAGCAAAAGATGAAGAGGATCGAATCAACTTGACGAGAATTGCACCAGATGAAAGAGTCAACATCGCAACGAACGAAAACTAACCGCGTGATCCTAAAAAAAATTGAAGGGGAAGAGAAATAATTCAAAACACCTACGTCATGAATCCTCACCAGAGCGACGAAGGGACTGGGGAGTAAAAAGAATTCCTACTATCCGATATAACTAGACTCCAAAATAGTTTACTTCTAGACTCGACAACAGCCAAGCTACAGTCAATCAAGGGGGCTCCTATGGTCGGTCGAGGCTCTGATACCAACTTGTCACGCCCAAGATGAGATTCTATCATTATCACCTGACGAACTCGTGATTGGGACACAACCACATTTTGAGCGCTTAGCAAGATGGATATCATTACATCGTACCATTACATACATACATGGGGGATACATACAAGTCATACAATTCACATGAATGTAACATCATCATATACAAAACATCCGACTATGGATGCAAACATGAAAAGCACAAAGACATCCATCCTGCTATCACAGGCTGCCGACCAGGAACCTAACCCAAGATCGATGAAGAAGAAGCAAGGCCTCCAACACAAATAAGCATCGCTCTCACGTCAAGTCATCGGAAACCTGCACCTACAACTATTGTTGTAGTATCTGTGAGCCAAGAGGACTCAGGAATCCCATAACCATGGGCATCAGGACTAGCAAAGCTTAAAGGGTATGGAGAGGTTAAGTGGTGAGGTTGCAGCAACGGCTAAGCATATGTATGCTGGCTAACTTATGAGTACAAGAATAAGATGAGCCTTTACGATAACGGTCACAAAATAGTAATGATCGCTAAGAGATCCTGAACTACCTATGAGTCAGACATAACCCCACCATGTTCTCTTCTCAATGTGAAAATAGACGGTCACGGTTACTCACGCGGTTGTGTATTTTATTTCGGATCATCTGTCAAGGTTTTCGAAAGATCATAACCCTGTAGCGATGTCCCAACTTAGCCCATCACAAGCTCACGATCTGCGGAGTCGCAACTCCATGTTGGGAAGACCCGAGTATTCTCAGAATCTCGTGCTCACGATATTTCGACAAAGGTAAAACTAATCCAACAAGACCTCCCGGCGTGTCGACACCCTGATAGTAGTCGCGCGTAACTCGTCTCAGTCCACGAGCGGATAGGTCAGCCTACAGATATATACCAATCCCCGAGTTTCCTCGTGGTGGCCCCGCATTTTGCCTAGTTTGGACCAACACTCATGAGGAGAACAGGCCCGGGGGTTGATTAAGAGTCCTCGGGTGCTAGCCAATCCCTATGCAAGTTTTAGTTATTCGGCAAATGTAGTACCAAAGTTGGGTCTTGCTGGAAAAGCTTTAAGCGGTGCGAATTATCAAGGGGGCCCATAAACCCCAACCGTGTTAGGAACGCAAAATCAAGGAACATAACGCCGGTTTATCGATTCTTAAGGCGGCATGAGTGGAACAAAACACAGAGCAAAAGGCCAAGCCTTCCACCCATTGCCAAGTATATATGTGCATTAATTAAATTAATAGATATTGTGATATTCGAACAACGTCCAGCTCCAACATGGAGCAATCTTCATCTTCACCTGCAACTAATAACGCTATAAGAGGGGCTGAGCAAGCGGGTAACATAGCCAAACAACGGTTTGCTAGGAAGGTGTCAAAGGTTAGAGGTTTCATGGCAACAAGGAGGGGCTGACAACAAATAGATAGGTAGCGCGACATATAGCGATAGCATCGAGACAACTAGCATAGCAAGGATAGTAATGAGATCAAAGGTGACGGTCATCTTGCCTGAGATCCCGCAAGGAAGAAGAACGAGTCCATGAAGAAGACGAAGAAGAAGCCACGAAGAAGAATCAAGTGTAGTCGAACGAATCCTCACGATCGCAACCGAACAAGCACTAACGAGAATAAGCAAGAAACACGGTAAACACACCACACAAGAACATGAAATAATGGTCAACCAAGTATGATGCAAGAAGAGTCTATATGATGCAAAACATGGCAAGGGATGAAGCAAACAAGAACATCCCACAAGCAAGGTTAAATGAGGCCGGAAGCAAAATATAACAATTCCGATAAGTCCTTATATGCAATTTTCGAAATTGATCCAGATCTGAACAAACCTTAAGATAAAGTACTTAAACAGCAGGTTAACATGCACCATGATGATCTACTCAAAATTCTAGTAAAGTTACATATAAAGGTCATTTAATTCGGAGCTACGGCCTAGAAGATATGAGAAAAACAAGTCAAGCATGGCAACGATACAAGATGCATTCAAACACAAGCAAACACACCCCAAACATGTATCCAACATGATATTATGAATCTCCATGCAAAAGCACACAAGTTTCATATAGGACACGCTCAAAACGGAGCAACGATTCATCACATACACATGAAACAAGATATAACAATAAGCAACCCAAAACAACAAGTAGGCATATAGTTGACATCAAAACAACATGATACAATAACATTTCATGGAAACAAAGGGCATGGCAAGCATGTACATGTCAAGCACTACAAGCATGAGCACTGAGCTACTACTAAACACCACTAGAACATGCTCAAAATATCATTGCAAGATTGCAAAAGATAACAGTTTCACAGACTTATTGAAATAAAATCAACATGGCAGCAACAACGACAAGTAGGCATGTTTGCAAGCTTGTGCAACTCATATCAAAGCATATCATGGCATGTTAATGTAACCAACAATAAGAAGACATGTTTATGAAGCTACTCATGGCAATAACATGGTCATAGGATGCATAGAACACTAGCTATTCACATGGAAAAACTGAACTTGCTGATAACAGGCTGAGAGAAACATTTTATAGCCATTTGAGAGGATGAAAAGAACAAGCTACAGCAGCCCATTAATGCAAACAAGGGCATGGATGTATGGAGCATAACATGGACTTCAAGACATGATCATTGGTCATCTGAAAACATTCATGGATTTGAGTGGGGCATCAAGAAAACATGGCATCAGGTTATAACAGTTTTAGACTTTGCAGTTTTCAACAAGTCAAAGAAATCAGCAACAGCGAGTAGGTCACTTTGCAAGCTTGTTGCACTCACAACAAGGCATATCATGAAAAATGGATTGCACACCAGCAAAGATGGCATGATTGTGCTTCTTAAACATATTGACAAGTAGCTCAAACAAAAATCACACATAAAGATATGAAAAATACAAATCAACATCTCATAACAAGTGTCAGTACTTAACAGCCACATGCACTTTTGCAACAGAGATAAACATGGCAATATGGCACCTAACATGAATGCAACAACCACCATCATGTAGAGCACTTCGCAATGAACATTTTGACATATCATACACTCCATTTGGACCAACATGCACAAAGATACAACATCACAAACATGCTAACATATTGTTGACAGACAACAAGGACTTGACACTAACATCACATATCAGTTTCGCAACGAAGCTTAAGGCATCAAGATGAATACTAACATGTAGAGCACTTCAACACGAACATTTTGACATATCATATGCTCCATTTCGTCACACATGCACAATGGTATCAACCACACAAGATGCACACATAATTACAAATTCCAGGGACTTAGTCAAAAAAGGGCATCACAGGGGTCTTGGGCGGACGTGTCCGGGTGCGACCGGACGTGTCCGAGTGGTTGGGCGCGGGCCCACGCGGCAGTGACACACGGGCGAGGGGACACTGGACATGTCCGGACCCGGGCAGACATGTCCGGCGGGCACGGGTCTACGGCTGCGGCTCGATCTGGTGAGGCCGCGGCCGGAGTGGTCGAGGACGCCGGAGGGGTCAGAATCGGGCAGATCCGAGGAGTGGGAGGTCGGCGGCGCCGGATCCGGCCGGAGGTCGGCGACTGAGCAGGCGAGGCGACGACGCCATGGCTGCGGGAGGTCGGGGTCGACGGCGAGCTGCAGAGGCGCCGGAGGTTGTGGCGAGGAGTAGCTCTGGGAGGCAAGGCGGAGCGGGGGGTACGCGGAGCAGCAGCGGTAGCGAGGCTCGCCGGCGCCGAGGGAGGTGCGGGGCTCATGGCTAGGCGGCTCGAGCTCCGCGGGCGGCGGAGGGCGGCAGACGGCGGCGCATATCGGGAGGAGCAGTGGGACGCGTGAGGCGGCGCGCGTTCGGGCCTGCTCGGGCCCCGATCCGGCCCGGGCGGGCCTGGCACGGGCCTGCAGGGCCGGCGGCGATGGGAGCTGAGGGGGCGACATTGCAGCTCCTCAGTGGCTGCGGGCGGCGGCGCTGGTGGGTTCAGGTGGCGGCAGGGCTAATGGTGGCGCAACACATGGCGGCAGGGGAGCTGGCCGGCGCGGAAACTGAGGCAGGGGAGGCTAGAGGTAGGTGGAGGGGGGCTAGGGTACGAGAAATGGAATGGGTAGGTTGCTTAAATTGGCAGGGATTAGATTTAGGGGGGTTTGGGGGTGTTTTGAGCCCTCTGATCGTGATCCAATGGCACCGGAGCGGAGGGGGGGCGGTCTAGGCAGTCTAGGTGCGCTGTGTAGAGGGGAGGTCGGCCGTGGGGAGAGAAGAGAGAGAGGCCCGCGGGCTTTTCGGAGACCAAAAACGTCCGACGTTTTTTATCCGACGATAGTGCCGCTATAGTTTAACGGTTGGGCTATCAAACGGACTCCGAATGCGACGAAATTCGACCCGCGGTCTACCTATGCTATACTAAGACCGCATGCCAAGTTTCACCCCATTCCGAGAACATTTTACGGCCACTTATAAAATAATTATTCGGAGGTGCCGCGGGCGCGTGTGAGTGTGTCTGGGCTCAGAACGGACAACGGAAAGGACGAGGGGGCTCGGACGAATGCATGTTTTGAAAACATGCTGATGCAGAGCACATGATGACATGTCAAAATGCAACACGCAAGCAGATGACAAGGCAACAACAACGAATAACTGGCTGACACCTGGCTCATCGGTCTCGGGGCGTCACATAGATAGAGATGAAACAAAAACTCAAAGCTAACTCATATTAAAAGCTTTATTTTACTAGATCAAAATATAACCAAAAGGATCGAACTAAGGAAAACAATAAAGATAAAAGGTGTGATGGCGATACGATACCGGGGAACGTCCCCCAAGCTTGGCAGTTGCCAAGGGGAGTGCCCATACCCATGTGTTTATGAATCTTTCTTCGGAGGTGGCGATGAAGGAGTTGTTGACGTAGTAGGTTTGTCATCCATCTTCCAAGGCATAGGCTCACCATCATAGAAGGATGAACGAGTCTCCGGGATCCTCAAATCTGCAGCCAAACTCATCCTCTTAAATCTGTATTCATACTGATAGTTTTGGCTTTGCAGGTCATAGATCTGGGCTTGGAGATGCTCGATTTTCTCTTGAAGCTTGAAGATGATCTCCCCAATGTTCTTGGCGTCCAGCTTGTGATTACTGGTGAATTCTGTGACCATCATGTGGTTGGCATTAAGTCCACGCTCCACCATCCCTTGACATTAAAAACTTGCTCTTCCATTGCTTCGAGTCCTGTCTCCACGCTTCCGGTCTTCTTTGGCCCCTCAATGTCACGGATGTGTAGCATCCCCTCACGCATCTCAATAGTTTGAGGGTGTTGCAGCACCTCCGCAAGGTAGGGGTTGATGACCTTCTCGAAAAACTTGTCCTTGGGGGCGCTTGAAGATGTCATGGCGATCTAGATCTGTAAGAAAAACATCTCGAAACAAAAATAGAAGATATTGTCGTGGTACTGTGGTTGATACCCTCGAGAGATTATATAATGAACTTTAACTGACCGGAGGAGTGTTGTGCAAGTAAACGGAGTCCGAGAGGCACACGAGGTGGCCACAAGGACGGGGGGCGTGCCCAGGGGGTAGGGAGCGCTCTCCACTCTTGTGGTGGCCTCGTGTCTCTTTCAGACAGTTTTTAATTTTCCAAAATTTTAAATATTCCAAAACGGAGAAAAATCATCATTGGAAACGTTTTGGAGTGGGTTTACTTACCGTACCACGTACCTATTCCTTTTTGGAGTCCGAAGCGTTCTGGAAGGTGTCCCTTATGTACTCCTCCGGTGTCACGGCGTCAATTATATTGGTCTCAACATTTCAGGGAGTACCTGAGATATAGTGTTTGATTCTTTGACCGTTTACCACCTTCAGATTTGTGCCTTCAACATTGTTGATTTTAATGGCACCGGAACGATTGACCTCCTCGATAATGTAAGGACCTTCCCATTTAGAGAGAAGCTTTCCTGCAAAAAATCTTAAATGAGAGTTGTATAGCAAAACATGATCACCTACGTTAAACTCACACTTTTGTATTCTCTTGTCATGCCATCTTTTAACCTTTTCTTTAAACAACATGGCATTCTCATAGGCTTGGGTTCTCCATTCATCAAGTGAGTTAATGTCAAATAACTTCTTCTCACCGGCAAGTTTGAAATCATAGTTGAGCTCTTTAATAGCCCAATATGCCTTATGTTGTAATACAAGAGGTAAGTGACATGCTTTTCCATAAGCCATTTTATACGGAGACATACCCATAGTGTTTTTATAAGCAGTTCTATAGGCCCATAATGCATCATCAAGTTTCTTAGACAAATTCTTTCTAGATCTATTAATAGTATTTTGCAAAATCAATTTATTCTCTCTATTACTCAATTCTACTTGACCACTAGACTCAGGATGATATGGAGATGCAATTCTATGGTTAACATCATATTTAGCAAGCATCTTATGGAAAGCACCATGAATAAAATGTGAACCACCATCAATTATTAAATATCTAGGGACTCCAAACCTCAGAAAAATAACTTCTTTAAGCATCGTAATAGAAGTGTTATGATCAGCACAACTAGTTGGAATAGCTTCTACCCACTTAGTAATGTAATCAACAACAACTAAAATATGTGTATACCCATTAGAGGAAGTAAAAGGTCCCATATAATCAAAGCCCCAGACATCAAATGGTTCGATAACAAGTGAATAGTTCATAGGCATTTCTAGACATCTACTAATATTACCTATTCTATGGCATTCATCACAAGACAAAACAAACTTACGGGCATCTTCGAAGAGAGTAGGCCAGTAAAAACCAGATTGCAATACGTTGTGTGTTGTTCTATCTCCAGCATGGTGTCCTCCGTAGGCCTCAGAGTGACACTTGCGTAGGATATGTTCCTGTTCATGCTTAGGTATACAATGTCTAATAACACCATCTACTCCTTCTTTATAAAGATGTGGGTCATCCCAAAAGTAATGTATTAAATCATAGAAAACCTTTTTCTTTTGTTAGTATGTGAAGCTAGGTGATATAAAATTAGCAACAATGTAATTAGCATAATCAGCATACCATGGACCATTATGAAAAGCATTTATGACCGCTAGTTGTTCACCAGGAAAGCTATCATCAATAGGGAGTGGGTCATCAAGAACATTTTCTAACTTAGACAAGTTATCTGCAACAGGGTTCTCCCCTCCCTTTTTATCAATAATATGCAAATCAAATTCTTGTAGCAAGAGAACCCATCTAATAAGTCTAGGTTTAGCATCTTTCTTTTCCATAAGATATTTAATAGCAGCATGATCAGTGTGAACAGTTACTTTGGAATCAATAATATAAGATCTGAACTTATCACAAGCAAAAACAACTGCTAAAAATTCATTTTCAGTAGTAGCATAATTTTTCTAGGCACTATCTGGAGTTTTACTAGCATAATGAATAACATTCATTCTTATCAACTCTTTGTCCTAAAACAGGACCAAAAACATAATCACTCACATCACACATAATTTCAAAGGGTAAATTCCAGTCAGGTGGTTGAACAATAGGTGCAGAAATCAAGTCTTTCTTAAGTATTTTCAAATGCTTCTACACAATCATCATCAAAAACAAAAGGAACATATTTTGCAAGAGATTAGTGAGAGGCCTAGAAATTTTAGAGAAGTCTTTAATAAACCTCCTATAGAAACCAACATGACCAAGGAAACTTCTAATACCTTTGATATCTTTAGGACACGACATCTTTTCAATAGCATCTACTTTAGCTTTATTAACTTCAATACCTCTTTCAGAAATCTTATGCCCCAAGACAATATCTTCATTAACCAGAAAGTGGCACTTCTTCCAATTCAAGACAAGATTAGTTTCTTCGCATCTCTGCCAAACTCGATGATGGTTGCTTAAGCAATCATCAAAAGTAGTTCCGTAAACAGAGAAATCATCCATGAAAACCTCAACAATCTTTTCAAAAAATTCAGAGAATATAGCAGTCATACATCTTTGAAAGGTAGCAGGTGCATTGCATATACCAAAAGGCATACATCAATAAGCAAAATTACCAAAAGGGAATGTAAAAGTAGTCTTTTCTTGATCCTCTTTTGACACATGTATTTGAGAGAAACCAGAATAACCATCTAGAATGCTAAAGTGTTTATGTTTGGATAGTATTTCTAGCATTTGATCAGTAAAAGGCAGAGGGTAATGATCTTTCTTAGTAGCTTTATTTAATTTGCAAAAATCAATTACGATTCTATAGCCTGTAACAATTCTTTGTGGGATCAATTCATTCTTATCATTAGGAACAACAGTTGCCTCCCTTCTTAGGGACACAATGAATAGGACTTACCCACTCACTGTCAACAATATGATAAATTATACCTACCTCGAGAAGCTTTAGTATTTCATTTCTTACCACCTCCTTCATCCTAGGATTTAATCGGCGTTGGTGATCAACAACTGCTTTAGTATCTCGTTCCAGCTTAATTTTGTGCTGACATAAAGTGGGACTAATGCCCTTAAGGTCATCAAGAGTATATCCAATAGCAGCACGGTGCTTCTTCAGAGTTTCCAATAGTTTATTTTCTTCATGGTCTGAAAGGTTAGCCCTAATAATAACATGATATATCTTCTTTTCATCAAGATAAGCATATTACAAAGTATCAAGTAATGGTTTAAGCTCAAACACGAGATCACCCTAGGTGGGGGAGGATCCCCAAGGATTTCAACAAGCAAACTATTTTGCGGAATAGGTCCTTGTTTAAAGAATTTTTCATCTATTTCCCTTCTTTCATTCATATACATACCATTCGCATGGTCTAGCAAATATTGTTCTAAAGGATCAGTAGGAGGCACACCAATAGAAGAAAGACCAATAATTTTATCCTTACTAGGAAATTCTTTATCATTGGGTTGTGTACAAAATTTAGAGAAATTTAAATCATGAGACATATCCCCTAGACAAACAGTAACAATATCTTTCTCGTAGTCTATCCTAGCATTAATAGTGTTCAAGAAAAGTCTACCAAATATAATTGGACAAAATTCATCTTGTGGGGAACCAAGAACAAGAAAATTAGTAGGATATTTTATTTTCCCACACAAGACTTTGACATCTCTAAGAATCCCAATTGGTGATATAGTATCTCTATTAGCAAGCTTGATAGTAATAGAGATACTATAACATAAGCCATGATAACAATGAGGAATTGCACTCACACTAGCACCGACATAACATAAGCCACGATAACAATGATCTCCTATTTTAACAGAAACAACATGCATGCCACAATAGGTTTATGTTTATCTTTAATATCGGGTTTGGCAATTCTAGCAGCTTCATCATAGAAATAAATAACATGCCCATCAATATTATCAGCCAAGAGATCTTTAACCATAGCAATACCAGGTTCAACTTTAATTTGTTCAGGTGGTCTAGATGCTCTAATATTACTTTTAATAACTACATTTGAAGCTTTAGTGTCACGCCCAAGATGCGATTCTATCCCGATCACGTGATGAACTCGTGATTGGGGCACAACCGCATTTCGAGCGCTTAGCAAGATGGATATCATTACATCGTACCATTACATAAATAGATGGTGATACTACAAGTCATACAATTTCCACATGAATACAACACAACATACACAAGACATCCGACTACGGATGAAAAAAAAATGAAAACACACGACATCCATCTTGCTATACCAGGCTGCCGACCAGGAACCTATCCCAAGATTGACGAAGAAGAAGAAGAAACTCCAACACAAGTAAACATCGCTCTCACTTCAAGTCATCAGAAATCTGCACCTGTAACTGTTGTTGTAGTATCTGTGAGCCACGAGGACTCGGCAATCCCATAACTATGGGTATCAAGACTAGCAAAGCTTAATGGGTAGGGAGAAGGATAAGTGGTGAGGTTGCAGCAGCAGCTAAGCATTTGTATGGTGGCTAACTTACGAGTGCAAGAATAAGATGAGCATGTACGCAAACGGTTGCAAACTTGTAATGATCGCTAAAAGATCCTCAACTACCTACGAGTCAAACATAACCCCACCGTGTTCTCTTCCCGAACTAACTCGAAAAGAGACGGTCACGGTTACTCACGCGGTTGGTGTATTATATTTCGGATCCTCTGACAAGTTTTCTACAACTGGACCTTAACAAATTCCAATCTGCCACATAACCACGGGCACGGCTTTCGAAAGATCATAACCCTGCAGGGGTGTCCCAACTTAGCGCATCACAAGCTCTCACGATCAGCAGAGGTAAAACTCTTATATTTGGGACAACCCGATCAGACTCGAAATCCCGGTGCACAAGACATTTCGACAATGGTAAAACAAGTCCAGCAAGACCTCCAGGCATGACGACACCCTAATAGTAGCCGCGCATATCTCATCTTAGGCCACGTCCGGATGAGCGACGCGTACGGAACTGAAGTCCTTGGGTTACCCCAGGTAGCCCGCATAGTGCCCTAGTTTGGACTAGCACCAACAACACTGGTCCCCCCTGTATTATGTTGAAAAGAATCCCCAGGGACTCGACCCCTTATGCCTGATTAATTAATTAGTTAATAGTTTTATTAAGTTGGCAAATTAAAACCAACGTTGGGCCTTGCTGGAAGAGTTTCATTCAAAGCGAACAATCAAGGTGTCCCCGTAAACCCCACTGCGTTAGGAACGCAAAATCAAGGAACATAACACCGGTTTATCGGTTATTAAGGCGGCATGAGTGGAACAAAACATCAGGCAAAGGCCAAGCCTTCCACCCATTGCCAAGTATATAGGTGTGTTAATTATAATAGATATATTGTGATATTCCCAAAATATCCAAGATCCGACATGAAGCAATCTTCATCTTCACCTGCAACTAACAACGCTCTAGGAGGGGCTGAGCAAGCGGTAACTTAGCCAAACAATGGTTTGCTGGGATGCTGTCAAATGTTAGAGGTTTCATGGCAACAATGAGAGGCTGACAACAAAAGATAGGCAGCGCGACATATAGTGATAGCATTGAGACAACTAGCATAGAAATGATAGTAATGAGATCCAAGGTGACAGTCATCTTTCCTTAGATCATGCTAGAAAGAAGAACGAGTCCATGAAGAATACGAAGCCACGAAGACGAACAAGTGAAGTCGAAGGAATCCTCACGATTGCAATGAAATAGGTACTAACGAGAAGAAGCAAACAACATGGTAAGCACACCACACATAAACAAGACATGATGCTCAACCAAGTACGATGCATGACAAGGCTACATGATGCAAATCATGGCAAGATATGAAGCATACAACATCATCAGAACAAGCAAGTTTAAATGAGGCCCGAAACAACATATAACAATTCCGGTAAGTCCTCATATGCAAATTTCAAAATTGGTCCAGATCTGAACAAACCTTATGTTAAAGTTTTTAAATAGCAAGTTAACATGCACTACGATGATCTACATGAAATTCTAGTCAAGTTACATATAAAGTTCATTTAATTCAGAGCTATAGCCTAGAAGATATGAGCAAAACAAGTTTAACATGGCATAGATAGAAAATGCACTTAAACATCATGCAGACACTCTCAAAACAAGGATGCAACATGACATGGTGCATCTACATGCAAAAGTAAGCAAGTTTCATATAGATCATGCTCAAAACGGAGCATCGGTTCAACACATACGCACGAAACAAGATTAAAGGACAAGCTGTCCACAACATCAACTAGACATCTTACAAGTATCAAAACAACATGCTACATGTACAAGATAGGCACACGCATGGCATGAACTCAAAGTACAGATCACATGCTTCCATGATCCACAAGTATCAGGTTCATAAGCATCAAGAGTAACCAACATGATCAAGGCAACAAGCATAATTAATATCAGAGACTATGACTTAGTGAAAAACAGAGCATATACATGACCAGAGTTAATATGTTGACATGTTGGAGACAAGAAATAATTAAACTACAGTGCGAGAACATGCCAAGCAAAAGGATGGCATGCTAGAACACCTCATGGAGCTCAAGGAACACTAGATGGCATATACAGGGGAGCAACGGGTTCATGACATTCATCAAAACAAGATGCCAACATGATATAGCAGATTCTCAGACTTGGTGAAATCTGGGAACACAACAACAACATTATGATGCTGACTTTGGAGGCACATAACAACAAGCATGGCAATCCTAATAAGCATGTAAAGCTCATGAACATGTAGTAGGCATGGCATACTCCAAATAACTCCATTGGCACAACTGCATAACATGCATAGATTGATTACAACAAGCTTTGCCAAATGGGACATCCTGTTCACAAGCTGACAAAAACATCATATTTACAACTTGACAGCAAGAAAGAGACAAGCTACAACAACCTATAAATTCAAACAAGGGCATGGATGGATAGAGAATAACATGTGCTTCAAGACATGATCATTGGACATTCCAAACATGCATGGATTTGACTGTAGCATCAAGCAAACATGGCATCACAATATAACAGTTCCAGACTTAGCAGTTTTTAACTAGTCTCAGGAAACAGCAAACATCGAGTAGGTCACTTTGCAAGCTTGTTGCACTCACCACAAGGCATATCATGAAAAACTAATTACACCACTGCAAATATGACATTATTATGCTCCTAAAACATGTTGACATGTTGCTTAAACAAAAATCACACAAAAAGATATGAAAAAGACAAATCAACAAGTTATATTAGTTTTCTCCTGTTAACATTACTTAACTCTTTTAGAACTGAGATTAATATTTCAAGATGCAACCTAACATGCATGCAAACCAAACTATCATATAGAGGAGAGAGAGTTGAACATTTTGACATATTAAACACTTCATTTGGACCATCATGCACAAAGTTACACCATGTTAAACATGCCTACATGCTGTTGACAGACAATAAAGACTGAGTAGTAACATTACATAGCAGTTTTGCAACAAAGATTAAGACATCAAGATGAATAATAAGATGCATGCAAATCATGCCAACATGTATAGCACTCTAAGGCGAACATTTCGACATATTAAGCACGTAAATCGGAGCAACGAGCACGGAGATATGACAAGACAAAGTGGGCAACATATTGTTAGAGATCCGGGACTTAGAGAAAATTAGACCCCGTGAAACTGGACGGAGAGGCCCCGGGACGGAGGGATCCTGGACGGAGCAGCGATGTTTGGATGGAGGGACCGGTGCATCTGGTCCCAATCCATCGGATCCGAACGGGGACGGGCCCGATGCAGATTCCAGCGACCGACGGGGGCGGAGGCGAGGTCCGGTGCCGCGGTGCGGGGCGACGTGGAGGCGGCGGCCCGGCGGCGGATCTAGCGATGCGGCAGCCCGGTGGCGTCGGCGTGTGGTGGCCTAGGTGACGGCGAGGCGGCGGGGTGGCGCCGGAGTGTGGAGGCGCAGGCGACGGCGAGGCTGCGCCAGTGAACGGGTGGCGGGGCACGCACATGGGGCGCGGGAGGCGAGCTGCTGGTGGGCGACAACGGATGGGCTTCGCTGGCCCGCGATGGGCTCGGCGGGTCCTGGCGGCGGGGCGCGGGGAGGAGTGGTAGGCTAGGGTTTGCCCAGATTTTTGGACGAGGAATGTGTTTATGTAGGTAGTGGGAGCTAGAAGAGGGCTATTGAGGTGCAGTTTTTGCCCACACTATCGTGATCCAATGGCGAAGAGTATGAGGGCGGTTTGGATGGGATAGTGGGCTGTTGTGGAGGGGTGCTGGGCTGACAAAGAAAGGGCTTCCGACGATTAACATGATTAACCGTTGGGGCATCAAACGACCTCCAAATGGAACGGAATTTGATAGACGGTCTACCGGTGATATACCAAAACCACTTGACAAATCTCGGCCAATTCCGAGAACGTTTTTCTCCCACTCACAAAACAAAATCTGGAAGGTGCAACGCGTGCATGCAAGTGTGTGTGGGCACAGGACGGACAATAGAGAGAACTGGGAGACGGGCAATTACGAACGGATGCAAGTTTTTGAAAACTATGCAGACTCAATGCACATGATGACATGGCAAAAATGCAACACGCAGGCAAATGGCATGGTAATGACAGCGAATAACTAGAAGACACCTAGCGCATCGGTCTCGGGGTGTCACATTTAGCATGATCTTTTATTCTAACTGGAAAAGGTGGTTTCTCAATATAAGTAGTAGGAATAATAGGATCAACATTATAGGTAATAGTTTCTTCTTGAACATTAATTGGTTCTACTACTTTCACTTCAATGGGAGGATGATATTTAAACCACTTCTCCTTAGGGAGATCAACATGAGTAGCAAACGATTCACAAAAAGAAGCTACTATCTCACAGTCAAGTCCATATTTAGTGCTAAATTCATGAAAAGCATCGGTATCACTAAAAAAGCACTTCCGTGATAATACGTGTTTGTCACAGTAGGTCACGTTTTCGGTCATGTATGTACATACATGACGATTTTATGACCGAATCAAGATAATCATACATGCGCTGTCGTAGAAGTGTTCCATTACAATACAAAAATTATCATCACAAAAGTGTTGACTTCCAAGACGATAAATGACGTGTCATGGAAGTGCTTTCGTCAAGGGTAACCGACACGTGGCATCGACTGTAACGGGATGCCGTTAAGCTATCGGGTCCGATTTTTTATCTGATACCCCGTTAACATCCCGAACCAATGGGGATTTTCCACGTGTAAAATTCTCATTGGCCGAAGGAAACTCGTGTCAGCTCATCATTGGGTCATATTGGCGCCTATGATATGCCGACACGTGCGACGGCCCAACACTGGCCCATTTATCTTACAAAGGCCGGCCCATTTGACTTGGTCAAAAGTTAGCGAGCGGGCCCAAGAAAAGTCTATTAACGGTCTGTTCCCATATATCCCATTTTACAACCCGGTAACTCAAGGCCCGTTAGGGACTTTCCTGAAATTGGTCCAACAGCATCATGTGGGCCGTCGAATATAACACCAGCCCGTTTCACTTTCGGACCATGTTTAGCCCACAACGTCTTTCGGCCCATATGAGGCCTTTCGTATCTTTAGGCCCTTTAGTGGCCCATAGTGACTCTGGCCCAGAATGAACAGTAAATTTATTTGTATCCATTAACGACCCATGGTTCACATGGGCCGTTTCCAACCCGTGTTAGGCTTCGGCCTACTGATGGCCCATACTTTCTTGGGCTCCTTTCCGGCCCTCGATTACTTCCGGCCCGTTACTGGCCTGTTCCCCTAATGGGCCAAATTCAGCTCGTGGTTAGAATCGGCCCGTCTGTGGCATGTTAACCCATTGCACCGTTTCCAGCCCGTCCTATATTCTGGCCCATTAACGACCCGTTATGCATGTGACCGAATTAAGCCTTTGATGTCTTCCGCCTTGTTAACGTCCCGTTAAGGTGCTGGCCTGATACCAATTACACTCGTTTATGACCCATGTGGACCCATTTATCCGATGGCCCGAGGCCCATCGATTCTACGGCTCGTTGGAGGCCCATTTATCCAACAACCCATAGGAGGCCCATGGATCCTAGGGCCTGTAGCAGGCTCAAGGGTACCACGGTCCGTATATGGCCCATGGTTGTTGTGGCCACTAGCAAACAAGGGAAAAAGAAGACTAGGTAATAAAAATAAGCCCAAAACTAATGCTAGGTTATTAAGGCGATAGCACAGATTACATCCACTGGGCATCAAAGTTCACCACCAGTGCAAATATAGGGAACACCCTACACTATACAAAAATGGCTTGCTGTTTTATTCAGTCGGTGGCTGCACGTTAATAACAAATTTTGTATCGCAACAAAAAAATTTACAACCATAAAACAAATGGAAGGTTGGCATAAAACTTAGCAGTCTGGCAGATAAATGCGCCACCAGAAGTTCAGAAGCTTAGTTCATTTGACCTGACTGTTAGGTTTCCATGTTGTACTGTCCGATGGAGCACCATAACCTTCGCCTTCATATCTCCTAGGCTCCTGAACAACATAGTAAATGTCTGATAGTCTGGTTTCAAAACCAAGCACATCTTGACGACATCGAACAATGGCTCCAGTTGCACAAAGTATCTCTGTTAGGGAATGGACTTGTGTCTGGAGCGAAGATATAACATTGTTTTTTGCTTTCATATGTTGATCATGAGGCAGTTTGGACGAGATTGCCTTAACAACTAACCCAGTGTTACGCAGGAACGTGTTTTTGGCACTGTTAGTGGATAGGTACTGACCCACTGCAGAAGAGGTGACATTGCGGGTGTGTTGCCTCGTCACCTTCAAAAGGTGGCGGTTCCACCATTTTTTACATAGCTTGCTAAAAAGTTGAGTTTTTACATTAGTAGTACCACAACAGAAGATATTAAGGAGGCAACAAAACCAAACAAAATAGCTTTGGTCTTTATACATAACTTATTCTGGTGAACCTGTGTAAAATATTTGTTGTATTTTACTGCAAAGTACATAATAAAACTAGGTTCCAAACATATGACCATGTACCATGGCTAATGTATTGTCTATTTCTTTAGATTGTATTGAGAGCTAAGGATAAAGAGACAAAGTTTATAATGCGGTAAGCATAGTAGGACGTCATTCATATCAGAAAACAACTGAGAAGAGAAATACATGCAATTGTAACGTTCTGTGGGCAAGTCCATCACATAACTAGAGTACCGATCAAGATCAAAGGAACATCACTCCTCTCTTTTAAACCTTGTAAAGTGAAATGATATGCTAAAACTATTGTGTATAAAATTGAAAAGAGTAATAGACATTGGCTGCAAACCTTGCAGTTCAATGCAAAAATTAGAGTAAGTAGTAGTTACAAGGTATGAGGATTAAGGACTTACAATAGCGGCTTTGACTAGTGTAGTCATGCCCTTAGTCTTGCTGGTGTGATAGTCCTTTAAGCTTTCCTCATCATTTGGTTCAGGTACTTTTTGGTCCTTACGGGCTTTCCTCTGCATTTGGAACTATTGAATATAGATCTGATAATGTGGCATAACGAAAAGAGTGAAACAACAACTAATTACAAGAGCCTCACAGTGTGCAATATAGCTACGAGATCCTATCGTTTGTTGTAATTTCACTTTCATACAGTTGGCCTTGTTCTTTGAACAGTTCACCTACAAGAAGATAGATTTGTGAGGCACATGCATAAATAGGAGTTCAACATGTGATTTGATCACATACATATAACGTACTTGATACTTTAGATCAGACACGTGTTTAACGAGGACTCTCGAGTCTTCATTCGATATATTTTCCACTGGAGATGTTTGGGCAAGTTCACTATTACCCTAGCCTTCAAAGTGAGTTTTCCTCAAGTTATACCGACACTGTTGCATAGCAGACTTGAAAACATGGGTGCAAGCTTGTCTAGGTGCATCATCTTGTCTATCCAACTTGAACCTCATCTGTTGAAAATTACGGGAGTCCCATTATCAGCAACCTAGAAAGTATGGGATAGAGCAAGACGATATTACTAGTTTCCATACATAACCATACTTACAGATAAATGGTCGAGGAAGGTGTTGAACTGGGTTTCATCTTTGTCATTCATGTACTGAATTCATGTTGGGAGGATACGTGCATGCCACCTAACGGCAACCACTGCCTCTGATACTAACTTGGCTGACTTTGTAGCATCACGTGCCTTTTTAAAGCTGCCTCAAAATGGATCTCCATTCTTCCTCCTATAGATTTAGTTAACCTATCAAGCATTATCCCTGATGTTTGTTTCCTCTTGTGGCTAGGTACTAGTCCAACAATGAACATAGGAAGTGTTAGTGTACATCAAACTGTGAGACTACATATGTAGAAGCATGCAACTCCTCTAGATTTAGTTAACCTATCAAGCATTATCCCTGATGTTTGTTTCCTCTTGTGGCTAGGTACTAGTCCAGCAATGAACATAGGAAGTGTTAGTGTACATCAAACTGTGAGACTACATATGAAGAAGCATGCAACTGTAACTTGACTCCAGCAACTACCTTCTAGCTATGGAAGCTCGCAAGGTTCATGCGATATTGCCAACTCGTATTGTGTCAAGAGTGCTTCAGAAGTAGTGTCAGGTGGCAAGGGAGCTTTGGAACTTGTCGCTAGCAGAGTTACCGAATGAGTAACTCGTGGAGCTGGTGGTATTGTGGAAGGTGTTGCAACAACTAGGACTGTCTCTGCTTGTTTGGTGGCGGTTATTAGTTTATGTTTGACTTGTTTCGTAGCTCGTGTAGCAAGGGATACCGTGTTTGTACAATTTTCCGCTGGACTTTGACCTTCTATTGCACCATTAGTACCAGTAGAAACCACATAATTGTTCCGCTTCCGTTTCCATGTGCCCTTAGTACTAACACCATCCCCTGCCTTTTTGTGTTCCTTCCTCTTTCTCTGTGCCATGTTTAGTCAAGCCGACAAGAAAAGGGAATAAAAATTTTGTTCTTCAGAACAAATTGATGCGTGATACAGACGAACTAAACTTTGATGTTAGACAACCACATGATTTGAGGATGTAATATATACAGAACACATGACGACGTGAGATAATCAGAATTATGATGTGTAATATCCACTGCCTTGCTAATTTCCTTCTGCTTTATTGATTTTGTATTGTTAAGTAAAACCTACAAGGAAAAGCAATAAAATTCACTCTTCAGAACTCATTCATGCATGATACTGACAATCACTACCTTGATGTAAGGCCAACACATGATACGATGATGGAATATGTGCGAAAAACAGGACTACATGGCATATTCACAACTATTTGTGTAAACTAAGCAGAAGTAATTTAATCAAATTACAAGAAATACAAGTGAGACACCGTATGCAACATGCAAGACAATATCACACTGCCAAGCTAGAGAAATCACCTGGGATGCTAGTTTCGCCGGAAGACCGCCATCAGTCCCTACCTTAATTATTTTTCATTCCTATTTCTTAATCTTATTGCCTTGTCAAGTCAAACCGACAAGGAAAATGAATCAAAATTTGCTTTTCAGAACTCAGTTATGCAGGATGCTGATGAACTCAGTTATGCAGTATGATTGAATGTGTAAGAAAAAAGGACATCATTGCATATTCACATCTATGATGTGTAAACTAAGCAGAAGGTATTTCAATAAATTAGAAGCAATGAAAGCTAGACATCATGTGAAAGATGCAACGAATATCACTCCACCAAGTTAAAACTGCCTCGCCATAATTGCCATTTCAATAAATTAGAAGTAGTACAAGCTAGAAAAGAATGCGAGATGTAACATATATCACACTCCAAAGTCAAAGGTGTCTTGTGATATGTGATTGTTGTATGTTACACAACACTAGTACTTTGATGTAAGAACATGGTGTGATAGACATATATAGTATGTTCTAGAAACAGGAACATGTGTCTTATTGAGAAGTATAATGTCTGAAGTAAGCAGATGGAATTCAACAAAATTAGAACCAATACAAGCTAGACATCATACATAACATGCAACCACATGTAACAGTGCCAAGTTAGAGGGAGCATCTGTGATGGTGCACTAGGGGGGACATGCTCATCATCAACATAGCTAACGTTGAGTGTCTATGCATGTGTTGTCTTTGCAAATCATCTTGGGGCGGGGGGGGGGGGGGGGGGGG
>LR738711.1:490251818-490263469 GCA_902687465.1 Secale cereale | reverse complement strand
GGGGGGGGGTGGCGGAGTAGAATCTCTAGATGCCCTCTTTTTGGAAGGAGCACCTTTCTCCATTGCCTTGATAATTTCCTTATGCTTTATTGGTTTTGAATTGTCAAGTAAAACCGACAAGAAAAAGTAATAAAATTCACTCTTCAGAACTCATTCGTGCATGATACTGACAATAACTACTTTGATGTTAGGAAAACATATGATACCTGGATGGAATATGTACGAAAATAGGACGACATGGCATATTCACAACTATTTGTGTAAACTAAGCAAAAGCCATTCCAACAAATAAGAAGCAATGCATGCTAGACACCACATGGAAGATGCAACCAATATGACTCTGCCAAGTTAAAATAGTCTCATCATAAATGGCATTTCAACAAATTAGAAGCAATGCATGCTATAATTCATATGAAAGTTGCAACTAATATCACACTGCATATAATAAATGTGTCTCGTCATATTGATTGATGCGGGATACAAAAAAACAATAGTTTTATGTAAGGACATGCTTAATAGACAGATGTACTATGTACTAAAAATAGGAAGACATGTCACATTAATAGGTATAATGTATAAACTAAGCAGAATAGCACATGAAATTTAACCACATTGGAAGAATTAACATCTAGACACCATATGCAACATGCAACCACATATCACGCTGCCAAGTTAGAGGAAGCACGTGCGATGCTAGTGTAGGGGAAATGCGGTCATCAACTACAGAGGTACGTTCACTATCTTCATCTAGCCTTAATGTTTCTTGAGAATCACGTGGGGAGGCTGACACGACATTCTTTACATGAGCATATTTTCCCACAATAACCAACTGGCATGACTGTCTCATCATAAGTGATTGATGAGGGATACACAAGAACATTAGTTTGATGTACGAACATGGTTAATAGACAGATGTACTAGTATGTACCAAAAACAGGAAGGCATGTCATATTCAAAGGTATAATGTGTAAGCTAAGCAGATGCAATTTAACCAAATAGGCAGCAATACAAGCTACACATCCGGCTGGAGTGGTGAGCATGATCATCGAGGACCTGAGAGCCTGGTGGGAGGCGGGCTGCTTCGCCACCGTCGTGTCTTTTTAGTTGGCTTCCAGGTGATGCATGTCTGTGTTCGGCTTGTCACTGGCTCGGCCAATGCCCTGACTAACAATTTGTCTTCGGGTACTCCAAGAATGGTGGTTCATGTACAAAATATCTTCCCTTATCTTAATAAAGACCGACCGCGGCCTTTTGAATACAATCTAGAAACCATATGCAACATGCAACCACATATGCCACCGCGAAGTTAAAGCAAGCACGTGGTATGGTGGTTCATGGCGAGCGAGGTCATCAACTCCTAAGCTATGTTTACCGTATCCATCTGCTGACACTGCACCCTTTATAACGCTGAGACGTGTCTTGCCTGCCCGCGAAGAAAACATGAGTGACCTCTCTCTTTTATGTCGTGCTTCTGTTAAGGTAGAGTCTGAAATACCCATGCATAAAAACACAATGGTGAGAGTATGGATGAACTGTGTGCAGAACTGGTGCACTCTAAAAGTAGCAGATAGCAGGTGGCTGAAATATAGATGATAGGAAACATATGATAGCTCTACAACATTGCATGGCAAAAGAAATTAGATTCTACTCCGTATGATTTTGTAATATATGAGCACAAGGATGGCTGGGAAATGCAGGTACTCCTCCAGAACACCACCACATATGGTCCTATCAATATAACAGTCGACTGAAAATAAATAGGCCAGTCGATTTTTTTATGAACCGTCCGATCTATAAGGAACGTGCAGATGGCCTTTGTCTACCTCCCGCCAGTCACTGTTGATGATCTTTCTTGAACCGCCAACGACCACCGGCCCAAACCCCTCCCTCTGCCGCCCCACCCTTCCCTCGACCTCACACTACCGCCATGCTTGACAGTGCCCCCGGCCATACCTTTAATCCCGGCCGACCTCTAGATCGGGCGCCAGCAGCTCCTAGGCCCCACACACCCCTAAGATAAACACCGAGGCGCTGCTTCCCCGTCGTAATAGGCGGACTAGCGCCTGTTAGGCTGGGGATTCCTTCCTTTAATTGGGAATCAACTGACCAGGAATTGAAATCCAGGGGGCGATGGACCTCTAGCTAAGGTGAAATAGTATGTGAGGAGAAACCTTGTGCATCACGAGTTACTAGGAACATCTACTATCAGGAAGAAGCGGTCAACTCGTGTCTTTTGTGGGATGAATATCGTGCAACCAGACACGCAAGATTGGCACGAATAAGGGAAGAGGAGTACCATTTCTGGTTGCCAGTGATGTGTCCTCCAGAGGTTGCGGCGATCTTTTTTACCGAGGGAACCGATGTTTTAGAGGAGGGTGGAGCCTTGGACGAACCCATGGACAAATTTTTGACTGTGTTGTTGTGGCCGTCTGTTGGCGGAGGGAAAGTAGATACGAGGCGGCGAAGGATGACGTAGCGGGAACAGCTCCGGTGCAGTGGACGGTGGAGAAGTTGGAGTGGCAGTGGTGAGGCGCAAGACGACGTGGTTTAACTGGCTCGTGTACGGCGCACGTCGATGTCCTGGAGGCAGCTTGGCCTCGGCTTCAACAACTACCTGTGGAGGGCGTTGCGGTTGCGGTTGCGGTGGACGACGCCGTCGGGGCATCGGCTCCGGCGTGATGGAGGAGGGCGGCGGTTGATGTGTGGGGGGATGGGGTGGGGGACGGAGGATGCCGGGGTTTCGCGGTTTGTGGAGAGGTAGTTTTGGCACCCACGGAGTACGAATGGGGAATCATACGATTGGGGGGGGGGCTAAGGGGGAACCATGTTTCGGTCTGGGACGCGCTTGTTTTTGTTTTTTTTAACAGATGGGACACGCTTGTTTGAAATTTGGGGAAGTACAAACTTTCCCCCCCTCTTAAATTTTGGACCTACTACGGGTCGGGGGTAGGACGGTAATCCCGAGTGTCCCAAATAGTGGGCGAGAGCAATTTCGACGGAGCACATGTGTGTTTAGGCGGCCACGGTGTATGAATGTTTTCCGGAGGCGACTGTGTGGAATCTAGATGAAGTTACAAACCTACCCCAGTTTAGACCTTTGGACGCCGGACCGGTAGGTTTCAAGGGTCGGAGTTAGAAAAGTAATTTCCTTCAACCATACATTCGTCTTACGCGGTTTCGGTCGAGTAGAGGCTCTTTTGGCGCTTCGTTCTAAATTTTGAAACAGAAGCTGTTACGTCTCCAACGTATCTATACTTTTTTATTATTCCATGCAATTATTTATGATGTTTTGGATGTTTAATGGGCTTTGTTATACACTTTTATACTATTTTTGGGACTAACCTACTAACCCGAAGGCCAATTCCAGATTGTTGTTTATTGCCTGTTTTAGGGTATTACAGAAAAGGAATATCAAACGGAGTCCAAACAAAATGAAACCTTCGGGAGAGATATTTTTGGAGCAAAATACGCACGGGAGACTTGAGAACCACGGGGGCGCCCCCCCCCCTATAGGATGCGCCCCTGCCTCGTGGGCACCCGGTCTGGCCCCCAGTGCCCTCCTTCCTCCTATGTATACCTACGTACCCCGAAACTATCAGAACGACAGAGAAAACCCTAGTTCCACCGCCGCAACCTTCTATTCCCATGAGATCCCATCTTGGGGCCTGTTCCGGAGCTCCGCCGGAGGAGGGATCTTCCACGGAGTGCTTCTACATCATCATCATCGCCTCACCATGAGTTGTGAGTAGTTTTCCACAGATCTTCCGGTCCATAGTTAGTATCTAGATGGCTTCTTCTCTCTCTTTGGATCTCAATACCAAGTTCTCCTCGGTCTTCGAGGAGATATATTCGATGTAATCTCTTTTTGCGGCGTGTTTGTCAAGATCTAATGAATTGTGGGTTTATGATCAAGATTATCTATGAGAAATATTTGGTTCTTTTCTGAACTCTTTATGTATGATTATAATATCCTTGCAAGTCTCATCGAATTATTGGTTTGGTTTGGCCTACTAGATATATAGTTCTTGCAATGGGAGAACTTCTTGGCTTTGGGTTCAATCTTGCGGTGTCCTTTCCGAGTGACAGTAGGGGCAGCTAGGCACGTATTGTATTGTTGCCATCGAGGATAAAAATATGGGGTTTATATCACTATGTTTGAGTTTATCCCTCTACATCATGTCATCTTGCTTAAGGCGTTACTCTGTTCTTATGAACTTAATACTCTAGATGCATGCTGGGTAGCGGTCGATTTGTGGCGTAATAGTAGTAGATGCAGAATCGTTTCGGTCTAGTTGTCTCAGACGTGATGCCTATATATAATGATCATGCCTAGATAGTCTTATAATTATTCGCTTTTCTATCAATTGCTCAACAGTAATTTGTTTACCCACCGTAGAGTATCGCTATCATGAGCGAAGCCACTAGAGAACACTATGGCCCCCGGGTCTATTCTCAACATATCAATCTACAATCTACTTTACTTTTCCGCTTTTACTTTATGTTCTTATGTCCAAAAATACCAAAAATATCCAACTATCATCTCTATCAAATCTCACTTTCGTAAGTGACCGTAAAGGGATTGACAACCCCTTATCACGTTGGCTGCGAAGTTCCTATTTGTTTGTGCAGGTGAAAGGGACTCGTGCGTGGTCTCCTACTGGATTGATACCTTGGTTCTTAAAAACTGAGGGAAATACTTACGCTACTGTGCTGCATCACCCTTTCCTCTTCGAGGGAATACAACGCAAGCTCGAGAAGTAGCAAGAAGAATTTCTGGCGTTGTTACCGGGGAGGCTTACGCAAAAGTCATATACCAAGTACCTATGTCAAACCCTTATCCTTTGCATTACATTTTTGCCTCTCTTTTTCCTCTCCCCCGCTTCACCCTTGCCGTTTTATTTGCCCTTCTTCTTCCGTGTGTTTACCGTTCGCTTGCCTCTCATTTGCTTGTGTTGCTATGTGCCCTCAATTAGCTTGCATCTTCGCTTGCTAAAGTATGGATCCTCATCAACTTGTTAATCTCTTTAAGATATCCAATTATGTTGAACCTATTGCTAGTAAGCAGCGTGCACTAGATGTTTTGCTTGAAATTCATGAATCTGAAAATTGCGAGGAATTGTTAAAAGAAAAAGTGATTCATGTTATCTCCTTAAATAAAAAGCATGATTGCAATTATGTTACTATAAATTCTATTGATGTCAACTGTGCTAATGATATGCAAAACCCTAAGCTTGGGGATGCTTATTTTGCTATGCCCACTACTTGTTACAATGATCATGATTGGGGTGATTCTTCTTATGATCTTGAAATTTTATTTAATCCCCATGATGAATATGAGATTGATAGTAATGTCTGCAATAATATTGAAAGTGGGTTTGGAAGAGTGTCAACTTTAGATCCCACATATCTGGAGAATGTTCAATCTTATGATTTTTTTGATAAAAGTGGGTTTGCAGAGGTCATGAGTTTAGTTAATATTGATCCCACTATTTCGGAAGAGTTTCAACTTCGCATGCATGTGGATCGTGTTGAGAATATGTTATGTGATAGCTATATTGTTGAATTTCCTTATGATCCTACATGCAATTATTATGAGAGAGGAAAATATGGTTGTAGAAATCTTCATGTTACTAAATTACCTCTCTTCATGTTGAGATAGATCTTGTTTCTTTCTTCTTCCTTGCATACGTTAGATCTTGCTTGCTATGATAATTTGTTTGCTTATAAAATGCCTATGCATAGGAAGTATGTTAGACTTAGATGTGTTTTTCACATGTTTTATGATGCTCTCTTTGTGCTTCAATTCTTGTCTTTCATGTGAGCATCATTGAAATAGCAATGCCTAGATAGGGGCGTTAAACGATAGCGCTTGTTGGGAGGCAACACAATTTTATATTTTCTGTTTTTGCTTTTGTTTAGGAATAAATATTGCATCTAGCTTCTGTTTAGATGTGGTTTTGTGTTTTAATTATTGTTTGTGCCAAGTAGAACCTTTTGGGAAGACTTGTGTGAAGTTTATATGACCTTGCTGTGAAAAACAAAATCGTTAGCGCCCGCTAGAATGGTCAGCAGATTTTTCTGGAGTGTGCTATTTAGTTGATTATTTTTTCAGATGATTAGTAGACAAATTCCTCACATTTACCAATTTATTTCAATTTTTTTGGAGATACAGAAGTATGCGAAAGTTACAGATTACTACAGACTATTCTGTTTTTGACAGAATCTGTTTTTCGTGTGTTGTTTGCTTATTTCAATGCATCTATGAGTAGTATTGGAGGATATGAGCCATAGAGAAGTTGGAATATAGTAGGTTTAAAAACAATATAAACAAAGAATTAATTCATTGCAGTACCTTTGAGTAGTGGTTTGCTTTCTTATACTAACGGAGCTCACGAGATTTTTGTCTAAGTTATGTGTTGTGAAGTTTACAAGTTTTGAATATTGCTTTGATGGACTATGGAACAAAGAGTGGAAAGAGCCTAAGCTTGGGGATTCCCAAGGCACCCCAAGGTAAAATTCAAGGACAACCAAGAGCCTAAGCTTGCGGATGCCCCGGGAAGGCATCCCGTCTTTCGTCTTCATCCATCGGTAACTATACTTGGAGCTATATTTTTATTCACCACATGATATGTGTTTTACTTGGAGCGTCTTGTATAATTTGAGTCTTTGCTTGTTAGTTTGCCCCAATTATCCTTGCTGGACACATATATTTGAGAGAGTTAAATATGGCCTGGGAATTGATTGAACACTCTATGTGCTTCACTTATATCTTTTGAGTTGAATAGTTTTTGCTCTAGTGCTTCACTTATATCTTTTAGAGCACGGTGGTGATTATATTTTGTAGAAATTGTTAATCTCTCATGCTTAACTTATATCCATTTGAGATTCTATTAAAACAGCATGGTAATGTGCTTTGGCTATAAAACTAGGCTTCACATGATAGACATCCAATATCAATGTAGTAAAAACGTTCATACTAAGTGCATTGAATATGAAGAGAAATTGGATGCTTGATAATTGTTTTGAGATATGAGGATAGTGATATTAGAGTCATGCTAGTGGAGTTATTATGAAATTGAGAAATGCTTGTGTTAAAGTTAGTGATTCCCGTAGCATGCATGTATGGTGAACCGCTATGTGACGAAGTTAGAGCATGAGGTATTTGTAGAGTGTCAACCTTTGTGTGGAGGTCGGGGGTGCGCGATGGTTAACTCCTACCAACGTCCCCCCTAGGAGCATGCATTGATTGATTTGTTTTGATGACTCTTAAATTGTTGCAATAAGTATATGAGTTCTTATAACTAATGTTGAGTCCATGGATATTACACACTCTCACCCTTCCACCATTGCTAGCCTCTCTTGTACCGCGCAACTTTCTCCGATGCCATACACCCACTATATATCCTTCCTCAAAACTGCCACCATATATCTTCCTCAAAACAGCCACCATACCTACCTATCATGGCATTTCCATAGCCATTCCGAGATATATTGCCATGCAACTTTCCACCGTTCCGTTCATATGACACGCTTCATATTGTCATATTTCCATGCATGATCATGTAGTTGACATCGTATTTGTGGCAAAGTCACCATGCATAACTTTTCATACATGTCACCCTTGATTCATTGCACATCCCGGTACACCACCGGAGGCATTCATATTGGTCATACTTTGTTCTAGTATCGACTTGTAATATCGAGTTGTAATTCAATGAAAGTGTGATGATCATTATTATTAGAGCATTGTCCCATGTGAGGAAAGGCTAAATCAATAAATCCCCTCCAAAAAAAGAGAAAGGCCAAAGAAAAAAAGGAAGGCCCAAAAAAAAGGGAAAGAAAAAGGGGCAATTGCTACTATCTTTTTCTACACTTGTGCTTCAAAGTAGCACCATGTTCTTCATGATAGATAGTCTCATGTTTAGTCACTTTCATATACTAGTGGGAATTTTCATTATAGAACTTGGCTTGCATATTCCAACAATGGGCTTCCTCAAATGCCCTAGGTCTTCGTGAGCAAGCAAGTTGGATGCACACCCACTTAGTTTCTTTTGATGAGCTTTCATACATCTTTTTAGCTCTAGTGCATCCGTTGCATGGCAATCCCTACTCACTCACATTGATATCTATTGATGGGCATCTCCATAGCCCGTTGATACGCCTAGTCGATGTGAGACTATCTCCCTCCTTTTTGTCCATGGCTCACGCTCATGTATTGTGTGAAAGTTGAATGGTTAGAAAGAATAGAGTATGAAAACAAGTGCTTGGCTGAAATCGGGGTTGTGCATGATATGAATATTTTGTGTGATGAAGAGGGAGCATAGCCAAACTATATGATTTTGTAGGGATAACTTTCTTTAGCCATAGTATTTTGAGAAGACATGATTGCTTTGTTAGTATGCTTGAAGTATTATTATTTCTTATGTCAAAATAGACTTTTGTCTTGAATCTTCAGATCTGAACATTCATGCCACAATTAAGAGAATTACATTGAAAAACTATGTTGGTTAGTATTCCACATAAAAAATTCTGTTTTTATCATTTACCTACTCGAGGACAAGCAGGAATTAGGCTTGGGGATGCTTGATACGTCTCCGACGTATCTATAATTTTTTATTGTTCCATGCTATTATTTATGATGTTTTAGATGTTTAATGGGCTTTGTTATACACTTTTATATTATTTTTGGGACTAACCTACTAACCCGAAGGCCAATTCCAGATTGTTGTTTATTGCCTGTTTTAGGGTTTTACAGAAAAGGAATATCAAATCGAGTCCAAATGGAATGAAACCTTCGGGAGAGATATTTTTGGAGCAAAATACGCATGGGAGACTTGAATACCACGGAGTAGGGCTGACGTGGCGTCCACCAGGTTGAGGGGCGCCCCCCCTATAGGGCGCGCCCCCTGCCTCGTGGGCACCCCGTCGGGCCCCTAGTGCCCTCCTTCCTCCTATGTATACCTACGTACCCCGAAACTATCAGAACAATAGAGAAAACCCTAGTTCCACCGCCGCAACCTTCTGTTCCCATGAGATCCCATCTTGGGGCCTGTTCCAGAGCTCCGTCGGAGGAGGGATCATCCACGGAGTGCTTCTACATCATTATCATCATTGCCTCACCATGAGCTGTGAGTAGTTTTCCACAAATCTTCGGGTCCATAGCTAGTATCTAGATGGCTTCTTCTCTCTCTTTGGATCTCAATACCAAGTTCTCCTCGGTCTTCGAGGAGATCTATTCGATGTAATCTCTTTTTGCGGCGTGTTTGTCGAGATCTAATGAATTGTGGGTTTATGATCAAGATTATCTATGAGAAATATTTGGTTCTTTTCTGAACTCTTTATGTATGATTATAATATCCTTGCAATTCTCTTTGATTTATTGGTTTGGTTTGGCCTACTAGATTTATAGTTCTTGCAATGGGAGAAGTGCTTGGCTTTGGGTTCAATCTTGCGGTGTCCTTTCCCAGTGACAGTAGGGACAGCAAGGCACGTATTGTATTGTTGCCATCGAGGATAAAAAGATGGGGTTTATATCACTATGATTGAGTTTATCCCTCTACATCATGTCATCTTGCTTAAGGCGTTACTGTGTTCTTATGAACTTAATACTCTAGATGCATGCTGGATAGTGGTCGATGTGTGGAGTAATAGTAGTAGATGCAGACTCGTTTCAGTCTAGTTGTCTCAGACGTGATGCCTATATATAATGATCATGCCTAGATAGTCTCATAATTATTGGCTTTTCTATCAATTGCTCGACAGTAATTTGTTTACCCACCGTAGAATATCGCTATCATGAGAGAAGCCACTAGAGAACACTATGGCCCCCGGGTCTATTCTCAACATATCAATCTAGAATATACTTTACTTTTCCGCTTTTACTTTCTGTTCTTATATCCAAAAATACCAAAAATATCATACTATCATCTCTATCAGATCTCACTTTCGTAAGTGACCGTAAAGGGATTGACAACACCTTATCGCGTTGGCTGCGAAGTTCCTATTTGTTTGTGCATGTGCTAGGGACTCGCGCGTGGTCTCTTACTGGATTGATACCTTGGATCTCAAAAACTGAGGGAAATACTTATGCTACTGTGCTGCATCACCCTTTCCTCTTCGAGGGAATACAACGCAAGCTCGAGAAGTAGCAGAAGCATTCACGTTTAGAGTACTCTTGAACTTTGAGGATTGACCTAAATAGACAATGTTAAATTTGACCTTGTATGTTTGAAAACATCATTAAATTAGGCACTTCTTTTTCAAATTTTGACATTTGAAAATCCTATAACTACGATTATTTCAGAATGGAGGAGGTAAATTTGAATCTATTTGGTACACGACTATATATGCTATTGTGTACAAAAGCAGAGCAAAGATTAGTGCCCCTATATCTTAGGTATGATTTACAAATGCCATGATCTCGAATTCAAATAATTGAATGGACTTCGTGTTGAATTCAAAAAATTTAAACCACCTTAAGTTGAATTCAAATGTATGTTAGTTCCTAGCTAGCTATTTGTAATGTTTATTGTGTAACTTTTGTATTTATAATGTGCTTTACACACACAACACGAACTATACTCACGTTTATATTCGAATTGCTAAAGCGATGCATTGCCTCGAGTTCAAAATATTGACTTTATGGATCAATTATGTCGAATAATAACATATACATGCTCAAATTCGATAGCATATAGATGACCGATGGATCAATGACCGTTCCTTATGCGAATTGCAAATATCTTGATCCCATCCTAATATTTGGATACAATATATATTTTAAATCAATGTGTACATCTGCTTTTATGTGTAGTTTCACTCTCCAGAGGCCCCTCCTCAAACACGCGATAACTTTCTCTCGCACACATACGCGCACACGGTGTATATCCATCGGTGGTCTCTTGCACATGCTCACACACTCCCTCCCATGGCGTCTTTCTCACACACATGCTCTCGATATCACCCTTCATCCCTCTCACAACTATTTACGACTATTTTCACTAACCTTTATCAGAAGCACTCTTCCTCTCACACGCATACACACACACAATCCCCATCGACCCTTTCTCTATACATAGACCTGCCTACGTGTATCCCGCACGCACAATATCTTTAGGCATGTCTCGCATGCATTGTTTCGACCTCTCTTCGAAATTGACGAATATGATTCCAGGAGAGCATTCTATAGGATGCCCCTTAAAGTTAGGTTGGATGAATGCTAATATCAGAGACAAGGGGTTACCTTAGTCCGAGGACCTAGGGTTACAAATCTTAGCCAGCTTTATTAGTGGACACATAGTCCTTCACGACTCTGCTATCTTTGTCTTGTACGATGAGTCCTCCATGGGTATCCCTGAATGCGTCACGGGCCTACCAATGTGGCACAGGACGGAACCGACCCAAGGGCCTCACCTCGCCCCACCGGACCTCATGCGGTGACACACCATCCGCCCCTAGGTCGAGTTACCTTCTCACACACACATACCAACATAGACAGACCAACAACAAAAAATCTCCTCATGCATCTATTTACCCCTCCCCCCTTGCATGTACACAATCAAGGGCATTTCTCGCCGTGACATCCTATTTGTCTCTCTCTAGACCTCTCTCATTTCTCGTGCTATCTCTCCCACGTCGCCCCCCCCCCCCCC
>LR738711.1:490225463-490251733 GCA_902687465.1 Secale cereale | reverse complement strand
CCCCGTCGGCCCCTCTATCCATGACTCTCTCGAATACACACACATACCCTCACTAGCTAGACCCTACCAAATACCTCACCTACACATTCACACATGTTACATCTTTACACATAATCCATTGATCTAAAAAGCCCTCTCTTCACGTTTACTTCACACAGAGCATTCCATTTGAATAAAACCACACAAACTATGGCCAAAATTTTATTTTAGAATCTGTACATATATTAAAACATTACAAAGTTATATGGAGTATGAAAATTAGTTTGCATTGCATGGTGCACCCAGTGATATTTATTCTACAATGTGAATTTGTATATTTTATACTATATATAAAGTTAGTCATAATAAAGAGAAACGAAGAGCATCTCTCACTCCATCACACACACCCCCTCTACGCCCCGTTCACGTACGCACACTAACTATCTCCAGGTCCTCTAAAAGTACGCCCGAACACATTCACACATGTTTCATCTTTCTCTCGCGATATATAGAGTGATGATCATTGTATTTTAAGCGAAAGCACGATACATACATTGGACTTCAGAATCCACTCATTACGGTCACCATTAACGTTTTGTGGTTATTATACAGTCACGGGCTCACTATATAGCTCTGTATTTGTTCAAGACACGACTAGTTGACCAGTTAAACGCTCTACGTGGCACCTGTAGTGTTGCATCACATTATCTCACTACCATTGGGCCCACCTGTCGCCGTGTATAAGAATGAAAACAAATGATAAAAATATATTGGACGGTGGTTCGAAGTCATGACGGCGGGCACATCGGACAACGTGGCATTGTATTGGTGTGATGAGCTGTCATTTTTTAACAAACATGAGCTTGTGTGGTGATTGTACACACACGCACGCATGCACATGAACTGCATGCATGCAACACTCACACGTACACACGCATCCATGCACACACGCTACACTCACACGCACACACGCACGCATACACACGAAATGCATGCATGCAACACTCACACCTACATGGTACACACGCAGTCACACACGCATGATACACTCACACGCACACACGCACGCATGACAGGTGGGACCCACAAGGAACATGGTGAGTTTAACGTGTCAACATAGTGCCACACAGACTATTTAGCCAGTCAACAGAGTGCAATCCAGAGTTGAACGGTGAGCAAGTGACCGTATAATCACCGCAAAACGTATATAGTGACCGTAATGAGCGTATTCTGAAGTGCGTTGACCGTATTACGCTTTTCGCTTGAAATACCCTGACCCACTCCGCTAGTGTATTTATCTCTTCTCTCGCTCTCTCGGTGGAGCCGAGTAGGCTAACGTGCCAGTTCTGAAATTGGCTAGTACTATCGAGTTTGTATCGATGTATCAGGTTTGTATCGATGGATCATGCGAAACAACAAAACTACAGTAGCACTACAATACAAGTAACAGTTAACTGGGCCGCCGTGTCATGTACTCCTCCGTCACGAGAGTGAATCGCTCGTTTCATAAATGTTCTAGTCCCTTTCACCGACATGTGGGACATCAAGCAACCGGGTCCACGTGCCATACCGAATTCACAGTGTAGAGCAGCAGGGGTGAAGCACCACGGTCATGGCGCCGACGTAGTAATGAGCAATGACGCGTCAAAGCACAAAGCTGGACCTTTCCCGCAGTTAAGTTGGAGGGATGAAGTGATGGTAAAAAAAGAAGTTGGAGGGACGAAGCAACCATCATTTCACTCGCTGCTGAATCCACTTCTCCCTCATCTTCTTCAAGTTAACCACTTGTTGCTTCTGCTGTTGTTCTGCCTCGAGTACTCATAGTAGGGAGTGTTATATACTAGTATCATGCGCATAATACAAGTGTATGATACTACTACTCCATAGTAGTACATACTAGTAGTATCATAGAGTACACCAACTTCCTCTATAGTGCATAGTATATTTATTGCCATGCATGACACAAAGTAGTACTATAACATTTAACATGATACGGTGTCTACCTATGTTACTCTAACCCCCTCTCTCTTCTTTTATCCTCTTCGACATCGGCATATTTTCTATTGCCGAGTGCATGTTGCTACCACTTTGGCCAACCTCATGTGGGACGCGGATAGGATTGGTAAATAACTGACACATGGGACATCATGTTAGCAAACCGCCAGGCCAACGTCCTATAAAAGTAAGAAACCTCCCACTACAACACGGTAGGAAATAGGAGGCACCAAAAAACGCCTTTGAAAGCTCCAAAAATGCCTTCGATTGTCTAAGTAGGCATTCCAGAAAAATGCTACGGATACTTGCGAAGGCAAAGATGTATCCCGGCGAATGTGGAAAACGCCTCCTTTGGTCAGATCTTTTGAGGCGATCATCAAGAACACCTCGAGTTTTTAGGGTGATTTAAGAAATGCCTCTAAAAGCTTCGATGACCATGAATGAAAATAAAGGCCAGTTACTTTGCCTGCGCTGCTGGGCTAAACATCCCCCAAGGGACTTCTTTGCCGGCGATCATCAAGCCCATAACAAGGACCTACGCTGCCTGCACTGTTGGGCCCAAACCCCGTTGTGGTTAGGCGCTGCCAAAGCCTAGTTGTGTCGATCGATCTACTTAGTAGGCACGTGAATCTCCACGGTCAAAGACTTCGGTTTCTCTTAAAGATCTTGTTGGAGATATTACACAACCTTACACTACAAAAAACACTTCCATGATAATAAGTGTTTGTCATAGTAGGTCATGTTTTCTGTCATGCATGTACATCCATGACGATTTTATGACAAAATCAAGATAGTCATACTTGTGTTATCGTCGAAGTATTCCATGGCAATACCAAAATTATCATCACGGAAGTGTCCACTTCCATGATGATAAATAGTGTGTCATGGAAGTTCTTTCGTCAAGGGTTACTGACATGTGGCATCCACCGTAACGGCACGCCGTTAACCCTATCGGGTCTGGTTTCGGATCCGATAACTCGTTAATAGCCAGGTCCAGTGGAGATTTTCCACATGTAAAATTCTCATTGGCCGAAGGGAGCACGTGTCACATCCTTGTGTCGACAGATGTCAACCGACCAATGGACAACAGGCGCCTATGATACCTCGACACATGGCACGACCCGAAATTGTCCCATTCAATTTTAAAAAGGCCGGCCCAGCCAAATTTATTGGGCTGGCTCATTAACGGCATACTTGCAAAAGGCCCATTCACATTTCAGGCATGTAGGAATAGTGTCAAATCGGCCCGTTTTAGATTTCGCATCATTGCGGCCCATGGTGTGTTCTGCCCCGATAATAGTCCGCTAAGTACTTGGGCCAAATTACGGCCCAGTGTGTTTCCGGCCTGTTAAAGGTCCTGCTACATCCTGGCACATTTATTGCCCGACGAAACTTTTGGTCCATAAAAGACTGGGATGAAATCGGGCCATATTCGGTCAGGTCTGACATTCGGCCTGTGAGCGGGCCATTGCAGATTTGTCCCACTTCCAGCTTGTTATGCTTTTTGGCCTGTTAACGCCCGATGAAGCCCATGGGCCATATGAGGCCCAACGTCACATCAGGCCTACTAAAGGCCCATATACTCGCTCAAACAAATGAAGCCCGACCGCTTTTCCTGTTTGTTAAAGGCCCCTCTAGTACGTCAGCACATTTGCAGCCCGTCTGACTTTCGGCCTGTGAACGATCTGAATTGCAAATGGGCCAGGAAGAGTTGAGATGCATGGGCCTAATCTGGCCCGATCATCTTTCAGCCTCTTAAAAGTCATGCACATAATCTGGCCCAATTACGGCCCAATCTGACTTTCGACCTACTAAAGGCCCTTCTTATTTATGGGCCATATTAGGCCTGTGAGATATTTACACATGTTAAGGGACTGTTGTTAGCCCAACTTATGTTAGGCCTGTTAATGGCCGACTGCGGGCACATGCCTATCAAAAATAAGAAAGCTTATACTGATTTAGGCCCAGATATTTTAAGTTGGCTACATGTCGATTACAACCCATAATTGTTTTTGCGGAATTTGAATTTCGGCCGCAAGGAGATCGATGATTCCGAATACATTACTAAGATAAACATACACTATACAAAAATAGCGTCATAATTTCTATGGTCTTTGGCGGCATGATAAATGTTGTATCACAACAAAATAAATTACAAACATACAACAAAAGGACTGTTGGCATAAAAGTTTACAATCCTTGCACCATCAGATGTATAGAAGCACATATCATTTGACCTAAGAGCTAAAGTTTCAAGCTGTAGAATCTGATGGAGCAACATGACGTTCCCTATTTTCTGCCATTGCTCTTGAACAACAAAGAAAATGTCTGATAGTATGGTTTCAAAACCATTCATATCTTGATGACATTTGTCAACCACTATTCTTGTTTCAGAAACAGCATCCACTAGGGATTGGACTTTTGTCTGGAGCATAGATATATCACTTTGTCTAGCCGGAAGATTTTGTTCATTAGGTGATTTGGATGAGGTTACCTTGACAGCCAACCCAGAATTATGTAGGAAGGTGCTTTTTGAACTGTTAGCGGAGAGATACTGCCGCACTACAGAAAGAGGTGACATTGTTCCTGGGGCAGCGTCGTCACCTTCAGGTGGTTGTGGTTGTTCAATCATTTGTTCCATAGCTTGCTAAAAGTTTGAATTTTTAGATTAGTGTACCAGATAAGTTACTAATGAGCACTACAAAAAAAGACACATCCATGACATTTTGGGCCGAAAGATTTTTTTGTCATGCTTATGACACTTCTATGAGGATAATTGTGACAAAATCCCGTATCATCATATATGTGGTGGGATCCTACTTCTATGACAAAAAATCATGATAGAAAATGGGCTTTTCGTCCTGGGCGGGCCGGAGACGCAGCTGCATGACATTCTTTGGGCTGTCCATGATGGAAAACACCATGGTAGAAGCGAAGGTGAGGAAAATATCTGGGAGTTCCCTGTTACGGTGGGTGGTTGAGGCCAAGCGAAGCATTGAGGGATTGCATCTTTCTCTCGTACATGTATGCGCGTGTGTGCGAGGCGTTGGGCTCTAACTGAACCCGAGCGAGGCGTTCGCCTACTGAACCCGAGTGATTGCACTGCAGGCTACGCGTTATTGAACCCGAGCGATCGATCGATCTGGCTGTTAACTGAACCCGATCGAGCGATTCCTTCGATACTGTTGCATGCTAACTGAAGCCGACCGAACCTGCTGGCTCTTGATGAACATTGAGCGTTGCTTCGGGTTGGATGAACAGGACCAAGTGGTAGTAGCTAGAGGCCGTTGCCGCTGGATGAACAGGACCCCAATCGAGCCGGTTGGGGGTGGATGACCAGGACCTCGTGGAGGGCTTGTTGAACAGTAGCCAGTGGAGGGCTGAATGAACAGTAGCCGGTGGAGGGGTGGTTGAACAGTAGCCGGTGGAGGGGTGGAGGAGGCTGGATGAACAAGAGCCCGTGGAGGCAGGACGGAGACGCCGCAGATGAACAGTCGCAGGTGGAGGCTGGAGGAGGTCGACGGTGGATGAACAGTAGCCCGTGGAGGTTGGAGCGCAGCAGTAGATAGTGGATGAACCGTAGCCCATGGAGTCCCGTTTTGCAGTATGCCACACCCCTCCCAATGAACAGGACCCCGGTATCGACCGCAGGAGGTCGAAGAGAAGTCCATTTCCTCGGTTTTGCAGTATGCCACACCCATCCCGATCAATAGGACCCCGTTTCGACTCTCGATAACAAGTCCGTTTCCTCCGTTATGCGGTACGCCAGACTCTTCCCGATGAACATGACCCCGTTTCGACCATACGCACTCGAACAGAAGGCCGTTTTCCACCGCTTTCCGGTACGCCAGACCCCGTTCCGGCTGTTCCGTCCAAGCCAGTTGGCTCCCGTTAAACACGACGCGTTCCGACCCAGTGGCTTCGCTCCTGATGAACATGACGTTATTTCTCCGTTCTGACCCAGCCGCTTGGCTGCCGAAGAACAGGACGCCGTTGCTGCCGTTCGTTCCCTCTACATGTACACGTGCCATGGCCGTAGGTATGAGTGAGTAGCTAGGCATTCGAGTCCCCGCCCGTATGTACGTATGTGGTCGTATTTGTTGGCATCTAGTTGTACGTACGTGTACCCGGTTTAGACTGGACTGCTCGAACTACTACTACACGTGCCGCTGCTTGCTCGGCCACGGTTCATCGCTGCAGAGAGATCGATCGACCAGTATGTACGTACACGTTGGCAAACAGAAGGACAACCCTACGTATGCTTCAACCAGGTGGGTCCCAACTGTTAGGGAGGATACGAAAGGACTTCCTTACGTGCGAAGTTATTGATGGTGGGTCCCAGCGGTCCGGGGGGAGAATCTTTTTTTGCCCATAATACAGATGCACTTCCTGGCGTGCGAAGATGTACATGGTGGGTCCCATCTGTCAGCATCACCATGTAGAGTGCTCTTCTGATGGCTGCCGTTCGTTGACAACGTTGACCACGCCGCGAGGACAGCACCCAGGCGGTGGACGACGGAGAGGCCTAGGAATGGAACAACGCGGAGCCATGGAAGACAAGGCAGGTGGATGCCCACGCGGAGGGGAGTATGATGATTCACTGATTTGGCTGTAGTGTGAGGCTGCCGTCGTCGGAGAATAACATGAGGTGTTTATGAGTAGAGGAATGGCATGGACGGCGATGGGAGTAGGGTGGGCCGGTGAGTCCTGCGCGGCAGCGCAACAGGCCACGGGAGGTGGTAGCAGGAGGTACCGCTGGCGGTGGTTTGGGTAGCTGAAGCAAAAATATCCCAGATTGAAGAAGAAGCACGACATCTGTTGGATGGACATCCAACGGCCACTGCTGCTAGAACCGTGTGTTGACTATAAGTTGACAAAGCCTTCCGTACGCGTCAACTTAGTAGGCCCACAAGTGTGTGGCAGAGAATATATAGCCCATTTGCGATTTGTAAGAATGTACATCCCATTTTTGAATTCTAATGGAATTTACTACAGCCCATTTACAGTTTATTAAAATTACAGCCCATTTTCTAGCTAGGACAACGATTAATAATTTCAACCAACCGCTCAAAATAGAATTTAATAAAATTTCCCACATTTTGATCGGATCCGAAATATTTTTATCCCAAAATTTCAAGTCGGCTTAAATATAATTTCAAAATAAATTTGTATTACGTAAAAATTCAGCAAAATAATGCGTGCGCAACAAGTAATGAAAATAAAATGTTCAAAATCCAAAAATAATGTAATTTTTTAACTAATTACGTGTTTAGTGCATTTTTTTAAAGTTATAGTCCAGTTTTTAAAATTACTTCCCATTTATTATTTCTTAAAGCCCATTTTGTTGTTAAGCCTAGTGCGTCCCTTCTAGGAAACATTTGCTGCCCAGCGGGGCGGAGAATAACAAGTTGACCTAGGCGGGGTATTCCTAAAAAAAGTATAGCTGGGCTAGCCTTTTTCATCTTGAAAAATAATAATCTTTGGGCTAGATATTTGGCCGACATAAAATAATAGCCTGGGCTAGATGGGCCACAACCCGCCCCATTGATACCTGCTCATCTGAACAACAACAAAAACATCGCTCAAGAAAAACTTTGCTCACACCTCAAAAACACAAATGCTGCTCGAGCTGCCGGGTCCCAGCTGTCGGCCGCTCCTTCTACAATTCTCTCGTTCATTGACTAAATAGGTGGAGAATGGTGCGGGACCGTGATGTCAGGAAACGAGGAGGAAGCAAAAAAATAGTTGTATATAATAAGGAGGCACTTGCGTACATGTAGCTATGGCCCTAGTGGGTACCCACTTTCATCCTCTCCAATTAAAGTCATCTCCTGGTTCCTCATGTTTGTTGAGCATGTTGACAACGCGAGATGGCGGCGCCACGACGAGCGCAACAACTCAAAGGATGATGGAGAGGGCCTCACGGGTCGTACGGATGGTCTGATATAGCGCCTGCTGCTCATTCAGGAAGCCAAGATCATAGGGCCACATGTCCACGACAACATTGTTGTTCGCTTGTTCGCCCGCAATTCATCCTTCCACGAGCCGGTGATCGTTGAGGAGACGGAGGTTGCAGCACAGGTCCTCGTGCACTCATAGCTCTTCCACCATTAGGACATCGAAGTGTGGCCGCACCTGCTCTATGGTGAACACGGCATGAACCAGCTTGGGCGGTGGCGCCGGCTCCTGGTCGGAAGCCACGTCCATCGTCTGATTATCATCGCTCACCTCCACGAGCTTGTTGGCGAGCCAGCATGTCAGGCTGCTGGACCGGACCGCTGCCAAGCACGAGCCTGACCGCCCTGACCCATGCAGACTGGCTCCCTCGCCTACGTGCGCTTTCCGGCCGAAACGGGTCGCGCTGCCTGTGCCGCTTCATGGTGCAGGCGATTGCTCCGCGTTCAAAAGACACAAGTGTCGTCCGTCCATTTGTCTGCCGCCCACATTAATGATACGCGGTTGCCGAGGTGGCTATTCCGGCGCCAACATGTCCATCTCTCTGCCGCCCACCATTGCTATATAAACTGTTATGCTGGCCAGAGCCGCGGTCATCCGCCTCCGTTCCCTTTATCCTGTCCACACCACTCCCACCATGGCTTCCTCAGGCTCCAGCGCTCTTCGGGACGGGCGGACGGTGGACCAGAAGGAGATGGCTGCCATTGCTGCCGACAGGATGGCAGACAGGCAGCTGGAGGACGACGACGTCCCAATGGAGAACGTGGTAGTCGACGATCCGGCGCCAACCCCCTCCTCAATGCCATCCCTGTCGTCCATTGCACCATGACCATCGGCGAGGCCCGTGCCCAATACGTGGAGTCGATGAGGCAGTAGCATGAGGAGTTGTTTTGGGAGGCGCATGCCGATGCCGCCTACAACCACCATGTCATCCAGGAGCACCTGCAGGCGGAGGAGCAGATCGCCGCGGAGCAGGACGCGCTCCTCGAGTCGTACCGCTCCACACGCAAGAGCCACCTTGCGCGCTGGCGGTAGCACATTCGGGTGGCGGAGGTTGCAGCCGCCTACAAGGAGGACGATGAAGTTGGCGAGGTGCTGTTTGGCAACACCAACAACGAGGCGGAGGACTTTGCCGGCTCCACCGAGGCAACAAGCCGGAGGACTTTGCCGGCACCGTCGATGCCCCGCCCTGGTGGGGCCCCTCCGTGTCGGGAACGAGGCATAGAACATCGCCGGCTCCACCGAGGCCCCGCGAACCCGGCAACAAGCCGACGGACTTCGCCAGCTCCTTAGAGGCTCTGCGCTGCTGGCAACATTGCAAAGAACATTGCCGGCTTCTTCGAGGCCCCGCTCCACCGAGGCGCCGCCCCGCCTGCAGAGAGAAAGAGGACATCGGAGGCTCCGTCGAGGCCCCGCCCAGCTGGCAATGAGGCTGCACCACACAAAAGATGAGGGAGAGTAGAAAACGGTATGCCCTCGCCGCTCGTGTCCAAGTAAGGCCGCCGCTGCTACCCTTTGGTTGAAGCCAAGATCAGTGGGTTGAACATTAACGGCCGATTAGCTTCTTGGTGGCAATGAGGAGTCGGAGAGCTATTCTAGAGAATAAGCTTCTGTTCGGCTCTTCGGCTCAGCCGGGCATGGGAAATGGACGCCGGAGATCATAGATTACGTTTATTAATTATACCTCCAGCGCACCCCTTTTTAGTTGAACAATGTATGAAATGTAATGAAATCATGCATGTTTATATGATATCAGGCTGTGTATGAATGAATTTAGTTTGATCAGTTCGAATTCTTGGATGAACATGCAAAACAATACGTACTAGCATTATTCCCATGACGCACGGTGATCACCTTGTTTGCAACAGTTTCACACGTACTCCCTCCGGTCCTTTTTAGTCTGCCTATAAGTTCTGTCTGAAGTCAAAGTATCTCTACTTTGACCCCAATAGAAAACAGAGTTGGTGATGATGGTGTGCCTGCCATCCTGCAATATAGGCCGTCCGATCTATATTTGACGGATAGCAAGGAAACTACGACAATTTTGCAAAAAGATACACGCACTCCGACCAACATTTGCAGATAAGGCCTTCTCTCGTTCATCCTTATCTCCCACAAGATAAACTACTTTTTTATGGGAACATGGAAATTCCATTAAACTTCACACTCAACAATGTCACTGGCTAATAGTTTTACAATGCAATTGCGGGCAGAGGCCTCCCGGAAGGAGTCATCAGACCCAGAATGAACGCCTAGTTTGGCAAGCTCATGGGCTACAGAGTTACAAGTGCGAAGGGTGAAAGAAGCATTGTAATCAAAGTTTAGAATGCATAGGCTTCTATCTTCCTTCACCGACACACCAATGGTTGCCTTGTCATATTCGTATTTGTTGCTCTTCAAAGCATGTATAAGGGTTCAGGAATCATACTTGAAGATGATTTGATTTGCCTCAATACTGATCGCCCCATCAATGGGAGGAAGGCAGCCTACAGATAAACTACTCATATAGCAACATCTTGATGTTTCGTGCAACGCACGGGCATCTTGCTAGTCTTACACAAAAAAAGTAGCAACATTCACAATGTAAAATCAATGTACTTTTATAGTATATATAGATTGAGCAGCTTTTTAGCATGACTATACATTTTTAGATTCACAATGTAAAAGGGAACAGAGGGAGTACAAAGTTTGAGCAGCTTTTTAGCGTGCATGTACACTGCAATCAAGCTCACAGGCCTGCCAATTCATAGAGAACATTCAAAACAATTGATGATTATGCATCTCAACGATTCACATGTCAGAGCAAATATTTACTTCACAACTAAATAATAAAGAAAAATAGATCGATGCTGTTGACAGCAAAGGGCGTCCCATTCGAAAATATCAAACGCATGTCTTCTTTCTAACATCAGTGAGAAAAATTTGACAAGGTTGTCCCATTCCAAAATATCAAATGCGTGTCTTTTTGCGTACATCAATGAGCAAACTTTGACAATGTTTTCCAATCCAAAATATCAAATGCTTACGTTTGTGGAATGGGTGGGGTTTGCGATTAGTTCGAGCATTGACATGCCACCTCGTGCTAAATAAACAAGCTATTCTTTTTGTGCAGTTCCACCAAAATCAACCAAATTCAAGTGTAGCTTGTATGATTTCGCCTTTATATGTTGCAACGCCTTGAACATATCGGCACCTCCTTTCCTATAGCTAATTTTGTGAATGGAGGTGCAAATGAATGATTCGAGAATATTCAATGTATTGTGCATGATGAAGTATAATAGGCACGAATCAAGCTGAGCACCCCTGTTTGCGCAAATACAAAAGAAGTGATTAGTAAAGCAAACAGTATTATGAATTCGCAGTTTACACAGGCACCTACATGGTCCATGCAGAGCACACATTTAAAAAAATGGAACTCACCAGAAAGAATCCTAGAAAAAATTGTACTTTCCCATCACAGCAAAAAAGATGGAAATATGTGAGTCCTTCTGAGCTGAAGTTAGTTTGGTCTTGTGGGAAGTAATGTATCAATCCTTCAACTACTCCTTCTGAAGAGAAGATAGACTGGGCTTCTCATCCTGGCATAATCGGAATTAGTCACTTCATGTACTTCAGAGGAGGAGGATCTTCTTGTGCAAAGAGAAGAGACCAACTAAATGCTAGCATCCATGTTTGCTCGGAAAAAAGGAAAGTAAATATTTAAAACAACCATTACATTAACAAAGGGAGCAACTAATGAAATGTACAGTCAGAAAGAGATGCATCCGGACTATCCTCATAGGAAATTATATGATACCAAACACAACAGCTCAACTTGAATTGTATTATTATTTAATTTTATGATTTGCTATAACGGTGGCAAACCGGTGCATCAATTTATTAGCAGCCTTAGATTAACATGTGAAGCAATACCACTTCCTCATGGCAGTAGCTAAACAGTAGCACAACACCAATAGAGATGACAAAGCTCAATCATATAGATGAAACCTATGGGCCCATACCAACCTTTGTCGGGGGGCTTTCGTGTAGACCATGCAGATGAAGCACTTCTCCAGAACCATCCGTTATTATCTACTATGGTTGGCAAGCTAACTATAAACTCCTCGATTAGTGTAATCTTTCCAACGTCTTCTTATGGAGTTCCACTAAAATATTTGTTATCTTCAAACAAGATCCCTGTTATTACAAGTAGAGACAATTACATATTTACATTAAGAGTGGCATCAAATCACAGTGGCAAAACAATTGCTCGTTTTAGCCATACCAATAAATTAAGATACAAAACTATATCATTACTTGTGTCGTCATAGTTCTGGTGCTTCATTACAGCACCGGGAGTTGATTTTTGTTCTTCTTCCGCTTGTTCTTCCCCTTCATCACTTGGTTCAATAACAGACAAGCTTCACCTTCAATGTAAGATTTTCCATGTCAATTAGGGAGCACAAGTATAGCACTAAACAACAACAATACTTTTTTTAGAACAGTAGCACAATACATGCGAACAGTTGTGGAATATCATTATCTTACCTCCATGGGATATTACAATGCACATACAGATTGGAAGTCTAGTATCCTGTTGTGCAGTTCACTAAAATCAAGCAACATTACCGTATAAGTAGGACAACATATGAAAGCATACTGCACAATCCTGTGAAAGAAGGCCATTACTGACCTGTCATGATGCGGAATTTAAACAACTCACAAGAAGGAGATCTGAAAGAAACTTTCCAACACAGCTAGGAAGTTAGATCTCCAGTTGTGCAGTTCCACTAAGATCAAGCAATCAAGCAACATTGTCAGTGTGACATTTTGGTTGAACCGCACAAAACACTCTTAAAGAAAAAGTGTTCTGTGTAGTGCAACAAAAGGTCGCAATAGCAACGTGGTGAAGTAGATAACCCTGTTTACACAAGTGCAAAGGAAACAATTACTGGTCAATAACAGTGGATGACACAGAAGCCCACAAAAAGAAGCATCTTACTTATCTAAATGGGAAAGAAAGCAAGATAGTAGCATTTCTCAAACAGTGGCGTTGATTCGTATTAACAAAGATATTATATTAACAATAAAATTCGATAAGCATGTAATTTTCATTTAACTATGGCATTGCTTCAATTTTCCAGTGGCATTATTAGATTAACAATAGGTAAAGAGTTGTATGGGGCAGTGGACGCACCAGCACCATGTGCATCTGCTTATGTATAAAGGGGTGATGCATAGTCTGTTGCAACAAAGAACAAACAACAAAGGAGCACATTTGTGTTGGTCCCAGTTAAGTTATCTTTAGACACCTTTTCCTACATGAGGGCAGCAAATCTAGCCCCCCACATATAGAAAGATCAGCTCGTTACAGATGTGTGTTTTGCGTTTGTCATTGTTTTGCCTTTTCGACCAACGTAGGTCCTGGATAACCAGTCTGTACTACTTCCCTCCCTTCCTTTCCTCTTTGATCCACGTCCTAGATTCATGTTATACAACTTTCCACACTACTTTCCTGTTTGACCCAACACCTAGATTCGAGGGCAGAAGCGGAAAAAAATCCACATGCAGCTAGAGCAATGCATGTGGATTAAGTAATTTATACCTTAAGGTTCTTGGAGTGTGGCTCAGTGGGTGGCCAAAGGCCAGTCTGCCCACACTATGTACGACAACGAGGAAGAATTGGTCGGGGCCCTCCCGCGCCACCGCTGTGTGAAAGAGAACAACGGTGCCAGTAGTGGATTCCCTCCCTCGCCGATGACGACAACGTTAAGCCTCATTCCCTTCCCCGATGGACGTGATCCGGCCTGCTCTTAGACCTGCAGTGAGGGGGAGAGAGAGATGCCAATGTAGTCTTGTTTAGATGTGGAGCGGGTGAGAGAGTGTGAAGGGAGCAACTACAAGTGATGAGGCTCCAGCGTGTATATATATATAGTGGAGAGAGAGTGGGAAGAGAGCAAACCCTAGAAAATAATCACCGAGGCTGCAGCGTACTCCCTCCGTCCAGGTGCGTTGGGCGCCTGAGGAAGGGCAGCGCGATCTAGGCGCGAGGGGAGTGGGCGAAGGGCGCATGCATGCAACAATACTCATGCTAGTTAATTTCCTTCTGATTTTTTTTGCTCGAGCTGACAAATAATCAACTATGGAGTAACTAATTGTGCATGCATTGGCCTAACACATACTGCGGGTCATCAGTTTTCATTCACACGCCATTTAAAAATGGCTGCACGGGGAGTCAAAATGAGAGACTATGTAAAATGAGGCTGGTTAAACTACCTATGCAGCTAAAACTTTTGGGAAAGATGGATTCTCTTAGACGCCCTACGCACCTGGACGGAGGTAGTATATAGTTGGAGTGATTTTGATCTTCTCTCCATAAAATTCATTTTAAATTGTGCACGAAACATAACTCTTTATTTAACGTATATATTTGAAGTAGTGAAGAATACTAGCGCAATGCTAATATGCGAAGAAAATTTAACGCTCGAAGGAGTCAACTCGCAATTAACGCTGCACACCTCCTGATCGCGCTTACAATCGTTGATGTGTAGTACACGACCCTCCAAAGTGTAAAACAGCTGCCACACCCGCTTGTGACCACCCTGGCCCACCCAAGGCCCATCCATTGCCCGCGCGCGCTTCCCTCCTGAAACAGTCAGCGCCGCTTGTCGGTGCAACAAACCCTGGGTCTGTTGCCCAACTGTGCATAGGCACAAGACCAAGGTTGAAGCACCAGAGCAAGCTCAAGATTGAAGAACCAAGAGATTCGAAGAACCAACACGCAGCCAGAGAAACCAAGGTCAAGCCAGGAGAACGAGATATTAACAAGAGGAGAGCCTCCCTTGTCGGGCAGGCGAGCCCGGCAAGGGGCGAGGCCATCACTAGAAACAAGCTATCAGTGACTCCCGGCAGAGCCTGCCGGGGGCCGCACGGGGGGTAAACCACCCCATAACCACTCAAACATGACCCATGTCATCGATCAGTGCAATGTCAAGCCGCGAAGTGATTAAGTGGCAGCCATTCGCCTTATGGCAGTCATTTCCTACGGAAGAAACCCACAAAGGACACCCGTCATGCGACATAGCAAGGAATCATATCAGTTGGTAATGACCATTTTGCCACTGTGGTGACACTTAATCTATAAAAGGAGATCCATGGCACCCGTAGGAAGGGTCGGAAAGTTGATGAACCTAAGCCACCATACGCGCGTAGTCGCTGTGGCCCTGAGGCACATCTTGTCGGGCAGGTGTACTACGCACCACCACATTCATTACACCATCAATCCACCAAAGCAGGAGTAGGGTCTTGTGCCTCGCGGTGGCCCGGACCTGGGTAAATTTCTTGTGTGCTCTTTGTCGTGCTGCCGTGCACCGTTCTGCTCTCTATGCAACACGCTATCCCCCCGCCGAACCAACAAAGGGGCCGCCCGGTCCCATAGGTGGCCGCAGATATCCCCCGACATCTTTGGTGTGCGAGGTAGGGGTAGGTCTTACGCCTCGCGGCAGCCCGAACCTGGGTAAATTGCTTGTGTGCTCACTGATGTGCTGTCGTGCGCCGTTCTGCTATTATTGCAACGCGCCGTCCCCCCGCCAAACCAGCAAAGGGGCCGCCTGGTCCCATAAGTGGCCGCGGATATCCCGCGACATCTTTGGCGCGCCAGGTAGGGGAAGCGCTTGCGCGAACCTAAAAGCGTACGAAGCCTGTCATCTTCATCGCCATCTACATCTTCGACGATGCCATCAATCATGGCGCCCAAGAAGAAGAAATCCGACCCTTCAGCCCAGCCATCTACCTCGAAGGCCCCGCCGCCCGCGGCCTCTAATGTCACGGAGGATGCAGAGACAAGCGAGGATGTGAGCATCGTTGGGGGCATGGTTGGAGCCGGTGGTGCCATTGCCACTCCCCCTGCGATCGACACGATGGCTAAAGGCGTCAGAGGAGAACAACACCAGCAGTGTCTCGTCGATCACGCTCAGCAAGGTGCGGTCGAGGGGGTTACTCCATCCGCACCCTTTCCTCTCGCTGATGAGCACATCCGCGGCAACGACGCTCGGTCCAGGGCAAACCACTGCCCTCCAGTCGCCCCCACCTAGGGAGCGACTGCGGCATGTGCGCTTCCTCTTGGACGAGCCAACCAAACAGCTACGCTGAATGGAGTTGCTGATCTTCGGGCACCACCGCCGCGCGATCGCGCTGCCCAGGTGGTCGTCCCACACCAGCCAGGCGACAGTGCAGTCGACGTCCTCGACATCCATGCCAATCACGACCATGGAAGCCATGGCGCGAGGTCAGCTACTACTAAAGTTCCTGCCAGCGGCCGAGCAAATCGATGAATGGTGTGCTACCATAAAGATCTTGCTCGGTTTAACCGAAGTTGGGCGCTCGCGATGAGCCTTCCTACCGCAGCCTCCCCAAGCGACAGCATCCACCCGCACAGCTGGCCCGACGGAGGGGCCGTCCCCACTGTGCAGTCCCCACCACCGCAGCTGGCGCGGGCGTAGCCAAATCAAGACCCCGACGACGTCTAGATGGCCTCTTCAGACCCTCGAGCACGTCCAAACCGGCGTCGGACCCTAGAGGATAGGCGACGAGAAGACGCGCGCGCTGTCATAGGTCGACGATGCGACAACCCTTGCCCAACCGACAGGTGCGACGGCCTCCACGCTGATGAGCCTGTGCTCGGTGTTGGCACGTGCCTACCCTTTAAGGTCGGCTGGCCCGCCTTTACATGAGAGTTGCGGCAAGTATGCTGGCCGTCCGTTCGCACGTTCAAGCCAGAGATACCTGAGAACTTCCCGTTGGCCCTCAAGTCCAATGTGAGGTCTTGGCTGATGCACCTACTGGAGAACTTCATTTCGTCATGGGTGGATCTGTGCCGTGAGTTCATCGAATCCTTCACCGGTGGGCACCAAGAACCCGGCAGGCCCAGCGACCTGCAGCTCCTTCGGTAGAAGGAAGGAGAAACTCTCCGTAAGAATTTACAAAGATTCAGTAAAGTTCATAGAAATATTGCAAATATCCATCCAGTAGCCGTTATAGCAGCTTTCCAGTCCAATGTGCGCAACCGCCACATTCGTTCAAAAATGAATGTGCGGTTGCCCATGTTTGTGAAGGAACTATACACACTGGTCGATAAGTGTGCTCGGATGGAGGAAGGAAGGAAGTTGCCTGAGAGGAATATTGCATCAATGTTGATTCAGAGGATGAAGATGAGTCAACCAGTCAGAAGAAGGGCAATAAGCGCAACAAGAAACCAATAGATAAGGTAGTGATGACTGTGGAAGGTTTAGGAACGGCTAGTACCGGCAAGAAGGCCAAGGTTGAGGCCCCCAGCAAGGAAGTTGGCGCTTGCATGGCTTGCCGAGAAGTAGCTGCTGCCGAGAAAGCTGGGAAAGGTGATGGTCTATACTGCAAGATCCATCGAACCAAGGGCCACGACCTTCAGGAGTGTTATCAGGTTGAGCAGCCTGCCAAGAGATAGAGGGTTGAGTATGACAAGCGAGATAAGGAAAGAGGTCAGAATACTGCTGGCGGTAAGGGCCGAGGCGGTGACGCAAATCACCCCGGCAAACCCTTTCGGAACCAAGGAAGACCCGCCAGGGCCCAAGAGAAGCAAATATGTGGCAATGCGAGTGATGGAGGGGATGAAGAGGAAACCAGTGAGCAGGAATTTCAGAGGGCCACTGACACCCTATGCATTGACGGAGGTGCAAGAAAGGTCAAGTCAAGCGATGGGCAAGAAAGTTCAATGATGTGGAGCCAGCGCCAGAGGCTCGGAAGCCGCTCAAGTGGTCCTACACGCCAATCATCTTTGATGAGGAGGACCACCCTGGCCGCGTCATAGTGGTAGGGTGGTTGCCATTGTTGGTATCTCCAACAATTCGCAACCTCAAGGTCACAAAGATGCTAGTGGATGTCCGGGCTGGGTTGAATCTGATTTCTCCGGCAGTCATCAAGAAGCTTCAGATAGGAGAAGAAGAGCTAGAGGTTACCAACACATTTCAAGGAGTCAATCCCAGCAGGTCCTAAGGGAAAGATTACTTTGCCGGTGACGTTTGGGGGAGAGCTGAACTACCGGACTGAGAAGATTGTGTTTGATGTGGTTGACCTCCCCCTGCCATACAATGGGATTCTGGGATGCCCAGCTGTAACACTCCAAATTTTTGGGTTTGGTTTTTCTTGCAAAAACTTTTGGTCTTTTGGGAGGGGGTTATTTGGTCTTCTCTTGAAGCCCTTCTAAAATCTCTTCTGGCCAAAGTTTGTGTGTTTTTCTCAAGCTTGGTTTTTGGTCTTGAAAGATTCTTCTTGTGTTAGCCCAACACAAGTTGTCTTCTTAGGGATTTGCTTGATTCTTTTCCCTTCATGATTTAAACTTCTTAGGTTTAACCTTGGGCTTATCTTCCTCTTCAACCTCCATCTTGCCATGACCCCAACAAAATATTTCTCTCCAAGACCTCCTCTACACCTTAAGACAAGTCTCTCATCAATTCCAGTGGGTTTCAACCTTATTGGAATTTTTTCTCTATTTATTTTGCTCCAAATCCTATTTCTGTCATTTATAGTGGACCTTGGTGATTTACAAAGGAACCACCTTATCCATCTTGTTATTTGATTCCAAACTAAATTCCCTAGATAGTCCTTAGTACCCACAACCTAGATCCATCTTGTTTCACTGCTCCAAAGTTCAAAATTTTCAAATTTCACGTACTGCAAGTTTGGACCAGATTTGCAAAATTTGGTGAAATTCTTATTTATCTTCTTCCAAAAATTCTGTGAAAATTCAGGCAGCATCTAGATACATCAAGAGGCCACTCCACCAAATATCATCCCCAGAAACATTTCCCACATGCCAGAATCATTTCATCGAACACCTGGCTTGCACTGATCTGTCAGGTTCAGAAAACTACTAACTGAAGATTCACTGTCGACAGTGCAGTTCGTCAGTTCGTCAGAGCCGCAGCGTCAATCTCGCCAGTATCTGCCTTGGATCGATGCTCACTGCACCTCCTGCTTATCCAACACACCGCACGCTTGCTTGGCTGCTTCTGGGCGTCGGTGGCACCCTGGCCCGACCACGCCGGCGACTTCCACGGCAACAGAACCGCCCGTGGCGGCTGGCAGAAGGCATCCTGTAGCTCGACGCCGTTTGGCGCCGCCCAAGTCCCCCCAGCGCTCCGCGTGGCCTTCTCCACCGCCAGCGCACGCCTGCAGCACCGTCGCCGTGGCCTGGCGCGCACAGAGCGCGTTCCCTGCCGCCGACGTGCCGCACGGCCGTTCCGTCGAGGGCAGCCCGTAATCACTCCTCCCCTGCAGAGTTGGGCACGGGAATGGAACCAATGCACCTCCTAGTCGATGCTCAAGACCCTAAACCCGCCGTCCAGCCACTGCATCGCCGTAACCGCTCGCCGGAATTTTCCCGTTCACGGCAACTGCCTCGGGCCGGCTATATAAAGCGCCCCCGAGCTCGTTCTCGAGCCCTTCTTCCTCAGCTCTGGCCAACTCCGTCCGCCTCGGGCTCCAGCAGCGTTCTCTCCGGTGAGAACTCCTCCGCTGCCCTGGACTCGAGCGTAGCACCCTGGCACCCACCTAAACCTAACCCCCACTCCAATTTGACCCCAGGAGCTCTCTCCGACGAGACCCACGACCACCCGAGCAGCCATCCGCCGGAGACATGGTCGCCGTCGATGTGGGACTCGCCGACGCTCAACTCCATCACCAATCGATGCGGAAGAACACCAGGAAGCTGTACGTACCACTCCCCTCCCCTAACTCGCCGGATCGGCACCGGCGACCACCACAGCATCTGGCGCCGGCGCGACTCTGTTTCAGAGTTTAAACCCGATGAGTGGGACCCCTCGTCAGCCTCTCATCTTTCCCACGAATCGTTTTTCTAGAAAGCGCCTTCGGGCAAAGTACGTCTTCGTCTTTAGTTGGCGTACTGCGTACCGGTTCGCTTTTCTGTTTTCTATTCTAGCCCCTGGAAATTTTCTGTTTCATTACAGATGAGTCCCTCGACAGAAACTCTAATATCCTTTTAACTAAAGATGATTTTGAGTTGATTCTCTTTCTGTCCTCTTTAGTTTTCTGTCTAGTTTTTTGTCATATTTATGTGAAAAAATTTGGAGCAACTTTATTTGCACGCGCGGTATTTATGTTAGAATTCGTTTTTTTGATCACGTAGATACCGAAGGACGTGACGGAGCCGCGAACCTCACTGTGTTAGACTCCGACTACTCCGAACCAGGCAAGCATGTTTGAACCTTTGATATGATGGATGTGTTGCATGTTTGCTCGAGTAGTTCTCTTCATAAGCATGGTTATATAAGCATTTGTGTATGGTTATATTTCATGCAAGCAAGTTTCGGGTGAGCCCCGTATGAAAATGGTTGAACCACCCCTATCATGTGGTGACATGATGGGTGGAGTACTGGTATTGTTGGAGCATGCCAGTAGTTGGTTAACTTAGTATCTGCGTGGATCGAGTCATGATCCCGCTCATCTCCTTTTTGGTACTATCATATGCCATATGTTGTGATTACGGTCTAGTCAGTTGCAAACCACTTTCCGAGTACACACCAAGTAGAGGGGCTGGGATGAGGGTTCCATGGCCCTGGATTAAAGCCCGTCATCCGGTCAGGGGGCATGGGTGTTTTCGGTTGGGACCGAGAGGGGGGCACCCCTTAGAGCGCGCATATATAAATTTGATCCCATGCTATTCGAGGTTGTAGCCTCCCCGTCTTAAAGTTTTTCGTGAATGTTGTTGCAGGTGATTCCGGACAGCAGGACGTGAAATGGGTGTGTACTGGTCAGTTGGGTTTCTGCTAAAACACCGTAGACGGAACTAGTCCCTGTGACTAGTAGAATCCGTTGGCTATGATTTAAATGGTACAAGCTCTACTAAGTTAAATCCTTCGAGTAGCCATGTCTATGGCCAAGGGTCAATCTTTGTGTCAATCCGGTGACCGTCTCTAGTAAATTCCTGATAGTAACAAGAGTAGTGTTTCTGTCATGTTCATTTGGTAGATGAACTAACCAATTATCTCTGTACTGATTTACTTCGTGAAGTATTTCACCTTTACGTTCTTGTTATTGATAAGCCCTTTATGTGATGTCACTCAAACGTCCGACTGTGGCATTCCTGTTATTTATAAGCCCTTTATGTGATGTCGCTCAGACGTCCGACTGCGGCATTCTTGTTGTTTATAAGCCCTTTATGTGATGTCAGTCAGACGTCCGACTGTGGCATTCTTGTTATTTATAAGCCCTTTATGCGATGTCGCTCAGACGTCCGACTGAGGCATTCTTGTCATTTATTTTCTTTATAAGCCCTTTATGTGGTGTCGCTCCGACGCCCGATTGTGGCATGTTTTCATTTGTTTATTCCTCACGAGGTGTCACACAGACACTCGTTTGGTTTCCTTTTATTTATCTTATGGATTTCGGGAGGATTACCGCCCGACTTCTATTTTTGCATACAGCTCAGAAATATTATTATCCAGTTGCATTTTGCTAGAATACTCATATGCACCATGTTGGCATTTATTATATCTTAAGTCTGAACTGTCTTGCGAGTATATTCAAAGTACTCACCTGGCTTGTTGATTTGGCCAGATGTGGACGAATCTCATGGATGAAGAGTTCGATAGCGAGTCCGACGTCTAGTGGAGTCCCAGTCAGTCTCTTGCGATCCTAGAGTTGATCACTGTTATATAACCGCTTCCGCCACCCACCAAATAAATTCATCGGGTCTCACTCCGACACTCGATGAACTGTAAGATATTGGAGTCACGTCACCCACTACACTGTGACATATCCACCAACTTTTTATTACAAGTTAGTAGTATGCCACCCTGCCATTGTGTCATATCCGCCTTTATGTACTATATTGGCGTACTTGTAATAAATTGTTGAGCCACCTCAGCTCAACCTTGTATAATTGTTCAGTATTCTGGAATTTTGTATCAAGGAATTGTCTATTGGCAAGAAGTATTCTTCCTTGCTGGTTCAAATAAAGGTCGGTCTCTCGGTAAGTGTTTTACTGAAAAACCGGTCCTGACACCATCCCTAGCTAAGTTCATGACAGGATCCCATTATGCATATAACACCTTGAAGATGCCTGGGCCACTATGAGTCATCACTATCCCGTCAGATGAGTAGGACGCCATTATCTACGTGGACAAGATTTACCGGGATGCAGTCGCAGCAGAGGCTGTGGCAACGGCAGCTCCCGACTTGGAAAGCAAAGGAAAAAATAGGGATTGTTGGACCTCCGACAAGGAGTCCGGGAAGCATGCGCCCTCCAAGTGCACGTCACCCATTGATGACGTTCCGGAGTGTTCCGACAACAAGAGGCCCCAGGTTGCTGCACCCCAAGTGAAAAAGGTCCCAACAGTGATGGCTGGTGTTGATGGTACTTTCACTATCAGCACCAGCCTTGATGACAAATCGGAAAGCGTGCTCGTTGCCTTCCTGCGGCCGAATATCATTGTGTTTGCATGTCAACCATCTGATATCCTCGGTGTTCCCAGGAAGGTTATCGAGCACCACATTGTTGTCTGCCCACATGCCCGACCTGTCAAGCAGAGAGTTCGGAAGCAGGCCTTGGAGCGGCAGCAGTTCATTATCGAGGAAATTAAAAAACTAGAGGCAGCTGGTTTGGTCAGAGGAGTACTGCACCCTACATGGTTGGCAAATCTAGTGGTAGTCCGGAAGGCTAATGGGAAATGGAGGCTTTGCATTGATTTCATGGATCTCAACAAGGCTTGCCCAAAGGACCCGTTCCCCTTGCCGCATATCGACCAGATTGTGCATTCCACACTAGGTTGTGATTTGCTCTCCTTTATGGATGTATACTCTGGGTACCATCAAATATTCATGTCCAAAGACGACGAGGAAAAGACATTGTTCAGCACTCCCTGTGGCACATACTACTTTGTTCGCATGCCTTTCGGATTGAAGAGTGCTGGGTCCAGTTTTGCAAGAGCAGTCCAGATTGGCTTTGAGCCACAGCTACATAGGAATATAGAAGCTTATATGGATGACATTGTGGTCAAAATGAAGGATAAGGCCACCCTTATCCACGATTTGGAGGAGACATTTGCTAATCTGCGCAAGAATAACTTGAAGCTTAATCCGGAGAAGTGTGTGTTTGGTGTTCCCTCCGGAAAGCTACTTGGAATCTTCGTATCCCATCGGGGGATTGAAGCCAACCCCGATAAGATCAAAGCCATTGAACAGATACAGGCGCCAAGGATAGTCAATGATGTAAGGCGCTTGACAGGATGCGTTGCCATGCTAAGAAGATTCATCTCAAAGTCTGCCGAGCGCGCCTTGCCGTTCTTTAAATTCTGAAGAAGGCAGGGCCAATGAAGTGGACCCCGGAAGCAGATACATCATTGCAGGAGTTGAAGGCCTACCTATCGTCTGTGCCTACCTTGGTTGCACCCAAACCCCCACAGTCACTCTTGCTTTACTTGGCGGCAACCAACCAAGTGGTCAGTGCGGCCTTGATAGCACAGCGAGAAGTAGGTGAAGCAAAAAGTGGCCAGACCACGACAGAATCAGGAAAGGATCAAGACAACAATAAGCACAACAACAAGAGCAACCCCAAGGACGCGGCAAGGAAGAAAGAGGTGCAGCGCCCAGTGTATTTTGTCTGCTCCTTGTTACAAGGGGCTAGATAGAGGTACTTTGTCGTGCAAAAGTTGATCTTTGGCCTTGTCATGGCCTCAAGGAAACTGCGCCACTACTTCCAAGCCCGTGAGATCACGGTTGTCACTCGTTTCCTGTTGCAAAGGATAATCTGAAACCCCGAGGCTACTGGCAGAATAGTGGAGTGGGCTTTGGAGTTATACAACTTTGGTTTGAAGTTTGAGAGCACTTCAACCATTCAGGGAAGGGAACTGGCAGAGTTTATTGCAGAATGGACGCCAACCCCTGACGAGGAGGTAACAGAAACAACTCTCCTCGGCAAGGAATCACCCCAAGAATGGATTATGTATATTGATGGTGTTTTTCCCTACAAGGTGCAGGGGCTCGCGTGCTTCTCGTCGCACCCTCCGGGAAGCACTTGAAGTACGTCGTCCAAATGCACTTTTCCCGGGAAGAAGCCACCAATATTACATCTGAGCATGAGGGGCTCCTTGCCGGGTTTAGGATTGCAACAGAATTGGGAATTAAGAAGCTGATTATTCGAGGAAATTCACAGCTTGTGGTGAGACAAGTCAACAAAGATTATCAAAGCCCATTGATGGAAGCATACATCAAGGAAGTGAGGAGATTGGAGGAGCACTTTGATGGGTTGCAAACAGAGCACGTACCCCATGTGGAAAACAACATAGCTGATCACCTGTCAAAGTGTGCTACGCAGAAGCTTCCTGTGGAACCAACAAATTTTGTTCTCCTTCTCTCTCAGCCCTCCGTATCACCAGCCACAATGGCCCGGAAAAGGAGAAAGTTGTACTACAGTAAGCCTCTCCCGGCAGAGTGATCCGCTCCTGGCAAATACCCAGCCGGAAACAACTCCTCCCAGCCTACCGGACCACCCCCTCCTGCCGGGCCCAAGGGCCTCGCACACGAGGCTAGTGCTCTCGCAGCAGAGGAGGTGCCGTTATTCCTTGTTGGTGAGCCTCAGCCTCCAACTTGGGAGAGGCACATTGTCCACTTCCTCCAAATTGGAGAACTCCCTGGCAACCAAGATGAAGCTGAAAAAGTAGCCCGAAGGGCCAGTATGTACCAGTTGGTTGATGACACTCTGTACAGAAGGAGACCCAACGGTGTGAAATTGAAGTGTGTTTGCCGGGAGGATGGAAAGGAACTACTGGCAGAGATTCATAGAGGAATTTGCGGCTCACATCTTGGATCAAGGGCGTTAGTTGGGAAAGCATTCTGGCAAGGATTCTATTGGCCCACCACCCTTCAAGATGATGTCGAGCTCATCACGACATGTGAAGCCTGTCAGTTCCATTCCAAGAGACCACACCTACCTTCCCAAGCCCTTCAGACAATCCCTCTCGCATGGCCATTTTCGATCTGATATTCTTGGCCCCTTCCACCGAGCAATCAGGTGCTTTGAATACTTGTTAATTGCCATCGACAAGTTAACAAAGTGGCCGGAAGTGACTGCCGTGAGAAAGGTGACTGCCCAGTCATCTATCAAGTTCATGAATGAATTGGTGTGTCGTTCCGGAGTTCTGGCAAGGATCATCACTGACAACGGCATCCAGTTCACGAGCCATGCCTTCATGCAATATGTTCATGCCCTTGAATGCAAGATCTCATTCGCTTCCGTGGCACATCCCCGGAGCAATGGACAAGATGAGAGGGCGAACGCTGATGTTCTTTGTGGACTCAAGACAAGAACTTTTGATACGCTGCAGACGCACGGTAGGCGGTGGATCGAGGAGCTGCTTGTAGTTCTCTGGTCCCTCAGAATGACACCTAACCGAGCTACTGGGAAGACTCCCTTCTCCCTGGTCTACGATGCAGAAGCAGTTATCCCCACGGAACTCATTTACGGGTCTCCTAGAGTGCTGGCCTATGATGAAGTACCGCAAGATCAGCACCGGCGTGATGACGCTGTGCTACTAAAAGAGAACCATCTCCGGGCTGCTACACGTGCTGCACGCTATCAGCAAGCCCTGCACCGCTATCACAGCCGCAGGGTTCATTGTCGGTGTTTTGAGGAAGGTGACCTTGTCCTTAGGCCCGTTCAGTCCGCCAAGGGTACAAACAAGTTGTCACCAAAGTGGGAAGGCCCTTACCGGGTGGTACGAGTCACCAGACCCAGCGCAGTCCGTCTGGAGACTGGAGATGGGACTCAGTTGCAAAACTCATGAAATATTCAGCATGTTCGTAAGTACCATCCATAAGGTGCAAGGCTGCGGGGCACCACCGGCAGCCACCCTTTCGTACAGGCCTTGCCTCAGTTGCATGTAACTCCTCGTACAAAGCCGGGGCAATGACCCCGTGCAAGAGCAAATAAGGAAGCGCTATAAGGGGGCCCAACTAAGATTGCATGCATGCACCAGCACACCAAGATCACTGCATTACCATTCCATGAACATTAGCATATGCATATAGATAGGATTGCATCCTGCATTCATTCTCATCTACATGGAGTTGCAGGTTCCTGCTGCGAACATGGCTTCAACAAAGGACGAGAAGATTGCGCTGCGCAGTGATCCCCGGCAAGCCAGACAGATAAGTTAATCTCCTTTCCATTAGTATTCTGTAAAGCTATAACTTTGCATGGGAAAATCTCGCCTCTCTCTTTTGAAACTTAGGTGCTCCCATCCATGACTCGAACGCTGCTTCGGTCGGGATGGTCGTAGTAGAAAAAAAGACTTGGCGGGGGGGGGGGG
>LR738711.1:490196661-490219235 GCA_902687465.1 Secale cereale | reverse complement strand
CCGACCCCGAAACAGCACCCCGACCTCGACACGGCACCCCGACACCGACACGACACCCCAACCTCGGTTACTACTGCGGATGACCTGTCAATGCTTGACCAATTAAGTCAAGGTGGCCTTGCACATGTTGATGCCACTGAACACTATGATCCCGTCATTGATTATAGTGATGATGATGACTATGCATTTATTGATGATACTGATCAAGATTATTAGTAGTGTCAGGTACTCAATTTTTTTATGTTGTACTTGACGATGATACACTTAAGTGATATACATATTAATATTCATGTCGGTATTTTTTATGTTGTACTAATTTCGTTTATTCTTTGTCATGGCAGGTGTTGAAAGATGGTGGGCGCTGGTCGGGAGCGCGCCGAGGCCCCTTCTTTGTCGGCACGTGGTGTGAGGTCTTCCATTCCACACACACCTCTCCGTCGAGCGTTGCTGGACAGTATGGCGACACCGCCGGGCCCTTCTTCGTCGACCGCGGTGCCCAGCAGGGGACGAGGTAAGTAGAACAGAGGAGGTGGAGCACGTGGTCGTTGGAGAGGAGGTAGGGTGACTACTACGGCGCCTTCCTCGCCGCCACCCCCAGCTGTTTCACCCGAGCAGATGACTGCTAGGGTGGACTCGTCCGAGGAGGAGGCTACACGGACTCCGGTCCACGAGCCTCCGATCCACTGGTCTTCGGCCCACGAGAGTTCGGCCCACGAGACCCCGGAGGAGCACACTTCTGGATGGGGTACGTGGCCGGATCAGCCTGAGGGTCCGAGTGGCCATGGTGATGATGGCGGGGAGCCGACTGATATTGAGGAGGAGGGGGGCACCGTCTACCAGCGTGGTTGTACACGGCTCCCGTCCGTGCCGGCGACCCGCGAGCAGAGGTGGTTGATTTTCTGTAATGGGGAGATGTAAGTGCATTTAATCATTTTGTACCTTCTGCATTCACGTTTCTTCAAATAACTGATGCGTTGGCCTTGTCATGATGCAGGGGTTGGGATGACCATTAGAAGGTCCGCCGGCCCAACTCCGTCATTGGAGTTCTTTGTCGACAAAACTTCCCGGGGTTTGTCACGTTGCCTGGTGAGGGTCGGCTTCCAGAGCTTGGATTGAGTTGGGAGCACTACTTGGCTGCCTCGGCCCCGCCGGGTGAGATTATCGACGGTGTCTTGTGCAAGACGAGGGCAGACGTGGTGATCAGATAGTTCTGGGTAATTTCTCCTTTACATAATTAAATATCTTCAACTAGCTAGTTATTAATTCTACTAATCAATATTATCTCATTTGATTTCAAACATTCTACAGGTGTGAGGAGGGATACGAGGAGGAAGCGGCAAATGTTATCGATAACGTCAGCAAGCGCCTACTACAGAACTTACGGCACGAGACTCGGGTGCAGGCTGTTCGAGACTACTATGCCTTGCATGGTATCAAGAAGACCAAGCCGGCTTGCCGCGAGAAGTTCTTGAGTAATGACGAGTACATGAAGGTAATTATTAAGGCCTTGTACATACTTCCTTCATTTAGTAATTCATAGCCGTAGCACTCAAGTTTCTATCTGCTAACTTAGGCCCCTCGGAGATGGTGTGCGGATCGGATGGATTGTTGGGAGGTGTTGGTCAATGAGTGGTGCTCAAAAGAATGGATAGCCCTCCACAACGCGACCAAGGAAAAACATGCCCAAATGGAAGGTGTGCCACACCATTAAGGCAGCTCCAACTTATATCAGTTCGGGGGGAATTGGGTATGTGGTTTGCTTCATGATTCATGCAATTCATTCATCATGCTAGCTTTAGCCCTTTAATTACTAATTTACTTTGTTTCTCCCTTTCAGGCACGCTACAATAAGGCGGATGTGACACCCCAAGACCGGTGCGCCATGTGTCAGCCAGCTATTGGTTGCCTTTGCCATGTCATCTGCTTGCGTGTTGCTTCTTGCCATGTCATCATGTGTGTTGCATCAGCATGTTTTCAAAACTTGCATCCGCCCGAGTCCCCTCGTCCTCTCCGTTGTCCGTTCTGAGCCCAGACACACTCACACGCGCCCACGGCGCCTCCGAATATTTATTTTATATGTGGCCGAAAAATGTTCTCGGAATGAGATGAAACTTGGCGTGTGGTCTTATTATAGTGTAGATAGGCCGCCTTCCAAATTTCATCGCATTCGGAGCTCGTTTGATAGCCCAACGGATATATATAGCAGCACTAGTAGCCGGTCTGAACGTCGGACGTTTTCGGTCCCCGAAAACCTTCGCGGGCCTCTTCTCTACTCTCCCCACAACCCCTCCTACACAGTCCACTACCTAACCTAGGCCCATCCTACCTCACCTAGATCCGGATCCGTCGGATCGCGATCAGACGGCTCAAAACACCCCTAAACACCCCCATAACCCTAGTTTTGTCTATATAAAGAACCCCCTAGTCCATTTTGGGCATCCCATAGCCTCCCCTAACCTCCAGCCATCTCCCACCTCGTTTTCCGCGCCCAGCCGCTCCACCTCCGCCACTTGTCGCCGCTGCCACCTCAGCTCCGGCCGCATCCCCTAGCTAGTCCTGAACAGCCACATCAGCCGACCCCACGCGTCATCCTCCCGCGCTCCACCCACCTTATCTCTCCTGCACCGCCGCCGGCCCTTCAGGCCCAGCCGCGGCCCGCCCGCGGGCCGAATCGGGCCGGCCAGCGCGCCCGCTGCCCCGAGCCACCCCGCTTCCCCGCTCCTCCCGTGTCGCTCGAGCTCCCGCTCGATCCTGCCGCCTCCTCCCCGCCGCTCCGGCAGGGCTCAACGGAGCGCTCGCCGCCGGCCGCCGTGCTCGCGGACCCGCTCCGCCCGTCCGCTCCCTCGCATCCCGAGCTCCAGAGTTGGAGGAGCCCGATCCAGGAGCCCGGCGCCGCCACCTACCGTCGTTGGTACCCGGTTAGCTCGACGTCGGCGAGTGCAACGCCGACCTCCTCACCCCCAGCGGTCTCCGGATCCGGGACCCCCGTCCCCGGATCAGCCCGTTCCTGACCTCCGACGGCCGCCTCGGACCCCCCTCGCCGGAGCCTGCTCGCCGCCGCCCCTTCATCGTCCTCCGTGCGGGCACAGCACACCGGCCTCCCCAGCGTTGCCGGCCTCATGGGCCGGCCATCCCAGCGCGCCTCATGGGCCAGGCCTCCCCAAGGCCCAGTCCCACCAGGCTCGAGCAGGCCTGCCTCCACCTCTCTTCTGGGTTGAGCCCAACTGGGTGAGCGCCCTATTCCCCGTCTGTGCACTCCGTAGTTATATTGTGCCCGTTTGTTTTTTTCCTTTGCCTTAAAAACTGCCAAGTCCTTTTCCTGATGTTATTTTTTTTGCTATGTTTGCATGGCTCTAACTTTTTGTGTGGTGATCCAAATTGAGTGAATAATATGTCAAAATGATCTTGGTGATGTGCTCTACACTTTGTTCCATTGTGCCATGCTTGTTTGAATCCATCTAGATGCTCTAATCTCTGTTGCAAGAGTGCTACTTGTTATAAACTGCTGCTACTTGTTATTTTGTTGCTATGTTTGAGATATGATAACTTGGTGCATGTTTATCCAAATGATGCAAATGATATGTCAAAATGTTCATTATGAAGTGTACTACATGATGGTTACTGTAGCATGCTTGTTTGAGTTCATATTGCCATGTTTATATCTGTTGCAAAAGTGCATTTGGCTGTTAGGTTTTGTAACTTGTTACGAGATGCCTAGTGAGGAGCTCGTTGCTATAAATGTGTTTGTCCCCATGTCACATGCCTAGATGTTTTAGAATCTCCATGATGTGTTCTTTGCTGTGGTGCAAACCATTTGCCATGATATGCTTTGAGGTGAATTAAACATGCTTGCAAACATGCCATGCCAACTTAATTGTTTTATCCTGATGCTATGTTTGCTTGATGCCCTAGGCAAATCCTGATGCTATGTTTGCTTGATGCCCTAGGCAAATCCATGTTAGTTTTGGCGTGGCCATTGATCATTCCTTGTTGTATATGTTGTTGTCTATCCATCCATGCATTCACTTGCTCATTTGGGTTGTTTTAGCTTATTTATTTCTTGCTCTCAAGTTGCTATAAAATATAGCTGTCAGGTTTTTAGTGTCATGATCAAAATGTTGTAGCTTGTTGCTATTGATCCATGGCTCCTATGGAGTTGCTCCAATGGAGTTGTTTGCTGTAGGATATGTCTACTTCATGTCCATGCTTCTTGTGAACATGTTTGAGTGTTGTAGAGTATATATATCTTGCTTCCAAGTTGCTATGTGGCTGTTAACTTCAGCTTGTTGTTATATCTTGTTTCATGTGTATCTTTTAGCCTGTTGCTCCGTTTTGGGTGTGCCTTATATGAAACTTGTGTGATTTTCCATGTAGAATCATAATATCATATTGTTTTCATGTTTGGAGTGAGTTTGCTTGATGTTTGGGTGCATCTTGCACCGTTGCCTTGCTTGTCTTGTTTTGCTCATATCTTCTAGACCGTAGCTCCGAATTAAACAAACTTTATATGAAACTTGACTAGAATTTCGTGTAGATCATCATGGTGCATGTTAACCTGCTGTATAACAACATTAACTTAAGGTTTGTTCAGATCTGGACTAATTTCAAACTATGCATATGGGGACTTACCGGATTTGTAATAGGTAGTTTCCGGTCTCATTTAAACTTGTTGACTTGTGTTGTTTTTGTGTGCTTCCTACCTTGCCATGTTTTGCATCATATATAGACTTGTCTGGCATCATACTTGCTTGAGCATATTGTCATGTTCTTGTGTTGTTTTCCAGTGCTTCCTACCTTGCCATGTATTGCTTCCTGTATAGACTTGTCATGCATCATACCTTGCCATGTATTGCATCATATATATACTTGTGTTGTTTTTCTGTGCTTCCTACCTTGCCATATATTGCTTCCTGTATAGACTTGTCATGCATCATACCTTGCCATGTATTGCATCATATATAGACTTGTGTTGTTTTTTGTGCTTCCTACCTTGCCATGCTTTGCTTCCTGTATAGACTTGTTGTGCATCATATGTAGACTTGTTTTGCATCATACTTGGTTGAACATATTGTCATGTTCTTGAGTGGTTTGTTTACCGTATTGCTTGCTTCTTCTCGTTAGTGCTTGTTCCGTTGCGATCGTGAGGATTCGTTCGTCTTCTCGTGGTTCGTCTTCAAGGCTTCTTCTTCGTCTTCTTCATGGATCCGTTCTTCTTCCTTGCGGGATCTCAGGCAAGATGACCATACCCTTGGATACCTTTACTATTATTGCCTTTTCTTAGTGTCTCGATGCTATCGTTGTATGTCGCGCTACCCACCATTATTGTCAGCCCCTCTCCTTGCTGCCATGAAAACTCTAACCTTTGAAACCTTCCTAACAAAACCATTGTTTGGCTATGTTACCCGCTTGATCAGCCCCTCTTATAGCGTTGTTAGTTGTAGGTGAAGATGAAGATCGTTCCTTGTTGGAACTTGTTGTTGGAATATCACAATATCTATTATTATTATTAACACACCTATATACTGGGAATGGGTGGAAAGCTTGGCCTTTTGCTCGGTGTTTTGTTCCACTCATGCCACCTTAGGTGCCGATAAACCGGCATTATGTTCCTCGATTTTGCGTTCCTTACACGGTTGGGTATATGGGGACCCCTTGACACTTCGTCTTTGAATAAAACTCCTCCAGCAAGGCCCAACATTGGTTTTAATTTGCTCATAATAACAACTTAATTAATTAATTAAATTGCATAGGGAGTTAGCGCTACCCGAGGTTTCTTCTACATAGCAGGGGGCCAATGCTGATGACTTGTGTGTATTGTTGCTAAGCGCCCGAAATGCGGTTGTGCCCCAATCACGTAAGTGTCATGTGATCGGGATAGAATCGCATCTTGGGCCTGCCAGCGGATAAGGTGCCAGAGGTGTACGACCTGTATGCCATGGCCCACACTGGCTCTTACAAGAAAGTCAAGGCATTCTCTCCGTCTGACCTCGATGATCCAACGAACTTCACCAACATCTCCTCCCACGACAAGCTCGTGAAATATAGAGATCAGGGGAAGGCGAGGAAAGGGGAGTACTTTAACCCGAGCCAGGGTCCAATTGATACAGAGCTGCTGATGATATCTGGTGGCGGGAGGTCCCATGGCTCCATAGCCATGGGAGATGGACTTATCCGTTGTCCTAGCACTGTCACGGAGATCAAGGTGCGCCAGTCGAGCTCCGCTCCTGAGATAAGGCCTCGTGAATGGCCAGTCCAATTCGCCATCAAGGTTAGTTATACGTACTCAGCCATCTTTCTCCATTACATTGTGTGCGCTTCCATCAATGATTACAAATGGTCATGTGAGTGGTGTTGCAGGCTGCTATACAGAGTGAGAGAGATAGAACGGAGAAACTTCTGGCGGAGGCGGCGGAGAGGCAGCGGGAGTTGGAGGAGAGGGCGACAAAGATGTTGGAGGAGGAGAGGGCACGTAATGACATGCATGCAAGGGCCATGTACGAGCTCCTTGTGGTAAGTTTCTTCTGCAGATTAGCCAAAACATTCATGTAGTGTTTGCCTCATTACTAACTAGTACGACTGTGTTTGTCAAAACCAAATGTGTAGTTTGTGTGTGAGAAGTCCGGTCAGACCGCTCCGCCGATGCCAGTAATTGCTCCTAGGACCAAGCTGAGTTTAATTTGAATGGACATTACTTGCTAGTCTTAACATTTGAGTGTCATCATGGTAACGAGACATTGGTAATGATCATTGGTGCAGCGTAACTCCAGACAAGCATCGCACGATCCTTCTCCAGCTACCGGCACGAGCCAGCCAGCTCCTACACCTCCATGATCACGGTAAGTTTCTCTAGTGTTTTCTTAACAAATGCATAAAGACCTAGACTTAGCTTTATTTCCTCCAATATGCTTACAATAATGACCTAGAGTTAGCTTCTTTCCTTCAAAATGACTTAATAAGTTTACTGACCTCCAAAACCATCCATTTTACCTAAGTTAGCTTTAAAACGATTTGTACATAGCTTACTTATGTCAAAAATTGCATAATTAGCTTAGTTAGCTCATAAACGATCCATTTTACCTAAGTTAGCTCTAAAATGACCCATTTTACCTTAGTTAGCTTATAAATGATCCAGTTTATCCAAGTTAGCTCTAGAATGACCCATTTTACCTAGATTAGCTCCTAAATGATCCATTTTACCTACGTTAGCTTTAAAATGACCCATTTCACATAGGTTAGCTCCAAAATGACCCATCTTACCTAGGTTAGCTCCAAGATGACCCATCACACCTAGGTTAGCTCTAAAATGATGCTTTTTACTAAGTTAGCTCATAAACGATCCATTTCAACTAAGTTAGCTCATAAACGATCTATTTCACCTAAGTTAGCTAAAAATGATCCCTTTCACCTAAATTAGCTCTTAAATGATCCATTTCACCTCAGTTAGCTCAAAACGATCCAATTCACCTTAGTTAGCTAAAAAACGATCCATTTCACCTTAGTTAGCTCATAAACGACCCATTTCAACTAAGTTAGCTCATAAATGATCCATTTCACCAAAGTTAGCTAAAAACGATCCATTTCACCTTAGTTAGCTAAAAAACGATCCATTTCACCTTAGTTAGCTCATAAACGACCCATTTCAACTAAGTTAGCTCATAAATGATCCATTTCACCTAAGTTAGCTAAAAACGATCCATTTCAACTTAGTTAGCTCAAAAACGATCCATTTCACCTTACTTAGCTCATAAACGACCCATTTCAACTAAGTTAGCTCATAAATGATCCATTTCACCTTAGTTAGCTCATAAACGACCCATTTCAACTTTGTTAGCTCATATATGATCCATTTCACTTAAGTTAGCTCATAAATGACATATACTTCTTATTCTAGTCTTCTTCTTGTTCTAGTCTTCTTCTTGTTCTAGTCTTCTTCTTCTAGTCACCTATTTCTAACTTTGTTATTTGCCATTTTGCAGATTTCATTCACTTCATGAAAGCTAGCTTGCTATGATGGAGTGCTTGTTTTTTCTTTGATGAAACTTTGCATTGTATCTAGCTTGGTATGATGGAACTTGCTATCTTGATGAAACTTTGCATTGCAATATGTATATGGATGGAACAATATGTATGAATGGAACTTGATGGAACTTGCTTATGTATGAATGGATGAAACTTATGTGCTAGATATGTGATATGTTTGCTGTTAAATATCCCTGTGAAATATATCTATATATGTCATATATATTTGCTGTGAAAATTGTTGGAATAAAAAAAACAGAAAAAAGAACCAATATGCAGGCTCTTTGTCGTCAGCCGCGGACGGCAAAGAAGCCACGTGGCAGCCAACTGTGCTTCCTGGGAGCTGACCCAATTGGTCAGTTTGCCTACAGTGGCAGACGGCAAAGAGTAAACAATTTTTCCATCAGCGGCGGACGACAAAGGCCAGCCGTGTAGTGACGTCTAGCTGACATCATACGGCGAACGGCAAAGGCAGGACAAATTTTGCCGTCAGCGGCGGACGGTAAAGGCCTGCCGTTAGCCACCTAACGGTCTAACAGCGCAATTTTTGCCGTCAGCTTTCTTTGCCGTCTGCTGCTGACGGCAAAGGCCCCTTTGCCGTCAGCCGCGTAAAGCAAACGGCAAAGTAGCTGTTTGCCGGACCTTACTTTGTCGGAGCCTATTGCCGTCCGCGGCAGATGGCAACGACCTTTGCCGTCGGCCGTTCATGCCTTTGCCGTCTGCCGTGGCAGACAGAAAATTATCTGTTTCCTGTAGTGTAATATATGAGTCTCATACGATGCCATTTCAATGATTGTACCACAAAAGCTCAAAATATTACAAGGTTCAAATTCCAGAGTTATATGGCTCAAATTCGAAGATTACAATGTTCATACTGATATGAGAAATGAAATTCAGCTCATCAGCTGCAAACACTCGCGCTGATGAGAAATTCAAACTAATATTACCACTTCTTACTCTGGTTTCGAAACCTCGCAACTTTTGCAAAGGGGTCAGCCACTGAGAAGTCATGTATGGGGTTGACACGATGAATTCCGGTTACTCTGTGACTTGAAGTTCCAAAATGAAATTCAACATTTTTGGAGCCTATTCCATTCTGCCACAGGCACCGGCGCTGATCAACAAACCATTCATTTTTGCGAAATAAATTTAGCGCAAACCTCATTTCCTTCAGCACCCTTGCTGTGAGAACAAAGAACCTGGCGAATATAATCTCTGGTATGGTCCCTCGGTAGGAGTTCAAAGTAATTTCTGAGAGATGCAGATCTAGGCATTATACGTGATTGTTATATTCTATCACATTATCCACCGCTGGGCCTAATCTTATCTATAAAAGAAGAAAACGTGTTAGTGCCTAGATTTGTAAAATGCACTAACATGCCATCTTCGATCTGACATGATTAACATGGGTAGATGAATCCAAAGGAGAAATGCTTATTGATTGTAACCATATGGATCAAGCAATCAATATGGGCGGTAGAACATGTATGTACTGAAATCCTCCAAAAGAATACTTCATAAATTGTAGTACATTTTCATTGTAAACTTGGAGAAAGGTGTCACAAATTGAACTCCCTTATGGTTAACATTTAAGACGAACGGAACATCACGTTGATATATAGCTTCTCCAGGCACGAAAAGCATCTCAGGAAACTGACAACTTGCTCCAGGTCAGGCCCAATAGATTCTAGTGCCAAGACCTTCACTGTGTGCAGTTTTGGGGTCAAGCTTGTCAGAACCATTTTCTGAATCACAGACAAACAAACAACTTCAAAATTAGGAATAATGTTAATTTGTAGAAGGAGAGGTAGAAGGCGGATTTTCTACCTGAACGGGTGTGGATCCAATAACAAGTTCGGAGAATTCGTCACACGAGTAGGCCACCACTGTCAATTTCGACGCAGAAATGACATTGATTCTTGTTGGACCTTCTTGATCAACTAAAAGTAATCTCTCAAGTGCAGGTGTGTCTTGGATGACCATACCGTGGTACACATCTTGTGATGTCTTCCTGTCGCACCAGCAACACACATAAATAGTCCGGAGAGTCATGGAGGTGATGTGGAAGGTACTCAACCCATTGATCGCCTGAAGACGAAGGTACTCGAGTGCAGTACAGCCACGGAGCAGGCGCTCTATGTCACCCTTTGAGAGGCAGACGACGACGAGCTCGAGGTGCTTCAGTCATGGTAGAATAAGAGCGGGTGCATCATTAAGGGGCGGGAAATGGCAGTTCCTGAACTTGGCGACGTGCAGCGTTGGCATGAGGCGTAGTGCGGATGTTGGCAGCGACCGCATATGCCCATCATCAAAAGTGAGCTCCTCGAGCTGATCTAGGGCGGGGGATCGGAACCAGTCGTCAAGCTTGGCTCGGTGCTTACCATTGGAACGGAACTTGACCATTCTAAGGCCTTTGGTTGGGCCAAGGTGACTGCCGAGGATCTTGGAGAACGCATCCATGATTTATCGATAGCCATGGCAGAGCTCATGGGTGTCTATGAGGTCGAGAGGGATGGAGTTCCATAGGGGGCGCCACCGCTGGGAAAGGAGGGTTGTTCGTGCCCCATATTTGATTGGGAGGAGGGAGATGATGACTCTCAACATATCATTGGGGAGGCTGGTGATTAAGTCTAGGACTGCTGGAGTCGCTTGCGGTTCTAGCTCGCCCCGCCTCCGCTTGTTGGTAGCCCCGTTCTCCACCTCTGGAGTCTCCTTGTCAGCGGTGCTTTCTGATAGAAATGGGAGTATAGGGAATATTTAGTTAAAATAAGGCAATAGAAAAGTGTATTGGTAACTAGAAGTTATTAGGTAGGAATATAGTAAGAAAAGGGAATAACAATTGGTTGCTCAAATACTACACAATTCATTTGACATTGCTAGGTAAGTCAACATATGCAGATATTTGAAAAGAAAACTAACTTCGAACAAAGTCTGGATGGATGATTTTGTCAGGGAAATTAGCATATATCTCATGACCAGGCCCTTTTATGTGCAGTGCAATTTTAGTGCCAGCTTTCAGTACATAAAACTTTGTTATTTCATTCCAAAAGCCAATGCCAAAATAGGAGTCACCATTTTCATCAAGTCTTATAGTAGCAACGATTGTAAATCCATGGTTTGTGTGCACTATGAAATCTGTGGAGCCTTGATCTATGCAAAGGGAAAAATTGTGCACTACATAATTTGTTGCATGGCGAGGGATGTTCTGCAGAAAATGGTAGGATTGTTAAAGAAAATATGGCAACGTGCAAATATGGGCCCAAATTAAAGAACTGTACAACATTCGAAATCGAAGGATAATAATCTATAATTAAACAGATAGGGTAAACATGATGTCATGGAAAAATGAGTGTAATCGAAAGAACAATACATCATTCATTTTCCTAATATAGAAAGAAGCGCGGAAAAATCCCCTTTGACGTATATGGTGCATGTGGAACCTTTTATCCAAATGTAGCAATATTTAGTATATGTTAAGGAAAGTAGGCCATGCCAACCGATTTAGGGTGAGATTGAACATACCGTGCGCGTCCTCAAGTTATCTGGTACGATGAGATGGAATCTCTGGCGGCGGTCGCAAAGTCCTGAAGTGTCGGCGCATTGTACATTCTATGAATGAAAGAAAACCCTCAAATCAACTCGAATAAAAATGAATTCACGGCGATTTCCGCCGGGTGATCAAAGGAGGCAGATGAACTGGGATAAGAGATGAGATAATATCTCGTTAAATTAGTTACCTTGTCGTCCATGAGAAAGAACCCTAAGTACGGCAGATTCCCCAACCGAGCAGAGCTGGCTCGACCGCGAGCAGTGTCGAGAAATTCGATGGCGATAGGCGGCTTCAAGCGGAAGTGGCGAAATGTGGTGGGCTTTGCCGGCAGCCTGGCAGCGGCGGCAGGCGTCGACCTAAGTGTTTACCGCCGTGATAGGCGGTGCCACTACATAGACGCGGAGGAGCTTGTGCAGGTGTGAATGGGGAACGTACCGCAAGGGCCGAGGGGGTGGCGGGCGGGGTGAGTGTTTTTGTGATGTGGGGATGGTGAGGGTTTTCTTTATTCTTTTTTGAATTGGGTGTTGAGGGTTTTCTGTCCGACAAAGAATTTTGGGGGCGACGGTTTGCTAGAGCAAACCGTGTGTGATTGACACAGCAGGCAAAATGGAAGTCATTGCACACGGTTCCAATTTTGGGAACCGTTTGTGATTGACGTACTACCTCTGTCCTGGTTTATTTGTCCCCATTGTAATCTTTAAAAAAATTGGAGAAATATTTAACATACTCAGACATAGATAATAAGAGTGCACGTATATAAGCATTGTTCAACAACAGGTACATAGTTCAACCATCATTAAGCATACTAAAGCGTACATAGTTCGATCCATCCCACATCTCATCTCACATGCGGCCGACACGATCCTGAAGCTTCTCCAGGTACTCGGCATACGCGCCGTGCGCCACCCTGTGAGAATACTTATGCTTGAAGGAGCCAACGACCCGTCCTCTTGCATGCGCCAGAACACTTAGATACGCGTCATGAAGCTTGTGGTTGCAAAATGGGCATCCATAGCCACCGTTCCAGGTCCTAATACGCCTGTTATGCATTCCCGCATAAAGGTACCTCGGGATTCGCCTCTTGTACCTCCTCTGGGCATCTTCATCCTCACTGCCATATCGTTAGACAACACCTATACAAATAGTAAAACAAATTTGGCATCAAATCGCTGATTACATGAAGTGAAGTAGGATTAGGAATTTATGGCTATTTATTTATACATATCCAGATATTATGGTTCGATTTTTAAGCACATTCGTCTATGTACAGTCCAATCTTGAAGGAAATAATGGCACACACATATGTAGGTCATTCAAAATCAATTGTCAAGTCCTGGCTAGGAATTATTAGCACGAACACCAACCCTAGTTGGATTACTAGCAGAAATCATTTGCACTGATGAAACAACTAATCACTTATCACCTGTACCATTTAAACAATCAATACACTACACTGATCTAACGAAACATACTTAGATTTCATGGATTGACAGAACATAAGCACATGATTTCTATTCCAAAAAGGGGGAGGCGGGAGTAACCAGAGAAACCCTATGATCCATTTGACACATAAATGGGTATAGATGACTAACCAGCTGTCCATCGTCGTCGGAGTTGTCACCGAAGTGGTCGTCGGAGTCGGAGTCAGAGTGGTCATCGGAGTCGGTGTCGAACTCTGCCTCCGGTCGTGGAAGCTCGACGTCGTCGACGACGTCGAGGTGCAGCGATAACTCGCCGGCGCTGATGGCAGCCTCTGTCTCCTTCTCCACGCCACGCTCTGGTGCTTTAGCAGCCCCGGCGTCGCCACTCCCTCCGATGGGGCGCTTCAGCGGCATCCTCTAATGGTTTTGAGGACTGGGAGCGGCGTCGAGGATGCAAGCGGAAAGAGAGGATTGTGTGTGCGTAGCAAGGATGGGGGGTGCGGCCGCTCGGGCGCAACATTAATATCGAGTAGTGGGAGTTGTGGGAGACAGGCGGGCGATGGTCAAATCGATGGCTCACCTCCTGGTGAGCCTGCGCACGAAACTGCTGGAATGCCTACCAAAGTTTCACACAACTACTTGCACGCCGCCCGATGACACTGCACGGCAAGAACGCCTCCGTCAATTCACACACCTGCATGCACGCCTCTCCGTCTTCCTGCACGGCAGACTGCTAGCATGCATCCTGTCAACTCAAGCCTGCTCGCACGCCATACGGGTCGCGCAGCGGCACGTATATTGTTTTTCTATATGGATGATCAATGCTGCCACTTTATTGCTTAACCAAAGCATGACACGTATCCAATGTTGGTCTAACTCTCACGGTTCGAATAAATAATCCGTTTTGGATTTGGTTCCCAAATATTAATAATCTCCCGTCTGTAATTAGATAAAGATTACATCAAAACTGGTCTCAGATTTGACAAAATAAAGTACAATGCCACCTTGTATTGGTGTCCATATGACAACACGATAAGTTTCATGAACTTCAAATAAGTTTTGGATGTACTAGAATTTAAAAATCAAGATCCTCAATGTTTGAAATTTGTTGCACGGGGAGTAAACATGCACCCAGTGAGACACATGTGTTTTTGCAATCCATTTAGGTGCACTATCATGTGTGCATGTAGTTCAAATTTGATTTTTGCACATTATACCCATAGAAAATCAATCAATCAATGTACTAAAACATCTTAATGATCAAAACGTCCCTCCTTTGGTAACATGTATGTTCATCGCGGGATAAATAATTTAAAATGCATCGTAGTTGCGGTGGATTCACGGTGTGTGTGTGGGTGTGTGCGTCTGGGGGTGGCGGGTGGCTCGCAGTACACTACGAGTTGTGAGCCTCCGTGTGGGTTGGCTGTTTTGTTAGCCAGGCCGGTGCCACATAAAAGTCATGAAATCATTATTTAAAACATTACACAACCCTTTCATACATATATGTTTTGGCCACATGCAGTCGATGGTTGTCCTACACGACACTTGATACTCGCGTGCGACGCTTTCTGTGGGCCCACTTGGTTGTCATCCATTACTTTGATGAACAGCCGACAATAAGGTTAATTTGACCAGCAAGGTAGAATCTTTTTTGTTTGTGTTATGGTGGTATATAGTACGCGTCGAAGAGGTGGGAGGGGACTAGCATATATACTATACGTACGCGTCCGTGAACAAGTACACCTCACTTAGTGTCAGGACATTTTGGTTACCGAGGCACATGCCATATCAAAATTGTGAAATTGGTTATTCAAACATCACGCAACACCTTTTTGGGCCACATGCATATCCTAGCTAGGACACTCACGTGTGACGCTCCCATCTATGGGCCCACGAGGCCATCATCGATGCATGCATGCATCACTTTGACCTACATCGGGAGAGGTTAATCAATTTCACCATCGATGAGGATTCTTTTGGGTTGTACATATAATACGGCAGGAGCATATAGTATATGGTGAAGAGGGCGGAAGGGGACCATCGTATGTAGTACGCTTGATATCAACCTCACTTTGTGTGGGTGCATGGTTTATGGCTTTTGAGGCATGTGGCCCATCAAAGTTGTGCATTTTGGGTATTCAACATATATATGTTTGGCCCACATGCAAAGTGGTGGGTGGTTGTCCTCTCGCACCAACTTAAGCGGTTATCAGCGATATCAATGGTTTCCAACTATGAGCCCGCTTGGTCCATCACTTCTTTTTGCCTGACAACAAGAGAGGTTAATATGACTTAGGAGGGGATTATTGTTTTTGCTCTGGGATGGCATGCATGATACAGTTTGAGCACACACACATGGATGTTGTCGGGGATATACCCCGCGGTATGAACCGGCCGGAATTATAACCCGGCCGGACTTGGTATTTTACTTAAGACGGTTTATATTTGGCAAGTTACTGGTGACCCGGCAGGCGGATCATGGATTACAAGGCCCAAGGCCCAGAAGGCCGGTTCATATTAATAGTGGGCCGGTTTAATAATAAAGCGCAAGGAATATTCTCCATAAAGGAAGCAAGACTAGGACTCTTTGTAATAGATCAATCCTAGTCCTACTAGGACTAGTCATGTAACCCGCCCCTTCAACATATATAAGGAGGGGCAGGGCTCCCAAAAGGAACAAGTTTTAGAGTTTACACAAGCAGACAAGTTTCTAGGGTTAGACACAAAAGAGCCGGTTTACCGGCGACACCACGAGGATAATAATTAGACCTAGCCTCAAACAGCATGTAGGGTTATTACCGGATGATGTTTCCCGGGGCCCGAAGCTGTCTAAATCCTTGTCTTTGCACCCCTCGATTCCGCTCAACCCCTCTCAAGCTACTACATAGATGCGCGGCCTCACCACTAAGTCCGTAAACCGGACATCTGACATGTTAATTCCATGACAGTTGGCGCCCACCGTGGGGCCTGCGCAAGGTGGTGATGAGTTCTTGAAGGGATCTCTCCCAGGGATCGAGAAGTTCGTGCTAGTTGGACGGAAGAAGAGCCAGTCAATTACAACCAAGCAGCATAACCCGCCATGGGACAACTATGGGCACATCCAGCAGAGTTGTTGTTTTCTGATCAAATCATGATTTATTCTATGAGCTGGCGTATACGAGATTTGCTCCAGACAAGAGATACGCGTTCATGTCCAAGGTTCAGCCAATTTTGTCCGATCCGCCGAGTTGCTGTCGCTACATATGGGCTGCAAGTTGCGATTTGCGTTGCGGCTGGATACAAGATCAAGACCCGAGTCAGCGGATGTCATCGTCTGATCCGCTGAGTTCTGCCTGTTCGTTTTTTGCTGTCTACAATATCAAGTTCTGGAGGCAACAACTAGTACGGCTCATGTTAAACATCCAATCCGAGTTCAAGTATTACCTTTCCCCATCACGTCAAACATCAAGTTTGACCAAAAAGACACGAAGATAGCCAAACCAGCCATGACCCGGAGATGGACCGAGACGTGGATACAGATCCGACTTCACGCCGAGTCTGCCTCGTTTGGCCGCTCGGCCTCAGCTGCCTCTGCCAGCCCGCCATGCCTCGAGCTGGCCCCGAGTCGCTACTCCCGTTCACCTGCGTGTGCAACCATGGGTAACCTTGCTGTCCGAGCCGTTTCAAGCCTCCGGGCCTCCCCGACCGCGTGAGAACGGAGAAACGCCGCCGCTTTCTCCTCACACCACCCTGCATCATAAACCGGCCCTACTGCATCGAGACACCGGGCTACCTCCGTGGGCCGCCTTCACCTCGCTTCGATGCGCCTTGCTTGCTTCGGACCATGCTCGCCTCTAAGCCTGAGAGTCGCCCTGCCGTGCCTTGGGCCGACCCTTTGCTGCAGTTGTCGTTACGCGACGACCCACCTCGCCTCGGCGCCTCCGAGCTTCCTCCTCTGCCATGGCTCTTTGCCTCAGCCACACAAACGCCCGGCCTCGATAAATCTCGCCGGCGAGACACCCGCCCGGCCAGACTCCGCCTCCGTCTTTGCGCCTTGAAGAGCCGCCGTTTGCTTCTGCCTCTACCGCGAGTGACCACGACCCGACCTTCGCTGGCCTGCCGGTGCCTCGACCCGCGAACCGTCGCCGGCCTGTCGTGGCCTTTATAGCGAGCCGTCGCCGCGCCCGCCTCGGGGGTCCTCTTCACCTCCACCATGGCCGCACCTCAGGCCGCCATGGCTCACCTTCAAGCCACAGGCCGACCGTCGAGCCTCTGCTGCCGAGCCGCCCCGGCCCTAAACCGTCTCCACTCTCCACCACTGTTTTAGGCACCATGGCCGTCGTCCCAGGCCAAGGCTTTGCTCCAGTCGTGAGCCGTTGGCCATCGTCGTTGCCTGCGAAGCTTCCAGTTTCCTCCGAATCTCCGACCGCGACCCCGCGAGCGCCACTTCGACGCGGCCGCGCCGAGCCGTCTCTGGCCTGGTTCTACCTCACCTCCACAGCAGCCGCGTGCGCCGAGCCGTGCCGTGGCCTCGCGACAGCCGTCGAGCTGCCCACCACCATGTTGCGCGCCGGGCCGCCCCGTCGCCGTGGTTGTACTCACTGTCGCCTTCAAGTCTCCTGTGATGTGCCTCTGCCTCGTGCTATTCAAACCGCCGTCTTGGTGTGTTGGAATCACATGAGGATCAATCGGCATCCCAGCCGCAGGCATACGAAATATCTTCACGATCCCGTGCTAATTTTACTCATAGAGAAGGGGCTAGTACAGCCAGTACTACTGGTTGATCAAACAGTATAACCAGTCGCATCAGTGAAGGTGCATGCTGGTTGATCGAACACTCCTCCAAGTCGCAATATCCCATCAAAGGGACAAGCAACAAGCGATCCTGTGAAAAGATTCTCGCGGAGCAAGGAAAATTTGGTTGCTATTGCTCAGACACGGGCATCAAGGGATCTGACCGAAATCCATCCAGCTGATATAGCAGCAGTACCATTGTCATATCTCTGGAGCTACAGCCACGCCACCCACGTGAAGGACCGAGCACTAGTGTCTACGTAAGGATTGAAAATTGATACTCTATTCCTACATGGGAAGGACAAACACATTACGCTGTCCAGAAGACTCCTCAGTTTGCCAAATCGTCTACATTCATCTAACAAAAAACATCAGATGGAGGCATGCCAAACATTGTTCGACACAAATGATCGTCGTTATTCCACGGATTCAAGCGCCAGTTTACAACACTGTGGCCGTCTCGGAGGACCGCACCGGTTTACAGCGCCGTGGTCGTTTCTCGCGACCACACCGGTTTGTAACGCCGTGGCCATCCCTCACGACTACGCCGGTTTACCACCAGGAGGACAACTATCCCGTCGGCGCCGGTTGACCCGTCGGTTATCCAAGCAAATCAGGTGTTATCGCTCCTATATATTTTATCAAGACATTTTTATTTCTTCTGAGCACCATTACACTGCCCTATTGGTGTTTTCTATATACAGGTAAAATCATTGTTATATCGCGGATATAAAACATGCATTGGCGACGTTCACGCGTCCACACCGGTTTACAACACGGAGGACAAATTTACTCATCTTCGCCGGGTTACAATACCGCGGCCGATTCATGTATTTGAGCTGCCTCTGATGCTACAGTCATTTTACTATCCACCCTGTGATCCAGTCTATTCAACATACCGGTTCAAATTCACTCAGGTGATATCCATCTACAATATTATTTCTCTTATTATATATTATTTTTTAAAGAAAATAAGATGCTTTGATCAGTTTATCTGGTTGTGCAGAAAATATGCACTCAGAAGCAATAAAACTCCCTAAACCGGTTCAAGAGAGGACGCTTCAAGATTTACCCACTGGTTCAGGAGGAACCATAGAGACCCTCTGAAAAGATGGATAATCCACATTCAGTGATTGGTTTATATTTACCCACCGGTTCAGGAGGAACCCTGGAGAACCTCTGAAAAGATGGATAATCCACATTCAGTGATTGGTTTATATTTACCCACCGGTTCAGGAGGAACCCTGGAGACCCTCTGAAAAGATGGATAATCCACATTCAGTGATTGGTTTATATTTACCCACCGGTTCAGGAGGAACCATGGAGGCCCTCTGAAAAGATGGATAATCCACGTTCAGTGATTGGCTCGGCCCTCTGGAAAGATGGATAATCCACATCCAGTGATTGGCTCAATTTTTTCTGTACGGTTCTATCGGCCCTCTGAAAAGATGGATAATCCACGTTCAGTGATTGGCTAGGCCCTCTGGGAAAGATGGATAATCCACATCCCATTGATTGGCTCAGTTTTTATTTGCGGTTCTATCGGCCCTCTGAAAAGATGGATAATCCACGTTCAATGATTGGCTAGGCCCCCTGGGAAAGATGGATAATCCACATCCCATTGATTGGCTGAACCTTGCTTTGAGCCTGGCAGCTCTTAAAAATCCTCGACTACATGGTCTTATTTGCAAAATTTGCATTTTTTTGGTGTTTTGTGTTTTATAACCCTTTAAACCGGAGTGGAATAGCTACAGAAGCTGACCACATATCTATAAAGTGAAAAGTCTGGGTCATGAATACCAGCATGAATAAACCGGTGTTCATTATAACCGGGATCATCCATCAGGCAAAAGCCAAGTATAAGCTACAAATTTCTGGACAAAAGTTTCAGCGTGATGTAAACCGGTGTCTTTTATCAAACCCGGAATTATTATTGGATCTATCAAAGGCTCCCTCAGAAAACTGCAAAGTTCGCCGGATTAAGAATATCAAGCATACTTAATCGCAGGTATGAAGTTATTTCTGATATAAACAGACACTTGTTTGATATATTTTGTGAGCAATATAATCCGTCCGGTGGTAAACCGCCAGGACATCTTTTAGCGTTGTTTTATGCAGAAGAAGGTAAGATAATGAATAGTGTTCATTAAACCGGCCTGGTTTTGACTATAAGTCGCCAGTATGAGACAAAATAATGACCGTTGTTTATTAACCCGGCCTGATTATGATCAAACATCATTGGAACCGCTCTTCAAACTGGATTATATTCTTCAATAGCCAACATGGCTGGAGTCTTATTATGCTTATAAATATTATGATTGAGGTTTTCAAAGTCGCTTTAAGAGCAATGGATATTATTTCATCAATGGAAGTGATTTATTCTATAAAGGAAAAGTCCCGAGTCGCTGCAGGCTTACAACCCGGCACTTGGGGGCTGCATTATTCAGACTGAGATTACATCAAATACACAAGTCTCAAGCACACGAACAAGTTGTCTACTTGACACTTGGGGGCTAATGGGCAGTTGAAGCAGTAAACATCAGCAATTCAAAGACAAAGTCTCAAGCACACAAGCAAGTTGTCTACTTGACACTTGGGGGCTAATGGAAAGATCATTTGCTTCATCTGGAAGTACCGGTTCACCTTCTAAATGTAGCTAAACCGGAACTTGGGGGCTACCAATCGCTCCTGTCAACAATTTAAGGTACACAAGTATTCATTTATTGAAGGGTCCACTGCTCAGTTGGTAAAGCACAAAGCTCTTAACCTTGTGGACGTAGGTTCAAACCCCACGATGGAAGTTACATCATATAATGTTGTCTTCAATGATTATATCTACAAAGTCCCTGCTCATTATTGCATAATAACCCGGCACTTGGGGGCTATATGTTGCTATTCAAGTTTACATGATCATATTTTCAAAGTCCCTGCTCATTATTGCATAATGACCCGGCACTTGGGGGCTACATAATATGGAGTATTCAGTTTCATAGTGATTGGGATGAACAATCCGGATTTCTTCAAGATTATACAAGGCTATTTTCAATGGAATATATACAAAGTCCCTGCTCATTATTACATAATGACCCGGCACTTGGGGGCTATAGGGAATATGCATATAAAGGAGGAACATCTTCAAATTTTCAGTTCTGGCAAATCAGATTAATTGTGTGACCCGGCAATTTTGGCAATCATAAACCGGCAAGTTCTACATCTTCAAGCCGGCTGGATACTGGTTGAATATTTCAAAGACCATTATTTTTTTCAAGTCAGAGCATTAAAAAGCCAATTCAAATGGATTCTTTATTTACAATATTTCTTATGCAAGCAAGTTGATTATGGAGCTGGTCTATTGATCCGGATTTTCTAGAAGAAGAAAAGGACAAGGACTTAAGGAGGATCAGATGTCAGATTTGTTCTTGTGTTTTACAACATAAGTTTACCATGGATAAATCCAAGCTAAACTTGGGGGCTAATGTCGGGGATATACCCCGCGGTATGAACCGGCCGGAATTATAACCCGGCCGGACTTGGTATTTTACTTAAGACGGTTTATATTTGGCAAGTTACTGGTGACCCGACAGGCGGATCATGGATGACAAGGCCCAAGGCCCAGAAGGCCGGTTCATATTAATAGTGGGCCGGTTTAATAATAAAGCGCAAGGAATATTCTCCATAAAGGAAGCAAGACTAGGACTCCTTGTAATAGATCAATCCTAGTCCTACTAGGACTAGTCATGTAACCCGCCCCTTCAACATATATAAGGAGGGGCAGGGCTCCCAAAAGGAACAAGTTTTAGAGTTTAGACAAGCAGACAAGTTTCTAGGGTTAGACACAAAAGAGCCGGTTTACCGGCGACACCACGAGGATAATAATCAGACCTAGCCTCAAACAACACGTAGGGTTATTACCGGATGATGTTTCCCGGGGCCCGAAGCTGTCTAAATCCTTGTCTTTGCGCCCCTCGATTCCGCTCAACCCCTCTCAAGCTACTACATAGATGCGCGGCCTCACCACTAAGTCCGTAAAACGGACATCTGACGTGTTAATTCCACGACAGATGTGTACGCATGAATCCCTCCCATCGAGTCGAAGTGGCTTGTACGACGACACATCATGAACCGATCTCGCTCTGAGTGGGGGGCTAGTGTACGATTTTTGACACACGCGCCACATCAATGTTGTGTATTCAAACATGCATGCATGCATCACCTCCATACATATGCATGTGTGGTTTCCTTTGAATGATACACTCCCTCGCATGGTTATCGGCGACAAGCCTATATATTTGTGGGCCCACGTGGACATCCATGATCACCTTGACCAACAACAAGATAGGTTACCATGGAGGATTCTTCATTTGGTTCGTGTTATTGTAGCATAGGTCATGGTGAGATTCAGACCCAATTAAGTTTGAGCGCATATACTATGCATGCATGCATGCATGCATGAATCCACGTCATCGGCTTGAAGTGTGGTGTAACATACATATGCATCATCAACCTAACCCTCACTCAGTGTGGGGATTTCTAGTTTGAAATCATGGTGCCACATCAAAGGTGTTCCATTGTTACTCAAAAACACACCTCTCCATACATATGTACTGGTCACACGCATGCAGTGGTTGACTTCGGGGACTAGCTACTTGCGTGATTATTGGTGTACTAGCCCATCTCCGGGGTTGCATGGACGGCCATCACTTTCACCAACAACAAGAGAGAGGTTGTACGACCAAGGTGGATTATTCTTGGTCGGTTTTACGATCCATGTTGGTGAGATATATGCCTCTCTGGCCCGCCGACTGAAAGTG
>LR738711.1:490150466-490196095 GCA_902687465.1 Secale cereale | reverse complement strand
ATGCCGACACGAGGGAAGGGGGCTGCTAGCTACTTCACACTTTGCTAGGGTGCACCTCGATTGGGGGGCATGCATTCATAGCTTAGGATTCCCTTCGTACCGATACGAGGGAGGCGGGATGCTGGCTACTTCGCACTTTGCTAGGGTGAACCTCGGTTGGGGGGCATGCATTCATAGCTTCGGATTCCCTTCGTGCAGACACGAGGGAGGGGGCTGCTAGCTACTTTGCACTTTGCTAGGTGAATGAACTTTGGTTGGGGGGCAAGCATTCATAGATTAGGATTCCCTTTGTGCCGACACAAGGGAGGAGGGGGGCTGCTAGCTACTTCACACTTTTCTAGGTGAACCTCGGTTGGGGGGAGGTGCATGCATTCATAGCTTAGGATTCCCTTCGTGCCGACACGAAGGGAGGTTGGGGGTGGGGGCAAGCAATACCATGCGCTTTGCGAGAGAGGTTCCACATCGAAGTTGCATTTGGTATTTGAAAATCAAACCACCCTTTTGATACATAAAATTTCATCCACATGCAAGGGTGTTCGTGTTCTGGCCCTGTCCCGCGTCATTTTTCGCTAAATTTATGAACATTAGACAAGTCGAATGACGCAACAGACATGGTTCACTCAAACTAACCGTGTGCCACGCCGGTGCACCTGTCACGCACACATCCGCACTGTACATTGGGCTCCACGAGGCTCCGCCTCTCAAAAATATTTGCCCGCCTCCAGGGTTTTTCTGTTTGATAACACACAGTTGTTCTCTCCGGACAGTGTGGGATGTTTCTTGTTCGCAATCCCGCCCGCATCCCTAGAGAACATCTACCCGCCTCGAGGGTTTTTATGTTTCATAACACACGGATGTTATCTCCGGACAGTATGCGATGCACTATCATCCAAATTTTCAATAGCCCGGCATTTCACTCCCGCGTTTGACTCCTGCGTAGTAAAATTTTCAGTACCTTCATCAATTCCTCAAACACCCCGCGCTCCCCTCCACACACACACACACACACACACACACACACCACAACCTCTTTGGGCGTGCAGACACACACACACACACACACACTCTCTCGCTCAAAACCCTAGCAAGGTCCCCGCCGCCTCAAGGCCTCCATAGTCAACATCTGCCGGTTTGCCCGTGCATCTTACCCATCGATCTACATACCCAGGCCGCCCTGAGTTTCTTAGATGACGCCTGCCAAATGCCCCCTTTCCAACAGATCTCCATCCCCATCCCCCAGTCCAGAGCATCCCAGCCTAAGCCCGGCTACGCTTCCCATGGAGCTCGAGGAGCGACTGGCCCAAAAGAGGTGTATAGCGGTCTCTTCGCCCCACGTCGCCGAGGAAGCTGACGACCATTACTGGTGGCAGGCACTCAAGCAGCAGGCAATCAATACTATCTTTCTACTATCTGATTAATCTTGGGTGTCTACTGTGAGTTTCATGTTGGGTGGAAGCAAACACTAAAGGAGCCATTATCTGTATTTTTTAACTAAAGCTATTATCTGCCTGCTATCATTGGTTTTGGGTCTATCCATAGTATGCACTCCTTACGTAATCTCACTATGTTTGATTCCTATGCATGTCAGTTATTGTACACAATGGTACTGAACATGTAGAGCAAAAGATACGAGCCTTGCATGGCAATAAACTTTCATGCAAACACCGCTCCATGGTGGGCGCAAAAGCAACCGCCCTCCACCCATTGCAGACTGTAATCAAGAGGAAGATAACTGTCCAGAGGGGGATTCAGAGGGAGCAGACCACTCCTATTTAACCCCTCAGGTCTTTTGCTCTAACTTGGCATGCTGATGTTGGTCATATCATGCATATGGTGCCTTGCAATGCTTACTTTACACATAAAATATGCCATCTGCTTAGTTTAGACATATATTGTGTGAATGCCATTTGTTTAGTTTCTATATCATATATGTGAATCATGTAATGCCATCTTGTTTAGCCGGGCATCATATATGTGAATTTTGCGATGCCATCCTAGTTAGCCAGTCATCTTATATGTGAATTATATTATGCCATCTGTTTTTATTATGTAATAAATTTTTCAACAATGTTGGTACATTCAATTACTCTTCCTGTGCTTCAGCCATTTGACAGGGTCATGGAAAATCTGGAGTGAAAACAAGGTCTTCAGAGCAAAAAAATTCTATATGACGGAGCGCATGTCTTGCTGGTTATGGATAGCTCCTCATAGGAGGATTCAGAGACAGATGACCAGTCCTATTCCCCCCTGATGTGTATGCTCTAACATGGCAGGGTTATATTGCTCATATCATGCATATGGTGTCTTGCATTGCCATGTTATTGGCTTAGTTTAGACATGCTTTGTGTGAATGCCACATGTTTAGTGTATAGTTACCATATATGTGAATTATGCAATACCATCTTGTTCCAAGACATTATATATGTGAATTACGTAATGATATGTTGTTGCAAGGCATTATATATGTGAATTATGCAATGTCATGCTGTTTAGCCAAGCATCATATATGTGAATTATATCATGCCATCCTTTTTTTGTATTACGTATTCCATTTGCCGACAATGTTTATATTCAACTACTCTTCCTACGCATCAACCATTTGAATTGGTGATGCTAAAATTTGGAGTGAAAACAAGGTCCTCGGAGCAGACAATACTACCTACTGAAGCAGATATCTTGCTGGTTACAGATAGCTCCTGAGAGGAGGATTCAGGAGAGAGATGACCAGTCCTATTTCCCCCGTGAGGTGTATGCTCAAACTTGGCAGGGTTATATTACTCATATCATGCATATGTTGTCTTGCAATGCTTAGTTTTTACATCATATACACAATATTGAATGTCATCTACTTAGTTGACACATCATATATGCGATTGCCCTCTGCTCACTTTCTTAGTATATAAATCATATATTTGAATTATATCATGCCATGATGTTTACATAGACATTATGTATCTGAATTATGGCATGCCAACCCATTTTCTAAAGAAATAATATAGTTATATCATCTCATCCTGTTTACATAGTCATCATATTTTGAGGTCATTCTATTCGTGAAGTATATCATGCCATCATGTTTCCATCCATGTATCTGAATTATGGCATGCCAACCACTTTACTAGACACGTCATATAGTTATATCATGTCATCCTTTTACATAGTCATCACTTTTTGAAGTATGTCATTATATCCTGGTTAGTTAGCCATCATATATGTGAATTTGTGTCATGCTATCATGTTTAATTAGCTATCATATATGTGAAATTGTGTCATGCTATCCTGTTTGGTTAGACAACATAAATGTGAATTATTCCATGCCCTATTTTCTTGTTTATCAGCCATTTGAATTGGAGAGGGTGATGGCGGTATCTATGGGAGTAAAAACATGGTCTTCAGAAAAGATTGTGCTACCCGTAGATGCAGATAGAACAACAGTTGTACTTGTCCAAGAACTAGCCCACCACACATAACCCAAACTCACGTAGATTGTACCCCTACCCAGTTGGACACAGAACCAGCTAGACCCCTTCTAACACCAACCCTAGCAGACAATAACTTGGTTCTAGTTGACACATCATAGTCTCCACCACAGAGCACCCAAACACGAGCAGTTAGTAAGGCAAGTGCAGTGCCCAAAGCACGTGGACCACAACTCCGAACCGCAAGTCAACGCTTAAAGCAGAAGAAGAATTGTTCTTAGGTGAGGTTCCATAGCTATGGTTCATACTCCTTTGCTCTAGCATCACTGTATTTACTCATACCAACTAATTTCAAATTTAAAGGATGCAATTGAAACTCCAATGGTGCAAAAGGTATCATTTAAACTTGTTTCTTGAAATGGTTTGTTGTTGTAACTTGATCTATGTTGATTTCAGTTTCAATTGAATAAACAGTTATTTCTCATGGCATGCACATTACAAGGGTTGTTAGTGATGTGTAGTTTCCCACACTTATATTCTATCTATGCTATTTTTTGTCAAACAGATATGATTTGAATTGTCTCTATCTTGATTTGGCAACATAAACTAGAATGATATAGACCATACAGTGACCATACTACATAGATATATGTTTGTTTCATGCTGTTATCCAGTTCATCTTACAATTGAACTGGTAATGAGTTTCATATACAACATGGTAAACATGTGACGTGTCTGCTTGTTCTTCTTGTAGAATGCCGACAGGATATTGGAGAAGAGCACCCCATTATGCAATGGTAGAGAAATTAATACATCTAAGGTTCAAGATAGTGAGACAGCCCTATTGGTCTCCAAGAAAGCTGATAAAAACTATCTTGTGGACAGTGAGACAACTCCAAAGTCGTGCCTTGATGTAGTGTTTGAGTTACTGGCCACTATTACTATCACTAGCTCTTTGAACTTGCTACCTGAATCAGTACGACTTCTTGAGTCTAAACTTCAAGTCGAAAGACATCAATCAGATGTGCTGCGACAGGAAGCTGAAGGACTGAGGAAGTCCTTGCAGAATTCAGATGCATACTTTCTGGTGCAACAACAAGTGTTGGATGATTTAAGCGCCAACAAGAGAAAGCTAATATGCTTGCTAAGCGTCTTGTCAGCGTGGTGGATACCCAAGATATTGTTTCTTGAGCTCTTGTGAAGTGGTTTCAGTTCTGGACTTGTTTTGCTGCGGCGTTTATTTGCACTAGTCGCCAACTTTGACAACAGTGTATGTAATATGTTGCTTTCTTCCCCATATTTACGTTGGTGGCGAAAATTGATTCCCAGTGGTTGTAATATGTTTAATAGCCGTAATAGCCTAGCGTATGTTGCTTCCTTATTTATTTCCTCGTTGTCTTGTTTATTTGTTTGCTTGTAGTCAGTGCATTTCTTTTTCCGTGGTTCGCTAGTGGCCGTAATAACCTATTATTTAAAACTTGGCCACAATAACCATGGGCAACATGCAGACCGTTTTCACCATGGCCTTCTACGGGCCGTAGAATCAATGGGCCTTCTACGGGCTGTATGATAGATTGGCCAAACAACGGGCCGCTTTATGGGCCGTAAACGGGCTAGAGAGGCAGATGTTCGTTCATGGGCCGACCTTAATGGGCCTTTAAGAGGCCGACGAGTATAACGGGCTTAATTCCATCGACAGGCATAACGGGTCGTTAAGAAAACGGCCCAACGGGTCAACGGGCCACAAACGGGCCGACTTTAACCACTAGCTGCATTCGGCCAACAAGCGAAAAAGGGCAGTAACGGACCATAAGCTACCGAATGTTGCAAATCATCCCAAGAATAATTGGGACCTTAAAAGGCCAAAAGATAACACGGGCTGGGAATGGCCCAATGGAGTAATGGGCCGTTAATGGGTATGAAGCGGCACACTATTCATTGTGGGCCAGTTTCACTACGAGCTATTAATGGGCGGAGAGTAACAAAGGGCCTCATATGGGCCGAAAGACGTCATGGGCTGTACATGGGCTGGAAGTTACAACGTGCTGGAATCGTATTGGACGGCCCAGATGAAGCTAGTGGGCCGAATTAGGAAAGGGCATAATGGGTCGTGTGTTATCGGGCCTGAATGGGCTATATGCGAGCAGGCCCTTAGCACGCTTTCGATGGGCCGGCCCGTTATTCTTTGACCAAGTCAAACAGGTCGGCCTTTTGACCTGAATGGGCCCCTGTTGGCCCGTGCCACGTGTCGACATATCATTGGTGCCTCCTGTCCATTGGTTGGTTGACATCTGTCCACACGTGGAGTTGACGCGTGGTTCGTTCGGCCAATGAGAATTATACATGTGGAAAATCCCTACTGGTCGTGGCTATTAACGAGTTATTAGATCCAAAACCAGACAAGATAGGGTTAACGGCATACCATTACGGTGGATGCCATGCATCAGTTACCCTTGGTGAAAGCACTTCCATGACGCGCTATTGATCATCATGGAAGTGAACACTTCCATGATAATAATTTTGGTATTGTCATGGAACACTTTTACGACAACACAGGTATGCCTATCTTGATTCTTCATAAAATTGTCATGGATGTACATGCATGACAGAAAACGTGACCTACTGTGACAAACACGTATTATCACAGAAGTGATTTTTTTCTAGTGGAGACAAAAACAAACGAACTAGGTTTCACATTTATACATAACTCATTTTGGCGAGCTTCTGTAATACATTAGCATGTATTGTAGTGATAAAATCACTTTCGGATCCTATGTCCATGTAGCATGCTGACTGTATTGTCTATTTCCTCACATTCATTGATATCTAAGGATAAAGGAGACATGTTTAAAGTAGGATGAACATAGTATGACATCATTGATATCACGGGCAAACAGCTATCAAACAAACAGGCTATTGTATCATTGTGTGGGCACATGAACATAACAACAAGATTACTAATCAAGACCAAAGGATTATCCTTCCTCTCTTTTAAACCATGTAAGGTGAAATGATACGTTAAGACAACTGTGTATAAAAGTGAACAGAGTAACTGACATTGGCCGCAAGTGCCAAATTAGAGCAAGCACATGTGATGGTGTAGTACGGGAGAAGTGCTCATCATCTACATACCTACGCTGACTGTCCATCCTTGTGTTGTCTTGGGAATCTTGCTGGGAGGATGGCAGAGTAGAATCTGTAGAGACCCTCTGTTTGAGTTGCTCCGAAGGACCACCATCATCCACTTTCTTACTTATTTCCTTCAGTTGTATTGATTTTGCATTGTGATGTCAAACCGATAAAAAAGGAAAAATAATCGCTCTTCAGAACTCATTCAAGCATGATACTGACAAACACTACATGGATGAAAGGCAAATACATGATACGGGGATGGAATATGTACAAAAACCAAGACGACATGACATATTTAGACCTATGATGTGGTAACTAAGCAAAAGGCATTTCAAGAAATTAGAAGCACTGCAAGCTAGACCTTTTTTTAGAAAAATGAGGTTGACCTCCGGCCTCTGCATCAATCGATGCATGCAGCCATATGAAAGATGCAACCAATACCAGTGTAACAAGTTAAAACTATCTGGCGTTTCAACAAATTACAAGAAGTACATGCTAGAAATCATATGCAAGACGCAACCAATATCACAGTGGCCACTTAAGGTGTCTCATCATAAGTTACTGATGCGGGATACGCAAGAAGAGTAGTCTAATGTAAGAACATGGTCTGATCAAATATAGTATGTTCTACAGACAGGAACATGTGTCATATTCACAGGTATAATGTCTAAAGTAAGCAGATGCAATAGAACAAAGTTAGAAGCAATACAAGCTATCCGTCATACGCAACATGCAAACCAAAGAGTTCCAAGTTAGAGCAAACATATGTGATGATGAAGTAGGGGATATGTGTTCATCATCTACATAGTTATGTTGACTGTCTAGCCTTGCGTTGTCTTGTGAATCTTGTTGGGAGGATGGCGGAGTAGAATCAGTAGTGACCCTCCGTTTTATTTGCTCGGAAGGACCACCATCATCCAATGCCTTACAAATTTCCTTCTGCTTTATTGATTTTGCATTGTGAAGTCAAATTGACAAGAAAAAGGAATAAGATTCGCTCTTGAGAACTCATTCATGCATGATACTAACAAACACTATTCTAGTGATAGTCAAACTCATGACACGAGGATAGAATATGTATGAAAAACTGGACGGCATGACATATTCAAACCTATGATGTGGAAACTAAGCAGAAGGCACTTCAACAAACTAAAAGCACTGCAAGCTAGACACCACATGGAAGGTGCAACCAATACCACTCTCACAAGTTAGAATTGTTTCGTCATAGGTGGCGTTCAACAAATTACAAACAGTACGTGCTAGAAATCATATTAAAGACGCAACCAATATCACACTACCAAATTAAAGGTGTCTCATCATAAGTAACTGATGCAGGATACACAAGAACAGTAGTTTCATGTAAGAACATGGTGTGATAGACATATATAGTATGTTCCAAAAACAGGAAGGCATGTCATATTCACACATATAATGTGTAAGCTAAGCAGATGCAGTTTACACTAATTAGAAGCAATAGAAGCTGGACACCATATGCAACATGCAACCAGATATCAAACTGCCAAGTTAGAGCAAGCACCTGGGATGGTGAAGTAGGGGAGCGGCGACTTGGAACTTGTGATGCACTAGCAGAACAAGGAGAATTGTACAGATTCTCCGTTTATGTTGCTGCAGGGGACCACCATCATTGCCTTCCTTACTCTTTTCCTTCCTCTTTTTTGAATTTGCCTTGTCAAGTCAAACCCACAAGAAAAAGGTATAAAATTTAATCTTCAGAACTCATTGATGAATGATAATGACAAACACTACTTTGATGTAAGGCAAACGCATGATAGGAGGATGGAATATATATTAAAAATAGGACAACATGACATATTGGCATGTATGATGTGGAAATTGTAAACTAAGAAGAAGGTGTTTGAACTAATTAGAAGCAATGCAAGCTAGACACCATATGAAAGATGAAACCAATATCACTCTACCAAATTAAAAGGGTGGCCTCATAAGGGTACTTCAACAAATTATAAGCAATACATGTCAACACCGCAAGAGGATAGAAATCATATGCAATATGCTACAAATAAAGGTGTCTCATCGTAAGTGATTGATGCAGGATAACCAAGAGCGGTAGTCTCATGTAAGAACATGGTTAATGGATAGATGTAAGTATGTACCAAAAACTGTAAGGCATGTTATATTCACAGGTATAATGTGTAAACTAAGCAGATGCAATTTACCCTAATTAGAAGCAATACAAGCTAGACACCATATGCAACATGCAACCACATATCACACTGCGAAGTGAGAGCAAGAACCTGTGATGGTGGTGTAGGGGAAATGGGGTCTTCATCTAGAGAGCTACATTGAATATCTTCATTTAGACTTGTTGTTTCTTCCGAATCTTTTGGGGAGGATGAAAGTGCACTCTTTATAAGAGTAGCTCGTCTCATACTAACCCCCGGGCATGACTGTCTCATCATAAGTGATAGATGCAGGACACACAAAAACAGTAGTTTGATGTATGATCATGGTGTGATAGGCAGATGTAGTATGTACCAAAAACAAGAAGGTGTGTCATATTCACATGTATAATGTGTAAGCTAAGGAGATGCAATTTAACCAATTAGAAGCAATACAAGCTAGGCACCATATGCAACATGCAACCAGATATCACACTGCCATGTAAGAGCAAGCACCTGGGGTTGTGGAGTAGCGGAGATGAGATTGAGAACTTGCGCTGTAGTAGGAGTAGCAGGAGAATCTGCAGAGATCATCTATTTCGATTGCTCTAGAGGACCACCTTCTTCCTTTGCATTCTTCCTTTTAGATTTTGCCTTGTTAATTCAAACCCACAAAAAAAGGAATGAAATTCGCTCTTTCCGAATTCGTTGATACGTGATACTAATGAACAAAACTTTTAATGTAAGGCAACCGCATTGTAGGAGGATGGAATATGTATGAAAAATGCTAAGCATAAGGCATTTCAACAAATTAGAAGCAACGCAAGCTAGATGCCATATTAAAGATCCAACCAAAATCACTGTACCAAGTAAAAAGTGTCTCATCATAACTAGCATTTGAACTAACTAGAGGCAGTACATGCTTGAAATGAAATGCAAGATGCAACAAATATCACACTGTGAATTTGAAGGTGATTGATGTGGGGTACACAAGAAAAGTAGTTTGATGTAAGAACATGGTTAATAGAAAGATATAGTATGTACCAAAAACAGGTAGGCATATCATATTCACATGTATAATGTGTCAACTAAGCAGATGCAGTTAACACTAATTAGAAGCAATACAAGGTAGGCACCATATGCAATATGCAACCACGTATCACACTACCAAGTAAGAGCAAGCACCTGTGATACGTCCATTTTGCATCATGCTTTTATGTTCATATTTATTGCACTATGGGCTGTTATTACATGTTATGTCACAATACTTATGTATTTTCTCTCTTATTTTACAAGGTTTACATGAAGAGGGAGAATGCCGGCAACTAGAATTCTAGGCTGGAAAAGGAGCAAACACTTGAAACCTATTCTGCACAACTCAAAAAGCTCCAAAACTCCACGAAACACCGTTTCAGAAAATATAAAAAATATATGGCGAAAGAGATTCACCAGGGGGGCACCGCCTGTCCACGAGGGTGGGGGGCGCGCCCCCTGCCTCGTGGGACACCTGGTGACCTCTCGATTCCCATCTTCTTCTATCTGGGGTGTTTTGACCTGGAAAAAATCATAAGAGGGCTTTCGGGACCAGACGCCGCCGTCTCGAGGCGGAACCTTGGCGGAACCAATTTAGGGCTCCGGCGGAGCTGTTCTGCCGGGGATACTTCCCTCCGGGAGAGGGAAATCATCACCACCGTCATCAGCAACAACTCTCCCATCTTGGGGAAGGTTATCTTCATAAACATCTTCACCAGCACCATCTCCTCTCGAACCGTAGTTCATCTCTTGTATCCGATCTTTGTACCCAAACCTCAGATTGGTACCTGTGGGTTGCTAGTAGTGTTGATTACTCCTTGTAGTTGATGCTAGTTGGTTTACTTGGTGGAAGCTCATATGTTCAGATCCATTATGCATATTAATACCCCTCTGATCATGAACAATATTATGTCTTGTGAGTAATTACTTTTGTTCCTGAGCACATGGGAGAAGTCTTGCTATAAGTAGTCATGTGAATTTGGTATTCGTTTGATATTTTGATGAGATGTATGTTGACTCTCCTCTAGTGGTGTCATGTGAACGTTGACTACATGATACTTCACCATTGTTTGGGCCTAGAGGAAGGCACTGTGAAGTAATAAGTAGATGATGGGTTGCTAGAGTGACAGAAGCTTAAACCCTAGTTTATGAGTTGCTTCGTAAGGGGCTGATTTGGATCCATATGTTTCATGCTATGGTTAGGTTTACCTTAATACTTCTTTTGTAGTTGCGGATGCTTGCAATAGAGGTTAATCATAAGTGCGATGCTTGTCCAAGTAAGGACAGCACCCAAGCACCGGTCCACCCACATACCAAATTATCAAAGTACCGAATGCGAATCATATGAACGTGATGAAAACTAGCTTGACGATAATTCCCATGTGTCCTCGGGAGCATTTTCCTTCATATAAGAGTTAGTCAAGGCTTGTCCTTTGCTACAAAAAGGATTGGGCCATCTTGTTGCACCTTATTTACTTTTACTATTTGTTACTTGCTACCAATTACCTTATCACAAAACTATCTGTTACCGATACTTTCAGTGCTTGCAGAAAATACCTTATTGAAAACTGCCTATCATTTCCTTCTGCTCCTCGTTGGGTTCGACAATCCTACTTATCGAAAGGACTATGATAGATCCCCTACACTTGTGGGTCATCAAGACTCTTTTCTAGTGCCGTTGCCGGGGAGTGAAGCGCCTTGTAAGTGTAATTTGGTAAGGAAAAATTTATATAGTGTGCTAAAATTTACTGTCACTTGTTACTGTGGCTCATCATCCTTTGAGGGACTTGTTTGGGGTATCTTCACCCCGACTAGAAGAGCAAAGAGATGCTCCTCAACCTACTGAAAATGTTTTCTTTGAAATTCCTTCGGGTATGATAGAGAAACTGCTAGATAATCCCTTTACAGGAGACAGAACACTGCATCCTGATTTGCATCTAATCTATGTGGATAAAGTTTGTGGATTATTTAAGCTTGCAGGTATGCCTGAGGATGTTATCAAGAAGAAGGTCTTCCCTTTATCTTTGAAGGGAGATGCATTGACATGGTTTAGGCTATGCGATGATATTGGATCATGGAACTATAATCAACTGAAGTTGGAATTTCATCAGAAGTTCTATCATATGCATCCGGTTCATCATGATCGTAATTATATATATAATTTTTGGCCTCGAGAAGGAGAAAGCATCACTCAATCTTGGGGGAGGCTTAAGTCAATGTTATATTCATGCCCAGATCATGAGCTCTCAAGAAAAATTATCATTCAAAATTTTTATGCTCGGCTTTCTCTCAATAATCGCACCATGCTCGATAATTCTGGTTCTGGTTCTTTTATGATGAAGACTGTTGAATTCAAATGGGATTTATTGGAAAGAATTAAACACAACTCTGAAGATTGGGATCTCGACGTAGTTAAGGAGTCAGGTATGACCCCTAAGTTTGATTGTGTTAAAGCTTTTATGGATACCGATGTTTTTCGTGAGTTTAGCACTAAATATAGACTTGACTATAAGATAGTAACTTCTTTCTGTGAATCATTTTGCTACTTATGTTGACCTCCCCAAGGAGAAGTGGTTTAAATACCATCCTCCCATTGAAGTAAAATAAATTGAACCTGTTAAAGTTGAAGAAAAGACTATCACTTATAATGTTGATCCTATTGTTCCTACTGCTTATATTGAGAAACCACCTTTCCTTGTTAGAATAAAGGATCATGCTAAAGCTTCAACTGTGGTTCGTAAGAGTAATACTAGAACACCTACAACCTCTGAACAAATTAAAGTTCAAACTAATGTTGCTATGGTTAAAGATCTCTTGGTTGAAAATTTAGATGGACTTGTTATTTACCTCCAAGAGGAAGCTGCTAGAATAGCCAAACCCGATAATAGGAATAAACATAGACCAGTTGTAGGCTTGCCTGTTATTTCTGTTAAAATAGGAGAGCATTGTTATCATGGTTTGTGTGACGTAGGTGCTAGTGCGAGTGTAATACCTATTTCATTATATGATGAAATTATGCATGATATTGCACCCATTGAGCTAGAAGGTATTGATGTCACTATTAAGCTTGCTAATAGAGACACTATTTCACCAATTGGGATTGTTAGAGATGTTGAAGTCTTGTGTGGGAAAGTTAAATACCCTGCTGATTTTCTTGTTCTTGGTTCCCCACAAGATGATTTTTGTCCCATTATATTTGGTAGAACCTTCTTGAATACTGTTAATGCTAAGATAGACTGCGTAAAAGATATTGTTACTGTTGGTTTAGGGCATATGTCTCATGATTTTAACTTTGCTAAATTTCATAGACAACCCCATGATAAAGAATTACCTAGTAAGGATGAAATTATTGGTCTTGCTTCTATTGTTGTGCCTCCTAACGATCCTTTATAACAATATCTGCTAGACCATGAAAATGATATGTATATGAATGAGAGAAGGGAAATAGATGAAATAATCTTTAAGCAAGGACCCGTATTGAAAAACAACTTGCCTGTTGAAATCCAAGGGGGTCCTCCTCCACCCAAGGGTGATCCCATGTTTGAACTTAAACCATTACTTGATAATCTTAAGTACGTTTATCTTGATGGAAAGAAGATATATCATGTTATTATCAGTGCTAACCTTTCAGAGCAGGAAGAGGAAAAATTATTGAAATCTCTGAAGAGGCACCGTGCTGCCGTTGAATATACTCTGGATGATCTCAAGGGCATTAGGCCCACTTTATGCCAACACAAGATAAAGTTGGAAGAGGACGCTAAACCAGTTATCGATCATCAATGACGGTTAAATCCTAAGATGAAAGAAGTGGTAAGGAAGGAAGTACTAAAGCTTCTAGAGGCAGGTATTATCTATCCAGTTGCTGATAGCAGTGGGTAAGTCCTGCCCATTGTGTCCCTAAGAAGGGAGGTATGACTGTTGTTCCTAATGATAAAGATGAATTGATCCCGCAAAGAATTGTTATAGGTTATAGGATGGTAATTTATTTCTGCAAATTAAATAAAGCTCCTAAGAAAGATCATTACCCTTTGCCTTTTATTGATCAAATGCTAGAAAGGTTATCCAAACATACTAATTTTTGCTTTCTAGATGGTTATTCTGGTTTCCTCAAATACCTGTGTCAAAAGGGGATCAAGAAAAAACCACTTTTACTGGTCCTTTCGGTACCTTTTCTTATAGACCTATGCCTTTTGTTTATGTAATGCACCTGCTACATTTCAAAGACGCATGATGGCTATATTCTCTGATTTTTGTGAAAAGATTTTTGAGGTTTTCATGGATGATTTCTCCATTTACGGAACTTCTTTTGATGATTGCTTGAGCAACCTTGATCGAGTTTTGTAGAGATGTGAAGACACTAATCTTGTCTTGATCATGGTTAATGAAGGCATTATATTGGGACATAAAATTTCTGAAAGAGGTATTGAAGTTAACAAGGCTAAATTTGATGCTATTGAAAAGATGTCGTGTCCCAAGGACATCAAAGGTATACAAAGTTTCCTTGGTCATGCTGGCTTTTATAGGAGGTTCATTAAGGGCTTCTCCAAAATCTCCGAGCCTTTGACTAATCTCTTACAAAAAGATGTTCCTTTTGTCTTTGATGATGATTGTTTAGGAGCATTTGAAATACTTAAAAAGCATTGATCTCTGCACCTATTGTCTAGCCTCCTGACTGGAATTTACCCTTTGAGAATATGTGCGATGCTAGTGATTATGCTATAGGTGATGTTCTAGGACAAAGAGTGGATAAGAAATTGAATGTTATCCAATATGCTAGTAAAACTCTAGACAATGCCTAGAGAAATTATGCTACTACTGAGAAGGAGTTTTTAGCAGTTGTATTTGCTTGTGATAAGTTTAGACCTTATATTGTTGATTCTAAAGTAACTATACACACTGATCATGCTTCTATCAAATACCTTATGGAAAAGAAAGAAGCTAAACCTAGACTTATTAGATGGGTTCTCTTGTTGCAAGAATTTGATTTGCATATTATTGATAGAAAGGGAGCTGAGAACCCCGTTGCAGTCAACTTGTCTAGGCTAGAGAATATTCTTGATGACCCACAACCTATTGATGATAGATTTCCTGATGAACAATTAGCTGTCATAAATACTTCTCGCATTGCTCCATGGTATGCTGATTACGCTAATTACATTGTTGCTAAGTTTATACCGCCTAGTTTCACATACCAGCAAAAGAAAAAGTTCTTCTATGATTTGAGGCATTACTTCTGGGATGACCCAGATCTTTATAAAGAAGGAGTAGATGGTATTATTATACGTTGTGTACCTGAGCATGAACAGGAACAGATCCTATGCAAGTGCCACTCCAAAGCTTACGGGTGACACCTTGCTGGAGATAGAACTGCACATAATGTATTGCAATCTGGTCTTTATTGGCCTACTCTCTTCAAGGATGCTAGTAAGTTTGTCTTATCTTGTGATGAATGTCAAAGAATTGGTAATATCAGTAGACTTCAAGAAATGCCTATGAATTATTCACTTGTTATTGAACAGTTTGATGTCTAGGGCTTTGATTATATGGGACCGTTTCTTTCCTCTAATGGGTACACACATATTTTAGTTGTTGTTGACTACGTTACTAAGTGGGTAGAAGCTATACCAACTAGTAGTGTTGATCACAACACCTCTATTAAGATGCTTAAAGAAGTTATTTTCCCGAGGTTTGGAGTCCCGAGATACTTAATGACTGATGGTGATTCACACTTTATTCATGGTGCTTTCCGTGAAATGCTTGCTAAGTATGATGTTAACCATAGAATTGCATCCCCTTATCACCCACAGACTAGTGGTCAAGTAGAATTAAGCAATAGAGAACTTAAATTAATTTTGAAAAATACAGTTAATAGGTCTAGAAACAATTGGTCCAAGAAACTTGATGATGCATTATGGGCCTATAGAACTGCATACAAAAATCATATGGGTATGTCTCCATATAAGATGGTTTACGGAAAAGCTTGTCACTTACCTCTTGAGCTAGAACATAAGGCATATTGGGCTATTAAAGAGCTCAATTATGATTTCAATCTTGCTGGTGAGAAGAGTTTATTTGACATTAGCTCTCTTGATGAATGGAGAACCCAGGCCTATGAGAATGCCAAGCTGTTTAAAGAAAAGGTTAAAATATGGCATGACAAAAGGATACAAAAGCGTGAGTTTAACATAGGTGATTATATCTTGCTGTACAACTCTCGTTTAAGATTTTTTGCAGGAAAACTTCTCTCTAAATGGGAAGGTCCTTACGTTATTGAGGTCTATCGTTCCGGTGCCATAAAAATCAACAACTTCAAAGGCACGAACCCGAAGGTGGTGAACGGTCAAAGAATCAAACATTATATCTTGGGTAATCCTGTAAATGTTGAAACCAATGTTATTGAAACCGTAACCCTGGAGGAATACATAAGGGACACTTTACATAACGATTCAGACCCCGAAAAGGAAGAGGTATGTGGTACGGTAAGTAAACCGACTCCAAAACAGTTCTAATAGCAATTTTTCACCGTTTTGGAATATTTAAACGATAGAAAAATAAGAGCCAGTCCAGAAGAGACACGAGCCGTCCACAAGGGTGGAGGGCGCGCCCCCTTCCCCTGGGCGTGCCCCCTGCCTCGTGGGCACCTCGTGTGCCTCCCGGCCTCCGAATTTTGGTCGTTACTCCTTTTGGTCGGTAAAAATTCATTATTTATTCTCTCGAAGGTTTTGACCATCGTATCACGCAAAAATCCTCGGTTCTTGTTTCGAGCTATTTTCTGCTAGGGTTGACAAGGCCAGGCATCATGTCGTCTTCCTCCTGCAACAATGAGGGCAATGATGCTTGGCTAACGAAGATAGAGCTAAAGAGGGAAGGACCCGAGGAGGTCAACAAGGAGAATATGATCAAGAAGGCTATGGAGGATCAGGCTCCGGCAACAGGAGAAGAAGACATCCTTCAACCCCTTCCCAACCTTTTTTACTTCAACTCAGATTGAAGCTTTCAAGATGATTGAGTTAGCTCAAATACAAAATAAGTATCTCACAAGTGATTTTTTTTCTTCTGAAGGAGCATATAGCTGCACTCAAAGGTATTATCCGCAAGTTGGAGGATCTCCTATGCTCGATGTATGATGATCCGGCGTCACTACTTTCAACTCCATCATCACCACCTCTGAAGAAGGGGACATAATCATATGGGTATGGGCACTCCCCTTGGCAACTGCCAAGCTTGGGGGAGGTGCCCCGGTATCGTATCACCATCACACTCCTATCTTTACCATTTTTCTTAGTTTGATCCTTTTGGTAATATCTTGATCTAGTAAAATAAAGTTAGCATGATCTAGTTGTGAGCTTTTGCTTTATGATCTTTACCTTTGTAACCGAGTCCATGAGCTATATAATAAAGATTAGTGTTGATTCAAGGGCTTGATTTCCTCACTTTGGTCATGAGAGAATAAAAGAAAATATAAAAAGTATCAAAGAGATCATATTGATCTCATGGGAAGTAATGACTTCACATATAAAGAGTATGATGAGTAAAAGTTGTTGATAGTTGACAAACATAGTCTTCGTAATTGTTGCAATTAATAGGAAGTAATAAAGAAAGAGAGGTTTCACATACAAATATACTATCTTGGACATCTTTTATGATTTTGTGCACTCATTAAAATATGACATGCTAAAGAGTTGATGTTGGACAAGGAAGACAACATAATGGGTTATGTTTTCTTATATTCAAAATGAAGTATATTGTCATGGATCATCCAACACGTTGAGCTTGCCTTTCCCCCTCATGCTAGCCAAAACTCCTTGCACCAAGTAGAGATACTACTTGTGCTTCCATACATGCATCCTTAAACCCAGTTTGGCCATGAGACTCCACCATACCTACCTATGGATTGGGTAAGATCCTTCAAGTAAGTTGTCATGTTTGCAAACACTCTAAAATATGTATGATTTATTTGTGTGGAGGAAATAAGCTTTATATGATCTTGTGATATTGAAGTAATAAAAGCGACGGACTGCATAATAAAGGTCCTTATCACAAGTGGCAATATAAAGTGACGTTCTTTTGCGCTAAGACTTTGTGCATCCAACCATAAAAGCACATGACAACCTCTGCTTCCCTCTGTGAAGGGCCTATCTATTATTCTTGCCTTATAAGAGTCAATGTGGAAATCACCTTTCCTTTTTCATTTTATCCTTTGGCAAGCACATTGTGTTGGAAAGATCCTGACATACATACCCACTTGGATGTGAGTTATCATGATTTATTACTGTTGACGTTACCCTTGAGGTAAATGGTTGGGAGGTAATACCATAAGCCCATATCTTTCTCTGTGTCCGATTAAAACTCCATACCCACAACTATTGCGCGAGTGTGAGCAATTGTGAAAGACTATATGATTGTTTAGTATGTGGACTTGCTGAAAAGCTCTTACAATGACTCTTTCCGATGTTATGATAAATTGCAATTGCTTCAATGACTGAGATCATAGTTTGTCGGTTTTCAATGAAGTTTCTGGTTCATACTTGACATTGTGAATGAATTGTTACTTTAGCATAAGAATCATATGACAATATATGTGTGTTGATGTTATAAGAATGATCATGATGCCCTCATGTCCGAATTTTATTTTTATCGACACCTCTATCTCTAAACATGTGGACATATTATTCGATATCAGCTTTCGCTTGAGGACAAGTGAGGTCTAAGCTTGGGGGAGTTGATACGTCCATTTTGCATCATGCTTTTATGTTGATATTTATTGCACTATGTGCTGTTATTACACGTTATGTCACAATACTTATGCCTTTTCTCTCTTATTTTACAAGGTTTACATGAAGAGGGAGAATGCCGGCAGCTGGAATTCTGGGCTGGAAAAGGAGCAAACACTGGAAACCTATTCTGCACAACTCAAAAAGCTCCAAAGATCCACGAAACATCGTTTCAGAAAATATAAAAAATATCTGGAGAAAGAGATTCACCACGGGGGCCACCACCTATCCACGAGGGTGGGGGTGCCCCCCCCTCTAGGCGCGCCCCTACCTCGTGGGCCACCCGGTGACCCCCCTAATGCCCATCTTCTCCTATATGGGGTGTTTTGACCTAGAAAAAAGCATAACAGGGCTTTCAGGACCAGACGCCGCCGTCTCGAGGCGGAACCTTGGCGGAACCAATCTAGGGCTCCGGCGGAGCTGTTCTGTCGGGGATACTTCCCTCCGGGAGGGGGAAATCGTCACCGCCGTAATTACCAACAAACCTCCCATCTTGGGGAGGGTTATCTTCATCAACATCTTCACCAGGACCATCTCCTCTCAAACCCTAGTTCATCTCTTGTATCTGATCTTTGTACCCAAACCTCAGATTGGTACCTGTGGGTTGCTAGTAGTGTTGATTACTCGTTTTAGTTGATGCTAGTTGGTTTACTTGGTGGAAGATAATATTTTCAGATCCATTATGCATATTAATACCCCTCTAATCATGACCAATATTATGTCTTGTGAGTAGTTACTTTTGTTCCTGAGGACATGGGAGAAGTCTTGCTATAAGTAGTCATGTGAATTTGGTATCCGTTTGATATTTTGATGAGATGTATGTTATCTCTCCTCTAGTGGGGTCATGTGAACGTCGACTTCATGACACTTCACCATTGTTTGGGACTAGAGGAAGGCATTGGGAAGTAATATGTAGAGGATGGGTTGCTAGAGTGAGAGAAGCTTAAACCCTTGTTTATGAGTTGCTTCTTAAGGGGCTGATTTGGATCAATATGTTTCATGATATGGTTAGGTTTACCTTAATACTTCTTTTGTAGTTGCGGATGCTTGCAATAGAGGTTAATCATAAGTGGGATGCTTGTCATGCCTACCGCATCACAGCCCACCCCTCGGGTCAACACTGTGCACGGCCTCCAGCATACTACAAATACCAGAAACTACTTGCAACCCCCGGAGAGAGGACATGGGCGGTTAATAAGTCAAGAGGGTCCATTGATTTCGGGCCCAACGCGTGGTAGTAGCCGTTCATGGATCACAAACACAGAACTCAGTTCCTAAGGATGGTTTCCATGAGACAACCCACCATGTACTCCTACATGGCCTTGTCCTATCGCCTCTACCTTTACCAAATCGTGTTCACACACTTACCTCACACATAGTAGGACATGTTCATCACCATTCCAAATCATCCCCGATGAATCAGACCTGACTCAACTCTAAGCAGTAGCAGGCATGACAAACAAGCATGAATGATTAGGCACATCAGGGCTCAAACAACTCCTACTCACGCTAGTGGGTTTGATCTATTTACTCTGGCAATGAAATGTCATACAGAGGAAAAGGGGTTCAACTACCGCAGCATGTAACTGATGAATCGTTGTTGTCCGAATGCAATAAAAGAGAGTAGGAGCGAGCGAGCGGAATTGTATTGGAATGAACAAGGGGGTTTTGCTTGCCTGGCACTTCCGAACATAGCACTGCTCTTCATCAGTGTCATTGATCACATCATCGGAACAACGTCTACTGAGAAGGGACAATACCGACAAATAGAGAAGGAACACAATTAATGCAATGGAACAATATTATGCATGATCATGACATAGCAATATGCTGTGATTTGTACTAATGCAACTAGCAACGATTTAAATGAAGTTGGTTTGGATCAAAGATTCAAATTCAAACTCCATATGATACATTTAAAATGCCCTTTATTCAAATTGTCATATACAGTGGCTGTAAGTTGTCCAACCATGCATGAAAATGCCATAAACAAATTCCTCATATTTTTCTGATAATTTTTCATATATAAATTATTTCATTTGGAGTTACGGATTATTTTCTATGATTTTTAGAAGTTTAAACCATTTTCTGAAATAATAAATCATTTAAGATTTATTTAAATTCCAAAAATAGTTACTGTGTCAGCATGACATCGGTGTGACATTAGCAAGTCAATAGGAGCAGGTCCAAGTCAAACCTGGCTCGTGGGTCCCGGATGTTAGTGTCACAGGTGCGCATTAGTTTCAGAGTTAAGCTAATGCGAAGATTAGCAGGGTCTGGCCCCACCTGTCATTGACCCAGGGCAGCCAAACCCCAGGTTAAACGGTCAAACAGGCCGGTGGCTCGCCGCCGGCGAGTGCCGAGATGGCGGAGCTAGTAGGGAATCGCCCACGCGCGATGGTTTTGGGCGTGGGGAGGATCTGCGAAGATCTGCTGCTCGCACGCAGCCGGTGGAATGGGAGGCGGGAGCTGGGGTGGCATGTAAATGCGGCGACGGCGAGTTGGGCGGCGACCAGAGTTCGGACCGTGGTGAAAACGGTGTTGCAGCGAACGGCAGGAGCAACGGGTGGCTGCTATGGCTCCGTTGTGACGCGCTGAGTGCGGTGATGCGCTCGGTTTCGAGCTCGAGTGGAAGTGGCCACGGCTGCGAGGAACTCAGGCGGCGGCGCGATCGGTCACGGGTGAGCCGACGGCTACGGCGTGCAAACAGGGCAAAGGAGAGGGGGGTTTGAAGCAGGAGATCACCATGAGTCGAAAGGGAGGGTCGGCGAGCTCGGGAGGCACCGGAGGCAGCAAATCGACGGCAACGAGCTTTGGTGGCCGACGAGGGGAACGACGGTGCAGGTGGCTGACAGGGGATTCCGGCATCGGGCGGCTCAGCGAGGAGGATGAGAGGGACGAGGTGGAGCTCTTGGGTAGCTCCAGGGAGGGAGAGAGTGACGGTGGCCACGACTACGGTGAGCGCCGGCGACGGTGGCGCCCGGGTGGTTGCGAGCGAGAGAGACAGAGGAGGGGAGAAGCGCGGGTAGAGGTGAGGGGGTTCTAGGGGTGTCGTGGCGCTCGGGGTCGTCTCTAGTAGCGAGCACGCATGCAGGAGGTGGCCAGTGCGTGCGCACGAGCGGGGACCACACACCCTCCTGCCCACTGGCAGGAGGTGGGGGACGATTGGAAGATGGGCCTGGTGGCTGCTACAAAGCCATGCCAGGTCAGGTAAGTTCAGGCAGGCTTTCTTCTCTCTCCTTTTTTCTGTTTGTTTCTGTTTTTCTATTTTTGAAGTTTTTTCGAATTTAGCAAAAATACTAATCCACTTTTGTTGCTCCGAAGTATTCATGTGGTCTCTAGATATAATACCAGAGTCACTCACAATGTTTCAGGATTACTGGACATGTATTTCTTTTATAACAGAAATAAATCCAATTCAAATAGTTTAAGATTTAATTCAAAGGCCCAAAATAAATATTTTGAAGCCTCCAAAAATATTGGTTTGAATATTATTCTTGCCAATATTTTTCAAGGTTTAACAGGAAAATTATCTTGGGCTTCTTCGATAAGATTTTAATGTTGATTATTTCTGAACTTATTTCTAAGGGTTTCAACTAACCTCAATTCAACTTTCTGAGTATAGACATGATGCAAGATGCTCACTCAAGTAATTAGCTACAAGCAAATTCTAGGGCTGTGACAGAGATATAATCTCCTTGGTTGCAAAAAAATAGTTAGACATGCGTATGAGTTTATAGCATGTTCAAATGCACGACAAAGATTGATGCCCACTTTTAGATCTGACTTACAAACGCCATTATCTTGAATTCAAATACATGAATGCACTTCCTATGAATTCGAATCTTCAAAACCACACCTTTATGTTAAATTGAACATGTATTCTATCGTAGCTAGAAATTTGGAATGTATCCATGTATGTGACAAATGTATAAAGTGCCTCACACTAACAACCCAAAGTGCACTATTTAATGTTTATATATGAATTGCAAAAGCCATGCATTATCTGGATTTCACACCACTCTCTCTCTATGGATCGATAATATGATATAAACCCATACACATGCTCGAATTCAATAGAGTATGTGTGTCTGATAGACCGATGTTCATTCATACGCAAGTTGCAAAATTCATGATCTCATCCAAAAAAGCAATTTATATTTTAATTTAATGTGTATTCTTTTACGTGTAGATGCACTATGCCTCTACCCGTCCTCACACACGCGCTATATATCTCTCTATCTGACACATAAAGGCACACACTTTATATACATCTTCATTTCTATCTCACACATGCTCACACTCCCTCCCGAGGTGTCTTACGCACACAGACTCCCTCTATATCTCTCTTACTACTACGTACCACTCCTTTCACTAATCTTAGTTGGAAAACACTATTTCTCTCACATGCATATATACACACGCACTACCTCTTGTTGGCCCTCTACATGCACATACATGTGCCTACGTTTCTGCCGCACACACATTATCATTAGGCCTCTCTCGCACACACTGCTCCCCCTCTCTCTCTTACTAGTTGGCGGATATGATTCCATGAGATCATTCGGTAAGATATCCCTAACTGTCAGGCTGGATAGTAATAAGAGGCAAAGTTTTACCTAAGTATGGGCCCTTGCAGTTGAGGAAAAAGCCTACTCCTGGTACTCTATATTTGTGATAGGGGTGTGTACAAAGTAGACGTGAATAACACGCATTGTGTGTATACTATCGACGAACTAGCCCCCGGGCTTATATAACATACTCGAGGCCTAGCTAGGGTTACAAATCATATATAATCGGCTTATCGTCAGCTAGGATAGAGTCCTGCATGACTCTGGCAGCTTTGTCTTGTACGTCGAGTCCTCCATGGGCTTCCTATAACGCATCTCAGTCAAACCTATGTGGCGCAAGATGGAAACTGGCCCATGAGTCCTCACGTCGACCCACCACAACTTGAAATGATGTGCCCTAAACATGAAAACTAAAATGTTCATCATGTGGCGAATATTCTTTTTTTAATATTGGTTTGGGCCAACATTTATGCAAAATGCTTAAAGTGTCCTAAACTAATTGAAATAGATGCTTTAAAGGAAATAGAAATGAAACTATAAAATAGGGGGAAATGAGGGAGAGGCCCTCTGCCTCACATAGGCTTCGGCCCACCCAAACAAGCTGGCCTAGCTAGGCCGGCCCACTCCTCCTCCCCCGGTCGCTCTCTTCCTCCCCTTTTCAACCGACCAGGGCTCCTCCCACGAGCGCCACCCGACCACCTCGCCGGCCTCGCCAGGAGGGGATAAGGGCGACGCATCGGACGCGCCTCCCACTCACCTTGACCCTCATCACTTGCCCCCTCCTGCACACGCCCTCTTCCTCGTCCTCCCCCATGCTCACCAGATCCACCGCGCCACAGCCATCGTCGTCATGGCCGGCGTCACATGCGCGGCCACCGTGCTCCTCCCAAACTAGGAGCTCACCAGGAGGGCCTTCATCATCTGCCTCGTCATCGTCGACCACGCACGCGAGCTGGGACGGACCCGCCGTGCTACACCGCCATCTCCTTCCACCTCGGCCACCGTCGATCTCCTCCAACTCCGGCAACCCTCTGCGCTTCTAAGTAGTTAATGGCCACCGTGGGCTTCTCCGTCTCCTGCCCCTCGTCCTTCTCCCCTCGTGCTCTTCCCCGAAAAACGGCTACCGTGCCCTGCCGCGGCTAGCGCCCGCCCACGCACCGCACGGCCACCAAGCGCGCGCTCGCCCTGCCTCGCTACGCCACGCTACGCCTAGCTCTGCGGCTGCGCCGCTCGCCTGCTGCCTTGGCCGCCGGCCCGCGCCGTGCTTCCGCACAAGCGCGCCTCGCGCCCCCCCCCGTGCCCCGCTCCTAGCCTCGCCGGCTCCCCCGCACTGTCCGCGTGTGCGATGCCTCGCCTGGCCGCCTGCTCGTCCCACCCGCCGCAGCCATCCGCCCCCATCGGCAGCGCCCCGTCTCTGGCTGGTGGCTGCGCGCCCGCTGCAATCGTGTTGCGCTCGACCACTTCCCTCCACCGGCGCCGCCCTCCAACAGCGCCGCCGCGCGCTCCGGCGTCCGACACCGAGCGCCCACACCCGCCACCGCCTAGGGCCGCCGCACACAACCGCTGGTGGCTGCCGGCGCCCCGCGGCCTCACCCGCCTAGGCGCCCGATCGGGCGGGCGCATACGCCTAATCCGTTTCGCCCGCCCCGTAAGGCTCCAGTGGGCCACAGACCACTGGGCCTAGCCCCCTTAAAAATGGTTTAAAATAAAAATAATTAAAAAGTTTAATTAATTCATTAACATATTAATCAAATTAATTAAATTAGGTTAATTAACTTAACTTAATTAAGTTGTCTAATTAGTCTGATTAATCTAGGATAATTAACTAATAGTCTATGACAGTGGGCCCCACTGCCCAGTTGACTCAGTCAACCTATTAACTTGCTGACGTCATTGCCATGTCGTGCTGACATCATTTATTCCTTTTTGTTAATTCAAATAATTTCAGAAAACTATTTAAAACTTTTGAAAATCATAGAAAATAATCCGTTACTCGGATGAAAAAGTTTTATATATGAAAATTGCTCAGCATGATGAGATGAATCCGAATACGCGACCCGTTCATCTGCCACATGCTCCTAGCATAGCGAACCTGCAACTTTCCCCCTCTGATTCATCTGTCCGAAAGCACGAAGCACCGGGATACTTTCCTGGATGTTATCCCCCTGCGCCATTATCGCCTAGTATCCCGTTGGATCACATAGAGCGCTGCTTTTGCTTGTCATACAACTATTTGATTTATATTTACTGTTTCTTCCCCCTCTTCTCCCCGGTAGACCCCGAGATCGATGATGCCCCGGTGATCGACTACGGTGTTGATGACCCATCCTTCTTGCCAAAGCAACCAGGCAAGCCAACCCCCTTGATCATTCTGATATCGCCCACTCTCTTCTCTCTTATGCCTGCATTAGAACTGCTACTGCTTTTTGTATGATCCTATTCTGACGCATAGCATGTTGTTGATACTTGCTTTCATACCTTACATGTTTAAACTAAACTACTTAGTATAGGCTGGTTAGAGATCCATCAGAGACCCCCCCCCACTTTGTCCCGACTGCCCCGCTGGATTATCTGAAGACCCGATCAATGGGATCGAAGAACAGGACCCGGCACCGCACATCATTTTCCCCTTAGTTGCTCGACAATACCGGGTTACTATCGAGTGCCGAGGTGAGACCTCATCAGCACTTCTGATGTTAACCTTGTAGGTTAGTTCATCGGTTATGGTCATCGAGGGTGATTTCCTCATTCTCCACTCCCAATAACGACACTGTCGTGCAACTCCTCAAGAGTGGACCTCGAGGGTGACTCCTCTTTCGTTCACCTTGACGATAAACATAAGGTGGGATTCCATCGAGGGTGATTTCCTCAGGTTTCCCTTTGGTGTTAGACACACTGTTACTATGGTTACTATGACTTTACACTGAACCATGTTACCAAAGACGGGTCAGCCCGGAGGGGTACACACGCGAGCTTAATTGCGACTGATGTGTAGTCGGGTTGACCTGGAAGGTGCCCGCGAGATAAATACTAGGCGTGGCCGGGCATTCTTAGCCATTGCCGCAAGTCCTCGAGATGGGGCGATGGGCTCACATGATTGTGAGTCTCTGCTCATTACCGCGCGTTCCCAAGACACTAAACGGTTTGGATATTTGATCCAAGGGGCCTCTGGCCTAATAGCACTAACCAGCACATGGGCATAGTATGGGCGTTCTGCGTCGTATGCATCAGCCGAAGCTTAATTGACGTCATGCGACTGAGCGGCATGTGCCGGGTTGGACCGCGTAAGCACCTGCCTTTTTAAGGAGGTAGCCCAGGTCTGCTCACCGGCCGCGTACGCAACGTGTAGGAGTTCCTGGGAAAATGGCCCATGACCCTTGGGGGCATAGGTTTAGTCCGGCGTGCATGACCTCTCTATTAGGCCTATGTCGGGTTGTGGCATATTGTTTGGCCGAGGCCGGGCATGACATGATGGTGTGTCCGGTCGGAGTTAAGCAAACATGGTGGGTAAGTTGGTGCACCCCTGCAGGGATGACAACATCTAACGATAGCCTGTCCTACGGTAACGGACACTTGGAGTTGTATCCCGATCGCTACAACTACAACTGGATACTGAGGAATGATTTGGATATGTTGCTTCAGGAGTCGAGAAAGTATCCCGGAGCGTTGAAACGACAGCATAAATATGACTTATGTTATACTACTCTACTTCCCCCTCTTGCTGCAAGATTGGTGGTTTCCAGAAGATGCTAGTCTTTGATATGACTTGCTTCTCCCCCTCTTATTCTGGCATTCTGCAGCTTAGTCCACAGATACAACAATTTTCATTGATACCGATGCATATGTAGTGTAGATCCTTTCTTGCGAGTACTTTGGATGAGTACTCACGGTTGCTTTTCTCCCCCTTTTCCCCCTTCTTTCTTCTTTCTGGTTGATGCAACTAGATGGTGGAGTCCAGGAGCCAGAAGCCACCTTTGACGACTGCTACTACCCCGATGGAGGCTACTACTACGTGAAGACCGCCGACGACCAGGAGTAGTTAGGAGGTCCCAGGCAGGAGGCCTTGCCTTTTCGATCGTTGATGTCTTGTGCTAGCCTTCTTAAGTCAAACTTGTTTAACTTATGTCTGTACTCAGATATTATTGCTTTCGCTGACTCTTCTATTTTCGAGCTTATGTATTCGAGCCCTCGAGGCCCATGGCTTATAATATAAAGCTTGTATTATTTTATTTGTGTCTAGAGTTGTGTTGTGATATCTTCAAGTGAGTCCCTGATCTTGGTCATACACATTTGCGTGCACAATTAGCGTATGGTCAAATCGAGGGCGTCACATCACTGGACTTCATAATAAGCTCATTACGGTCAACATATACATTTTTTCGTGCTAACCAACCTGTGGTTGGATGGTTAGGCGGATAGTGGTATCCCCAGCCGACGAGGGTGAAAATCCTGGTGCTCGCATATATCCTGGATTAATTTCAGTATTTCCAGCGATGTGCGTTCTGTGGGAGGAGACGTTCCCCTCGACTATGAGGTGCCTATATATGGTCACTCTCTCGAAGGTGCTCATAGGGGTAGGGTGTGCGTGTGTGCGCTTATAACGTTGAGTGTTTGCGTGTGTATATATATGAGCTCTTTTGTATTTAACATGTTAAAAGAATGCATGTCGTGATTATACAGTCACTGGCTCACCGTACAACTCCATAACTTTTTTATGCCACGATCAATTGACCAGTCAAACGTTCCACATGGCGCAACTAGTGCTGCACCATCAGCGCACGTAACCGTGCGACCCACTTGTCAGCGCGTATATGAAAGAAAGAAATGGTAGCTTGCGTCTGTGCTTTGTTAATAAAATACATTTTTTTGGTTATCATACAGTCACTGGCTCACCTTACAGCTCCGTAGTTTGCTGATGACATAATCAATTAACCAGTCAAATGGTCCACGTTCATTAGCGCACATTACCGTGGGACCCAACTCTCAGCGCGTATATGAAAGATAGAAATGGTAATAAATTAGTGGTCAGTGGGGCTTCAATGTCCCGAGACTTCTGGTTGGCAGCCCTGACCACAGCAGACAAGGTCGCCTTGTGATGATATGCTGAGCCAGCCGTTTTAATTGCACGCACGCACGAGCCACTGTGGTGAATACAAACAGATAACACATGCGCACAAACACGCCCGCTACGCCCGCATGTATGAATGCAATACTCACACGTACACATGCACGCACACAACTCTCGGACGAATGCACGCACGCATGCAGGCGTGCAATGCTGACACGTACACATGCACGCACGAACACACTCACGCATGCATGCAACACTGAAATGTACACATGCACGCACGCAACACTCGCATGCCTACATGCACCCAACACACGACGCAAGACACACGCTCAACCTATAAGTGCATGCACCCTGTGTTAAGGACATGGATTGTTACGAGTATTAATCAATCTTATCTGTGATAAGAAGAACATTGATGTTTGCAGAAGTCTTTATGAATCAATCTTATCATGCGGAGCCGGCTCCTTTGTCCTGCGGTGCCTGCATTGGGTCACTGACATGCAGGCCAGGTACCCAATGGGCCCACACGTCAGTGGAAGAGCGGCACGGTGTCGTACGTCAGAGTCGAGGGCGTCGCTCGTTGCAGGCCTAGCTGAACACGCCTCCTTGCCGCATTCAAACGCCTCCATGAAACCCATGTGGAAGCCGAGAAACCCACTCCGGCCACACGTCCGTTCATGATAGGGCCAACATTAAACGCAACACCGACCGAGCTCCTCCCGTTCGTCGTCTATTTAATGTCCTATTTAAACGAGACCATGTGTTGTTTTCATGGACATTTTTCTATGTGAACACAAATTTAAATATGAACAAATAATCGGTATCTGCGGTCTTCTACCGGGACAAGGTTGGATGGCCTCATAGTACTCGTAGTGTAGAGTAGTACTAGGAGTATTACAGTGGTAGGAGTACTACATCAATTTCCTTTGAGTCCGTGCTACATCAAGCTACCCTAGGCTATGTTACTACTCCCTCCTTTCCAACCAAGGTAGACTGTGAGTGGTGAAATTAATTTCGTAGTTTGCACAAGTACTTAATTAGTACGCTGATTTTCTCAAAAAGTTAAGTTTATCGATGCATTAATTAGAACGAATGCATCCATGACCACTAAATTTCCATGAACTTCTATATGCATTGGTGAATTTTCTCTTGATACTGCTTGCATCGGATGATTGAATGCACCTCGAAATCCAAACAAGTGAATTTAGTAAGTACTACTCCCTCCGTCTAGGTGTACAAGTCACCTAATGAAAATCAAATAGTCCCAAAACACATAGGCGTGGTGCATTAACTCTCACGTTGTGTTTTGTTTTGTTTGACATAAAGAAAGGAATCAACCAATAGGAGATGTGGGGCGTGTATGATTTTAATGACTTGAGAGTACCAAACATGACATGCAGTGGTCAGTTTATTGCATGCAATGGTATTAATTAGCAAATAAACATTAAGTTCTCTCGTTTTCCTCCCCACCTTGGTCATGGTGGACAACCTAAGATGACTTATTCACCTAGTAAGATTGAGACTTATCAAATGGGAGAACAAATTTTTTAGATGAGCCCTAGACCGGAAAGGAGGGAGTAGTAAGTAGTAGTACTACCTCCATGGTGGGTACGTATTTCATACAAACAGATTTTCCCACAACTAAGTCGCTCAACCTTTATACGATTGTTTCCCTTCTTGCCTCATTGCCTCGAATAGACGGTGCCAAACTGCCCTGCCTTACCCACGCTCGCCATTTTTAGTCCGGGTTTGTATTGATGGATCACGCGAAACAACAAAAACCAAGCCGTGTCATGTACTCCTGCATCGTACTAGGCGCTGGCTTTCATGAATGTTGTACTTCCTCTCGCTGAAATTGTTGGGGAACATAGAATTTCAAAACTTTCCTACGATCACGCAAGATCTATCTAGGAGAAGCATAGCAACGAGCAGGGTGAGTGTTTCTATGTACCCTCATAGACCGAAAGCGGAAGCGTCCGACGCAGGGCTTCGCCTAAGTAGTGCAACGATATGACCGAGGTGTGTATGTGTGGAGAGGGGCACCGCACATAGCTAAAATTGATGTTAACTTGTGTGTCTATGGGGTGGCCCCTAGGCACGTATATAAAGCAGGGAGGAAGAGGCCGGCCCTCATAGGGCGCGCCCAAAGTGTGGAGTCCTACTAGGACTCCCTAGTCCTAGTAGGATTACACATCCCACATGGAATAGGAAAAGGGGAAGGGAGAAGGAGAAGGAAGGAAGGGGGCGCCCCCTTTCCCTAGTCCAATTCGGACCTGTCCATGGGGAAGGGGCGCAGCCACCCTTGAGGCATTTCTCTCCTTTCCCGTATGGCCCATTAAGGCCCAATACGAAATCCCGTAGCTCTCCGGTACTCCGAAAAATACCCGAATCACTCGGAACCTTTCCGATGTCCAAATATAGCCTTCCAATATATCGATCTTTACGTCTCGACCATTTGGAGACTATTCGTCATGTCCGTGATCTCATCCGAGACTCCAAACAAACATTGTTCATCAAATCACATAACTCATAATACAAATCGTCATTGAACGTTAAGCGTGCAGACCCTGCGGGTTCGAGAACTATGTAGACATGACCGAGACACATCTCCGGTCAATAACCAATAGCGGAACCTGGATGCTCATATTGCATCCTACATATTCTATGAAGATCTTTATCGGTCAAACCACATAACAACATACGTTGTTCCCTTTTGTCATCGGTATGTTACTTGCTCGAGATTCGATCGTCGGTATCATCATACCTAGTTCAATCTCGTTACCGGCAAGTCTCTTTACTCATTCCGTAATGCATCATCCCGCAACTAACTCATTTGTTACAATGTTTGCAAGGCTTATAGTGATGTGCATTACCGAGAGGGCCTAGAGATACCTCTCCGACAATCGGAGTGACACATCCTAATCTCGATCTATGCCAACTCAACAAACACCATCGGATACACCTGTAGAGCATCTTTATAATCACCCAGTTACGTTGTGATGTTTGATAGCACACAAAGTGTTCCTTCGGTATTCGGGAGTTGCATAATCTCATAGTCATAGGAACATGTATAAGTTATGAAGAAAGCAATATCAACATTCTAAAGGATCAAGTGCTAAGCTAACAGAATGGGTCAAGCCAATCACATCATTCTCTAATGATGTGATCCCGTTCATCAAATGACAACTCATGTCTATGGCTAGGAAACTTTAACCATCTTTGATTGACGAGCTAGTCAAGTAGAGGCATACTAGTGACACTCTGTTTGTCTATGTATTCACACATGTACTATGTTTCCGGTTACTACAATTCTAGCATGAATAACAAACAGTTATCATGATATAAGGAAATAAATAATAACTTTATTATTGCCTCTAGGGTATATTTCCTTCAGTCTCCCACTTGCACTAGAGTCAATAATCTACTTCACATCACCATGTGATTTAACACCAATAGTTCACATCCTCATGTGATTTAACACTTTGTAGTTCACATCGCCATGTGACCAATACCCAAAAGGTTTACTAGAGTCAATAATCTAGTTCACATCGCCATGTGATTAACACCCAAAGAGTACTAAGGTGTGATCATTTTTTTCTTGTGAGAGAGGTTTAGTCAATGGGTGTGCCACATTCAGATACGTATGTATTTTGCAAATTTCTATGTCTACAATGCTCTGCATGTAGCTACTCTAGCTAAATGCTCCCACTTTCAATATGTCTCTAGATCGAGACTCAGATTCATCCAGATCGATGCTAAAGCTTGCATTGACGTAACTCTTTACGACGAACTCTTTATCACCTCCATAACCGAGAAATATTTCCTTAGTCGTCTAAGCATAATTTTGACCGTTGTCCAGTGATCTACTCCTATATAAAAATTGTACTCCCTTGCCAAACAGAGGGCAGGGCATACAATAAGTCTGGTATACAGCATATCATACTTTATAGAACCTATGGGTGAGGCATAGGGAATGACTTTCATTCTCTCTCTATCTTTTGATGTGGTCGGGCTTTGAGTCTTACTCAACTTCACACCTTGCTACACAGGCAAGAACTCTTTCTTTGACTGTTCCATTTTGAACTACTTCAAAAATTTGTCAAGGTATGTAGTCATTGAAAAAACTTAACAAGTGTCTTGATCTATCTCTATCGATCTTGATGCTCAATATGTAATCAGCTTCACCAAGGTCTTCCTTTGAAAAAACTCCTTTCAAACACTACTTTATGCTTTCCACAAAATTCTACATCATTTCCGATCGACAATATGCCATTCACATATACTTATCAGAAATGATGTAGTGCTCCCACTCGCTTTCTTGTAAATACAGGCTTCACCGCAAGTCTGTATAAAACTATATGCTTTGATCAACTTATCAAAGCATATATTCCAACTCCGAGATGCTTGCACCAGTCCATAGATGGATCGCTGGAGTTTGCACATTTTGTTAGCACCTTTAGGATTGACAAAACCTTCTGGTTGCATCATATACAACTCTTCTTTAATAAATCCATTAAAGAATGCAGTTTTGTTATCCATTTGCCAGATTTCATAAAATGCGGCAATTGCTAACATGATTTGGATAGACTTTAAGCATCGCTACGAGTGAGAAAATCTCATTGTAGTCAACACCTTGAACTTGTCGAAAACCTTTCGCAACAACTCGAGCTTTGTAGACAGTAACATTACCATCGGCGTCGGTCTTCCTCTTAAAGATTCATTTATTTTCAATGGCTTGCTGGTCATCGGGCAAGTCAACCAAAGTCCACACTTTGTTCTCATACATGGATCCTATCTCAGATTTCATGGCCTCAAGCCATTTTGCGGAATCTGGGCTCATCTTTGCTTCCTCATAGTTCGTAGGTTCATCATGGTCTAGTAACATGACTTCCAGAACTGGGTTACCGTACCACTATGGCGCGGAACGCACTCTGGTTAACCTACGAGGTTTAGTAGTAACTTGATCTGAAATTTCATGATCATCATCATTAGCTTCCTCGTTGATTGGTGTAGGAATCATTAGAACTAGTTTCTGTGATGTACTACTTTCCAATTGGGAAGAAGGTAAAATTACCTCATTAAATTCCACTTTCCTCCCACTCACTTCTTTTGAGAGAAACTCCTTCTCTAGAAAGTATCCATTTTTAGCAACGAATATCTTGCCTTTGGATCTTTGATAGAAGGTGTACCCAACAGTTTCCATTGGGTATCCTATGAAGACATATTTCTCCAACTTGGGTTCGAGCTTATCAGGTTGAAACATTTTTTCACATAAGCATCGCTGCCCCAAACTTTAAGAAACGACAACTTCGGTTTCTTGCCAAGCCACGGTTCATACGGTGTCGTCTCAACAGTTGTCTCTAATGCATAACCCCAAAACGATAGTGGTAAGTCGGTAAGAGACATCACAGATCGCACCATATTCAATAAAGTCCGGTTACGACGTTCAGATACACCATTACGCTGTGGTGTTCCAATTGGCGTGAGTTGTGAAACTATTTCACATTGTTTTAGATGAAGGCCAAACTAGTAACTTCAAATATTCGCCTCCGCGATCTGATCGTACAAACTTTTATTTTCTTGCTATGATGATTTTCCACTTCACTCTGAAATTCTTTGAACTTTTCAAATGTTTCAGACTTATGTTTCATCAAGTAGATATAGCAATATCTGCTCGAATCATCTGTGAAGGTCAGAAAATAAATATACTCGCCACGAGCCTCAACACTCATCAGACCACATACATCAGTATGTATTATTTCCAATAAGTCAGTTGCTCGCTCCATTGTTCCGGAGAACGGAGTCTTAGTCATCTTGCCCATGAGGCATGGTTCGCAAGAATCAAATGATTCATAGTCAGGTGATTCCAAAAGCCCATCAGCATGGAGTTTCTTCATGCGCTTTACACCAATATGACCTAAACGGAAGTGCCACAAATAAGTTGCACTATCATTATTAACTTTGCATCCTTTGGCTTCAATATTACGAATATGTGTATCACTACGATTGAGATCCAACAAACTAATTTTATTGCGTGTATGACCATCGAAGGTTTTTTTTCATGTAAATAGAACAACAATTATTCTCTGACTTTAAATGAATAAACGTATTGCAATAAACATGATCAAATCATATTCATGCTCAATGCAAATACCAAACAACATTTATTTAGGTTCAACACTAATCCCGATAGTATAGGTAGTGTGCGATGATGATTAGATCAATCTTGGAACCACTTCCAGCACACATCGTCACTTCACCCTTAACTAGTCTCTGTTCATTCTGCAGCTCCCATTTTGAGTTACTACTCTTAGCAACTGAACCAGTATCAAATATCGAGGGGTTGCTATAAACATTAGTAAAGTACACATCAATAACATGTATATCAAATATAGCTTAGTTCACTTTGCAATCCTTCTTATCCACCAATTTTCTAGGGTAGTTCCACTTCCAGTGACCATTTCCTTTGTAGTAGAAGCACTTAGTTTCAGGCTTGGGTCTAGCTTTGGGTTTCTTCATTGGAGTAGCAACTTGCTTGCCATTCTTCTTGAATTTCCCTTTCTTTTCCTTTTCTCTTTTACTTGAAACTAGTGGTCTTGTAACCATCAACACTTGATGCTTTTTCTTGATTTCTACCTTCGTCGATCTCAGCATCGCGAAGAGCTCGGGAATTACTTTCGTCATCCCTTGCATATTATAGTTCATCACGAAGTTCTATTAACTTGGAGATAGTGACTAGAGAACTTTGTCAATTACTATCTTATCTAGAAGATTGACTCCCACTTGATTCAAACAATTATAGGACCAAGACAATCTGAGCACATGCTCACTGGTTGAGCTATTGTCCTCCATCTTGTAGGCAAAGTACTGTCAGAGGTCTCATACCTCTTGATACGGGCATGAGTATGAAATACCAATTTCAACTCATAGGAACATCTTATATGCTACGTGGAATTCAAAACATTTTTTTGAAGTCCCGGTTCTAAGCCGTAAAGCATGGTGCACTAAACTATCAAGTAGTCATCATACCGAGCTTTTGTCAAAATGTTCATAACGTCCGCATCTGCTCCTGCAATAGTTCTATCACCTAGCAGTGCATCAAGGACATAATTCTTCTGTGCAGCAATGAGGAAAATCCTCAGATCATGGAACAAGTCCGCATCATTGCTACTATCATCTTTCAACTTATATTTCTCTAGGAACATATAAAAATAAATGGGGAGCTACATCGCGAGCTATTGATCTACAACATAGATATGCTAATACTACCATGACTAAGTTCATGATAAAATAAAGTTAAATTAATCATATTACTAAAGAACTCCCACTTAGATAGACATCCCTCTAGTCATCTAAATGATCACGTGATCCAAATCAACTAAACCATGTCCGATCATCATGTGAGATGGAGTAGTTTTCAATGGTGAACATCATATGTTGATCATATCTACTATAAGATTCACGCTCGACGTTTCGGTCTCCAGTGTTCCGAGACCATGTCTGTACATGCTAGGCTCGTCAAGTTTAACCCGAGTATTCCGCATGTGCAAAACTGTCTTACACCCGTTGTATTTGAACGTAGAGCTTATCACACCCGATAATCACGTGGTGTCTCGACACGGCGAACTTTCGCAACGGTGGATATTTAGGGAGAACACTTGTAACTTGAAATTTTGTAAGGGGTTGTCGGTGTATTTGGAACGACACCTATGGTATCACAAGAATCCCTACTACGGTTGCGGGGCGCGGGGTTGAGAGAAGAGCAGATCCAACAGTTAGCACACGGTTCATTTACCCAGGTTCGGGCCGCAAAGACGCGTAAAACCCTACTCCTGCTTTGGTGGATTATATGTTTGTGTTCTTCAGCTAGCTACGGGGCGTGAGGAGCTCCCAAAAGCCGACTCATGAGGAGTTCTGAAAAGCCGAATCCTTCTCCTGGTCACCTCGGTCCTCCTTTTTGTGACACCCCGAGACAGGTGCGCCAGGTGTTAGCCAGTTATTCGTTGCCATTGCCGTGTCATCTGCTTGTGTGTTGCATCTTGACATGTCATCATGTGTGTTGCATCATCATGTTTTCAAAACTTGCATCCGCCCGAGTCCCCTCGTCCTTTCCGTTGTCCGTTCTGGGCCCACACACACTCACACGCACCCGCGGCGCCTCCGAGTATTTATTTTATGAGTGGCCGGAAAACGTTCTCGGAATGGGTTGAAACTTGGAATGTGGTCTTATTATAGTGTAGACAGGCCGCCTGCCAAATTTCATCGCATTCGGAGTCCGTTTGATAGCCCAACGGATATATAGTCGCCGGTTTAAACATCGGGCGTTTTTGGTCTCCGAAAACCTCCGCGGGCCTCTTCTCTACTGTCCCCATGTGACGCCCGATGACCGATGATCCAGAAGATTCCAGATGTTCCGGGTTTTGCCGTGTGTTTCTTTTGTTTGCTTTATTTATTTTGCATTGCATCATGTAATCATGCCATCATGTCATTAATTTTTGTAACTCAAATAAATAAATCGTGTGGACCTTCGGTCCATTTGAATCGAGGGAAGAGTGACTTCTCTTTATAACATATCCTCCTAATAAATATGGAGCTATATAAATATTCCATTCCTTGGAATCACCTATAACACATTTGCACCGTTCTCCAATTTCCTTTTGTCCAACTCAACTTCATTTCTTCCTTTGAGGCATTTTAGTAAAACTGGGTCGCAATTTTACTTTCTCTAGAAATGTTCCAAATCTGCCCTTAGACCACATCTAGTGTGTAGGGTCACCTCCTATAATTTCAATCCTTTTGGAGTTCTTTTGAATAGGTTTCGAAATTCAAACATGTCAAGTAATTCAACATGTTTGGATTTTACTTCCTCTAGAAAGCCTCAGGCCATTTTGTTATATTCCTCATATTTTTATGAATCCAATAAAAAGGCATTCTGCTCAAATTATTCTTCCAGACACCCCCTCTCTATCTTTTTATTATACCCTCTGTTTATTTGTTATAAGCAGTTAAAGGGAGTTTAAAAAAAGGAGAGGAGCCAGCCGAACTCGGTCCAACTCTGCCTGCTCCCAGCCGGCCCATCCCCTCTAAGGCCAGCCGCACCCCTGTCTCTCCTAACCCTAAGGCCCGACCGAGCCTCTCCCTCACCCCTCGACCACCGTTCTCTCCTCCAGCACCGCCACTTCTCTCCCCTCGACCTGGACCCCATCCTTCGCCACCACGCATCCCCCTCGCGCCACCGTCCTCCCGCGCCTCGCCTCCTCCAGGCGCCCGCGCCTGACCAACTGAGCGCCGCCCCGCTGCACTGCGCTGCCAGCCAGATCGACCGCCGCCCCGGTGCCGAGCCCTCGCTCCTCTACTCCTCTGCGCCATCGTCCGATCGTCCGCGCCCTCGAGCCTCTCGCTGCCCCGGCCACGACATTCTCGGGCGCGAGCGCGCCCCCTTCATCCTCGTCTACGCCCGACCCGCCGTTCGCCTCCTCCATCGACCGCGACGGCCGAAGCCAGGCCGGCCAGGAGCCTGCTGCCGTCGCAGCCAAGACCTCCTCCTCGAGGCCCTTGTCACCAGTGCCGCCGACCTCTCCTCGTCACCGGCGAGCCGCGCCGTCCCTGACCACAGCAAGACTGCCGCCCCGGTCCAGCTCCTCGCCCGGATCCGGCCGCCTTGGTTCCTTGCCGGAGCTCCATCCTGCCGCTCTGCCGTCTCCATCCCCGTGATGCATCGCCGGCCGCCTTCTGTGCACCACCTCCTTGTCCGAGCTGCAACCTTGCTGCCTTTTTTTCCGTTGTTGCGAACACTGTAGTTGCAACACTCGTGGGCGCCGAGTTCCTCTTCCGGATCGGACAAGTGTACGTCTACACATGATGCGTAAAAACCTCTACATCTACCGCGTTTCCGGAGTCGCGCCGTGTACAACTACCGTCGCCAAGACCCGAGACCGGCAATTCCGAAGACCCACGTACCACGACCGAACGACTACAAACGTTGCCCCAAGTTCCTCTTCGGAAATGTACGACTACCCTCGAAGACCCGTGGATGCGCCAAGTACCCCTTCGGTCCGGAACCCGACAAGTACCACGACACAATAACGTGAACGGCTACAAAACGTGTACCACGACCCGCGAGTACCACTACTTCCTCTACCACCTCGAACGGCCCCGAAACGAACGCTTCAAAGGTATACCACCGAGACGACCCCGTGTATGAATGCATGTGAATGTGTGTTGTCTGAGATGTATCCCTTGTTTGCCTTGAGTCCGAAGTGCTCCTCGTTTGCCTTGTCGCCAACCCGTGGGAAACCGGCAACGGTATCACCCCACCGTCTTTGCATGCCACGTTCACGCTCACGCTACCTTGTTTTTGCACCGGCATCTCGACGTGTGTCAGATCATGGGAACGTTGCCATGGCACCGTATCCGTTTTCACCGCCACGACCCTCTTTTCTTTCCGCCGTGGCGACAAATACTTCTTATCATGTTCATGTTAACTTTTAACTAAGAATTGCATAAAACTTGATCATGTCATCCGCATCATGATAACAACCTTTGAATGCTAAATTGCTGTTGCTTTAATAGTTGCTAAATTGGTCATGGGGATTTTCCGGAATTGTTGTTGTTATTTCCGGCCTCATTTAAAATGCCTAGATAGTGTAGTTTTACTCATGCTTCACCTCTTGCCATGTTTAATAAAAACATTTAATCTTGTCTTGTAGATAAATGAGAGTCAACTAAATAAAATGTGGTGTTTTGGCAAATATGCAACTCGTTGCATACTAATCTCCACTTAATTTGTAGTATTGTTTGTGCACCGTGCCATGCCATGCTTATTTATACCGGACATGCATCATATTTTTGTTGTGCATCATGCCATGGTTATGAGATGTGTGTTTACCGTGTTGTTTGCTTCTTTCCGGTATGCTTCTCTCGGTAGCTTCGGTTTCGTTCTGGAGTTGTGAAGTTTTGTTCGACTACTTCAGGGACTTGTTCTTCTTCCCTGCGGAATCCCAGGCAAGATGACCATACCCTTGGATACCTTTACTATCATTGCCATGCTTAGTTGTCTCGATGCTATCTTTACATGTCTCTCTACCCATTATTATTGTCAGCCCCTCGCCTTGTTGCCATGAAACCTTTAACCTTTGACACCTTCCTAGCAAACCATTGTTTGGCTATGTTACTGCGCTTGCTCAGCCCCTCTTATAGCGTTGTTAGTTGCAGGTGAAGATGAAGATTGATCCACGTCGGATCTTGATGCTTTGGGAATATCACAATATCTATTATCATTATTAACACACCTATATACTGGGCATGGGTGGAAGGCTTGGCCTTTTGCTCTGTTTTTTGTTCCACTCATGCCACCTTAGGCGCCGATAAACTGGCATTATGTTCCTTGATTTTGCGTTCCTTACACGGTTGGGTATATGGGGACCCCTTGACACATCGTCTTTGACTAAAACTCCTCCAGCAAGGCCCAACATTGGTTTTAATTTGCCTCATAATAACAACTTATTTAATTAATTAAATTTGCATAGGGGGTCGCGCCCTCAGGATTCTTTTCTACATAGCAGGGGGGCCAGTGCTGATGGTGTTGGTCCTAAACGGGGGTTATGCGGGGCCACCTTGGGGAAACTCGAGGGCTGGCTTTACTCGTATAATCGCCCACCCGGTCGTGGCCTGTGATGAGATATGTGCGGCTACTATCAGGGTGTCGACACACCGGGAGGTCTTGCTGGACTTGTTTTACCATTGTCGAAATGTCTTGTGCACCGGGATGCCGAGCCTGATCGGATTTCCCTAAGATAAGGGGTAATAATTATTATTACTTCAGCTGATCGTGAGAGCTTGTGATGGGCTAAGTTGGGACACCCCTGCAGGGTTAAGAATTTCGAAAGCCGTGCTCGTGGTTATGTGGTAGATTGGAATTTGTTAATGTCCTGTTGTAGAAAACTTGACAGAGGATCCGAAGTAAAACACACAACTGTGTGAGTAACCGTGACTGCCTCTTTTCACTTTGAGAAGAGAACACAGTGGGTTTATGTTTGACTCTTAGGTAGTTCAGGATCTTTAGTGATCACTACTAGTTGCGACCGTTTGCATAGATGCTCATCTTATTCTTGTACTCGTAAGTTAGCCACCATATATTTGCTTAGCCGCTGCTGCAACCTCACCACTTTACCCTCTTCCTACCCTTTGAGCTTTGCTAGTCTTGTTACCCATGGTTATGGGATTGCTGAGTCCTCGTGGCTCACAGATACTACAACAACAGTTGCAGGTGCAGGTTTCCGATGACTTGACGTGAGAGCGATGTTCGTTGTGTTGGAGTTCTTTCTTCTTCTTCTTCTTCTTCAGTCTTTGGTTAGGTTCCTGGTTGGCACCCTGGGATAGCAGATGGATGTCTTTGTGCTTTTCATGTTTGTATCCGTAGTCGGATACCTTGTATTGATGATGTTGTATTCATGTGAATTGTATGTATTGTTGTATCCCCCGTGTATGTATGTAATGGTACGAAGTAATGATATCCATCTTGCTAAGCGCCCGAAATGCGGTTGTGCCCCAATCATGTAAGTGTCACGTGATCGGGATAAAATCGCATCTTGGGCCTGACAAGTTGGTATCAGAGCATTCTGAAATGCAATTCTTGCTCCCTTATCTTGTGAGGTGGTGTTATGTCATTCTTGACAATTTTCCCTTCATGTTTCATGATTCACAAGTTCACTACTAGGAAAAGGGCTATAGATGAAATTGATACTAATGGCGCACCAGATAGGAGGTGCGCCATTAGTATATAGTAATGGCGCACCAGCAACAGATACGCCATTAGAGTTCGAAGTACTAATGGCGCACCTTGCCCGGAATGCGCCATTAGTATCAAGAAGTTTTTTTTTAACTAGCGCGCCTGTCCAAACATACTAATGGCGCATCCATGCATAGTGCGCCATTACTAGTTGTAAATAGTAATGGCGCACCTGCAGTCATGTGCGCCATTAATGCTCTTTTTTTGTATGATATTTTTTATTCTGTTTTTTACAAAACTACTAATGGCGCACTGTCCCAGAGTGCGCCATTACTAGTTTGAACTAGTAATGGCGCATTGTGTGGCAGTGCGCCATTAGTATGTTTTTTTTGCAAAACTTGTAATGGCGCACCAACTATAAATACGCCATTAGTAACCTTGATTACTAATGGCGCATTTGTAGCTGGTGCGCCATTAGTATGCGGGCAGCAACAAGATATTTTGGACAGCCTCTCTACCACACTCACTTTCCCCCCCCCCCCACACTTCTTCATTCTCTCCACTTCCTCTCCTCTCGGGTCCCTCCTCTTTTCCACCTCATTTACACCATATATTCATTCAAATTAAGTGGTTAAATTACCTTGTTTTGGTAGGTAAGTATGGGGGGAAGCTATATTTATGTTGTTCTCCATACAAACAATGTGCAGATGCACTTTTATGGCCTATAGCTAGATCTATGTATGTTTGTGGTGTTGCATAGGTTTGTTGTGTTGCATATGTGTTTGTGTTTGGAGGTGTACCGGTATTTGAAATGCGATAGTTGCCAATATTTTCCCGGAATGTTGATTCATTTCCGTTTCGGTGAGAATTTTGGCATTAAGCATTCATTTTTGTCCTATTTTTAGGGAAAGTCATGGCAAAAAATTTCTTGGTTCTAAAATATCGTTTTGCTCTACCCCGCAGGGCGACCATGGTGCGCACGATGACCGAAGGCATCGTGAATAGGTTTTTGAGGTCCGCGAAGGCCGAGATGCTTCAAAAGAACGAGACGGAGATAAGATGTCCGTGTCGAAGATGCAAGCTGAAGAGCCTTATTGCGGACCCGGATTCCAGGCAGGTGCGGGACCACCTGCTCTTGCGTGGTTTCATGGATGGCTATCGGTGGCAAGGTGATGAAGATGACTACGAAGTCGTCCATGGGGGCCGGGCAAGAAATGAGGAAGGGCAGCAAGACAACCACCGCGGCTCGGGCGGGCGAGAAGACGAAGAATCCCCAGGAGATGATCACGACGGTGATGCTGTACACAGTCATCATGTAGAAGATGCAGGACATGATGATGAGGAAGATGCCGGAGCAGACGACGGGCATGATCATGAAGATGATGATGCCGGCGGAGCAGACGACGCTGAACCATCGATGGGCTGGGTGCAGGACCCTCATATTCAAGAGCTGCTTCTCAAGCAGACCGATAACGCAAGAGCTGCTGCCCGAGAGAAAGCCAAGATGGATCAACTTGAGTTAGACGCGGTTACTCCATTGTATGAAGGATGCAGGCCCGAGGATAGCCGCCTGAAAGTAACGCTCATGGCTCTGGAGATGAAGGTAAAACACAAAATGACCGACGCATGCTTCGACGAGAACATGTCATTCTGGCACGAACGTCTTCCCAAGGGGAACAAGTGCCCCACCAGTTTGGAGGAGGCGAAGAAAATCGTGTGTCCTCTGGATTTACCGCACGTGAAATACCATGTGTGCATGAACAATTGCATCATTTATCGGGACGAGCACGCGGAGTCTACCATATGTCCGGTGTGCGGCGTCACTCGATACAAGAAAAGGAAGAAAGCTCCTCGAAAAGTGGTGTGGTACTTTCCGATCACTCCTCGTCTGCAGCGGTATTTCGTGGACCCTAAGGTAGCAAAGCTTCTGCGTTGGCACGCGGATAGGGAGGAGAAGAAGCGAGAAGATGACGCAAATGATCCGGAGATAGATAAAAAAGACAAAATGCTGAGTCACCCTAAGGATGCGAGCCAGTGGCAAGCGTTGAACTTCGAAGACCTAGAATTTGGGAACGATCCAAGGAACATCGTGCTGGGCGCGAGCACCGATGGAGTCAACCCGTTTGGCAGCCAGAGAAGCACACATAGCACCTGGCCTGTGTTTGTGTGGATGTACAACCTTCCCCACTGGTTGTGCATGAAGAGGAAGTACATTCACATGAGTATGCTAATTGAAGGACCGAAACAACCAGGGAACGACATCAATCTGTATCTGGGGCTGCTGAAAGAGGAGCTAGACACGCTGTGGAAAACGCCAGCCAATACGTGGGACGCCGCAAAGAAAGAATATTTCCCTATGAGAGCCGCGCTGCTCACGACGGTGCACGACTATCTCAGTTACGGATATGTCGCGTGGCAGGTGGTCCACGGATTTTCTGGATGCGTCAGGTGCATGGATGACACAACGTATCGCCAGCTAGATAGAGATCCCGGGTCTTCGAAAACCGTGTTCATGGGACATCGAAGGTGGCTTCGCGACGATGACCTGTGGAGAAAACGCAAGGATCTGTTCGATGGTGAAACCGAACCCCGAGGACGCCCGCGTACGAGGAGCGGCGAGGAAATAGACGAGCTGTTGAAAAATTGGAAAGATTGCCCACTGCCGGGAAAGAAGCAAAAGGCGCCAGAGCCGGGAAAGAAGCGAAAGGCGCCAGAGCCGCTGCTGAAGGTTTGGAAAACGAGGTCTGTTTTCTGGGACTTGCCGTACTGGAAGATCCACCGTGTGCCTCACAGCCTTGATGTAATGCATATCACGAAGAACGTGTGCGAGAGTCTGCTTGGTACCCTGCTCAACATGCCAGAGAGGACCAAAGATGGGTCGAAAGCAAGGGCAGACTTGAAATCAATGGGCATCAGGCAGGAGCTTCACGCTATATATGATGATGATGATGATGATGAGGCGAAGCAGGACACGGAAAGTCGTCGCAAAGGCAAAAAGGCCAAGAAGACCGGAAATGACTACCCTCCCGCGTGCTTCACTCTAAGTCAGGAGGAGATCGAGCAGTTTTTCACCTGCCTCGTAGGAGTACAACTTCCTTACGGTTACGCGGGGAAGATAAGCAGATACCTAGACCGGGCGAAGTTGAAGTTCAGCGGGATGAAGTCTCACGACTGTCACGTGCTGATGACGCAGATACTTCCAGTTGCAATCCGTGGTATCATGGACGCGCACGTCCGTGAAACCCTATTTGGCCTATGCAACTTTTTCGACGTCATCTCTCGGAAGTCTGTTGGCGTGAGGCAACTCAGAAGGCTACAGGAAGAGATCGTGGTGATACTATGCGAGCTTGAGATGTACTTCCCGCCCGCATTCTTCGACGTTATGGTGCATCTTATGGTCCATATCGTGGACGATATCATCCAACTCGGGCCGACGTTCCTGCACAGCATGATGCCGTTCGAAAGGATGAATGGTGTCATCAAAGGATACGTTCGCAACATGTCACGTCCAGAGGGAAGCATAGCCAGGGGCTTTCTGACCGAAGAGTGCATCTCGTACTGCACGAATTATCTAGGCATCGAGAACCCCGTTGGTCTGCCCGTCAACAGGCACCTCGGCAGGATCGCTGGATCGGGTCACCGTGAGGGTCGCCGCGAAATGCATGTCGACTTCGAGGGTCGACTCGCCGACTTTGAAAGAGCAAACCTAGTCGCGCTACAACACATAGACGTGGTCGATCCTTGGGTGGTTCAGCACAAAACCTTTATTGAGAAGACATACAATGACCGAGGCCAACAGAGGACGGACGGAGATATAATCAAAGAGCAAAACTCATGTTTCACGCGTTGGTTCAAGCAGAAGCTTCTGTCGTACCCTTTACATGATGATTCTTCCACGGAAGAACAACTCATATTCGCCTTGTCACAGGGCGCCGAGCACAACCTGATGACCTATGAGGCGTACGATATCAACGGCTACACATTCTACACCGAGGCCAAGGACATGAAGAGCGATGGTTATCAGAACTCCGGGGTAACGATGAAATCCTACACCGGTAATGACAAGGACAGATACTACGGAAGGATCGAGGAGATCTGGGAGCTGAGCTACGCTGGAGAGAAGGTCCCAATGTTCCGTGTCAGATGGGCCAAGAGCATCCTAAAAGAAGACAGGTATTTCACCACCATGGTTATACCCGAAGCCAAATCCAAGACCGCGGGCGCAAACGTCACCGCGAAAAATGAGCCATGGGTACTGGCTTCCCAAGTTGACCAATGCTTCTTCATTACCGACCCGTCAAAGCCCATTCGTGTTGTCGTGAGGAGAGGCAAAAGGAAGATCATCGGAATGGATGGAGTAGCCAATGAGCAAGACTTCGACAAGTATGGCGACCCGAGGATCGAACATGACGACGATGATGAAGTAGCAGCATACACCACAAGAAGAAGCAGGACCACCCTACCTAAAGGACGTCCGTTCCACAGAAGAACTCCATTTGCGAAAAAGAAGGGCAAGAAGATTGTGAACAGATAGCTAGCTAGCTAAGATCGTTTGTATTTAAATCGTAGCCTTCATTTCTCGATTGTATTTCATGGGCACTTTTTGAACTATCATGAATATTTTTAAATTTCATGGACACTCGATCTCGATCCCCCTCGTCGCCGAGAGCACCCCCGGTCCACCGGCCGCCGACCCCTACTCAACCGCCGTAGCCGACACCCCGTACCCCTTCCCTACTCAACCGCCGCCGCCGACCACCCC
>LR738711.1:490084648-490150272 GCA_902687465.1 Secale cereale | reverse complement strand
GCCTCCCCCTACTCAACCGCCGCCTCCGACCCCCCGCACCCCTCCCCCTATTTTAAATTTGATGATATTTTTTAAAAAATTATTTCTGTCTTATAAAAAAATATTACTGTTATGATTTAAACAAGTTTGAACATATTTAAACTCAAATAAGTATCAAAAAGCATTTTAAATGCATAAAAAAATTTTGTGGAGCCTGGGATTCGAACCCAGGACCTCCTGGTGGGAGAACTGGGGGCTGACCAGTCGAGCTAGCTAGGGGGGCTTGCTGTGTATGAGGTATGGTGGGAGATAAACTGTTGGCTCGCGCGCAGAAATAAAAAAACAATACTAATGGCGCACCTGGGGGTGGTGCGCCATTAGTATGGACGTACTTATGGCGCACCATGGCACGGTGCACCATTAGTATTGTGCCCTATAGCGTTGTCGCCCGTCCCTCCCTATCGCCAGATCCCCACTTCTCCCTCTCGCACCTCTCGCACCCGACGCCCCCGACGCCGACGCCCCACGCCCCAGACGCCGCCGCCCCCGACGCCCCCGACCCCGCCGTCCCCGACGCCGCCGCCCCCGCTTCAACCTCGCCGCCGCCAGGTAACCACTCCGTCTCCTCCCCCCTTCCTTCCTCCCCCTCCCTCCCTCCCTCCTTCCCCTACCTGGCCAAGTTCGTCGACAAGGGCGTCCAGGTCAAGCTCACCGGCGGCCGCCAAGGTTGATTCCATTCGCACAGACCAAATCCCCTCTTATTCCTCTGTTCCTCTGCTATGCTCTACGTAGTCAGATCCATTAGATGCCCCCCCTGTCTGCTTGCGCTAGGCTCTGTCGCCGCTGCAGTGTACGGTGATTCTTAGAGAATGCTACGAATGTTACTGACGGTAGTACTCATTGGTTGACCTTTGTCTGATTTACTTGGTGCGTTTTGTGTTTCTAGTGTTGAAGGATGTCTCTGTTTGAGTTGTTGGTTGCTGTCATTCAAGCCAGCAAACAAATGCCTCTGTGCGAGCCTATCTTGTCTAGATATGTGCTAGGAGCTAGGATATGTATCTACAGTGAGGAAACAGGTTGGGTGGGAAAGCAAAATTAAACCTGGATCATGGTAATTCATCATGTGTTAGCGTGATGTATGGACTTTTATCGCAAATCATTTACAGGCTTGTGCTTGCTTGCACCTCTTTTTTGTTGGGCATGTTTGTCTATAGATTTTGACGGGTGTGGGTGTGAGGCGTCTCTTACCTTATTAGTTGAAATTTATTTAAGCTCCTATGGTGGCCAGCTCTTTGAAACCCATGCACTCCATTCGTTCACAAATATAAGATGTTCCAACTTTTTTATACGAAATACAGATATGCACATGCTAGTTGGCACACACAGTAGGAAACACATTGTTTATACGAAACAAGCACCTTATACAGATCTGACATAGGAGTATTTCTCAAAGGAAGATGACCAACTCTTCATATTTGATAAATCCTCTCTTGCTCAACCACTCTCACGTATCTCACTCGTTTAGGTTAACTTCTATTTTTCTGTGTGGAAAGAAATCATCTTAATGGAGGCTCTGCCCTTATGAGGTCAAGGATAGCCACTGTTACTTAAATATGCCATATTGCTGCTGCTTTCTAATTAATACTTGCAGCAACATCAATTTTTGAGTTGTTGTCAGTTTGCTATCAAGCCGGGGTATTCACTGCTGTTGTTTTACAAGCTTCAAACTATTGTTTTACAAGCTTCAAACTATTGTTTTACACATCAATTTTCTGTGTGGAAAGGAATATGGTGGTCATGTATTTGGTTCCTTGTTGTAAATATTTGAACTTCAAACTATTGTTTTACAAGCTTCTGCAACTTTTTCTTAACTGTTCATGCTGCTGTTATGAATTCACTGCTGTTGCTACTGTACATGTCATGATGTTGTACTTGTGATGATGCTACTTGTGATCTTCTGAAATGACCCATTGGCGACTTCATTAGGCGGGGATAATGATTTTGCAGGTACCCCGAGAGGCCCTTGAGTTTGCTGGAATGTTGATTAACTTCCGTTCCGGCAAATTCGGGTACTCCATATGTCCTATTTTCAGCAAAGGTCATGCTGAAATTTTCCGTGAATTTTACCATGACTTTGCTAAAAATAGGACATATAGGGTACTTGTGACTAATGCATGGGCCGGGGTATCTTAGTGGTTAATTACGTAGGATCAAGTGATTAGAGCCAAGTGATTAGGCCCAACTTACAATTCTCCTTCCTAGCTTAGCTTTTAGGATGCCTCGGTGTCGACAAACCATAAATTATGAAACCTTGGCTTTTAGGGTCCCTCGGTGTCGATAAAAACCGAAATGATGAAAGCTTAGGCTTTTAGGGTGCCTGGGCGTCGAAAAACCCTCAATTATAAAAGCTTAGCTTTTAGGATGCCTCGGTGTCGACAAACCCTAAATGATGAGACCATGATCTTGTTCCTTGACAATAACCAACTTTTTGACCAAACTTTGATCCTATTTATAGAGAAACATGGCCAACAACGATGAGGCCGGCGGTTCGGGCGGGAAGGCATTCTGGGAGCTGTCCCAGGAGATGGAGGAACAACCTCACTTGTATGAGGACGCCGCCTTCCACACCGATCCTGAGACCACTGATGGTACCGCGGAGGATGACCCCACTGATGCCACCACTGATGGTGCCGCCGAGAATGCCACCACTGATGATGGCGGCGCACGCACAGATGGCAGCCAACCGAAGAGGCAACGGAAGGACCGGCGCCCGACCGTGCTCCGCACCCTCAAGGAGGAAGTTACTGAAGTGGACCCCGACGGGAATCCAATGGCGCCCGAACGAATAGTCAAGGGGTACTCGATTCAGCTCGGGTGCATTCTCCGGAGCACCGTCTCGATCAACAGCGAGAACCTAAGGCATCCTGACAACGCGAATTACCTCAACCTCCTCTTCACGAAGCTGCACGAACGATACAAGTTCCCCGCTCAATTTGATAACACAAGCCTCAAAGGGAATAAAGTGAACAATGCTGCCCTCACGAAGATGAGCAAGGCCCTGTCTACTTGGAAAACCAATGTGAAGATAATGATCAAGAAAGGTGAGAGTTATGAGACGATCAAGCAGAAACATCCTTCGATCACCGAAGATGACTACAACGAATTCAAGATCACTTGCTCGAGCGCCTCACACTCCGAATCAAGTCAGTGGGGGAAAGAAATGCGGGAGCTCAACTTAGGGGAACACACACTCGGTCCCGGCGGTTACAGAGTGGCGGAGCCTATATGGGACAGGAGGAGGCGGACCATGCCGAGCAAGGCCTACCGCCCCTCTTCGATAAATACGGTGACAAGCAGACCAGGAACTTTATCAGGGCCCGGTACAAGAAGGACCCGAAAACAAAGGAGCTGACCACGGATCCGAAGACCAGGGCGCTTGAGCTTGTTCTGGTAAGGAATACACCCCCGCGTAATTAGCTCCATATGGTTGCATTCTAATTAATGAAGCCAAATTTCTAAATGATTCACATTCCTTCCCCAGGCGACTGAAAGAAGTAGCGCGGGGTCGACTAAGAGCGGCCCTTGGGACACGACTCTAAATAGGGTGTTGAATGTAATGAAGAACAAGGATAAGCTCGAGAAGCCGACGTCAGCTGGTCGTGTGGCCGGCAAAGGCTTGTCGACAAAATGGTCGTCATACTATAACGCTGGTGGGCGAAAGGAGAAAAAGACCAGCTCGGAAAGCCAGGCGCGCGAGGTTCAAGAACTCAAGGCACAGGTGGCGCGGATTCCGGAGATTGTCCAAGAGCAAGTGCAACAACAGCTCGAAGCAACGATCACCGCCATTGTGCCTAGCTTGATCGAGGGGTTGAGTGCGTGGATTGCTGCCGGCCAACAGGGGCCGCCCCCGATTCCCAGCTTCACGGCCAACAACTCACAGAACGAGATGGCGGGGCCATTGGTGTCTTCGGCGGAGGCGGCATTGGTGTCTCCGACGCCGGCACGGGAGCTTAATGCACGCGTGTGTACGCCGGCCGGCACCTCTGCAGCAAGCGGCCCCTCCGTCAACTGCACGCCTGCCGTTGGCGGTGCCTCGACATTAGCCGAGCTCGACGCCATCATCACGGTAACTAATTAAGCCTCTCTCGGCCGAGGACTTCATCTCCTTGCCTTTGACTGGGCATCCCTGACGCCCTACATGTTTTCGCAGGGTGCCGCCGACGTTCCGTGCACTCTCCTGCACTTCGTGAACAATGAGTTGGTCGATGTCGCCAAGGGCAAAATCGTTCAACCGGGCCAGCCCTTGTTCCACGGTACCCAGATGCCACCCAACTTGTTTAGGGTTCAACTGGTTCGGGTGCTGCCAGGCTGCGACGACGTGTTACCTCCGATTCGACCCGTCGGTGCCGATGATGATGATGTCATGACCCTCAGCGCCTGCCTGAGCTGGCCCCTTCTTTGGCTGAAGAGCCAGATTCGTTTGGGGGCGGGGGAAACCACACCAAAGACAACACCGCCAGTCGTGCCGGCGCCAAGTCGTCCCCATGGCAAGTCCGCCGCAACGGTGCCGGACATCCCTATGCCACTGGATCCAAACATGCATATGGCACAGGATCAGAACGACGACGACGACGATACATTTGCCAACGTCGATCATTACTTTGCCGATCATGGGTACGGTGACGACTTCATGGGGGCTCCTTCTCAAGAACCCAACCCAACAAAAGACGTGCGCGATCAAGCCGGTACCGCGGAGAAGCCAAGTTGCAACAGGCGTCGTCTGCCGTTCAGCTCTCAGGAGACGCCTCCAGCTGCCGATTTCATCGAGCCTCAGATAGGCGAGGTGCGAAATATGATCAGCCCCAACACACTAAAGAAGGCGGTCTCTGAGCAGAACTCGGTCCCAATTCAGGAGATCAAGAAGAAGGCACGCAAAAGAAAAACTAACAAGGGTGCGAGCCAGCCGGCACCGAGTACGATCCGTGCTCAGGACGGGCCACCTTCACCTGAGGATGTAATGAGGAGGGTGCATGTGGCGGGTAGGCCGATGCTACCGACAAATATGCTCGATGCTGCAACCGGTGCCATGCGGAGTCTGCATGACAGTGTTCTTTCTTTGGAGAAGCGGCGTCTCACACAGAAGGATGTGGCGTACCCGGTTTTCGCGGCCAAGGTGCCGGAGGGCAAGGGCTTTGTGGATAACTCCATCGGGGGTACGATCGTGCTGCGGTTTGATGGCATCCACGCTATGTTGAACCTTCATCCGCTACACTACACCTTCGTTCGGCTATTTTCGCTGAGTATGGAGATGCGGATCATTCGCGACAAGACCCCGGACATCGTGATAGTCGACCCCTTCTACATGCGTGCCAAGATCTTGGGCAGCGCTGGGGACCGGCAAGTCGCGAGTTCTTACCTCGGAGGCATCATTCTGGCAAACCGAGATAAGGATAACTTCCTCGTGCCTTACTTTCCCGAGTAAGTCCTCTGCCTCAACCGCCCCGTAACATATGAATTCTTAGATTTCGATCGTTCTTGTTTTAACATTCCGTGTTTTCTGCAGTGACACACAGTGCACGCTCATCCTACTAAGCCCCAAATATTCCATGGCCACGTATTTCGACCCGGACCGTAAGTCGGCTGTAGACTACACAAATGTCAAGAAGGTTCTTGATGATGTTCTCGCTGGCTACGCGAAATCTGGAGGCACCTTCACCAGGATAACTCGTAAGTACGGCAAGCACGTGTTCTCCCACAACACGACGTTCTGCTGCGTCAAGCAGCCGCCTGGCGGTCAGAAGGGTGCCTACTACGCCATCCATCACATGCGGGCGATCCTACGGGACCATCATCAACTTCTGCTACCGAGTAAGCTCAAAGATTGGGCCGCGCGCGTGTCGGCAATCCAGGACGCGGACATCAGACAAGATTTCTTTCGCATCCAGTCGGAGTTTGCGGAAATCATCCATCAAGATGTCCTTCGTACCTCGGGGCTGTTCTACCTCAGGAATCAACCGTCGAACAGTGACATCGACACAATGCTACAAATGCAGGCTGACAACGCCCGTGATTTCATGACTTCCACGATAGACGGCGGCTTCATCCACGCTCTGGTGCATTGAGTCGAGTCGAAAGCAGTGATGCTGTGTCTAGTTCTGAAACATCGATTGGCTCTTGTTGTAATTAAACTTTAATGAACTTGTAGTATGTCTCTTTGGTTTCGAGAGTCGTTCAACTTAGATGTAATCGATGCCATTAATGTCTTGCTTTTCTCTTTCGATCGTTCTGTTGCATACTTATATATTGCTTATGAATTGTCTGTGAATTGATACTAACGTTTCGTTTGGCTAGTGCATATATATAGCGATGTCGTCGTATGTCGTGTACAAGGGTAAGGTTCCCGGAGTCTACGACGACTGGGAGGAGTGTCGGAGACAGGTTCACCGATTCAGCGGTAACAGTTACAAAGGGTACACCACTAGGGCCGAGGCCGAATCTAGATACGCCCGCTATCTAGCGGGAGAGGGGAGGGAGCGTTGGAGGAACCGGATGAAAACGAGTTTCATCGTGATGATGCTCATCGTGACGACCGCAGCTCTCTTCTATGTGATGGTAGTTTAGATGATCGATATCGACTTGTAATGCGAAGACAAACTCGCTACTCGCGATCTCGAGACTTGTAATATATTGTTCTATCTTTGTTCGGTCTTTTCAATTCGGAGACTAATATGATCGATGAATTGTATTCGGAGACTAATATGATGAATTGTATTCAGAGATTAATCTTCTATTGTATTCGATGAATGTGTTGTTGATGTGTGCTGTCTATATTCTGTGCAATTATACATTTTGTAATCTGTGAAAAAAAAAAACAGAAAAATAATATTAAAAAAACCTAATATTCATACTAATGGCGCATCAGAGAAAAGTGCGCCATTAGTATGCCAAAGCATAGTAATGGCGCATTAACTGGCAGTGCGCCATTAGTATGCCAAAGCATAGTAATGGCGCATTAACACGCAGTGCGCCATTACTATGCGGATAATACTAATGGCGCATCATACTTAGTGCGCCATTAGTATGCCATAGCACCTGGCCCCTGGGAGGCATACTAATGGCGCACTAAGGTGCACACTAACGGCGCATCCCAGGTGCGCCATTAGTATACCAAATACTAATGGCGCACCAGAGGTGCGCCATTAGTATCAAATACTAATGGCGTGCTAGTAATGGCGCACCACTAATGCGCCATTAATGGCCAAATTAGGTGCGCCATTAATAGGCCTTTTCCTAGTAGTGGTTGTCAGGAAGGAGATATTTAAACCCATCATTTTCTTTGTTCAGGAGATCTTTCCAATCCTTCAATTTATTCGTTGGAGTTATCTGGGTTGTATTTCACCTAAAAGCCTTCCGTTGGGAATGTTACTATTGTGGTGCTTATAAATGACCCAAGTTCTTCATTTCTCCGCTCAGTGATATTAATTTTTAATCTATTTGGTGCTCTCAATCAAATCAATTGTTTCCGTTAGTGGCAGAATTTCACTTCAAGTTTTGAGATGTTTTCCATAAGCCCACATCAAGCTTATTTGTTTCGTTGTTGTTTTTTTCCATCAACCCCATTCAACCCTTCTTCGTAAGGATGCTTTCAAAATCATCTCTAGTCGAAGACGTTCTTCTTCTTCGATCTTTTCAATTCATTATTCGTTCTGGGGGCTTTGTGATATTACTCCCTTCGAACCATCATCTTGTCATATCAAGATCATGTTCTTTTCTTTTCTCGTCCATTTAACAGGAGTGTCGTGACCTCCATTCTAGTTCTCTCATCTTATCAAGTTTTGCCTCTCTTTTAACCAGAGTGCTATCTGAAATTTTTCTTACCCCTTGTGCCATTCTTTCAATTGTTTCGGAGGCAATATGATGTTGATTTCATCAAGTATCATCCCTTCTCCTCAAGCTCACGTTAATTCCTTCCATATTCAGACGGAGTGCTGTCCAAATTCTGTCATTCTTATTCCTTGGCTATACCATTGTGGTTTCATATTCTTTTGGTTCGTAAGCTATTGTTTCATGTCTTTCAACCTACAAGGTTCTCGTAATGTACCTTGTTCCTCTTTTCTAACGGAGTGTTTTCATCTTCGTTCATCTCTATTGTATTCTTTCTTTCAAGATTGTTCAACCTCTCAAGGTCCGTGGTTTAACTCGTTTGTCGAAGAAGCAACTTTGGGTTACCTCTTCGTTTTCCATTTTATCCGGCACCTTCTCCAGGATCTCGGGTCGAGATCCTCTGTTAGTGTGGGAGAGTACTTGTCAGGCCCAAGTTGCGATTCTATCCCGATCACGTGACACTTACGTGATTGGGGCACAACCGCATTTCGGGCGCTTAGCAAGATGGATATCATTACATCGTACCATTACAAACATATATGGGGGATACAACAATACATACAATTCACATGAATACAACATCATCAATACAAGGTATCCGACTACGGAGACAAACATGAAAAGAACAAAGACATCCATCTGCTTTCCCAGGTTGCCGACCAGGAACCTAACCCAAGACTGAAGAAGAAGAAGAAGAAAGAACTCCAACAGAACAAACATCGCTCTCACGTCAAGTCATCGGAAACATGCACCTGCAATTGTTGTTGTTGTGTCTGTGAGCCACGAGGACTCAGCAATCCCATAACTATGGGTAACAACACTAGCAAAGCTCAAAGGGTAGGAAGAGGGTAAAGTGGTGAGGTTGCAGAACTGGCTAAGCAAATATATGGTGGCTAACTTACGAGTACAAGAATAAGATGAGCATTTACGCAAACGGTCGCAACTAGTCGTGATCGCTAAAGATCCTGAACTACCTACGAGTCAAACATAACCCCACCATGTTCTCTTCTCAAAGTGAAAAGAGACAGTCATGGTTACTCACACAGTTGTGTGTTTTACTTCGGATCCTCTGTCAAGTTTTCTACAACCGGACATAAACAAATTCCAATCTGCCACATAATGGCGGGCACGGCTTTCGAAAGATCATAACCCTACAGGGGTGTCCCAACTTAGCCCATCACAAGCTCTCACGATCAGCTGAAGTAATAATAATTATTACCCCTTATCTTAGGGAAATCCGATCAGGCTCGGCATCCCGGTGCACAAGACATTTCGACAGTGGTAAAACAAGTCTAGCAAGACCTCTCGGTGTGTCGACACCCTGATAGTAGCCGCGGGTATCTCGTCTCAGGCCACGACCGGATGGGCGATTATACGAGTAAAACCATCCCTCGGGTTTCCCCAAGGTGGCCCCTTATAACCCCCATTTGGGACAACACCATCAGCACTGGCCCCCCTGCTATGTAGAAAAGAATCCCGAGGATGCGACCACCTATGCAAATTTAATTAATTAATTAAGTTGTTATTATGAGGCAAATTAAAACCAATGTTGGGCCTTGCTGGAGGAGTTTTATTCAAAGACGGAGTGTCAAGGGGTCCCCATATACCCAACCGTGTAAGGAACGCAAAATCAAGGAACATAATGCCGGTTTATCGGCGCCTAAGGTGGCATGAGTGGAACAAAACACCGAGCAAAAGGCCAAGCCTTCCACCCATGCCCAGTATATAGGTGTGTTAATAATAATAATAGATATTGTGATATTCCCAAAGCATCAAGATCCAACATGGATCAATCTTCATCTTCACCTGCAACTAACAACGCTATAAGAGGGGCTGAGCAAGCGCGGTAACATAGCCAAACAATGGTTTGCTAGGAAGGTGTCAAAGGTTAGAGGTTTCATGGCAACAATGCGAGGGGCTGACAATAATGATGGGTAGCGCGACATGTAATGATAGCATCGAGACAACAAAGCATGGCAATGATAGTAAAGGTATCCAAGGGTACAGTCATCTTGCCTGGGATTCCGCGAGGAAGAAGAACAAGTCCACGAAACCGAAGCTACCGAGAGAAGCATATCGGAAAGAAGCAAACAACACGGTAAACACACATCTCATAACCATGGCATGATGCACAACCAAATATGATGCATGTCCGGTTTAAATATGCATGGCATGGCACGGTGCACAAACAATACTACAAATTAAGTGGAGCTCAGTATGCAATGAGTTGCATATTTGACAAAACACGACATTTTATTTAGTCGACTCTCGTTTATCTACAAGACAAGATTAAATGTTGTTATTAAACATGGCAAGAGGTGAAGCATGAGTAAAACTACACTATCTAGGCATTTTAAATGAGGCCGGAAATAACAACAACAATTCTGGAAAATCCCCATGACCAATTTAGCAACTATTAAAGCAACAACAATTTAGCATTTAAAGGTTGTTATCATGATGCGGATGACATGATCAAGTTTTATGCAAATTTTTAGTTAAAAGTTAACATGAACATGATAAGGAGTATTTGTCGCCATGGCGAAAAGAAAAGAGGGTCGTGGTGGCGAAAACGGATACGGTGCCACGACAACGTTCCCATAATCCGACACTCGTCGATATGCCGGTGCAAAAACAAGGTAGCGTGAGCATGAACGTGGCATGCAAAGATGGTGGGGTGATACCGTTGCCGGGTTCCCACGGGTTGGCGACAAGGCAAACGAGGAGCACTTCGGACTCGAGGCAAACAAGGGATACATCTCATACAACACACATTCACATGCATTCATACAGGGGGTCGTCTCGGTGGTATACCTTCGAATCGTTCGTTTCGGGGCGGTTCGAGGTCGTAGAGGAAGTAGTGGTACTCGCGGGTCGTGGTACACGTTTTGTAGCCGTTCACGTTATCGTGTCGTGGTACTTGCCGGGTTCCGGACCGAAGGGGTACTTGGCGCATCCACGGGTCTTCGAGGGTAGTCGTACATTTCCGAAGAGAAACTTGGGGCAACGTTTGTAGTCGTTCGCTCGTGGTACTTGGGTCTTCGGAATTGCTGGTCTCGGGTCTTGGAGACGGTAGTTGTACACGGGGCGACTCCGGAAACGCGGTAGATGTAGAGGTACTTGACGCATCATGTGTAGACGTACACTTGTCGGATCCGGAAGAGGAACTCGGCGCCCACGAGTGTTACAACTGCAGTGTTCGCAACAACGGAAAAAAGGCAGCAATGTTGCAGCTCGGACAAGGAGGTGGTGCACAGAAGGCGGCCGGCGATGCATCACGGGGACGGAGATGGCACAGCGGCGGGATGGAGCTCCGGCAAGGAACCAAGGCGGCCAGATCCGGGCGAGGAGCTGGACCGGGGCGGTGGTCTTGCTGTGGTAAGGGATGGCGCGGCTCGCCGGTGACGAGGAGAGGTCGGCGGCGCTGGTGACGAGGACCTCGAGGAGGAGGTCTTGGCTGCGATGGTAGCAGGCTCCTGGCCGGCCTGGCTTCGGCCATCGTGGTCGATGGAGGAGGCGAACGGCAGGTTGGGCGAAGACGAGGACGGAGAGGGCGCGTTCGCACGCGAGAATGTCGCGGTCGGGGCAGCGAGAGGCTCGAGGGTGCGGACGACAGCGCGGAGGAGTAGAGGACCGTGGGCTCGGCACCAGGGCGGCGGTCGATCTGGCAGGCAAAGCAGTGCAGCGGGGCGGCGCTCAGTTGGTCAGGCGCGGGCGCCTGGAGGAGGCGATGCGCGGGAGGACGGTGGCGCGAGGGGGATGTGTGGTGGCGAAGGACGGGGTCGAGGTCGAGTGGAGATCGAGAGAGCGAGAGAGAGATCGAGGGCGAGAGAAGTGGTAGCACTGGAGGAGAGAACGGTGGTCGAGGGGTGAGGGAGAGGCTCGGTCGGGCCTTAGGGTTAGGAGAGACAGGGGTGCGGCTGGCCTTAGAGGGGATGGGCCGGCTGGGAGCAGGCAGAGTTGGACCCAGTTCGGCTGGCTCCTCCCCTTTTTTTAAACTCCATTTAACTGCTTATAACAAATAAACAGAGGGTATAATAAAAAAAATAGAGAGGGGTGTCTGGAAAAATAATTTGAGCAGAAAGCCTTTTTTATTGGACTCATAAAAATATGAGGAATATAACAAAATGGCCTGAGGCTTTCTAGAGGAAGTAAAATCCAAACATGTTGAATTACTTGACATGTTTGAATTTCGAAACCTATTCAAAAGAACTCCAAAAGGATTGAAACTATAGGAGCTGACCCTACACACTAGATGTGATCTAAGGGCAGATTTGGAACATTTCTAGAGAAAGTAAAATTGCGAACCAATTTTACTAAAATGCCTCAAAGGAAGAAATGAAGTTGAGTTGGACAAAAGGAAATTGGAGAACGGTGCAAATGTATTAGAGGTGATTCCAAGGAATGGAATATTTATATAGCTCCATATTTATTAGGAGGAAATGTTATAAAGATAAGCCACTCTTCCCTCGATTTAAATGGACCGAATGTCCACACGATTTATTTATTTGAGTTACAAAAATTAATGACATGATGGCATGATGACATGATGCAATGCAAAATAAATAAAGCAAGCAAAAGAAACACATGGCAAAACCCGGAACATCTGGAATCTTCTGGAGCGTCGGTCTTCGGGCGTCACACCCCACAACTCCTACACAGCCCACTACCTAACCTAGGCCCATCCTACCCCCCCTCTCGACCGGTGCCGTCCGATCGAGATTGGAGGGCTCAAAAACCCCCCAAAACCCTAATCCTAACCCCTCCTGGCTATAAATGGACCCTCCCATGTCTAAAAATGGCATCCCGTAGCCTCCCCTAACCTCCCAGCCTCTCCCTCCTTGAAAACCGCGCAGCCAATCCCCTCCTCCTCCAAATTCCGGCGAGGTCCACCTCATCCTCGCCACTTGGCGGCCTCTGGTTGGCCAGGCACCACAGCCGCCGCTTCCCGGACACCCACCGCACGCCACGTGGCGCCCTCCACATCGCCCTGGCCGCCTCCCAGCCGCCAGGCCCTCCGGGGCCCGGATCCGACCCACCTTGGGCCGAACCGGGCCCAACCGCCGCGCCGCGGGCCCGCTCCCCGCTCCTCGCTCAGCCATCTGCATGGAGCGCTCCTCCCCAGCGCCGCCGTCCCCGCCCGCCGGCGACCTGGCCTGCCGGAGCAGGCTCGCCGCCAGCCACCTCCTCCAGGTTGCCTCCGTCTCTCATCCTTCCCTCTCTCCTCTCCTCTTCCTCACCTGAGCCCTCTCTCTCCCCGTCTTCCCCGTAGGAGCCGCCGCCAGAAGCTCTCACCGGCGCCGCCGCCGACCCCCCTCGAGCTCGCCGGAGCCTCTTCGGTCGCCGCAGACACCAGGAATGGGGGCCCCGGGCCCAGATCCGTCTTTCCCGCACGTCAGTCCCACCGCGCCGGCCCCTCCCTCGCCGGAGGGTGTGCTCCCGCCGCCTTCATCTAGATCGCTCGGGAGGAGCCCGATCCACCACCGCGTTGACCAGACGGGCCTGCGCATGGGCCCCGCTTCGGGCCTCCTCTGCCACTGTCGCATGGGCCAGCCGCTCGACATGTCCGGCTGGACCCAGACATGTCCACCCGAGGTTGCCCTTTTTCTACTAAGTCTTTTTCTATTGTATTTTGTTACATACTTTGAGTGCTTGTAACTTTTTGTGTGTATGTCCAAATTGAGTGTATTATATGTCAAAATGATCGTGGTGATATGCTCTACACTTTGTTCCATTCTGCCATGCTTATTTGAGTTCATCTTGATGCCCTAATCTCTGTTGCAAGAGTGCTACTTGTTATAAACTGCTATTACTTGTTAATTTGATGCCATGTTTGATATATGATAACTTGGTGCATGTTTATCAAAATGATGCATATGATATGTCAAAATGTTCATTGTGAAGTGTACAACATGATGGTTGCTGTAGCATGCATGTTTGAGTCCATATTGACATGTTAATCTTTGTTGCAAAAGTGCTTTTGGCTGTTAAGAGCTGAAACTTGTTATGAGATGCTAATTTCAATTGCTCTTTGCTATTGATGTGTTTGTCCTCATGCCACATGTCTAGATGTTTTAGAAGCACAATAATATGGTCTTTGCTGTGGTGCGTTTAACTTTCCATGATATGCCTTGTGTTGACTTAAACATGCTTGTAAACATGCCATGTTGTTATTGTTGTTTTATACTTAGTGAAAAACAGCTAAGTCTGGAATCTGTTATAACCTGATGCTATTTTTGCTTGATGCCCCACTCAAATCCATGCTTATTTTGGAGTGGCTAATGATCATGTCTTGTTGTCCATGTTATTGTCTATCCATTCATGCCCTTGCTTGCTCACATGACCTTCTGTAGCTTATTTATTTCTTGCTCTCAAGTTGCTATAAATTATAACTGTCAGGTTTTTATCAGCTTGTTCAATTTGGTGTAGCTTGTTGCTATTGATCCATGCCTCCTATGGAGCTGCTCCAATGTAGTTGTTTGCTGTAGGATATGTCTACTACATGTCCATGCTCTTTATGTGCTTAGTAGAGTTGATATGCTTGTTGTTTTGTGCCTCCGAAGGCAGCATCATGATGATGTTTTTGCCTTCCCAGATTTTGGATATGTCTGGATAATTTTATTGCAACTTGCCTTGCTTGTTTAAATGTGTTCCAGCAAGCTTTTGGGTGTGTTCCAAGTTCCTTACTGTTAAGTATCATGTCTACTTCACATCCATGCTTCTTGTTATCATGTTTGGGTGTTGTAGCTTATATTTACCTTGCTCCAAAGTTGCTATGTGGCTGTTAACTTCAGCTTGTTGTTATATCTTGTTTCACATATATCTTTTAGCCCGTTTCTCCGTTATGGGTGTGCCCTATATGAAACTTGTGTGATTTTGCATATAGAATCATAATATCATGTTGTTTTTCATGTTTGGAGTGTGTTTGCTTCATGGTTGGGTGCATCTTGCACTGTTGCCGTGCTTGTCTTGTTTTGCTCATATCTTCTAGACCGTAGCTCCGAATTAAACAAACTTTATATGAAACTTGATTAGAATTTCGAGTAGATCATCATGGTGCATGTTAACCTGCTGTTTAACAACTTTAACTTAAGGTTTGTTCAGATCTGGACTAACTTCAAATTATGCATATGAGGGCTTACCAGAGTTGTTATATGTAGTTTCCAGCCTCATTTAAACTTGTTGGCTTGTGTTGTTCTTGTGTGCTTCATCCCTTGCCATGTAATGCATCATATATAGACTTGTCTTGCATCATACATAGACTTGTCTTGCATCCTACTTGATTGAGCATATTGTCCTGTTCTTGTGTTGTGTGTTTACCGTATTGCTTGATTCTTCTCGTTTGTGCTTGTTCCGTTGCGTTCGTGAGGATTCGATCGTCTACACGTGGTTCGTCTTCAAGGCTTCTTCTTCATCTTCTTCATGAACTCATTATTCGTCCTTGCGGGATCTCAGGCAAGATGACCATACCCTTGGATACCTGTACTACCATTGCCATGCTTAGTTGTCTCGATGTTATCGTTATATGTCGCGCTACCCATCATTATTGTCAGCCCCTCTCCTTGTTGCCATGAAACCTCTAACCTTTGACACCTTCCTAGCAAACCATTGTTTGGCTATGTTACCCGCTTGCTCAGCCCCTCTTATAGCGTTGTTAGTTGCAGGTGAAGATGAAGATCATTCCAAGTTGGAACTTGTTGTTGGAATATCACAATATGTCTTATATATATTAACACACCTATATACTGGGCATGGGTGGAAGGCTTGGCCTTTTGCTCGATGTTTTGTTCCACTCATGCCACCTTAGGAGCCGATAAACCGGCATTATGTTCCTTGATTTTGCGTTCCTTACACGGTTGGGTATATGGGGACCCCTTGACACTTCGTCTTTGAATAAAACTCCTCCAGCTAGGCCCAACATTGGTTTTATTGCAACATAATAAAACTTAATTAATTAATTAATTGCATAGGGAGTTAGCGCTACCCGAGGATTCTTTCTACAAACAGGGGGGCCAGTGCTGAAGGTGTTGGTCCCAAACGGGGAGACTGCGGGACCGCCACGGGGAAACTCGAGGTATCTGGCTCCTGTAGGATCACCTATCCGGTTGTGGCCTGAGACGAGATACGCGCGGCTACTATCAGGGTGTCGGCACGCCGGGAGGTCTTGCTGGACTTGTTTTACCATTGTCGAAATGTCTTGTGCACCGGGATACAGAGCCTGATCGGATTTCCCTAAGATAAGGGGTAATAACTATTATTACTTCAGCTGATCGTGAGAGCTTGTGATGGGCTAAGTTGGGACACCCCTGCAGGGTTATGATCTTTCGAAAGCCGTGCCCGTGGTTATGTGGCAGATTGGAATTTGTTAATGCCCGGTTGTAGAAAACTTGACAGAGGATCCAAAGTAAAACACACAACTGTGTGAGTAACCATGACTGTCTCTTTTCACTTTGAGAAGAGAACATGGTGGGGTTATGTTTGACTCGTAGGTAGTTCAGGATCTTTAGCGACCATTACTAGTTTGCGACCGTTTGCGTAGATGCTCATCTTATACTTGTACTCGTAAGTTAGCCACCATACATTGCTTAGTCTCTTCTGCAACCTCACCACTTTACCTCTTCCTACCTATTAAGCTTTGCTAGTCTTGTTACCCATGGTTATGGGATTGCTGAGTCCTCGTGGCTCACAGATACTACAACAACAGGTGCAGGTGCAGGTTTCCGATGTCTTGAAGTGAGAGCGATGATCGTTGTGTTGGAGTTCTTTCTTCTTCTTCTTCTTCAGTCTTGGGTTAGGTTCCGGGTCGGTAGCCTGGGATACCAGATGGATGTCGTTGTGATTTTCATGTTTGCATCCATAGTCGGATGCCTTGTATTGATGTTGTTGTATTCATGTGACTTGTATGTATTGTTGTATCCCCCATGTATGTATGTAATGGTACGATGTAATGATATCCATCTTGCTAAGCGCCCGAAATGCGGTTCTGCCCCAATCACGTAAGTGTCATGTGATCGGGATAGAATCGCATCTTGGGCTTGACAAGTTGGTATCAGAGACGACCCTCGTGGTTACACGGATGTTTGCGGACAGGTGCTCGGTCATGTTATTCGTGACGTTTGTGACCCGTCGTGGCACACGGTATGGCACATGTATCGGACTGGATGCACAGACGTTGGTATCAGAGCCGACCCTCGTGGTTACACAGATATTTGCGGACAGGTGCTCGGTCATGTTGTTCATGACGTTTGTGACCCGTCATGGCACACGGTATGTCACATGTATCGTACTGGATGCACAAACGTTTGTGCCAAGAGGGAACGTTCCTGTGGCCCGACAAGGATGTCAGTTCCTCTGAGTGAGGGTGTATACAATAGCCTGGCTTATTAGGGATAATAGACTACTCATATCAATAAGGAATTCCTTCTTTTCTGGGAGCCCATTCAGATAGAACTCCAAAGTTAAGTGTGCTCAGCTTGGAGTAATTCTAGGATGGGTGACCGACCGGGAAGTTGCTCCCGGGTGCGCACGAGTGAGGACAAAGTTTGCAGAAAAGACTAGTATTGATCTGTGAGGCCAGTCTAGATCTCGCGAGGAGTAACGACCACCGGCGGGTGTGTCCGAGGCGTGACAAGTTGGTATCAGAGCCTCGACCGACCATAGGAGCCCCCTTGATTGATCGTAGCTTGGCTGTTGTTGAGTCTAGCAGAAAACTTTTTCGGAGTCTAGTTATATTGGAGAGTAGGAATTCTTTTTACTCCCCAACCCCTTCGTCTCTCTGGTGAGGAATCTTGACGTATGTGTTTTGAATTACTCCTCTTCCCCTTAAATTTTTTTTTAGGATCATGGCTAGTTTTCGTTCGTTGTGTTGTCAGTTCTTTCATTTGGTGCATCTCTCGTTAAGTGGATTCAACCCTCTTCTTGTTTGCAAGTTCAACCCCAGTTTTTTTTCAACCGACGGTGTTTTCCCCGTCCATTGTGGTATTTCTTTTTCCCACCCTCCCACCCTTTTGCTTCTCGGAGCCGGAGTCCTTATTCGAGTATCCTTCCTACTCGTTTGAATCCTTTGCATTCTTTCCTCAGTTATTTCAACTGGTGAATTCTCCTCTCATTTGATATTCTTCACCTCTTCTTCTTTTCCGGTGGACTCAATTACAATATCTCGGTGTTGTTCATATTCTTTCCTCGGCTCAATTGTTTCCCCTTGTCTCGTTCGCCTCTCGCCATTTATTCATCCCGGAGTTCCGAAGACATGTCAGGAGATTCATCTGTCTTCCGATTAATTCGTGGTTGTCACCTCATTCGAGATTTTTTAATTATTCTGGTGCATTATCTCCGTTTAAATCCTTCCAACGATGTTTTTCTCTTCGATGGGCTCATAACCCACAGGTTCTTTCCCTGGATCTTACCTGACTCTTCAAATTTCCCGGAGTTGTGACGCCCGAAGACCGGCGTCCCAGAAGATTCCAGAAGATTCCCGAAGTTCCAGATGTTCCGGGTTGCCCGTGTGTTTTATTTTGCTTGTGTTATTTATTTTTTTGCATTGCATCATGTCATCATGCCATCATGTCATATTTTATTTTGCATCTCAACTTAAATAAATTGTGTGGGCCTTCGGTCCATTTAAATCGAGGGAAGGTGACTTCTCTTTATAACATATAAAAGCCTCCTAATAATTATGGAGCTATATTAATAATTATTCCATTGCTTCAGAATCACCATAACACACTTGCATAATTTTCCCATGTCTTTTCACTTCGAGTTTCACCTTCAAATCTTGCCAATAATTTCTTTCCGTTGTTTCGAGGCTCCTCCAAAAATCTAGACTCCTTTTGAACTCCTTGAGGCAAGCTATTTATTTTAGTTTGCACTTCCTTTGTGTTGGAACTATTTCTGTTGGGTTGGTAATATCCCGTAGAGCCTTATAAAAATGTTCCATATTTTATTTTCTGTTCTGGCCTCTTTTCTTAATTTCTTTTGCACTCTCTCTTTTTTATTTCTGTTAAAGAAATAAAAAGAAGAAGACGCCAGCCGCGCCAGGCTTTTCCTCCTTCTCTCCTCCCCTAGGCCTCCCTGGCCCAAACGTCCCTCCTCTAGCCGCAGCCCATTCCAGGCCCACTCCAGCCCGGCCTCGTCCTAACCCTAGCCAGGAGCCTCTCCCCTCGCCCCTTCCCTCAGTGCGCCGCCACCCTTTCCCTCGGTCCCGTTTTCCCCTCGACCGCTCCCCTCGCCCCCGATCCCGATTCCCTCGCGCGCCCCTCACCCCCTCCTTCGTCGCGCCCTCGTCGGGGCCCCTCAAGCAGCGCCGCCCTGGGACGTCCCTCGTTCCTCTCTCTTCGCCTGGAGGCCGAGCACCATGGCCTCGAGCCCCAGGACCGCCCCGCCAGGTCACCTCGTTCCCTGCCTCAGGCGCTAGGGCGCCGCCTCGCCCTCTCGTCGTCCGCGCCAGGAGCCCCAGGCCGGTCGCTCCCTGCGCCTTCCCTCGCGCCTCCCCATCACCTCCAGTGCGCCGCACCCCCTCCAGCGGCAGGAGCCGTGGCTCCCTCCTTCTCCAGTTCGCCCTGATGCCTCCCCGAGTCCAGCGTCGGCCCGCGCCCCGTGCGGCCCCGTCCTCCAGCTCGCCGCGGCAGGAGCGCCGCTGCTCCTTCCGTTCGCCAGGGGCCGAGCCCCGCAGCGCCGAGGCCGAGGCCCCGCCTCCGTGCACCACAGCAACCTGCTGCCGTCGTCTCTCGTCGCCTCCGTGTTGTCGTTTTGTTTTTGTTGTGTTGCTTGTGTTGTTGACCTTGACAGAGAACCGGGTACGCCTACACGCCAAAGACCGACGACTTGAACATCTACGGATATGAGTACATCTAAAATGCCCCGTGTACGACTACCGACGCCCGGAAAACGACCAAGTTCCACTACTTCCCACGACGACCACGTGTACAACTACGATATCGAGACCACAACCTTTTGTCAAGTACCACGACGACCGAACGAGACGATGACAAGTACCTCGACGGATCATGTACAACTACCGTCGCTCGATGACCGCGAGTACCACTACCGTCGCCCGAGTACGACTACCGCTACGAGAACGAGTACCTTCGGTGAAGAAATGAGAACATCTACTTCCTCTACGACCCGCGAGAACGCCTACTTCCACTACGATCTCAAACCGCCCCGAAACAATTGTTTCGAAGGTATAACCCCAAGACGTGAACCGTGCATGCTTGTTGTGTTGTATGAGATGTCTCCCTTGTGTGCTTCGTGCCCGTTGTGCCTCTTTTGTCGTGTTCCTCGGTTGCCTCGTCACCGACTCGTGGGAACCCGGTAACGGGATCGCCCCACCTTTCATCTCGTTTGACTCGCTCACGCCATCCATCTTTTGCACCGGTCCCTCAACGAGTTACCGGAACCAAGTTGTTGCCTTTGCATCATTTCGGATCGTTGCCGTGGCACTCTTTCCTTCCACCGCGGTGACAAATACTTCATATCTCTTTTAAGTCAACCTTTTAATAAAATTGCATAAACTTGATCATGTCATCCGCATCATATTAACAACATTAATATGTTTGAATTATTGTTTGCTTATAATTATTAAAACATGCTCATGAGGATTTTCCGGACTTGTTGTTGTTATTCTTCGGCCTCATTTAAATTGTCTAAATAGTGTAGTTTCTTTATGCTTCACCTCTTGCCATGTTAAAAACATTTAACCTTGCCTTGTAAATAACAAGAGTCAATTAAATAATTATAATGTGGTGTTTCGTCAATATGCAACTCGTTGCATATTGATCTCCACTTAACTTGTAGTATTGGTTTGTGCACTTTGCCATGTCTTGCATATTTAAACCGGACATACATCATGCTTGCTTGTGCATCATATGCCATGTTTATGCTTGTGTGTTTACCGTGTTGTTTGTTTCTTTCCGGTTTGCTTCTCTTGATAGCTTCGGTTTTGTTCCGGAGTTGTGAGGTTTCTCTCGACTGTTGCTCCATCTTCTTCGTGGATCCGTTCTCCTCCCTTGTGGAATCCCAGGCAAGATGACCGAACCCGGATACCATTACTATCTTTGCCTATTGCTAGTAGTCTCGATCTATAGCTTTGCCTCGATGCCCATGATCTTCTTGTCAGCCTCCTACTTGTAACCAATTGCCATGTTTAACCAACCTACCTATGCAAACCGTTGCTTGGCTAAGTACGCTTCGCTCAGCCCTTCTTATAGCATTGTTAGTTGCAGGTGAAGATTGAAGATGCTTGCTTCATGTTGAAGTTTGGTTGGGTTATATCACACTATATAAATGCTTAAAAATGAAATCATCTATATATTGGCAAGGGTGGAAGGCTAAGCCTTTTGCTTGGTGATTTGTTCCACTCATGCCGTTAGGAACCGTATAAACCGGTGTTATGTTCCTTGATTATGCGTTCCTAACACGGTTGGGGTGTATGGGACCCCCTTGATAAACCGCTAAGTGCTAAGTCTTTTCCAGCAAGTCCCAACATTGGTACTATTTGCCTAATACCTAATAAATCTTGCATGTGGACTAGCTATCCCTTTTATTTTAATTCAACAACCCCGGGCCAGTGCTCCACATGAGTGTTTGTCCGAAACGGGGAGTCTGCGGGGCCACCTCGAGGAAACTCAAGGTTTGGTAAAAACCTGTAGAATCGCCCATCCGGTCGTGTCCTGAGACTTAGATACGCGCGGCTACTATCAGGGTGTCGACACGCCGGGAGGATTTGCTGGATTAGCCTTACCTTAGTTCGGTTTAACTTGAGCACGGGATTCCGAGAATACTCGGGTCTTCCCACCTATGGAGTTGCGACTTCGCGGATCGTGGGCTTGTGATGGGCCAAGTTGGAACACCCCTGCAGGGTTTGAACTTTCGAAAGCCGTGCCCGCGGTTATGTGGCAGTTGGGAGCTTGTTAATTCCGGTTGTAGATAACTTGACACAATGTTTCAATAAACTACCAGCGTGTGTACCGTGACTGTCAATTTCCGAATAGGGATTCGGGAGTTGAACACGGTTGGGTTATGTTTGACCGGCTTTAGTTAGGATCACTTCGTGATCATCTTTCGACCGATGCACTTCTCTTCTCGCTCTCTTTTACGTAAGTTAGTGCTAGTTGCTGCTGCAGACACTTGTTTGTTCCTTCACCTCTCGTTCTTTCTTCAGCCTTGTCCTCACCCAAGGCTTAAATAGTCGTGTTACCCGGGAACGGGATTGCTGAGTCCTCTGTGGCTCACAGTTATTTCACCACACCAGATGCAGGTTCAGCCGAGTTTGATGCAGGAGTTGGATCAGTTCTTCACCATGGAGCTCGATGAAGAGCGTGGCCGTTTGCTTGTTTCGTTTCGACGATCAGTAGTGGTTTCTACTAGGATTCGATCCTGACCTGTGGCTTTATGTTGTTTTGGTATCTTTCTTTGGATCTTCACCCGTAGTCGGGTTGTGATGTTCTGAATGATGATTGCTTATGTAATGTATTGTGTGAAGTGGCGAGTGTAAGCCAACTATCTCCTTTTGCAATTTAATCCCTCTTTTACATGAGTCGTGCAAAGATACCAAACTTGAGATCATTCTAGGATGGGCTTATACCTTTAAGTCGTGCCTCGACACGTAGGAGGTATAGTCCCATCCTGGGCATTACAAGTTGGTATTCAGAGCCTTCTCCGACCTAGAAGCCCCCACTGATTGATCGAATCGTTGACGGTCGAGTCTAGGCACACACTGAAAACTTTTTGAGTCCTATATATATATCGGAGAGTAGGATTTCTTTTGCTCCTCTTCTCTTTTCTCTCTGGTGAGGACTCCTGACGATTACTCTTTTCTTTTCTACTTTCAAAAATTGCACCAAATTTTTTTAGGATCCCGCGAGTATTCTGGGGTTGTTTCGATGTTCTTGTGACAAGGATATTGTTCTCGATGCCTCCTGTTACCGAGGAGTTGAGCTTCGGGGTATCGTTGTAACAAGCATATCGCGGCAGTACTAAATACTTAAGACGGCCGACATCGAAAATCTCCCCTATACGGCCAGTGGCAAGATAACCCCGACATCACCCAGTACTGGGGAGGTAGTTCGAGAGTATTGCCATAGCTTGTTATAGTGGATGCGTTTTCGAAGGTCCGAGGTAAACAGTTTCCGAGAAAGACTGGTTATGTGTTGAAGGATGGATACACCTGGATGTAGGTTTAGAGTTGATTGCGCGGTGCTTCCCGTGTATCCCCAACACCTGATTGCATAACTGGAAACTTTCGGAAATCTATAGGTGGGTTCATCTAGTAGTTCTAGGCATTCTTCCAACAGATGCTCGATATGAAGTTTGGGGTTCTACATTGAGTGAAGTGGTTTATGGACTTGTTCTGATCGGGAGTTGCATCTTAAAGGGTCCTTGGCTATGCTGATCCGGGGATGACAAAACCCTTTTGTAACACGTTCCATGAGCTTTCAGCACAAAGATGTCGAACGAAACTTCTATCTTGTATTTGTTCTTCTCCTCCTTGTTCCTTTTTATTTATCTTTTCTTCTTCCAAGTGGCTTCTCGTCAAGCTGATGTACCTGCAGAATTCATTCGTTCAATCCTCTGTTCGAATGATATTGTGAAGATGATGCTGCGACACATCTACCCCTTGTTTTGTTTTGATTTTAGTATTCGAGTTGCTTCGATGTCAAATGTTGATTCCATACCTTCTTAATCGGTGTTCTCATATTTCTATGGGAGTGCTAATTCCTCTTGACCATCAAGATGATCATGTTAAATTCTTTTTCAACCGGTGTCCATTTTGTTCATCCCAAGTTGTCTTTGTTTTTCCCCGCCCTCCCTCCCTTCTTCTTCTCAGAGCAAGAAATTCTCAGATGAAGTATCCATTTTATTCATGTGACATTCCTTCATTCTTTTCCTTCAATGTTCTTATCCGGTGATTTATCGTGAAGTTGCTCAAGAGCTTCAAGTTCATCATTCTTTTGTTCTCTAATTCTTCCGGTGGTTTTAATTCAAGAATTTGGTGTTGATCTTATCCTTTTCCTCTTTTCACAATGCTTTCTTATTCCGGTGCACCAATTAATCATTCTCCTCTTGCTATTCATATCCGGAGTGCTGAAGATTCATAATTCCATTTTATCCGTTCAATTATTTTGAGGATTGTTATCTTACTCAAGCCATTTAATTCAACCGGTGCAATATCTCTTAAGCTATCTTTTTCAACGGTGATTTCTTTGAGTGGGCCCTAACCCACAGGTCTTTTTCCAGGATCTTACCTGACTCTTCTAATTATTTCTGGAGTTATACTCAAATTCTTTTCAAAGTGTGACGTAAGTATGATTTCCATCAGTCACATGCCTTCCCCAAGATCGTTTTCAAATTCTTTTCTTCATTGGTTCAACCTTTTTAATTCTTCATTCCGGAGTGCTCAACAATTCTTCATGGCATTTCTCGTCTTCATTCTCAACATTTGGAGACCTAAGAAGAGTTTCTCTTAATCTTGCCCCGTTCTCTTGAAGATTCGTGGTTCTAGCTTCTTGCCATCCTCATTATTGTTCCGTTTGTGAGGAATTCTTTTATACCGTCCGAAGCATTTCATGAATTCTTTTCTTTGTGATCCTCCGAAGGCCATCATTTCAGAAGATTCTTCGTTCTCAGTTTTCAACTTCGTCCTCCAACTATTCTTCATTTGATGTCTCTTCGTTCGTCTCCATATTCTTACGGTGGTTCTTTCAAGTTCACTCTTCCGTTGTTATCGTTTTAATTCATTTGTTCTTTCACAATCCTACCGGTGGTTCGTTGAAGATTTACCCAAGCTTGTCCGAGATCTCTCTTTAATTCTTTCCAACGAGAATAAGTAGTATGCCAAATCCTTGGTTGTCATCAATTTAAATTGGTGAAGGAGATGCATAACATAATTCTTATTCTTATTCCTTCAAGGTGGTTTAATTCTTTTGTCCGGAGCTTGTTCATCATATCATATTCTCGGTTCTAAATTCTTCATCTTGTTTTCCGGAGATCCATGTTGTTTCAATTATATCATTTCAAGCTCCATCTAATTCATCGCAGGCCTTGAATCTTATTATTTTCATCTTTCACTTCTCATGCTTTCATTACCGGAGTTCTTCATGGTGGTTCATCATCATGTTTTAATTCATCCTTGAAGTCTTCATCAAGATTCTTGTTGGAGCTCAAGCATTCTTCATCATGCTTCCAATTGCAATCCTTTCTACCTTATCTTTTCTGATGGTGTTATGTCATTTTTGGCAATTCCTTCATGTTTCATGATTCACAAGTTGTCAGGAATGAGATAATTAAAACCATCATTTTCCTTGTTCAGGAGATCTTTTCAACCCTTCAATTTATTCATTGGAGTTATCTTGGGTTGTATTTCACCTAAAGCTTTCCTTGAGAATTGTTGCTATTTATGGTGCTTATATATGACCCAAGTTCTTCATTTATCCTTCCGGTGAACTAAGTTTTTCGTCTCCTTGATGATCTCTATCCAATCAATTGTTTCTGTCAGTGGCTGGTTGTCACCTCATAATTTTGAGATGTTTTTCCATAAGCCCACTTCAAGCTTATTCTTTTGTTGTTGATTATTTTCAACAAATGCATTCAACCCTTCTTCGTAAGGATGCTCTTTCAAATGCATTCGTGGGAGAAGTTGTCTTTTTCTTCTCCATTCATTTCTTTCATTGATCTATATTCTATTCTTTCATTCCGGAGGCATTGTGATGTTGCTCTCTCCAAACCATCATCTTGTTTTCTTTTCAAGATCATGTTCTTTTCTTTTCTAGTCTTTTAACCGGAGTGTTGTATTCTTCATTCTAGTTCTCTCATCTTATCAAGTTTTGCCTCTCTTTTTAACCGGAGTGTTGTCTGAGTCTTTCTTACCTCTTGTGCCATTCTTTCAATTGTTTTGGTGACAATATGTTGTTGTTTTCATCAAGTACCTTCTCATCTCCTCAAGTTTTTGTTCAATTCCTTCCATTTTCAGACGGAGTGCTGCCCAAATTCTGTCATTCTTATTCCTTGGCTATACCATTGCAGTTTCATATTCTTTTGGTTCGTAAGCTCTTGTTTAATGTCTTTCAACCTACAAGGTTCTCGTATGCTCCTTGTTCCTCTTTTCTAACGGAGTGTTTTCAACTTCGTCCATCTCCATTGCTTTCTTCTTTCAACTTGTTCAACCTCTCAAGGTTCTTGGTTTCACTCGTCTGTCGAAGAAGCAACTTTGTTTTACCTCTTCCTCTTCCATTTTTACCCGGTGATATCTCTAGGATCTCGGGTCGAGATCCTCTGTTAGTGTGGGAGAGTTGTGACGCCCGAAGACCGGCGTCCCAGAAGATTCCAGAAGATTCCCGAAGTTCCAGATGATCCGGGTTGCCCGTGTGTTTTATTTTGCTTGTGTTATTTATTTTTTTGCATTGCATCATGTCATCATGCCATCATGTCATATTTTATTTTGCATCTCAACTTAAATAAATTGTGTGGGCCTTCGGTCCATTTAAATCGAGGGAAGGTGACTTCTCTTTATAACATATAAAAGCCTCCTAATAATTATGGAGCTATATTAATAATTATTCCATTGCTTCGGAATCACCATAACACACTTGCATAATTTTCCCATGTCTTTTCACTTCGAGTTTCACCTTCAAATCTTGCCAATAATTTCTTTCCGTTGTTTCGAGGCTCCTCCAAAAATCTAGACTCCTTTTGAACTCCTTGAGGCAAGCTATTTATTTTAGTTTGCACTTCCTTTGTGTAGGAACTATTTTTGTTGGGTTGGTAATATCCCGTAAAGCCTTATAAAAATGTTCCATATTTGATTTTCTGTTCTGGCCTCTTTTCTTAATTTCTTTTGCACTCTCTCTTTTTTATTTCTGTTAAAGAAATAAAAAGAAGAAGAAGCCAGCCTCGCCAGGCTTTTCCTCCTTCTCTCCTCCCCTAGGCCTCCCTGGCCCAAACCTCCCTCCTCTAGGCGCAGCCCGTTCCAGGCCCACTCCAGCCCGGCCTCGTCCTAACCCTAGCCAGGAGCCTCTCCCCCTTCCCTCAGTGCGCCGCCACCCTTTCCCTCGGTCCCGTTTTCCCCTCGACCGCTCCCCTCGCCCCCGATCCCGATTCCCTCGCGCGCCCCTCACCCCCTCCTTCGTCGCGCCCTCGTCGGGGCCCCTCAAGCAGCGCCGCCCTGGGACGTCCCTCGTTCCTCTCTCTTCGCCTGGAGGCCGAGCGCCATGGCCTCGAGCCCCAGGACCGCCCCGCCAGGTCGCCTCGTTCCCTGCCTCAGGCGCCAGGGCGCCGCCTCGCCCTCTCGTCGTCCGCGCCAGGAGCCCCAGGCCGGTCGCTCCCTGCGCCTTCCCTCGCGCCTCCCCATCACCTCCAGTGCGCCGCACCCCCTCCAGCGGCAGGAGCCGTGGCTCCCTCCTTCTCCAGTTCGCCCTGATGCCTCCCCGAGTCCAGCGTCGACCCGCGCCCCGTGCGGCCCCGTCCTCCATCTCGCCGCGGCAGGAGCGCCGCTGCTCCTTCCGTTCGCCATGGGCCGAGCCCCGCAGCGCCGAGGCCGAGGCCCCGCCTCCGTGCACCACAGCAACCTGCTGCCGTCGTCTCTCGTCGCCTCCGTGTTGTCGTTTTGTTTTTGTTGTGTTGCTTGTGTTGTTGACCCTGACAGAGAACCGGGTACGCCTACACGCCAAAGACCGACGACTTGAACATCTACGGATATGAGTACATCTACAAATGCCCCATGTACGACTACCGACGCCCGGAAAACGACCAAGTTCCACTACTTCCCACGACGACCACGTGTACAACTACGATATCGAGACCACAACCTTTTGTCAAGTACCACGACGACCGAACGAGACGATGACAAGTACCTCTACGGATCATGTACAACTACCGTCGCTCGATGACCGCGAGTACCACTACCGTCGCCTGAGTACGACTACCGCTACGAGAACGACTACCTTCGGTGAAGAAATGAGAACATCTACTTCCTCTACGACCCGCGAGAACGCCTACTTCCACTACGATCTCGAACCGCCCCGAAACAATTGTTTCGAAGGTATAACCCCGAGACGTGAACCGTGCATGCTTGTTGTGTTGTATGAGATGTCTCCCTTGTGTGCTTCGTGCCCGTTGTGCCTCTTTTGTCGTGTTCCTCGGTTGCCTCGTCACCGACTCGTGGGAACCCGGTAACGGGATCGCCCCACCTTTCATCTCGTTTGACTCGCTCACGCCATCCATCTTTTGCACCGGTCCCTCAACGAGTTACCGGAACCGAGTTGTTGCCTTTGCATCATTTCGGATCGTTGCCGTGGCACTCTTTCCTTCCACCGCGGTGACAAATACTTCATATCTCTTTTAAGTCAACCTTTTAATAAAATTGCATAAACTTGATCATGTCATCCGCATCATATTAACAACATTAATATGTGTGAATTATTGTTTGCTTATAATTATTAAAACATGCTCATGAGGATTTTCCGGACTTGTTGTTGTTATTCTCCGGCCTCATTTAAATTGTCTAAATAGTGTAGTTTCTTTATGCTTCACCTCTTGCCATGTTAAAAACATTTAACCTTGCCTTGTAAATAACAAGAGTCAATTAAATAATTATAATGTGGTGTTTCGTCAATATGCAACTCGTTGCATATTGATCTCCACTTAACTTGTAGTATTGGTTTGTGCACTTTGCCATGTCTTGCATATTTAAACCGGACATACATCATGCTTGCTTGTGCATCATATGCCATGTTTATGCTTGTGTGTTTACCGTGTTGTTTGTTTCTTTCCGGTTTGCTTCTCTTGATAGCTTCGGTTTCGTTCCGGAGTTGTGAGGTTTCTCTCGACTGTTGCTCCATCTTCTTCGTGGATCCGTTCTCCTCCCTTGTGGAATCCCAGGCAAGATGACCGAACCCGGATACCATTACTATCTTTGCCTATTGCTAGTAGTCTCGATCTATAGCTTTGCCTCGATGCCCATGATCTTCTTGTCAGCCTCCTACTTGTAACCAATTGCCATGTTTAACCAGCCTACCTATGCAAACCGTTGCTTGGCTAAATACGCTTCGCTCAGCCCTTCTTATAGCATTGTTAGTTGCAGGTGAAGATTGAAGATGCTTGCTTCATGTTGAAGTTTGGTTGGGTTATATCACACTATATAAATGCTTAAAAATGAAATCATCTATATATTGGCAAGGGTGGAAGGCTAAGCCTTTTGCTTGGTGATTTGTTCCACTCATGCCGTTAGGAACCGTATAAACCGGTGTTATGTTCCTTGATTATGCGTTCCTAACACGGTTGGGGTGTATGGGACCCCCTTGATAAACCGCTAAGTGCTAAGTCTTTTCCAGCAAGTCCCAACATTGGTACTATTTGCCTAATAACTAATAAAACTTGCATGTGGACTAGCTATCCCTTTTATTTTAATTCAACAACCCCGGGCCAGTGCTCCACATGAGTGTTGGTCCGAAACGGGGAGTCTGCGGGGCCACCTCGAGGAAACTCAAGGTTTGGTAAAAACCTGTAGAATCGCCCATCCGGTCGTGTCCTGAGACTTAGATACGCGCGGCTACTATCAGGGTGTCGACACGCCGGGAGGATTTGCTGGATTAGCCTTACCTTAGTTCGGTTTAACTTGAGCACGGGATTCCGAGAATACTCGGGTCTTCCCACCTATGGAGTTGCGACTTCGCGGATCGTGGGCTTGTGATGGGCCAAGTTGGAACACCCCTGCAGGGTTTGAACTTTCGAAAGCCGTGCCCGCGGTTATGTGGCAGTTGGGAGCTTGTTAATTCCGGTTGTAGATAACTTGACACAATGTTTCAATAAACTACCAGCGTGTGTACCGTGACTGTCAATTTCCGAATAGGGATTCGGGAGTTGAACACGGTGGGGTTATGTTTGACCGGCTTTAGTTAGGATCACTTCGTGATCATCTTTCGACCGATGCACTTCTCTTCTCGCTCTCTTTTACGTAATTTAGTGCTAGTTGCTGCTGCAGACTCTTGTTTGTTCCTTGACCTCTCGTTCTTTCTTCAGCCTTGTCCTCACCCAAAGCTTAAATAGTCGTGTTACCCGGGAACGGGATTGCTGAGTCCTCTGTGGCTCACAGTTACTTGACCACACCAGATGCAGGTTCAGCCGAGTTTGATGCAGGAGTTGGATCAGTTCTTCACCATGGAGCTCGATGAAGAGCGTGGCCGTTTGCTTGTTTCGTTTCGACGATCAGTAGTGGTTTCTACTAGGATTCGATCCTGACCTGTGGCTTTATGTTGTTTTGGTATCTTTCTTTGGATCTTCACCCGTAGTCGGGTTGTGATGTTCTGAATGATGATTGCTTATGTAATGTATTGTGTGAAGTGGCGACTGTAAGCCAACTATCTCCTTTTGCAATTTAATCCCTCTTTTACATGAGTCGTGCAAAGATACCAAACTTGAGATCATTCTAGGATGGGCTTATACCTTTAAGTCGTGCCTCGACACGTAGGAGGTATAGTCCCATCCTGGGCATTACAGGAGTGTTCCGAAATTCTTTCAAAGTGTGACGTAAGTATGGATTCCATGAGTCATGTGCCTTCTCCAAGATCGCTTTCAATTCTTTTCATCATTAGTTCAACCTTTCTTCTTTTCATTCTTCCAGAGTATTTCTTGAATTAATTCAATTGTGTTCCTCCGAAGGTCATCATTTCAGAAGATTTCTTCGTTCTCAGTTTTCAACTTCGTCCTCCAAATATTCTTCAGTGATGCCTCGTCGTTCGTCTCACTTTCGTCCGGTGCTTCCTTCAAGCATTTTTTAATCAGTTTGCGATCTCTTCGTTCTCGTCATTTTAAATTCCCCAAGTGCTTTATTCTTCCCAGAGATTCATTCTCTTGTATTCACTCAATTTCAATTCTTTACGGTTGTTTGTTCTCCTTCATCACTCGGTTTTTATTCTTCCCGGTGGTTCTTCTCTTTTCTTCACCCGGCTTCAATTCTTTATTGTGGTTCGATCAAGAGTTCCTTTCCGGTGCTATCATATCAATCCATCCATTTTTATTCCAATCCTACCGGTGGTTCACGAAGATTTTCCCGAGTTCGCGATATATCCCTCTTTAATCTTTCCAACGAGAATAAGTAGTATTCAAATCCATTGTTTCTCATCAATTTAATTGGTGGAGGCTAAGCATAACATAATTCTTATTCATTCTCCTCATGTTGATTAATTCTTCCCTTCAGAGTTTATTCTTGATGAATAAATTCTAGTTCCAAGTGCTTAATATTTTCTTCCCGGAGTTCATAGTTTCTCGGCTATCTCGTCGGAACCCCGACTAATCATCGCAAGGCTTTAATCTTATTTTTGTGGTCATTCAATTATATCTCATCATCCTTTTTCGTTATCGGAGTTCTTCAGGTTGGTTCTTCATCATTTAATTCATTCTTCAAATATTGAGTAATTCTTTTGGAGCAGCTCAAGTTTTATCCTTCTTGCCCTCGGAGTGAAAATAATTCTCAAGATTCATTTGAAGTAGAGTTTTGCATTCTTCGCTCTTCTCAGCTCATCGATATTTTGGTTGCGGCATAATTCACCTCAAGTTTTGAGATGTTTTCATAAGTCCACGACAAGCTTATTCTTTTGTTGTTGATTTTCTCAACAACTCTGTTCGAGTCTTTCCTTCAAGATGCTCTTTCAAATTCAGTTGTGTTCAAAGTTGTCATCTTCTTCTCCATTCTTTTAATTCCATCATATCAATTATTCCGGAGGCATTGTCTTGTTCATTTCGTCATGTCTTTTATTCCATCTTCTCAGGTTCTTGTCCTATTCGATTCCTGTTCAACCGGTGTGCTATTTCTTTCAGTTTCAGCCGGAGTGCTGCCCGAATTCCTTCGTTTGAATTCCTTTTGAATCTCTTTTAACCGGAGTGGTTTCGAATTCATTCTTGTTCCTTCAGCTCTTGCTTCATATCCTTCAGCCTTTGGTTCTCGTCGTGTTCCTTGTTCTTCTTCTCTGACAAAGTGTTGCAACTTCGTTCTCCTCCGTCCTGTTCATTCTGTCAAGTGGTTCATCCTCTGGACATTCTTTGGGTTCACCCTTTTGTCATCGAAGAACTTTGTTCTTACTTTTCTCTTCCATCTCGTTACTAAGATCTCGGGACGAGATCTCTTGTTAGTAGGGGAGTGTTGTGACACCCTGAGACCGGTGCGCCAGGTGTCAGCCAGTTATTCGTTGTCGTTGTCATGTCATCTGCTTGTGTGTTGCATCTTGCCATGTCATCGTGTGTGTTGCATCATCATGTTTTCAAAACTTGCATCCGCCCGAGTCCCCTCGTCCTTTCCGTTGTCCGTTCTGGGCCCAGACACACTCACACGCGCCCGTGGCGCCTCCGAATATTTATGTTATGAGTGGCCGGAAAACGTTCTCGGAATGGGCTGAAACTTGGCATGTGGTCTTATTATAGTGTAGACAGGCCGCCTGCCAAATTTCATCGCATTTGGAGTCCGTTTGATAGCCCAACGGATATATATAGCGGCACTAGTCGCCGGTTTAAACGTCGGACGTTTTCGGTCTCTGAAAACCTCCGCGGGGCTCTTCTCTACTCTCCCCACAACCCCTCCTACACAGCCCACTACCTAACCTAGGCCCATCCTACCCCCCCCCCTCGAACGGTGCCGTCCGATCGAGATCAGAGGGCTCAAAAAACCCCCAAAACCCTAATCCTAACCCCTCCTCCCTAAAAATGGACAATCCCATGTCTAAAAATGGCATCTCCTAGCCTCCCCTAACCTCCCAGCCTCTCCCTCCTCGAAAAGCACGCAGCCAATCCCCTCCTCCTCCAAATTCCGGCGAGATCCACCTCATCCTCTCCACTTGGCGGCCTCTGGTTGGCCAGCCGCCGCAGCCACCGCTTCCCGGCCACCCACCGCACGCCACGTGGTGCCATCCACATCGCCTTGGCCGCCTCCCAGCCGCCAGGCCCGCCGGGGCCCGGATCCGATCGGCCGTGGGCCGAACCGGGCCCGACCGCCGCGCCGCGTGACCGCTCCCCGCTCCCCGCTCAGCCGTCTGCCTCGAGCGCTCCTCCCCAGCGCCGCCGTCCCCGCCCTCCGGCGACCTGGCCTGCTGGAGCAGGCTCGCCGCCGGCCACCTCCTCCAGGTCGCCTCCTTCTCTCATCCTTCCCTCTCTCTTCTCCTCTTCCTCACCTGAGCCCTCTCTCTTCCCGTCTTCCCCGCAGGAGCCGTCGCCCGAAGCTCTCAACGGCGCCGCCACCGACCCCCCCTCGAGCTTGCCAGAGCCTCTCCGGTTGCCGCAAACACCAGGAATGGGGGCCCCGGGCCCAGATCCGTCGTCCCCGCACGTCAGCACCGCCGCGCCGGCCCCTCCCTCGCCGGAGGATGTGCTCCCGCTGCCGACGTCCAGATCGCTCGGGAGGAGCCCGATCCACCATCGCGTTGACCAGACGGGCCTGCGCATGGGCCCTGCCTCGGGCCTCCTCTGCCACTTTCGCATGGGCCAGCCGCCAGACATGTCCGGCTGGACCCGGACATGTCCACCCGAGGATGCCCTTTTTCTACTAAGTCTTTTTCTGTTGTATTTTGTTGCATACTTTGAGTGCATGTAACTTTTTGTGTGTATGTCCAAATTGAGTGTATTATATGTCAAAATGATTGTGGTGATATGCTCTACACTTTGTTCCATTCTGCCATGCTTATTTGAGTTCATCTTGATGCCCTAATATCTATTGCAAGAGTGCTACTTGTTATACACTGTGTTACTTGTTAATTTGATGCCATGTTTGATATATGATAACTAGGTGCATGTTTATCCAAATGATGCATATGATATGTCAAAATGTTCATTGTGAAGTGTACTACATGATGGTTGTTGTAGAATGCATGTTTGAGTCCATATTGACATATTAATCTCTGTTGCAAAAGTGCATTTGGCTGTTAAGAGCTCAAACTTGTTACGAGATGCTAATTTCAATTCCCCCTTGCTATTGATGTGTTTGTCTTCATGCCACATGTCTAGATGTTTTAGAAGCACAATAATATGGTCTTTGTTGTGGTGCATTTAACTTTCCATGATATGCCTTGTGTTGACTTAAAAATTCTTGTAAACATGCCATGTTGTTATTGTTGTTTTATACTTAGTGAAAAACTGCTAAGTCTGGAATCTGTTATAACCTGATGCTATGTTTGCTTGATGCCCCACTCAAATCCATGCTTGTTTTGGAGTGGCTAATGATCATTTCTTGTTGTCCATGTTATTTTCTATCCATTGATGCCCTTGCTTGCTCATATGACCTGCTATAGCTTATTTATTTCTTGCTCTCAAGTTGCTATAAATTATAACTGTTAGGTTTTTATCAGCTTGTTCAATTTGGTGTAGCTTGTTGCTATTGATCCATGCCTCCTATGGAGTTCCTCCAATGGAGTTGTTTGATGTAGGATATGTCTACTACATGTCCATGCTCTTTATGTACTTAGTAGAGTTGATATGCTTGTTGTTTTGTGCCTCCGAAGGAAGCATCGTGATGATGTTTTTGCCTCCCCAGATTTTGGCTAAGTCTGGATAATTTTATTGCAACTTGCCTTGCTTGTTTAAATGTGTTCCAGCTTTTGGGTATGTTCCAAGTTCCTACTTGTCAAGTATCATGTCTACTTCACATCCATGCTTCTTGTTATCATGTTTGGGTGTTGTAGCTTATTTTTACCTTGCTCCAAAGTTGCTATGTGGCTGTTAACTTCAGCTTGTTGTTACATCTTGTTTCATGTGTATCTTTTAGCCTGTTGCTCCGTTTTGGGTGTGTCTTATATAAAACTTGTGTGATTTTGCATATAGAATCATAATATCATGTTGTTTTTCATGTTTGGAGTGTGGTTGCTTCATGTTTGGGTGCATCTTGCACTGTTCCCATGCTTGTCTTGTTTTGCTCATATCTTCTAGACCGTAGCTGTGAATTAAACAAACTTTATATGAAACTTGATTAGAATTTCGAGTAGATCATCATATAGAATTAAGTATCATGTAATGCATCATATATAGACTTGTCTTGCATCATATATAGACTTGTCTTGCATCCTACTTGATTGAGCATATTGTCATGTTCTTCTGTTGTGTGTTTACCGTATTGCTTGATTCTTCTCGTTAGTGCTTCTTCCGTTGCGTTCGTGAGGATTCGATCGTCTACACGTGGTTCGTCTTCAAGGCTTCTTCTTCGTCTTCTTCATGGACTCATTCTTCTTCCTTGTGGGATCTCAGGCAAGATGACCATACCCTTGGATACCTTTACTACCATTGACATGCTTAGTTGTCTCGATGCTATCGTTATATGTCGCGCTACCCATCATTATTGTCAGCCCCTCTCCTTGTTGCCATGAAACCTCTAACCTTTGACACCTTCCTAGCAAACCATTGTTTGGCTATGTTACCCGCTTGCTCAGCCCCTCTTATAGCATTGTTAGTTGCAGGTGAAGATGAAGATCGTTCCAAGTTGGAACTTGTTGTTGGAATATCACAATATGTCTTATATATATATTAACACACCTATATACTGGGCATGGGTGGAAGGCTTGGCCTTTTGCTCGGTGTTTTGCTCCACTCATGCCACCTTAGGAGACGATAAACCGGCATTATGTTCCTTGATTTTGCGTTCCTTACACGGTTGGGTATATGGGGACCCCTTGACACTTCGTCTTTGAATAATACTCCTCCAGCAAGGCCCAACATTGGTTTTATTGCAACATAATAAAAACTTAATTAATTAATTAATTGCATAGGGAGTTAGCGCTACCCGAGGATTCTTTCTACATACGGGAGGGCAGTGCTGACGGTGTTGGTCCCAAACGGTGAGACTGCAGGACCGCCACGGGGAAACTCGAGGTATCTGGCTCCTGTAGGATCACCTATCCGGTTGTGGCCTGAGACGAGATACGCGCGGCTACTATCAGGGTGTCGGCACGCCGGGAGGTCTTGCTGGACTTGTTTTACCATTGTCGAAATGTCTTGTGCACCGGAATACCGAGCCTGATCGGATTTCCCTAAGATAAGGGGTAATAACTATTATTACTTCAGCTGATCGTGAGAGCTTGTGATGGGCTAAGTTGGGACCCCCCTGCAGGGTTATGATCTTTCGAAAGTCGTGCCCGCGGTTATGTGGCAGATTGGAATTTGTTAATGTCCGGTTGTAGAAAACTTGAAAGAGGATCCGAAGTAAAACACACAACTGTGTGAGTAACCCTGACTGTCTCTTTTCACTTTGAGAAGAGAACATGGTGGGGTTATGTTTGACTCATAGGTAGTTCAGGATCTTTAGCGATCATTACTAGTTTGCGACCGTTTGCGTAGATGCTCATCTTATTCTTGTACTCGTAAGTTAGCCACCATACATTGCTTAGTCGCTGCTGCAACCTCACCACTTTACCTCTTCCTACCTATTAAGCTTTGCGAGTCTTGTTACCCATGGTTATGGGATTGCTGAGTCCTCGTGGCTCACAGATACTACAACAACAGTTGCAGGTGCAGGTTTCCGATGTCTTGACGTGAGAGCGTTGATCGTTGTGTTGGAGTTCTTTCTTCTTCTTCTTCTTCTTCAGTCTTGGGATAGGTTCCGGGTTGGCAGCCTGGGATAGCAGGGATGTCGTTGTGCTTTTCATGTTTGCATCCGTAGTCGGATGCCTTGTATTGATGTTGTTGTACTCATGTGACTTGTATGCATTGTTGTATCCCCCATGTATGTATGTAATGGTACGATGTAATGATATCCATCTTGCTAAGCGCCCGAAATGTGGTTGTGCCCCAATCACGTAAGTGTCACGTGATCGGGATAGAATCGCATCTTGGACCTGACACTTTTATAGGGAATAGGGGTTTCCACAGTGGCACACAGGAGGTGGAAAGGGTACAGTGATGCGAGGTTATCCCTCGCATTACATGATGATGGGCCTCGAACCCCTCGTTGGTTACCCCAAGTGGAAGGTGTAAGATGCAGTAAGTAGAAGTGTTTTCCCCTAGCAAAAATGCCAAGGATCGAATCCCCAGAGACTCCTAGGTTCAACAAGTAGGTGTCAATTGCTAACGGCGCAATTAGCAATCAACGTGGACCTGCACACAGATACAAATAACTTTGCTCCCAACGAGTACAGAGAGGTTGTCAATCTCTCCGGCCTTGTAGTTCACAAAGGGTTAAAAGCAATATGATAGTAGTGATAGATAGTGTTTTGAAATAGTAAGTAAATAGCAAAAAGTAAATAGTGGATGTGATCAATAATGGTAATATGGACCGGAGTCTCATGATCTTCACTAGTGATGTCTCTCTCCCAAAAGACGATAAAACAGCTATGTGAGGTAAACAAATTACAGCTGGGCAATTGACAGGACCACGAACGCAAACCAATGCTGATTACATTGCAAGAAAGGTTGAGGTTCAAAGCATGGGCGGTACGCCAAAGTAAGTAGACCGAAATCCATCAATATCTACTACTAATCATCCACCTTGAGATATCTATCCAGAACATCTCGCTGGTATTAAGTTGCGAGTCCCACCCATAGTGTAAACTCAATGCAACAGACAACTGCATTAAAAGAACTTTGCGTAAAGTAAACAATCCTTGCACCCGCGGGCACAAGCACCGTTGTTTTCCCCCTTGTGGCAACAGCACATCCCCTAGACTCATGTTTCTGTCACTCAAGCTAGTCATCGAGGGGCATGAACCCACAATCGAGCATAACGTTCCCGCTTGGAGTCACTACCTATTACTCGGCCAAAGCAATAAATAACAACGGAGAAAAAGCAAGAATTACTTATGAACTAAAATATAAAAGAGGTGAATCAAATATATTACTCAAGATCAATCTGAACATAATCTCATAATCCATCGGATCCCAGCAAACTCAACATAGCAACAGCATAAGGATTACATAGGTGCCTCGATCATGTAGGGCAGCTCACGAGGACTAATTAGTGAAGCACAAGAACGGGAGGAGAACATCACATAGCTACTGGTCATGCACTCATGGTCCAAGGGAGACTACTCATGAGTCATCCGGGAGGCGTCCATGGTGGTGGAGAAGCTCCCGGTGGTGATCCTCCCCTCCGGCAGGGTGCCGGGAAGAGTTCTCCTGCTGCTCCCGATCTTGGAAGCGGCGGCGGCGGCGGAACAGAGATGGGATCGCGAAAAGAAGTCATGTTCTGAGGGTTACGCAGGACCCTTTAAATATAAGCCAAAGTAGGGCATCGGGGGAGCCTCGGGGGGCCCAGGCGCCCCCCTGGCGCGGCCCAGGGGGGGCGCGCCAACAGGGCGCCTGGAGCCCCTGTGGCCCCCCCAGGCTGCCCTTCGGACACAATGTTGTTTCCGGTTCGCTGATTTTTTATATAATTTTTCTGGATTTTTCTGGGCAGTTCTCGAAACGTGAAAACCTGAAATACAAAAACAGCCGAAAACAGAAACTGGCACTGGGGTGCACTGGATTAGTAAGTTTGTCCAAATATGATCAAAAGTGTATGGAAGTGTATGAATATCATAGCAATATCACCCAAAAGTGGCATGGAGCAAGCAGAAATTATAGATACGTTTTGGACGTATCACATGACAAGGCGCATTTAATGCGTCTAACTAAGGTGTCCTTGCTTTATCGTGGACGGGGGAGACATCCGTCTTGTCCGTCGCCGCTCCTTCTTGTGTCGACATGCACCCTGGCCAGCGATGCCTGGGATGCCATGTAGGCAGGCAGGCAGCTGATGTGGCGCAATGGTGGGACTTCCACGAAGATCTGCATGCCGACACGCAGGTGCCTGCCCAGCTGGTTGGGTCAGCAGCTGCATGGGGCAGTGGATGCATAGTTGGTGCGGGCCTGATGGTGGCCCTGTGGGTGTCCCTGGCAAGGGCCTTGCCGGGGCCCCGGCAAGGGTCTTGCCGCGGCGCCTAATGTCATCCCCGGCAAGGTGCTTGCTGGAGGTCTTGTGGTCTTCCTTGGCTGGGATCCCGCCAAGGGTCGTCGTCTTCTTAGGGTGTATCTGATCTTGAATGTCTTCACAAAGATCTGCATGCCACTACGGGGATGCCTCCCGAATCCTTGCCCCATGGGGGTAGTGGACTCAAGGGTGATCCGCTCCGTAGGCGTGGGGCGAGTTGCCGCGGCGAGGGTCTTGCCGGGGCTGCTAAAGCCGGCCCTGGCAAGGATCTTGCCGGGTCTGCTAGAACCGGCTCCCGGCAAGGATCTTGCCGGGGGATCCCGCTTCGTCCCTTTGCTCTTTGTGGTCTTGGCTTTGGGCTTCAGTCTCCATCGAGCTTCGGTCTTACCCTGGGTCACCTCCCTTGCCATGCTTGGTGTGGTGGTGCCCGTGGCTCAGACTGCCCGTGTACAGTTATAGGGGTACAAAAAGTGTACCCCTCTTTTTGTACACCGACAGGAGCCCCCGGGCCTGGGCCACACATAAGCGTGACGCGTTGTTGGGCCAGGCCCAGAACGGTGCGCCGGTAGGCGGGACGGTTTATACCGTGGTAAGATTCTCCGTGCGCTTCGCCTCCCACGATCCGCGCCGCGGCACGGGGTGGAGGGGCGGGCGTGACGTGGGCGGCATGCGCGGGACGGTTTCCGTAGGCATGAATCACGTCGCAGTAAAGAGGCGGCTTCGCGCCTTCCCCATAAGCGGGGAAGGCGTGGAGACACGGCCCATTTACTGAATGGGGACGAGGCGCGGTCCTCAAGGCGTCCACTCCCCACGATCACGGGGTGGGTAGAGGTCGCCTCACCCGTCCTCTCGGTTCTACACGTCTGCCACGTGCCTCCCATGCGCTTGGGGTGGCAAACGGTGGAGGCGGCAAACCGGGCCGTCACTGGTTGGGGCGGCGGGTCGGTCCCGGGTCCCTGCGCCTTCTGCGTCTTGATTGGTCGAGCGGGGAGGCCCCGCCCCACCCCCGCCCCTTTATAAAGAGCGGGAGGGGACGGACGGCGCCCCGCACTCTTCCATCTTCTTTCTCCTTCATCTTCTGCTCCTCTCTTCTGCTCGCCATGGAGAGAGGAAATCCCGGCCCTTCAACGGTGGCGGCGAGGGTTGCCGCTCGTCAACGTGTCCCTCCTTCTCCTGCACCCGCAGTGGCAGAGCTGGCCACGAGGGGAAGGGGGAGGTGGCGAGGCCGTGGGCGAGGCCGAGGCGCTCGGGGAAGAGGAGGACGGGGCGGCCCGCCGGCCTCGCCCCCACCAGCAGCTCCTCCTCCAGTGGAGGGCCATGTTGGTGATGACCCTTGCGAGTTCTTCGTCAGGTTGCGGTGGCCGCCGCGCCGTCGCCATCGTCTTCCGACCCCATTTGCGCGGGCCATGGAGCTGGATCCGCCGGAGTCGCTGCGGTTGCACATGAGGGGCTGCGGGATCAGTGGCACGCGGGTCCGCGTCGACTTCCCTGCTCCTCACGTGATGTATCTTCGTCAGGGATGGAAGACGTTCGCTCGTATCCACAGCTTGACGGATGGGCTCACTCTCCATTTCAAGTTGATGGAGGTTGGCCATCTCGCCGTCAAGGTCTTCGGGCACTTCGGGACTCGTGCAAGGTGTTGCGTGGAGAGCTCCTCCGATGACGAAGACTCCTCCTCGAACGAGGGTGACGAGGAGGACAGCGATAATGACGATGAGGGCGGTAGGCGGCAGGATGACGGGACCGACTAGGTGTCAGGCGCCACTCCTGGTGGCACTGGTGACCCCATCATCCGCGTCGTCGGCTCCTTGAACTTCTCGGGGCCGTCCCCTTGGCGGCTGGCGTAGGGAGGCTGCAGAAGAGGAAGAGGAAGAGGGTGGGCGGCAAGGTCGTCATGTCGGAGTACGCGGGCACCGACGCCTTCGACGCGTACTGACGTTCTGCTGCCTCGTCTTCGAGCTCTGCTTCCGGCGCCGCCATCACCATCCAGCATTTGGGCGGTCATCGAGATGTCCTCTTGGTGTCTTCTGCCACCCGTAGCTCGCCTAGGCGCTCCTTTTGCCCTTCTCGCCTCCTTGATCTACCTCCTGAGGAGAGGGACAAGAAACGCATTACGGGCATCTTATCTCTTTTTAGTTTGTAAGCCTTCGGGCATCTGTTAAATTTAAAACTTGTAATCTCCTTGTTCATGTTTTTCATTCTCTATGGACTGTACCTGAATGGAATGTTTTTTATGAAAAAGGGATGTTTGCCGGGTCATTTGTTTGCGGGTGGGACCCACGACAAGGAATAAATCCTTGATATCTTTTAAGACAAACATTTTCTCTCCCGGCAACAGGTCTTGCCGTCTCCCTACTTCGCTCGACCTTTCTCACGCCTTTGGCGGAGGCATGGATGAAGTGGGCTTAGGCTCCTCGTTTCATCCTTTCGTTGCCGCGACGACGACCAAATTAGTCCCAGGAACGAGCCCTAGGGCCTAGAGTTATGGGAGCACGGTAGCTTAAGGAAAAGAACGAGGTTTCACATACCTCAGTCCATAATGGAATGCATGATAAGGGATGAAGAACTTATCTGAAACTACAGCCCCCGGCAACCCTGGTTCGCTGTGGGTGAATCTTCGCTCTTGTAGCCCCCGGCAACACTGGCTTGCCGGGGCCTTGATGCTGATCTGTTCTTTTTGTTTCTCCCCAAGTGGTTTCGGCAAGGATACCTATGCGTCCTGTGAACCAAAGGAGATAAAAGAAATACAAAGGGATGCAAACTCGACCTCTAAGCTAGGGGTTAGCCATCGCTAAGCACTATCAACCCTAACCAAGGACGAGACTCGACTCAGCATGCATGCTATAACTTAGGGCGCCAGCGCTTCATTTATTTATGCTCAGGGTCTGCGCCTGGCTTTGTACAAAGGGTTACATGCCTTGACGACAAGGCTCGTACAAAAGGTGGCTTGTCGGGGGGCCCGGCAAGCCGCGCCTTATGGGTAAAACTTGCGAAGATGCTCAATATTCCAGGAATTGCTCACCGGAATGGCATCTTTGGTCTCCAGGCAGACTGCGCCAGGCCTGGTGACTCGTATTACCTGATAAGGGCCTTCCCACTTCGGCGTCAACTTGTTTGTATTCTTGGCCGATTGAATGCGCCGAAGAACAAGGTCGCCTTCCTCAAAGCTTCGGGCATGGACCTTGCGGCTATGGTAGCGGCGCAAGGCTTGCTGGTAGCGTGCTGCTCTCACAGCCGCCCGAAGACGATCTTCCTCAAGGAGCATTGCGTCATCTTGCCGCAGTTGCTCTTGCTCAAGCTCATCATAAGCGAGCACTCGAGGTGACCCGTATATGAGTTCAGTGGGGAGAACTGCTTCTGCCCCGTATATCAGGGCAAAGGGTGTCTGGCCGGTGGCTCGATTTGGCATCGTTTTGATCGACCAAAGAACCGCCGACAACTCATCAATCCAGCGCCTTCCACTCTTGTGCAGTCTATCAAAGGTCTTTGTCCGTAGGCCTCGCAGCACTTCAGCGTTTGCCCTCTTAGCTTGACCATTGCTTAGGGGGTGAGCAACGAAAGAGAAACAGACTTTGCTGCCGAGGTCTTGGGTATATTGCATGAAGGTGTGGCTTGTGAACTGTGTGCCGTTGTCGGTGACGACCCTGTTGGGTACACCACAATGGCACACTAGTCCCTTGAAGAACTTGACGGCTGACAGAACTGTGACCTTCCTCACTCCCTCCACCTCCGGCCACTATTACAACTTGTCGATTGCAATGTACAAGTACTCAAAGCCCCCGACAGTGCGGGGGAAAGGGCCCAGTATGTCGAGCCCCCAGACCGAGAAGGGCCGGGAGAGAGGAATGGTTTGAAGTGCTTGAGCTAGTTGATGAATTTTCTTTGAATGAAACTGGCACGCTTCACACCTGGTGACCAGTGCCGTCGCATCCTGGAGGGCAGTGGGCCAGAAGAAGCCTTGCTGAAATGCCTTGCCGGCAAGGGCTGTTGACCCTATGTGGGATCCACATATGCCTCCATGTATCTCTGCCAACAGCCCCAGTCCTTCCTCTCGAGGGATACACTTCAATTTCACGCCGTTCGGTCTCTTTCTGTACAGGACGTCATCGACGAACTGGTACATAGCGGACCGACGGGCTACCTTTTCTGCTTCTTCCTGCTCCTCAGGAAGTTCCCCAGTCTGGAGGAATCAGACGGTATGCTGCGCCCACGCTGGAGCCTGGGGCTCGACGGCGAGGACTAAGGGCATTTCCTCCGCCATGGGAGCGGTTGTCTCGACAGCAAGAGCTTGACGCTCCGCCGGAGCTAGCTGCCCCGTGACGGGCTCAGTGTCCCCGGCAACATCCTTGTCGGCGGCTCCGGGGAGCTCGGCGGGAAAGTACTTGTCGGGCCCTGATTTCCACCTCTTGTTTTGCTCTGTTGATGGATCAACGGATGGCTGAGAGAGCTGAAGCACAAAGGTACCTAGTTCCACAGTTAGCTTGAGGGCAGCGCGCTTTGACAGGTAATCAACGATGTCGTTCTCCGCTGGGGGAACGTGCTCCGCCTGTATACCATCAAAGCGCTCTTCTAGCTTTCTCACTTCATTGACGTAGGCCTTCATCAACGGGCTCTGGTAATCTTTGTTGACTTGCTTGACGACAAGCTGCGAATCGCCCCTGACGATGAGTTTCTTGATTCCGAGGTCTGCCGCGATCCTAAGACCAGCAAGCAGCCCCTCATACTCAGCTGTATTGTTCGTTGATACCTCCTTGGGGAAGTGCATCTGGACCACGTACTTGAGGTGCTCTCCAGTGGGCGTGACCAGCAGTACGCCGGCCCCGACGCCCTGTAAGGAGAAAGCTCAATCAAAGTACATGATCCAGTTGCAACTCGCCTCTTTCCCGAGGAGAGCAGTTTCCTGGACTTCCTCGTCAGGCGTCGCGGTCTATTCTGCAACAAACTCCGCCAGGACTCGGCTTTGAATCGTCGAGGTACTTTCAAACTTGAGGCCAAAGCTAGATAGCTCCAGTGCCCACTCTACAATCCTTCCCGTTGCATCTGGATTGTGCAATATCCATTGTAGAGGGAGGCGAGTGACGACAGTGATATCGTGCGCCTGGAAGTAGTGACGCAGCTTCCTCGAGGACATAAGAAGGACGAAGAGCAATTTCTGCACACCGGAGTACCTTGATCTAGCCCCCTGCAAGAGGGAGCTAACAAAGTATATCGGGTGCTGCATCATCTTCTTCCTTGGCTGCACTCCAACCGGCCGTGTCGTCTCTGCACCAGTGGCACCAGGCTCTGTCGCTGCTATCACCTCGTCATCAATTTCTCTCTGCGCCACTAGTGCAGCGCTCACCACTTGGTTCGTTGCCGCCAAGTACAGTAGCAACTGTTCTAGTGCCCTAGGCGCAACTAGTATTGGCATGGAGGAAAGATACCTCTTCAAATCTTGTAGTGCTGCTTCAGCTTCTGCTGTCCACTCCATCGGGCCTGCCTTTTTCAAAATCTTGAAGAAGGGGAGGGCGCGCTCGGCAGACTTGGAAATGAATCTGCTCATGGCGGCAATGCAGCCAGCAAGCCGACGCACATCCTTGACCCGCTTGGGTGCTTCAATCTGCTCTATAGCTTTGATCTTGTCCGGATTGGCCTCTATCCCACGATGCGACACAAAGAACCCGAGAAGCTTGCCGGACGGGACGCTGAAGACGCGCTTCTCAGATTTCAACTTGAGGTTGATCTTGCGTAGGTTTACAAATGTTTCTTGTAAATCCGGTATAAGGGTTGCCCTGTTCTTGGTTTTGACCACTATATCATCCATATAAGGCTCCATATTCCTATGGAGCTGGGGTTCAAAACCAATCTGGACTACCCTTGCAAACGTCGAGCCAGCACTCTTCAACCCGAAAGGCATTCGTACGAAACAGTACGTACCACATGGGGTGATGAATGCCGTCTTCTCTTCATCTTCTCTTGCCATGAAGATCTGATGGTAGCCGGAGTAGGCATCGAGGAATGACAACAGGTCACACCCAGCCGTGGAGTCAACAATCTGGTCGATGCGCGGCAACGGGAAGGGGTCCTTGGGACAAGCTTTATTGATATTTGTGTAATCAATACACAGCCTCCACTTCCCATTTGCCTTGCGCACTACCACTAGATTGGCCAACCACCTTGGATGGAGCACACCTCTTACCAAACCCACTGCTTCCAGTTTCTGGATCGCCTGCGTGATGAAATCTTGTCGTTCCAAAGCTTGCTTCCTGACCTTCTGCTTGACGGGCCGCGCATGAGGACAAACAGCAAGGTGGTGCTCCATCACCTCCCTAGGAACGCCGGGGATGTCGGATGCTTGCCATGCAAACACGTGGACATTCGCCCGCAGGAAGGTGACGAGCGCGTCTTCCTATTTGTCATCAAGGGTGGAGCTTATGGTGAAAGCCCCCCTCCCCCCCGTGCCATCCTCCTTGACGGAAACCTTCTTGGTTCCCGGCGGTGTGGCCCTGGACCTCTTGTTTCTGCCGGTGAAGCTCTGTGGCACGTCCTCGACGGGAGCGCGACACTCCGTAGAGGTGCGCTTGCCGGAGTGGGTGTCCGAGGTCTCACCGGTCTTCGTCTTGCCGGTGGAGCTCTCTGGCACGTCCTCGACGGGAGCACAACACTCCGAAGAGGTGCGCTTGCCGGGGTGGGTGCCCGAGGTCTCACCGGTCTTCTTCTTCTTCCCTCCCGGGACTCCAGCGGCAGGAGCAAGTACCCTCGCGGCGGCAGCTGCTGCAACCGCTTGCTGGTATAGTTGGTCAGCGCAGATCAACGCATCTTTCTTATCGGAGGGGATGGTGATGATCGTCACGGGTCCTGGCATCTTCAGGGTGTTGTAGGCGTAGTGTGATGCTGCCATGAACTTGGCTAGAGCTGGGCGGCCAAGGATCCCGTTGTAAGGCAAGGAGATCTTGGCAACATCGAACACGATCCTCTCTGTCCTGTAGTTCAGATCACTTCCAAAAGTCACGGGAAGCATGACTTTCCCCTTTGGTTGACTTCTCCCCAGGTTGACCCCCTAGAACGTGCCCGTCTCTTCGAGGTCTCCATCAGGAACTTGGACCTTCTCGACCACGGTGTCCGAGAGTAGGTTCAGACCGGCCCCGCCATCGACTAGCATCTTTGTCACCTTGAGGTTGCGTATTGTCGGTGAAACCAACAATGGCAAGCACCCGATCGCAGTGGTACGATCAGGGTGATCCTCAGCATCAAAAATGATAGGTGTGCTGGACCATTTCAGCGGCTTTTGGGCACCGGACGACGGCTCCGCCGCTGCAACCTCACGCGCCCACTGTTTAAGTTGGCGGTGAGAAGTACGCAGCGAGGCGCCGCCATCGATGCACATGGTCTTCGTAGCTTACTGAAATTCTTGGTCGTCGGACTCGTCATCCTCTCCGTGATCGTCGTCTTCGGACCTTCTGTCACGGCCCCGGGCGGGCCTCTCCTGCTGTTTATCCTTGCCGGGACGGCCTGCTTGGCTGTCACCCTTCTTGCCGGACCTTTCAGCACCATCCTGGCCCTTCTCCTTGTCCCTCCTCTCATATTCAGCCCTCTGCATCTCAGCAAGGAGCTCAACCTGTCGACAGTCCTGGAGATCATGGCCCTTGGTGTGATGGATCTTGCAGTATCATTTGCCGGAGTTTCCTGGCTTCTCGGCAGCCGCCAAGGCCCGGCAGGCGACACACCCGGCAATTTCCTTGCCGGGGTCACCCGCCCTGGTTTTCTTGGTGGAGCCGGCGTCATCAGACCCCTCGACGGCAAGCACGGCTTTACCTTTGCGCTTCTTGTTGTGGTGCCGGCCCTTCTTTGCCGGGGCGGCAATATCTTCGTCTGAAGAGTCGGTTTCCGCACCGGCGTCTTCGCCGGGGTACTTCCTTCCCTCTTCAGCCCGGGCACATCTGTCAGCAAGAACATAGAGTTCCGCCACATCTTTCACCTTGGTCATCGCCAGTTCTTCACGCATCTTGCGGTTACGCACGTTCTGATGGAACGCGCTGATGATGGCGGCAGGGTGAACATCGGGGATATTGTACTGTACCCGGCTGAACCTCTGTATGTACTTGCGCAGACTCTCGCCTTCCTTCTGGGGTATGACGTGCAGGTCACTTGCTTGGCCATGGGCTTGGTGGCCTCCAGTAAAGGCGCCAATAAACTCATGGCACAAATCCGACCAGGAGGAAATAGAGTCTACCGGCAAGTGCATCAACCATGACATGGCGTTGGGTTTAAGAGCCAACGGAAAGTAATTCGCAAGCACCTTATCGTCGCAAGCTCCGTCAGGCTTGAAGGTGCGGTGGGAGGGCCACCGGAACTACCGTAGCTCACGGGTAAAAGCCGTACACCCTACCTCGTAAGGTAGACCTCCAGGGCTCACCGGTGCTGGGCGGTCCACAGCAGGCCCCACTCGCCTGTCTGACTGGTGGCGCGCTCCGCGCCGGCGCTCGATGGTGGTTCGAGCGTCTTCATGAGCTCGCTCCTGAAGAACTTGACGCTGGTCGCCGTGGGTCCGTGGGTCGGACGACGCTATGAAGATGGCGTCGCCCGCGACGTCCCAACGAGTCGACACACGCGGTACCGAGCGAGGAGGAGGCGAATGCACCGTAGCCACGGCGCTGCCGGCCCTCCCACCACCGGTGCGTGGGACTCCATCGGAGAGTCGACCTGGGAGCTCCGATGGATTTGGTTCATCCTTGTTGGCGACTGCGATAAGGCTTTGGCTGGTGGCTCTCCATTCGTCGAGTTTCCCCGTAACGGGAGGATAGTCGAGGAGCAACTGCGCGCGCGCCAGGGCTTCGGCTGGGGTTAACGGTAGCGAAACCTGCACGGACCGCGACACGCTTCGACCCCTGATCATGTCAGGAGGAGCTCCATCACGACCCCGCGGTCGCATGCCATCTCCACCAGTGCTTCGGTGGGCGGGCAGGTCTTCTACGTCCCGGGAGTGGCGCTCGGGGCTCTTCCCATGGCGACGCCCGGGATCATCGGCGTGACGACGCCGTTCGTCGCGCGCTGCTTGAGAGGAGCGCGCTGTTGGCGCCGGCGTGGGAGTTCTGGAGGCCCTTGTGTCGCCCTCGGGTGATGCGACATCGGCCTTGGAAGGCCCCGCGCCATTCGCGGAGGGCCTGGCTCCATCTTTGGAACTGGCGGTGTGTGGCCCATTACCAGGCGCACAAACATCGCCACCTCCCAAACTCCGGCTGCTGGGACGGCGTTGGTGTTTGCGAGCAGCGCCCCGGGTCCTTTCCGCGATCGGTCCGCTTCTCGCCCGCGTCGGGACGGGCTGTCCGGCTTCCGACTGGCCAACCGCCACCGTCGTCTTCTTCTTGGGCACCATGATGATGAAGAAGTGTCGAACTGACTGCTAAAGCTGATTCTCACAACTGCGCCCCCCTACCTGGCGCGCCAAAGATGTCAGTGTATTTGGAACGACACCCATGGGATCATAAGAATCCCTACTATGGTTGCGGGGCGCGGGGTTGAGAGAAGAGCGGATCCAACAGTTAGCACACGGTTCGTTTACCCAGGTTCGGGCCGCAAAAGACGCGTAAAACCCTACTCATGCTTTGGTGGATTATATGTTTGTGTTCTTCAGCTAGCTACGGGGCGTGAGGAGCTCCCAAAAGCCGACTCCTTAGGAGTTCCGAAAAGTCGAATCCTTCTCCTGGTCGCCTCGGGCCTCCTTTAATAGGGAAAAGGGGTTGCCACAGTGGCACACAGGAGGCGGAAAGGGTACACTAATGCGAGGTTATCGCTCGCATTACATGACATGGCGCATTTAATGCGTCTCGCTTAGGTGTCCTTGCTTTATCGGGGACGGGGGAGACATCTGTCTTGTCCGTTGCCGCTCCTTCTTGTGTCGACACGCGCCCTGGCCAGCGATGCGTGGGATGCCATGTAGGCAGGCAGGCAGCTGAGGTGGCGCAATGGTGGGTCTTCCACGAAGATCGGCATGCCGCCACGCAGGTGCCTGCCCAGCTAGTTGGGTCGGCAGCTGCATGGGGCAGTGGATGCGTAGTTGGTGCAGGCCTGATGGTGGCCCTGCGGGTGTCCTCGGCAAGGGCCTAGCCGGGGCCCCGGCAACGGTCTTGCCGCGGTGCCTGCTGTCATCCCCGGCAAGGTGCTTGCCGGAGGTCTTGTAGTCTTCCTTGGCTGGGATCCCGCCAAGGGTCGTCGTCTTCTTAGCGTGTATCTGATCTTGAATGTCTTCACAAAGATCTGCATGCCACTACAGGGATGCCTCCAGAATCCTTGCCCCATGGGGGCAGTGGACTCAAGGGTGATCCGCTCTGTAGGCGTGGGGCGAGTTGCCACGGCGAGGGTCTTGCCGGGGCTGCTAAAGCCGGCCCCGGCAAGGATCTTGCCGGGGCTGCTAGAACCGGCTGGCGGCAAGGATCTTGCCGGGGGATCCCGCTTCGTCTCTTTGCTCTTTGTGGTCTTGGCTTTGGGCTTCAGTCTCCATCGAGCTTCGGTCTTACCCTGGCTCACCTCCCTTGCCATGCTTGGTGTGGTGGTGACCGTGGCTCAGACTGCTCGTGTACAGTTATAGGGGTACAAAAAGTGTACCCCTCTTTTCATACACCGACATGGGTCATCTTATAATGCTACCGTCGTTCTAAGCAAAATAAGAAGCAAAATAAGATAAATATCACATGCAATCAAAATATGTGACATGATATGGCCATCATCATCTTGTGCTTTTGGTCTCCATCTCCAAAGCATCGTCATGATCTCCATCGTCACCGGCTAGACACGATGAGCTTCATCGTAGCGTCGTGGTCGTCTCGCCAAATATTGCTACTACTACTATAGCTAACTCATAGTGATAAAGTAAAGCAATTACAAGGCCTTCGCAATTCATAGAATAAAGAGACAACCATAAGGCTCCTACCGGTTGCCGATAACTTTACAAAACATGATCATCTCATACAATAACGTATACCTCATCACGTCTTGACCATATCACATCACAACATGCCCTGCAAAAACAAGTTAGACATCCTCTACTTTGTTGTGGCAAGTTTTACGTGGCTGCTACGGGCTTAGCAAGAACCGTTCTTACCTACGCATACAAAAACCACAACGATTTTTCCACAAGTATGTGTTGTTTTAACCTTCACAAGGACCGAGCGTAGCCACACTTGATTCAACTAAAGTGAGAGAGATAGATACCCGCCAGTCACCTTTAAATAATTAGTGCTCATAATGGTGAAACAAGTCTCGCGTAAGCATACGCGTAATGTTGGTTCGGGCCGCTTCATCTCACAATACCGCCGAATCAAAGTATGACATGCTGGTAAGCAGTATGACCATTATCGTCCACATCTCATTGTGTTCTACTCGTGCATATCATATACGCATATACCTGTCTCTGATACAACTGTTGGGGAACGTAGAGTGTCAAAAATTTCCTACAATCATGCAAGATCTATCTAGGAGAAGCAGAGCAACGAGCGGGGAGAGTGTGCCTACGTACCCTCATAGACCGAAAGCGGAAGCTTCTAGCGACGCGGTTGATGTAGTCGAACGTCTTTGCGATCCAACCGATACAAGCACCGAACGTACGGCACCTCCGCGTTCAGCACATGTTCAGCTCGATGACGTTCCCCGAGCTCTTGATCCAGTTGAGCGTCAAGGGAGAGTTTTGTCAGCACGATGGCGTGGTGATGGTGATGATGAAGCTACCGGCGCAGGGCTTCGCCTTAGCAATGCAACAATATGACCAAGGTGTGTATCTGTGGAGGGGGGCACCGCACACGGCTAAAACTGATGTTAACTTGTGTGTCTGTGGGGTGCCCCCTGGCCAAATATATAAAGGATGGAGGTAGGAAGAGGCCGACCCTCATAGGGTGCGCCCAAAGTGTGGAGTCCTACTAGGACTCCCTAGTCCTAGTAGGATTCCACATCCCACATGGAATAGGAAAAGGGGAAGTGAGAAGGAGAAGGAAGGAAGGGGCGCCCTCTTTCCCTAGTCCTATTCGGACGAGTCTATGGGGAAGGGGCGCGGCCACACTTGAGGCCTTTCTCTCCTTCCCCGTATGGCCCATTAAGGCCCAATACGAATTCCCGTAGCTCTCCGGTACTCTGAAAAATACCCGAATCACTCGGAACCTTTCCGATCTCCGAATATAGCCTTCCAATATATCGATCTTTATGTCTCAGCCATTTCGAGACTGTTCTTCATGTCCGTAATCTCATCCGGGACTCCGAACAACAACGGTCATCAAATCACATAACTCATAATACAAATAGTCATTGAAATTTAAGCGTGCGGACCCTACGGGTTCGAGAACTATGTAGACATGACCGAGACACATCTCCGGTCAATAACCAATAGCGGAACCTGGATGCTCATATTGGATCCTACATATTCTACGAAGATCTTTATCGGTCAAACAACATAACAACATACGTTGTTCCCTTTGTCATCGGTATGTTACTTGCCCGAGATTCGATCGTAGGTATCATCATACCTAGTACAATCTCGTTACCGACAAGTCTCTTTACTCGTTCAATAATGTATCATCCAGCAACTAACTCATTAGTCACATTGCTTGCAAGACTTATAGCGATGTGCATTACCGAGAGGGCCCAGAGATACCTCTCCGAAAATCGGAGTGACAAATCCTAATCTCGATCTATGCCAACTCAACAAACAACATCGGAGACACCTGTAGAGCATCTTTATAATCACCAAGTTACGTTGTGGTGTTTGATAGCACACAAAGTGTTCCTTTGGTATTGCTACCTCTTGAGCTTGCGTTGTATCCCCTCGAAGAAGAAAGGGAGATGAAACACAATAGCGTAGGTATTTCCCTCGGTTTTTGAGAACCAATGTATCAATCCAGTAGGAGACTACGCGCGAGTCCCTCGCACCTGCAAAAACAAATAAGAACTTTGCAGCCAACCTGATAAGGGGTTGTCAATCCCTTTACGGTCACTTACGAGAGTGAGATCTGATAGAGATGATAGTTTATATTTTTGGTATTTTTAGTTTAATAAAACAGAAAATAAAAGCAAAGAAAGTAAAGTAGATGTAGATTGATATGTTGAGAATAGACCCGGGAGCCATAGTTTTCTCTAGTGGCTTCTCTCATGATAGCGGTATTCTACGGCGGGTAAACAAATTACTGTCGAGCAATTGATAGAAAAGCAAATAATTATGAGACTATCTAGGCATGATCATTGTATATTGGCATCACGTCTGAGACAAGTAGACCGACTCCTGCCTGCATCTACTACTATTACTCTACACATCGACCGCTATCCAGCATGCATCTAGTGTATTGAGTTCATACGTACAGAGTAATGCTTTAAGCAAGATGACATGATGTAGAAGGATAAACTCAAGCAATATGATGAAAACCCCATCTTTTTATCCTCGATGGCAACAATACAATACGTGCCTTGCTGCCCCTACTGTCACTGGGAAAGGACACCGCAAGATTGAACCCAAAGCCAAGCACTTCTCCCATTGCAAGAACTAGAGATCTAGTAGGCCAAACCAAACCAATAATTCGAAGAGACTTGCAAGAATATTATGAGCACACATAAAAAGTTCAGAGAAGAACCAAATATATTTCATAGATAACCTTGATCATAAACTCACAATTCATCGGATCTCGACAAACACACCTCAAAAAGAGATTACATCGAATAGATCTCCTCGAAGACCGAGGAGAACTTCGTATTGAGATCAGAGAGAGAGAAGAAGCCATCTAGATACTAGCTATGGACCCGAAGATCTGTGCTAAACTACTCACAACTCATGGTGAGGGCGATGATGATGATGGTGAAGGACTCCGTGATGGATCCCCCTCCCGTAACAGGCTCCAAGATGGGATCTCCACGGGAAGAGAAGCTACGGCAGTGGAATTATGGTTTTCTCTCTGCGTATGGAGTTTCTGGGGTACGTAGGTATATATAGGAAGAAGGAGGGCACCGGGGGCCGTGTGGGCCAGCCTCGAGGCAGAGGGGCGCGCCCCCACCCTCGAGGGCTGGCCCTTCGTCCCCTGACTTGGTCCCGACGATTCCCGAGCGTGATTTCCTCCAAAAATATATCTTGCGAAGGTTTCATTCCGTTTGGACTCCGTTTGATATTCCTTTTCTGCAAAACCCTGAAATAGGAAAAAAACAACAATCTGGACCGGGCCTTTGGGTTAGTAGGTTAGTTCAAAAAATGATATAAAAGTGAATGATAAAGCCTATTAAACATCCAGGACTTCATAAATAATAGCATGGAACAATAAAAAATTATAGATACGGTGGAGACGTATCAAGCATCCCCAAGCTTAATTCCTGCTCGTCCTTGAGTAGGTTAATTATAAAGAAAGAATTTTTGATGTGGAATGCTAACCAATATAGTTACTCAATGTAATTCTCTTAATTGTGGCATGAATGTTCAGATCTGAAGGATTCAAGATAAAAGTCTAAATTGACATAAGAAATTACAATACTTCAAGCAATATTAACAAAGCAATCATGTCTTCTCAAAATACTATGGCTAAAGAAAGTTATCCCTACAAAATCATATAGTGTTGGCTCTCCTCCCTTGTTATCACACAAAATATTCATATCATGCACAATGCCGATTTCAGCCAAGCACTTGTTTTCATACTCTATCTTTTCAATCCTTTCAACTTTCACGCAATACATGAGCGTGAGCCATGGATATAGCACTATGGGTGGAATAGAGGTGGTTGTGGAGAAGACAAAAGGAGGGAGATAGTCTCACATCGACTAGGCGTATCAACGGGCTGTGGAGATGCCCATCAATAGATATCAATGTGAGTGGGTAGGGATTTCCATGCAACGGATGCACTAGAGCTAAATATGAATGAAAGCGAAACAAAAGAAACTAGTGGGTGTGCATCCAACTTGCTTGCTCACAAAGACCTAGGGCATTTGAGGAAGCGCATCGTTGGAATATACAAGCCAAATTCTACAATAAAAATTCCCACTAGTATATGAAAGTGACTAAGCATGAGATTCTCTACAATGAAGAACATGGTGCTACTTTAAAGCACAAGTGTGGAAAAAGATAGTACCAATTTTCCCTTTTTCTTTTCTTTTTCTTTTTTTTTTCTTTTTTTTCTATTTTTTTCTTTTTTTGGGCCTTTTTTTTCTTTGGCCTTTCCCTTTTTTTTGCGGAGGGGCTTCATAGATTAAGCCTTTCCTCCCATGGGACAATGCTCTAAAAATGATGATCATCACACTTTCATTACAACACAATATTACAACTCGATACTACAACAACAAAGTATGACTATATGTGAATGCTTTCGACGGTGTACCGGTATGTGCAATGAAACAAGAGTGACATGTATGAAAATATTATGCATGGTGGCCTTGCCATGAATACAATGTCAACTACATGATCATGCATGCCAATATGACAATATGATGCGTGTCATATAAATGGAACGGTAGAAAGTTGCATGGCAATATATCTCGGAATGGCTATGGAAATGCCATGATAGGTAGGTATGGTGGCTGTTTGGAGGAACAATATGGTGGCTGTTTTGAGGAAGGATATATAGTGGGTTTATGGCACCAGCGAAAGTTGCGGGGTACAAGAGAGGCTAGCAATGGTGGAAGGGTGAGAGTGTGTATAATCCATGGACTCAACATTAGTCATAAGAACTCATATACTTATTGCAAAAATTTACGAGTCATCAAAACAAAGCAATCAACGCATGCCCCTAGGGGGGAGGTTTGTAGGAGTTAACCATCGCACGCCCCCGACCTCCACACAAAGGTTGACACTCTACAAATACCTCATGCTTTAACTTAGTCACACAACTACGTGCATGCTACAGGAATCACTAACCTTAACACGAATATTTCTCAATTTCATAATCACTCCACTAGCTTGACTTTAATATCACTATCCTCATGTCTCAAGACAATTATCAGGCATCCAACATCTCTTTCTATTCAATGCACTTGATGTGAATTTTTTTACTACATTGACATTGGATGTTTATCATGTGAAGACTAGTTTCTTTAGCCTAAACACTTTACCATGCTGTTTTAATAGACTCTCAAATATATATAAGTGAAGCATGAGAGTTCAACAATTTCTACAAAATATTACCACCACCATGCTCTAAAAGATATGAGTGAAGCACTAGAGCAAAAATTATTCAACTCAAAAGATACAAGTGAAGCACATAGAGTGTTCTAACAATTTGTAGGACATATTTAACTCTCTTAAATAGGAGTGTCCAGTAAGGATGATTGTGGAAAACTAACAAGCAAAGACTCAACTTATAAAAGACGCTCCAAGCAAAACACATAACATGTTGCGAATAAAAATATAGCTCCAAGTATAGCTACCGATGGATGAAGACGAAAGAGGGGATGCCTTCCCGGGGCATCCCCAAGCTTAGGATTTTGATTATATTGAATTTACTTGGGGTTCCATAAGAATCCCCAAGATTAGGCCTTTGCTACTCCTTGTTCCATAAACCATCAAAGCAAAACTCAAAACTTGAAAACTTCACAACACAAAACTTAGACAAAAATTCTCGTGAGCTCCGTTAGTAAAAGAAAACAAACCACTACTCAAAGGTACAGCAAGGAATTCATTCATTGTTTTTATTGGTGTTAAACCTACTGTACTCCAAGTTCTCTATGGTTCATATCCACCAATATTACTCATTGATGCATCGGGATAAGCAAACAACACACGAAAAACAGAATCTGTCAAAGACAGAACAGTCTGTAGTAATCTGCTGGGTTCGACTACTTCTGGAACTCAAAAAAAATCAAACTAAATTGGTAAATTTGTGCAATTTGTCTACCAATCAGCAGTAAAAAGAATCAACTAAAAAACACGCACCAGTAAAATCTGAAGACTACTTTAGCGAACGCTAACGATTCTATTTTTCACAGCAAAATCATATAAACTTTACACAAGTCGTACCAAAGGTCCTACTTGGCACAAACACTAAACAAAACATGAAAACACATCTAATCAGAGGATCGATGCAATATTTATTCCCTAACAGCAACAAAAGCAAAAAACATAAAATTGGGTTGCCTCCCAACAAGCGCTATAGTTTTACGCCCCTAGCTAGGCACGATACAAGATAGATCTAGGGATAGCCATAGTGGTACGATATGTCGCGAAATCTCATCTCATATTCCTTATGTTCAGCAGCAAACTTCCTTTGTGGCAAGCAAAAGTAATCAAAAGGGCTAAATTTAATGGGAGAAAAGTCCCCGACATCAATCTCGGGAGGAACAGGTTCCTCGTTTGGCCCTTTGTAGTGGATGACCAATTCATCATTATAGGCGTTCTTTTGGCAGAAGGCCATAAGCCTTCGTTCAAGGGAGAAGCCTGACCCATTATTTTGAACAGTAAAGTCATCGTTTATCTCATAAATTCTATCAATCAAGATCTCAATAGGAATTTTTTTCTAAAGTTTTCATTAAAAGCAACATGATCAGGAGATCGCAGACGCATAAGGTATTCTTGATTGAACAAGATTGCCTCTATAGGAGGTCGACCGACATCTACTCCGTAATGAGCAAAGATTTCTCTGGCCTCTTTCATGATATATCTAAATTCATGACCCAAAAATATAGTAGCTGCACGCTTAACGGAAGAATGCTCAATATTGGAGAACTCCAAAAATACTCTCTAAATACAGGGATGCATATGGATAAATTGCCTTTCAATTTCTACTATGAGCATAGATACATCATGTCAAAGGCTACTAGTTTGGTGAAGAATAGAGCCACGCATAGTGGGCAAAGCATCGGCACAAGTAAAGATGTCTTGAAGAACCCCTTTTCCAATAATATTACCACTACCAACCCGGAACTTCTTAACATGTAAAGTGGTAGCTTCATCCGGGGGGTCAACATGAACGTTGCCCTCGGCATTGCTACCCTTCTCGACAAAATCGTCCCCCATCTCAGACATGAGGGCAAGCAAGTATGTCACACACACAACCAAACAAGAAGCAAGCGAACGATAAACACACGACGGAAGAAGGGCAAATAAAACGGTGAAGGTGAAGTGGGGCAGAGGAAACGAGAGGCAAATAAATGTAATGCGAAGGATAAGGGTTTGTGATAGGTACTTGGTATATGCCTTTTGCGTAAACCTCCCCGCCAACGGCGCCAGAAATTGCCTAGTTGACAGGATGGCAAATCTTGACTTGACTTGGCGTGAGTCTCCCCGGCAACGGCGCCCGAAATTCTTCTTCCTACCTCTTGAGCTTGCGTTGTATTCCCTCGAAGAGGAAAGGAAGATGCAGCACAGTAGCGTAAGTATTTCCCTCAGTTTTTGAGAACCAAGGTATAAATCCAGTAGGAGACCACGCGCGCGTCCCTTGCACCTGCACAAACAAATAAGAACTTCACAGCCTACGCGATAAGGGGTTGTCAATCCCTTTACGGTCACTTACAAGAGTGAGATCTGATAGAGATGATAGTTTATATTTTTGGTATTTTTAGTTTAATAAAACAGCAAATAAAAGCAAGAAAGGTAAAGTAGATGTAGATTGATATGTTGAGAATAGACCAGGGGCCATAGTTTTCTCTAGTGGCTTCTCTCATGACAGCAGTTTTCTACGGCGGGTAAGCAAATTACTGTCGAGCAATTGATAGAAAAGCGAATAATTATGAGACTATCTAGGCATGATCATTGTATATAGGCATCACGTACGAGACAAGTAGACCGACTCCTGCCTGCATCTACTACTATTACTCCACACATCGACCGCTATCCAGCATGCATCTAGTGTATTGAGTTCATACGAACAGAGTAACAGTTTAAGCAAGATGACATGATGTAGAGGGATAAACTCAAGCAATATGATGAAAACCCCATCTTTTTATCCTCGATGGCAACAATACAATACGTGCCTTGCTGCCCCTACTGTCACTAGGAAAGGACACTGCAAGATTGAACCCAAAGCCAAGCACTTCTCCCATAACAAGAACTATAGATCTAGTAGGTCAAACCAAACCAATAATTCAAAAAGACTTGCAAGAATATTATGAGCAAACATAAAAAGTTCAGAGAAGAACCAAATATCTTTCATAGATAACCTTGGTCATAAACTCACAATTCAGCGGACCTTGACAAACACACCGCAAAAAGAGATTACATCAAATAGATCTCCTCGAAGACCGAGGAGAACTTCGTATTGAGATCCAGAGAGAGAGAGAGGAAGCCATCTAGATACTAGCTATGGACCCGAAGGTCTATGGTAAACTACTCACAACTCATGGTGAGGGCGATGATGATGATGATGAAGGCCTCCGTGATGGATCCCCCTCCCGGAACAGGCTCCAAGATGGGATCTCCACGGGAACAGAAGCTACGGCGGTGGAGTTAGGGTTTTCTCTCTGCGTACGGAGTTTCTGGGGTACGTAGGTATATATAGGAAGAAGGAGGACACCGGGGGCCGTGTGGGCCAGCCTCGAGGCAGGGGGCGCGCCCCCCACCCTCGAGGGCTGGCCCTTCATCCCCTGACTTGGTCCTGACGTTTCTCGAGCGTGATTTCCTCCAAAAATATATCTCGCAAAGGTTTCATTCCGTTTGGACTCCGTTTGACATTCCTTTTCTGCAAAACCCTGAAATAGGCAAAAAACAGCAATCTGGACTGGGCCTTTGGGTTAGTAGGTTAGTCCCAAAAATGATATAAAAGTCAATGATAAAGCCCATTAAATATTCAAGACTTCATAAATAATAGCATGGAACAATAAATAATTATAGATACGTTGGAGACGTATCAGGTATTCGGGAGTTGCATAATCTCATAGTCATAGGAACATGTATTAGTCATGAAGAAAGCAATAGCAACATACTAAACGATCAAGTGCTAAGCTAACGGAATGGGTCAAGTCAATCACGTCATTCTCTAATGATGTGATCCCGTTCATCAAATGACAACTCATGTCTATGGCTAGGAAAATTTAACCATCTTTGATTAACGAGCTAGTCAAGTAGAGGCATACTAGGGACACTCTGTTTGTCTATGTATTAACACATGTACTAAGTTTCCGGTTAATACAATTCTAGCATGAATAACAAACATTTATCAGGATATAAGGAAATAAATAATAACTTTATTATTGCCTCTAGGGTATATTTCCTTCAGACATGTGGGACATATGGCAACCGAGTAGACATTTTATGCACCAAGTAACAGTGCAGAACAGTAGGGGGACGCACCCCAGTCGTAGCGCCCCAGTAGTAGTAGTAATGAGCAATGAGACGTCAAATCACAAAGCCGCACCTTTCCCCCAGACAGACAAAGCAACCATTATTTCGCACTTTGCTGAATTCGCTTCTCCATCATCACCTTCAAGAAAACCACGTATTGTTTCTGCCATTGTTCTGCCTCAGGTGGGGCGCGCATCGCCTTGGTACATCATGGCATGTGGGACCGCATGACAGGCCATGCTCCCCCGCCCACCGCTCGGTAAAATCACCTCATTTTTACTACTAACTAGCAAGAGGCCCATGCGTTGCACGGAACATCCAGATGTATTTATACGAGTTGTTTATTTTGTGGGAGACAAAGATGAACAAGAGAAGGGCTTATCTGCAAATGTGGGGAGGGGTGCAGTTATCTTTTTGCAAAATTGTCATAGTTTGCTTTCTATCCGTTAGATATAGATCGGACGGTCTATTTTGAACTATGGCAGGCGCACCACCATCACCAACTCAGTTTTCTATAAAAGTAGAGAAGTAGAGATCTGGATACTATCTTTTTAGATCAATATTAGTCGGGATTCACCAAGGAGCAAAACCAAGTGGTGGGCTGCTCCTGTCGCGTTGGCGTAGCAACTCAACATGGTCAGTCCGAACACAAAATGGCGACACACTTGCATGACCCCTTTGGCTGATATGTGGCTCATCCACCGTCTTTTTCCACGTGCGATGCACCAAATTACAGTTTGAAGCAGTGGTTGGACTTGAAGCGATGCACCACAGTAGTAGTAAATCTGCGATGAGGGGCCAAATCACAAAGCCCCACCTTTCCGGCATTAAGTTGGACGGACGAAACAACCATCATTTCACTCTAGGGCGCAAGAGCAATCATGCGTGTGGCAGCTACCTAGGGCGCCCTAGGATAGGTGCCTCGACTACAAATCTGCTTCTCCATCGTCTTCTTGAAGAAAATTGATCATGCATGCGGCGGGTAGGGTTTGTAGGATTACTACGGCATGTGGGGCCACACAGTAATAAACGGGAGAGGGATTGAGTTCGAGTCGACGTCATAATACGTGTGGGCCGCTCGGTTTTACGAAACGAGGGAGAATTTTCGGATCGGGGAGCAATGGAGATATCTCTACTCTTACTAGCAAGATGCCCGTGCGTTTCACGGAACATCAAGATGACATGTACTACTCCGTATCTTAATTCCTATTAATTAGTAGGGATTGGAAAAGAGATGACATTTGATTCACATCATAGGAACTTTTCTATTGAATCTAGAGATGACAGGTACCTCAATTCCTATGAGGCGGGATTGGAAACGAGATGTCATTTTGTTCACATCATCAAAACTTTTCTATTGAATCTAGGCTAATGTTTATTTTCCTTTGAAATGTGGAGTACATGAATCTATTCCTATGAACCAATTGGCTCTTAAGGAAAAAATTCTATAAAATCATATCGTATAGAGTTCCTATGATATTCCACCACACCAAAGGATGGTTGAAATTGCTACAGGTGATACGACGGTCTTTCTCTGTAAACTCCTCCCCCATTTCTATAGTTTCCTCTCGAAGATGAATGAAATGATATATACTGGGTTTTCTATATGTGCATGTTGGTATACAAAAACTTGGTAAAAGTTTGCGAGGTTTGAATTTTCAATAAAGCTATATGCACTACATTTTGGAACGGAGGGAGGAGCATACGATAGTTGCTAACACTCACGTGGAAGATTTGTGTGTCGGGGTGTTTTATCTTTTAAATGCCATGGCAAAAACTGACACTTTCGGATGCCCATCTAACGGTTCTTATGGTGTTCTTTAGGAAACGGCTAGTGGTGAACATTTGCCAGACATGATTTACGGACACATGCATTGCATTGATACGTGCCCCCTCTCTCTCACGCACACACGCACCCTCACGAGTTATGACTCTCCCGAGTCCTGTCGCACCCACCGTCTAACTGTAGGTAGACGTCACACACATATGTGCTCTTCACATCCTTCCATGAGAACTTCTAAAAAATAATAGCCGTCGTGGGACAGGGATCTAGTGACTGGCCTCTGGCCAGTCACGCTATGACTGGCAGGCGGCCAGTTGTCGGATCAGGGGGCGGTTCAGAATAAATTCTATAGCAGGAAACATTATAGACGGTACTGTAGCGGAAAATACTATGGAAGGGAACACTTTAGAGAAAGCACCATAGAACGGGTATTGTTCATGCAGATATGTCCGTCGACTTCAGATTGGGCGGTGTGGAAAGGGGGGCAGTCACCTTACTATTCATTGGTGACTTGTGACTAGCAAATCACTGAATCTCGATCCGACGTCACACACCTTTTATTTTAACTCACACGTCACACACTTATACTTTTACTCTTGTGGTGAACGTTCTTTGGGCGTACTATCTTGTACTCTCACGAAGAGAAGCGGTGCACGCACGCACTAGTTCTCTCACACCCACTCGCGGGTACATGTAGGAGCACTTTTTTTACGCTAGGAGTGCATTTGTTTACAAAGAGGCATCCTCATTTGGACTAGTCTTGTTTTCAACTTGATGGAGGGTCGGGGGCTGCACGTGAATGATAGTACAGTACATAGTGCATCCTGGACGCGGTGATTTGATAGTGTGACCTGGAAGCGATGGCATGTTATTGATCGAGTTTTATTTTTACTTGAACTTTAAATGAAAATAGTGGTTCACGCGTATTCAATTTAATAGGGATTGCTATAACAAAATCACTCCACTATACATATAAGCAGGAGCTTCGACGCTTGCTATACTATGGTTCCTCTCTTTCACTCTCTCATGCTCTCCAGATCTAAGCAAGACATAGGTGGCCACAATCTCTCTCTGCCCACCGCTGGTCACAAATCCGGCCGGACCACCTCGGCCGGGGCATGGGTGTAAGGTACATCGTTCATGCGGTCGTCGGCGGCGAGGGAGGAGACCAACAGCTACCCGCGCGTCCCGACAAGCGGCCATGTTGTTCTCTCCGAGAGAATGCCTGCTCTAGAGGGCCTCCGACCCCTTCTTCCTCCCCGTGGTATTATGGCCAAGATGGGGTATTGTGACCTCTCTTCTCTCTCTCGGGCAATGACTCGGGTTATGGTTAGCTGTTGTATGTACATTTAGTTCAAATATAAATTACGGTCATTAAATGGCTAGAAAATCACTTAAATGTCTTAAAAGGTCAAATGACCCCTGAATTTTTCCAAAATTCGACATGACAGTTGTATTAGTACTAAAAACTTTCGCGTACATTGATAACACCATCCGTTGCCACTTTACTCCAAATTCGTCTTTCACAGCCAATAAATAATATAAACAACATCACACACTGTTTTTTGTAGGAACGGTTTGCGATGAAAATGCGTGGGTCTATTTAAGTCTTCCTCCTTAAGTTCGCCGGCTCGTCTGCTCTAGTGTCGGCAACTCCCGAATCCATGAATACCGATCCCTATTCCCGCAACCCCTGCTTGCAAAGATGTCGCCATTGAAACGCTTCGTGAAGGCCCGTACGGTGGCCGCGTCCTCCCCGAGCGCCGCCGCCTGCGCCGAGAGCACGGCCACCTACGCCGAGAGTGCCGCCGCATTCGCATTGAGCGTGGGAGCATCCACTGAGAGAGTGTCTACAGTAGCCGACAATGCAGCTGTGGCAGCCGAGATGGCTGCCGCTGCTGCGGCGATGGTGGCCACAAACACCGAGAGCGCTCGAGCTGCCGTCCGTGCCACCGAAGTCGCCCTGGCCCGGGTCGAGGCCATCCACACCAAGATCAACGACGCACGCGCCAAGGTATTCCAGGCCACCTCGGAATCCAGCATGCAACCGACGACCAAAAAGGCAGCGGTGGCATGGAGCACCTGCTTCCTCAGGAGATCGCCAAGCGGGAGCTGGAGATGCAGGAGACAGCGAAGATCAAGGAGCGCTGGGAGGAGGAGTTGCGCTTGGCCGAGATCGAGGTAGATAAGAGTTTTTCCGTCGAGGAATCGGTGGTGGAGTACCAACACGAGCTCTGGCGCAGCCACTACTATGAGTATTATAATCTTGAGGGCAGCTTCGAGGACCATGACGAGCAGAAGGACGCTGTCGACTTCAACAGAGGGACGTGGAGTCCACCAATGGAGGCATGTCGCCAGGACAAGTCATCGATGTCTCATCTCACACTAGCGATGCATATGACAGCGCGTCGGTAGCCTTGTTAAATTTATGCGTACTTAGACTTTGTTTTTAATGCTGGTCTTTTGTTAGAGCAATGTTTAGGTCAACTGGCTCTTTTAATTACTAAAATTGCTCAATTCTTATTTTTTTGGAAAATAAAATTGCTCGATTCAAGAAGTGTGGTATGTGTGTTGTACACTCTTCTCTCTCTCCCGACGCCGTCTTTGCCACATCCCGACAACCCTAAGGGATATCTTCATTCGAACCGACGTTGCTCTACTGCCCCAGCTCCCTATGTGGCTGTGTGCGGATTTTTTTCTACTTCCATTATCTGTTCCAAAGCCCCCTTGAATTTTCCTATTATTAGAGTTAAAGCTAGTTCACATAGTCAAATCTAAGAGTTGGTTCAAACAAAGAAGAAAGTGGGAAACCTGTAGCATGAATCTAGGACTTGGTTCTAAGAGGAAAGGAGGGAAAGTAGTTGATGCACAACCGGTCTCTTGGTTGAAAAGACGAAGAAAGCGGGGTGGATGGCGAAGGGTGGGGGAAGTGGACCCGTCTCTTGGTCGAAAAAGGAAAGAAAGCTAGGGGTGTTGGGGGGACAACGCAAATGAGAACGAGCAGGTCTAGATTCCTACGCTCACATACGGAAATGTAGCCGAGGAGATAAAAAAAGGGACAAATGCAGACATGGTGCGTGAATGTTTGCCGTTCTCGGCAACCACATCTGCCTCACAACTTAATGGCACTTTTTCATACTGTCATTGTAGTGCTAATAGTAGAACACAATAGATGTTGTTGTTAATCATATGCCACTACATATAACTGTCACTGCTTAAATAACTGTATTTCATATTTGTGCAAATAGGGATGTCTGTCTCCATATCGTTTCTATTTATGCAATCAAAATTACACACCTCACTGACGTCCTCTAACATCCCGTCATTGAGGTATTCCTACAATGGTAGTAACTAGGTAGAATGACCAAGTTGAATTGTACGTTTACTTCCTGATTGCAGTGCAGGTACGAGCGAAAACAACTGCATCCTAGTCGGGAATGCACTTTCTCCCAGATCAAGGATGGACAGAGGACTAGCTGGCACGGCTGCGCAGAGGTTTGTGGCATAGTTGTGCGGACAAGAGGCATTGTGTTCTACTTATTTCTGCAAATAGTGTTGCATAAATTTAGTGGAACTGCACAAGAAGTTCAGATGATCAATACACTACATGGTTCAGTTCAGCAAATAATTGGTTATTTTGGAATGAGAGAACCTAACCATGGGTGGTGGCAACAAGAAAAACTAGAGTGAACTCTAGGAAATTAAAGCCACCCTAGGTAGGCCCTTTGCTCAGAGATGCCTTGCTTGATTTTTCCTAATTTGTAAACCTTCACAACTTTGTCTTTTGCTGTGAACTAGTAAATATTTGTTATGTTCTATGAATCATTGAGATGTATAAAATTGATTAACTTATGCTTTTCAAGTATTTTCTGAAGCCGAGTTTAATGTGAATGTTCCACATGAACGCTGGACTAGCGTGTGAACATTTTGAATTTACACTGTGGCCTCAGTTAACTACATGAACCACTGCAAACAGATATCATAGTTTCTTATGTGTCACACAGCATAGTTCTCGTACAAGTACTCTATTTCATCAAACACACACTGCTAGTATGATAAACCGATAAACCGTGACAACTTATGTCTTACCATGCCATATTACATGAAAAACTAGTGAGGGCGCATCTGTTTCGGCAACAATTAGGATGGTTCTCTCTTGATTCACGTGCAAACAAAAGTAGCAGTAGTTCCCATAGATGGATTCAAATAGAGTACTATCCCTAGAGGGCTCGACAATAGGAAAGGTTAGGATAACTAGACACAATCCAAACTACTTTTAAACACTAGCTAGGGCAACTATTTCATGCCTCGATCTAATTTGGGATGGACACAAGACGAACCTTGCCATCATCATCATCGAGGACGTCCGGCAGCAGCTCAATCATGTGAACATTCTTGAAGATAACCTTGTGGCCTTGCCACTCGTAAACTTAGTTGTGGAGACATGCCACATCATCCTCCTACTTAAACTTGACAACAACAGTATGTCTCACAAACGAACGAGTAGCTTTGAACTTCTTGTGTTTACACGCCTGACAATAGTGAGGATGGAATACTTCTCGAGTTTGGTATAAGTGCAAATGGCTTCCAGGATCCAATAGCCTAGGAACTTTGTTTTCCTAGTGCGTATATTCAGGTCATCCGCCTCATAACGAGTGACATGTACAACCACACAATCATTGTCTGCATCAAGGCTCTAATTGAAATAGAAACAAATTCTGAATTACTTTCCAATATAAGAAACACAAGTTATTTCAACCACTATGTAGAGTCAAAAGCATGCATGATAGGAAAGGTAGGATGACATCGAGGCTAATAAATTTTTTCATTTTTATCACCACGTACTTCGATGAAAAAACACAATCGAGATCGACAAAGAAGAAAATCACCTTGGGCAGCTCAGCGGGGGG
>LR738711.1:490071869-490084574 GCA_902687465.1 Secale cereale | reverse complement strand
CATCCTCTAAGGGGGAAACCACTCCTGCAGGGCCACAGGGGCTTTAACTTCAAACGACGTGTTGACAATCTCAGTAGTGGCCGTGAGTGTATCTGGGGTCGGCTCTGTGGTGGCCTCCATCTGCTTGGAGCTCTCTGTCTCATGTGGAACAGCCTCCCGCGTCTGCTCCAACATCGGCAAATCTTTTCTTCGTTCTCCTTGGTCTATCATGAAATTGAAAAATACTAGGAGACAACTGAAAGGAAAACACAATTGCAACGACAATGGAAGAAAAAAGAGAGTGAGGATCGGTCACTGGTTTGCAAAAGTTCTTTTTTTTTCTAAAAGAAAATATAGCAACATCACGAATCCGCTTACCTTCCCTTCGTTGGGAAAGAAGAACAATGGCAGATGCGAGTGTTGGTTTTCTTGAAGATGGTGAGGGAGAAGGGGATCAGTGAAGAGTGAAATGATGGTTGCTTCGTCCATCAAACATAGACTGCGGTGAGTTGGGGTTTTGTGATATGATGGCTCGTGACTGCCGTGCTACAACCGGGATGACTCTCCGCCTGCATACCGCCTTCTAATTTGGTCGATGACATTTGGGCCCACGCACTACATGGCCCGCATGTTGGTGAACCAAAGTAAAATGGCATTCAGCAGAGGGAAATGTTTCGATGACCTTGGAGGAGCCAGAAGTGGTAGTGTATCCACTGTACTAGTAGTAATTGTTTTTTTTTGGGTAGTTGTAGAGTGTCTCCGTTGTACTAGTAGTAATTGTTTCTCTGGGCCCAATAAAAAACATCCCAACCACCCTAGTAAATAATAAAATCAATTCAAAAGCCCATATATTACTTAATGAGAGGTGCTACCCAGCACAACGCCCCCAAAAAAACCTGGGTGCTCTCCTTCCACTTCACTCCCACCCACCTCACGTCAGCTCGCTCCACTCGTACCCCCAAATTCCTCACCTCTCTCCTACAGAAAACCCCAGTCCCCGTTCTTCCTCACTACTATAGAAAACCCTAGCTCCCCATCTTCTTCACTCCCACTACAACTAGGCTCATCATTCGCTACTCTGCTCAAATCCGTGAGCTCGACGTGACACCCTCGAGGAAAATGGAGTCGGCTGACCACAGCGCCAAGAAGGTGAGGCTCCCGCCAGCGGTGACGCGTGTTGTAGATGCCGCACCAAGCAGCGCGGGGAGAAGCAGTGAGCCCGCACCCACCGGATCCTTAATTTTGGGCGCCATCCTTGGGGAGATCATCTCGGTTCTCCCCACCAAGGATTCCTGTCGCACCCAAGTCCTCTCAACTCGGTGGAGCCCTCTATGGTGTGTCGCGCCCCTTAATTTCGACTGTCATCATCTATCTCTCATTAATGATTTTGAACTCCCTAGAGCCATCATCTCCTCCCACCAGGGCTCCGTTCAAAGCCTCTGCATCCCGTCATGCTACCTGAGCAAGCATAGCATGCCATGCACGGTGGCCGCCTGGCTGAAATCCACTGAATTCACAGAACTACAGTTGCTTGAATTCTACTATTCTCCAGGTAATCACCTACCAGATATCGAATACTATGTACTTGTGCCCTCAACATCGATGTCCATCTCGCGGTTTTCCTCCTCTCTCCACAACGCCACCTTTGCGCTGTGCTACCTACGAGATAATCTGGTACTAAACCTTCGAGTCCCATTTCTCAAAAAACTTTCACTTGTGCGGGTTCGTATATTAGAGGCCTCATTTCACAACATCATCCACTTCAGTTTCCCCGCCCTGGAGTGCTTGGTGCTTGTTATCACAATAAGAATCGGTTGTCTCCAAATAAACTCGCCTAACCTTGTAAGAATTGGAATTTCTTTTGACGTAAGGAAGCTCATCATCGAAGATGCCCCTTCACTTCAAAGGTTAATACTTGATGCTAGTTATTCACCGTCGCAAATAATTGTCGTCTCTACGCCTAAACTAGAGACCTTGGGTGTAATACATGATCTCTGTGCTCATTTCAAGATGGTGTTTGGCTCCACAGTTCTTCGGGTACTGTATATTGTCATCTACACTTGTAAACATAAGCTGCATTTTACATTTCTACGCATAAGTTCTATATCATCTTGGAGTACACATTTTGTACTAATATTATGTTCTATGCTCAATGAAGAGTTTCTCCATGGATAGCCTATCAGTGGTGCTGGATTCTGTCAATACCTTATATATCCAAATGAATATTTTTTATCTGAACAAGATTATTGGCTTGTTGCAATGCTTTCCATGTCTGGAGAATTATGTAAAGGTGATAATTTCATGCACACTGGAAGCCCGCATATAGTGTACTAGAATTAACCGTTAAGTTGTTGCTCTTTCGACACTCTTTTTTAGACCTTAACTGTTTTCAATCTTCATGTCTTTTAGGCAACAGGACGGGGTAAGAAAGTTATAAGAAATCGCTGGATTCGTAAGCACCGGGATTTTCTCACTTCTCATGACATTCGATTGAAGACAATAATGCTGGAACAATATGGAGCCAATCATGCAAACACTAGATTTGTCACGTTCTTCCTACTGAATGCGAGGTTACTATTGTCCATCACGCTTAAGTTTATCAGGAGCATGGTTTGGACGGATGTGTATGTAGACGAGCAAAAAAAGGAGTTTCAAGTGGACAAAAGGGCTTCTGAACGCGCCCGGCTTCTATTTACAACATCTTGTGGTCATAATCCAGTAAATTTTACGACCCAGGATGTTCATTATATGGACATGACCGATCCATTTGACTGTGACCGCCGAAAACAGTGCTAGAGTTAGATGTTGTTGCCCTTTTCAATCAGGGTTTATTTTAAACCTGATGAACAATTAACCCTCGTGCTTTTGTATAGTTTTGTAAGCTGGAGTTAGATGTTGTTGCCCTTTTCAACTCGGTTGTGACTGTCATATTTTGTTTGAAACAAGGCAAACGGCTTGCCATTTGTTTAATTAAGAGTGAAATATTGTATCAAATCACAACCAAGGGAAATAACATCACACTCGCCGGCTTCTTGAGCTCACTGTTTATATTGTTTTAGAGACGGATCAGGGTAAGGGGCTATGCGTGGACGGTGGCCCGTCTAGCCAGGGTTTTATTTTATGTTTACCACATGATGAGCCCAGTTGTGTTTTTTTCCTTCCTGAAAATGGTTAGCCCAGTTCTACTTTTTTTAAAGAAATAGCCAACGGAGGCCTACTTGTTTTCTCAGCCCTGCTGGGCTGCAAATCTTTCAAGGCGAGAGCAATGTATTAGCTTGCCCAGAAAAAGAAGTAGTAAGAAATGGGATGTAAATTTATAAACACAGCAAACCGGCAATTAGTTTCAAATATCGTTTTATAAAGATTTCAATATTTCCAATTTAATTGTTTTTTTGCGGGCAAAATCATGTTGGGTTTTACAATGATATAAATTTATTATTTTTAAATTAGTTTGAACGTGACTCGACATTTCGATATTAAAAATAGTTCGGACCACACCGAAATATGCAAAATTTCATACAATTTTTTAATCGTAGCCACAATATGGGCTGTAATGCTAACAAGAAGAATATGGGCTCGAAAAAATCCTTAAGAATTAGCAAATGGGCTACGAATTATTAGATATAATGGCTGATGGGATATATGATGTTTTCCACAGATTTGAGGCAGACTAGTGCGCCTACTATAGGTTGACGCGTACACTTTCGTAAAAAAAAGGTTGACGCACAGGCAAGGCCGTGTCAACTTAGTCCACACATGAGAGCAGTGACTGTTGGATGTCTATCCAACGGTCGCCATACATTTTCAATCTCTGCTCTTCCTGATCCAGCCGCTCAAACCAGTGCTGGCGGGACTGTCTGCTCCCTCCTTTCGTGGGCCACTGTGCTGGCGCGCAGGCCGCACTGCCCCATCCTACTCCATCGCTAGCCAGAAGGCCATTCAACTACTCACCCACACCTCCTATTATTTTCTGATGACGGAGGCCGAACCAGTATACCCTGGTACTCCCAACCGTGTGGGCAACAACTGCCGAGTCATCCCCGGCTCCGGATCGTTCCCTTCCTAGGCTCGCCATCGTCCACCGTCCTGGTGCTCTCGGCTCGACGTGGTCAGTGTGGTCAACGAACGACATCCATCGGAAGAGGACTGTACGTGGAGAGGCTGACAGCTGGGTCCACGGCCGCACGCAAGGAAGTGCCTCCTTATTACGCGCAAAATAATGATTCCTCCACCTGACAGTAGAGACCCACTGGAAGGGCCTCTGTATTTCGTGAAAAAAACGTTCCTCCCGCTGACAGCTCGGACCCACCAGCTATATGTTCGCACGCAAGGAACTGCCTCCTTATTACGCACTTATAAATGAATATTAACCCTGCTATCTGGCAGCCACCATAGTTGGAGGCTGACTTGTGGGCCTACTAAGTTGACACAGACGGAGGGGCTTTGTCAACTTAGTCAATGATGAACGATTCTAGCTCTAGTGAGCGTACAATGTCCATCCAACGGCCGTAGTGCTTCTTCAACCTCTGGTCTTCTTGTTCCAGGCACCTAAACCAGCGCCGGTCGTGCCGCCTGCTCCTTCCTCCCATGGTCGGCTCTGCTGCCGCGCAGGCTCACCGCCCCACCCTACTCACATCCCTAGCCTTGCCATCCATGTACTCACCCAGACCTGCTTTTATTCTCCGGCGATGACAGCCTCACACTTCAGCTCAACCAGTAAATCCTCGTATGCCCCTCCACGTGGGAAACAACTACCGAGTCTTCCCCGGCTCGGGGTCGTTCCCTTCCTAAGCCTCGCCGTCATCCACCGCCTTGGTGCTCTCGGTGAGGAGTGGTCAACATGGTCAAGGAACGAATTACATCGGAAGAGGACTGTACGTCGAGTGGCTGACAGCTGGGTCCACGGCAACAGCAAGGAAGTGCCTCCTTATTACATGCAAAATAATGATTCCTCCACCTGACAGCATTGACCTACCGGAAGGGCTCAGTATTTCAGCTAAGCTGTATTTTGCACAAAAAATGTTTTCCCGTTGACAACTGGGACCCACCAGCAATATCTTCGGATGCAAAGAAATTGTCTCCATTTTAGGCGCAGAAAACAATTAATGCCCCCCCGATAACTGGGACTCGCCAGCTATATCTTCGCATGCAAGGAAGTGCCTCCTTTTCCTCCCTGAAACCCAGGACCCACCTGGTCGAAGTTGTCATTCTGGTCATGAACGTGTACGTACATACTGGTCGATCGGTCTCTGTGCAACGATGAACCGTAGCCGAGCAAGAAGCGGAATGTGTAGTAGTAGAGACCCGACGTAGCAATTTAGGCAGTCTAGTCAAATCCATGTACATGTATGTACAACCACATGCCAAAAATACTGTCACGTACGTACATACGGGCAGTGTCTCAAGCACGTACTTGCGCATACGTACGGCCATGCAGTCCCGTACATATGGAGATGGCAGCAACGGCGTCGTGTTCATCGACAGCCAACCGGCGGAGTCGGAATGGAGAAACATCATCGTGTTCAGTGGGAGGCAACCGGCTTAGATGGAACAGCCAAAATCTGTTGTGGCGTACCGCAAAACGGAGGGAAACGACCTTCTGCTGGAGCTTGTACGGTCGAAACAGGGTCAAGTTCACCGGGAAGGGTCTGGCGTAACGCAAAACGGAGGAAACGGCCTTCTGCTCGACCGTCTACAGTCGAAACGGGATCCTGCTCATCAGGAGGGGTCTGGCATACTGCAAAACGGAGGAAACAGACTTGTGTTGGAGCACTACTGTCGAAACGGGGGTCCTGTTCTTCGAGAGGGGTGTGGTGTACAACAAAATGGGACTCCATGGGCTACTATTCACCCACTGTCGCCTTCCTCCAGCCTCCACCTGCACTGTTCATCCACCGCATCTTCCTCTGCCTCCACCGGCTACTTTTCATCGAGCCCTCCCATAGCTCCTATTCATCCAGCCCTCCACGAGGTCCTGTTCATCCTGCCAGCCCTCCACCGGCTACTGTTCTACCAGCCCTCCATGGGGTCCTATTCATCCACCCCCAACACCTTGGCTGTCGCAGCCTCGTCTCGGGGTCCTGTTCATCCAGTGGCAAACGCAACGTCCAACGCCCACGGGGTCCTATTCATCCAACCCCCACGGGGTTCTGTTCATCCAACCCGAACCACGTATGTCTCGACTCGCACATTCACTATTCATCAAGAGGTACCAGGTTCGATCGGCTTCAGTAAGCAGCAGCAGCAATCGATTGGGTTCAGTTAGCAGCGGTAGCGAAGAAATCGCTCGGGTTCAGTTAGCAGCTAAGGTATCGATCGCTCGGGTTTAGTAATGTAGCTAGTGCAATCGCTCGGGTTCAGTAAGCGAACGCCTTGCTCGGGTTCAGTTAGAGTCCAATGCCTCGCACATACACGCGATGTGTACAAGAGAAACGTGCAAACCTCCGTGCATCGCACCGCCCCGACCACCCACTATAACCGGGAACTCCCCGAATTTTTCCCCGCCCTTGCTTCTACCATGATTTTTCTGTCATGGACGGCCCAAAGAATGTCATGCAGCTATGTCTCCGGTTCGCCCAGGATGAAAAGCCAATTTTCTGTCATGATTTTTTGTCATATAAGTAGGAGCGCACCACATCTATGATGATATGGGTTTTTGTCACAAGTATCGTCATAGAAGTGACATAAGCATGACAGGAAAAAAAATCGTTCGACCCAAAATGTCATGGATGTGTCTTTTTCTTGTAGTGTTACTTTTAAGCCGGACAGATTTCAACTCGGTGAGCGATACGGGACTAAATAAATTGGCACATCTGTGACTCGGCTCATTGCGAACCGAAAAAGATTACCCGGTGATTCGATCCATCGACCTCATGACTCTGTCGTAGCTCACTTTTCCAAAAAACCAACAACTCTTTTCTGTTTAAAAGCGGAAGTATTTCTTTTATACTATACACTTCTGGTCAGGTGGATCGCAAACACACAAGCTTGCAAGGATTTATTTAGAAAAATGTAAACGAGACAGCGAAGCGTTTCGCACTACAACACCTTCAAGTTCATGACAGCGTTTTACAAAACAGTCCTTATGTTATAACATATTGTGGCATTTCCTGAAAATGCCTCCAAATGTGGTGGCATTTTACAAAACACCCCACAAACTATGACATATTAAGGCGTTTTCCAGAAATGCCGGTAATTGCCACTATTTTGAGGCCCTTAAGAAAGCTAATCCAAGGCACTTTTCAAATCGCCTCCTAGAAAACGCCTCCATTTCTCAACCGTGGCGTAGTGTCCCCCGCCTTCCGCGCGGCAAAATCACCTTCTTTTTACTAATCTTGATATAATTTTCCAGATCAATATAATCGAGATTTGTATAGATAGCACACAGGAACAAAACAATTGGTACGGTTAAGGGCATCCACACTGTGTAGCCAAATGTGAAAATAGCTTTTGGCATTGGTGGGAACCATTGTAGAGGGTGCTGCCAAAGCCAAAAAGAGGGAATCGAAGCTCCCTAATTGATTGATTGAAGATATAAAAAAATGCAACCTCTCTTCTCTTTCTGCCGTGCTTGGACACATGTACAGTATGTATAGAGCATAAAGTCTACTCCCCTGTCCCTTCTATCACAAAGCAGTGAGGCGTCAAATCACAAAGCACGGACGAAGCAACCATCATTTCACTCTTCGCTGACTCCGCTTCTCCATTGTCTTCTTTGAGAAACGACCTTACCACACTAATTTGGGCGGATGATGCTATTGTGTAGTACTAGTACATTTACACCTCCTTTGGTTCAACAGACTTCCTGGATGCAAAGAAGGAGGTTGCCTCGGCTTGCAGGCGGCACTTGCGAACGACTTACCATGGTCTCCCTCAATGGTGTGCTCCGTCGAACACACTTTGCCAAAGCCACATCGTTTGAGATATCGTCGACGTCACCGTAATGGGGAACAAAGTCAAATAGTTACAACCTCCTTTTTTGTATACAAGTCCAGTATCAAAATTACAATTTGAATAAGGCCACTAACACTAATCGACGCGAAATTGATGGTTTTGCCTCATAGTACTAGCAACCAAGGATATTAATATACCCTTGCATGCATGCGGAAGTGAGAAGGTTGGTTTGCATGGCGCTGCATTAATCAAGCAATAAGTAGTGAGATGGTTAGCTCTTTGGATGTTGGAGACAAAATATGCATTAATTGAAACGTCAAACGAGGATTTATATCGATCAATCTCTGGAAGAAAAACACCGTCTTTCTTTTTTAACACAAGTAGAATGTACTTGTATCATGTTTGAGTCTAGGCCTTGCATGGACATACATTGCCACACATTTTTGCCAAGCTTGCCTAAAGTTTTTCAAAATAAAAAAAAAAGTACACTTGCGCACGGCTATCGCGGTCGCACCGCACCCTCACACAGTCGCTGCTGCACACCGCAGACCCAACCAAGGGAACACACCCTCATTGACACATGCTATCGCATGTGATCAAACCAAACTCAGCTATCCTACCACTGACACATAATTTTCGTTTATACAATATGTTCATCCAACCGCATGTTGAGGAATATCCTTGCGTCCCGTGTGATGGTCTATTGGGGAATAAGAAGGGTTAGGAGACGTGGGATATCCATCCAATCGCCTTAAATGGTTGACTGATCCAAATGATGAAAGTCAGGCGACTTCCATAAATATATGTTTTTACACAGCAAAATATCCCTAAAAACTACATAAAGAAAAACTATCACTACTCACGGAACGAGACGGCCTCGTCGCCTTTTTGGCTGCCGGTGCGGACCAGCCGTAGCTGCCGACGTGTATCTCTGCACCGTGGTTGTCCTCGGCCTCTAGCTACTCGTTCACGCGGAGCGTGCGTGCGCTCTACATGCACACTAGCACCGCCCGGTACATGTCCGTGATGTTCGGTTCCGCCTGCAGGAGCGTCTCGATGGCAGTGGCGTCTACGCGCTTTGCGTCGAGTTGAGCCACCGCCGCTCGGTTCAAGTCCAGGACGTATGACCCAGCCTGCAGGAGGGCCTCGATGGCAGCGACAAACGCATGCTCCGCATCGAGTTGAGCCTCGGCCGCCCGGTTCACATCCACGACATCCGGTTCCGCCTGCAGGAGGGCCTCAATGGCAGCGGCATCCGCGTGCTCCGCCTCCCGGTCCCCCTTTAGGGTCGCTAGGTAGAATCGCTGCTCCGCCTTCACCATGAGTCCCGGACGCCGGCACGAAGTCGACGTCCATCGTCTCATACGCATCGGGGGCCGCGCCGCCACCTCTGCCATAAACATTGGATTTGCTTCCTCCTCACCCGAGCTTGGCTCCAGAGAACTCGGGGATTGTCCCGCCACAAAGCGAGCTTGGGAACAGAGGTCTCTGGCGCCGACCGCCAATGTGATTTCTACGCGGCGCTCCGGCGTCAGCATCTTGTAGTATGTGATCTTGCAGCGCACCATGGATTTTCGGCGAACTAGGGGACGACTGATGCAGGCTAAGGGATCGAAAGGTGGGGGAATGGGCTGGATAGGAGGTGTGGTTCTGGGGCAGTGGTGACCGGATGGCAAGTAGCTGTCGTAGGCCGAGGAGCGAAGGTTCTGGAGTGAATAGTGTTTTAGTGGATGACCGGTCAATCGGTTTTGACTATGGGGAGTTTGCAAAGCCCCACGGCTGGAGCCTAGAGAGTTGTGGGGTGGGATCGGACCAAAGTTTCGGAGTTTCACATGGCAGACGTCCGGACCTCCCCACCGTTCTTGTCGACGATGAGGCGGTGACTTCGTAAAATCTCAAGATGACTAGCAAGATGCATGTGCATTGCACGGAACATCAGGATGCATTTTTTTATGATATCTTGAGAATTTCATCAAAAAATGGTATCTCGAGAAAGATGAGAAAAATGATATCTCAAGAAAGAATACCTCGACAGGCTGAACCCTCCACGTCGCTCACCGAAAGGAACGCGCTTCATCTTGCATTTTTGCTCGCTTGTGGGACCGCAGTTGAGAGCAAACCGCAGTTGAGTAGTTTATCTTGTGGGAGAAAAGGATGAATGAGGGAAGGCCTTATTCACAAATGTGGAGAGGCGTGTGGGTATCGTTTTGCAAAATTGCCATAGTTTCCTTCCTACCCATCAGATATAGTTCGGACAACCTATATTGCAGGATGGGAGGCACACCATCATCACCAACTCTACTCTTATAAAAATAGAGTTGGTGATGATGGTGTGTCTACCATCCTGCAATATAGGTCTTCCAATTTATATCTGACAGATAGGAAGGAAACTATGAAAATTTTCCAAAAAGAAACCCACACTCCTCTCCACATTTGCTGATAAGGCCTTCGCTCGTTCATCCTTATCTCCCACAGGATAAACTACTCATATAAATGCATCTTGATGTTTCGTGCAACGCACAGGCATCTTGCTAGTACTAATACTAGAAGAGAGAGAGTTGAGAGGTCGGCCGAGTGTTACTAGTAGTATACTACTAGTTCTATGAGCACTGCATACTCTACTGCAGATGTCGTACTACTACTTCTACTTCTACTACTATTGGACAGGGAGCTTAAAAAAGTTACTGTTGAACTAGCTATATGTGGCGAAATCCTAGTAGTAAGAGCATGCGCGAGAACAAGCATTCACGTGTTTGAAAACAAATTGGAAACCATTTCTGTTTGAATACAAATCTAGGAGTACGTACGGATCTAACAATATTGATAGGTTGTTCTTGAATGTTGATACTTTTTTCTGTAAGTTTGACCAAAGTAGAGATACTTTGACTACACATAAAACTTATATGTAAACTAGAAAGGATCGGAGGGTGTGTATTGTACTACGTTCAAAAGTGAAACGAACATTGAATACCCTTTATATATCATTTGCCGATGGTATGATCACCGTTTTTAAATTTTGAATCCGCCTAGGTATCACACATGCACCCACTCGTTCTCTCTCTGTTTCATCTTGTGATCTCTCCCTCGCCTCTCTCTCTCTCTCTCTCTCTCTCTCTCTCTCTCTCTCTCTCTCTTTCTCACTCTCTCGCATAGACACACATATACCACCTCTCTTCCTCTTTGTGCTTGTCAAACCTAATTGACCCGCCGAGGTATCGGGATTGTATCTTGCTTGTCGTCAGGTTGCTCTTCGACACACGCCTAGGTCACTCTACCATGCATTAAATTTGGCCGGGAAAACAAGGAAACCGACATGTGGGGCACACCTATCGGGATGACGTGGCACAGACTAGTCCAATGGAGGAGCTGGCCCATGACCTCCTCGCCACCGACAACCATTCATGTGAGTCATGGGGGCCAGCAACATGGAGCAGCTCCTGCACTGCCTTTGGACACGACGACCGCGGTGAGTGACACGCTCATCGTCGCTGGACACACTCGGTTTCAGGGTGCCGATGGTGGCGCTACTTCTGTAGCAAGACCAGCAGCTCAATACCCGGCTCGTCGAGGATGCATGTGGCTTCCGAGTGCGCGGACGTCGCGACGTGTCCACGAAGTGTTCTAGCGCGGCCAACTGCATCCCTAGGACCTTTTTTGCCGGGTCGTTTTTGCTTTTTCAATGACTTGTGGGGTCTGCATGTGAGGAAAGAGCATCTCCAACATTGCCACGACCATAGGTGACTACCCTGGCACACCAAAAACCCTCGTCCCTTCCGCCGTGTCGCGGTGCGTTCACGGCCTAGGTCAGCTGCCCGCATTCATCTCGTCCATCCGTATGATGTCATTAAGATGCTCGGTGCCCGAGCAACCAACTCCGGCGACTTAATGATGCACCCGGACGCTTGGCCTCACCGGAATACGCTACTTAAAGCGGCAATGCCTAGCTAAACTCCACACCATAGCTCATTGTCCTTCTAGTGCACATCCTCCATGACCGCTTGCGCGAACGCTCTGCGGGAGAGCTTGTCTTCGAGGATGAAGCTCGAGGTCGCCGCCCTTGCTCAAGTTGCCGCTCACAACGCAATAGCGGCATAGTTGGACGTTGACGCGACCACACAAGCGGTGGCCACACTGGCGGCCGACGATAGGAGCACCGTCAACCATGCGTCCTACTTGCCGCCGTCCAACGTTTCGTGGCGCACGTGGCAGGTAAAGCGACGGACCGTCCACGTCCATCATCATTGACCTCACGTCCATCGGCACCGCCGAGGTCGGGGACTCCTCCGAGGATGAGTAGGGCATGGGAGGCGACAGGGCATGCGGTGCCTACTGGCCGGTCCGTCTCCTGTGTTTTACTGTTCCTCGTTGAGAGCACACCTTCACTTCATGGGTCTTGAACCCTGCCCCCATACATGGAGATCACAGAAGGAGGACGTCGGTCGCCGCCGTAGAATAGGTTTAGGGCCGGGTTTCTTTTATTTTTCTGTCCTATAAAAGTTCAAAATGTAATGAAAATTTGCCGTGTTTGCATGAATCTCATCCGGTGTATATGAACTTTCACAATAATTGAAAGATATATTGTAGGAGTATGAAATATATGGAATGATGATTCGTTTTTGTGTTTATAAACTTAGAAGGTTTGACCTGAGACAAAGCTAACATGCGAAGTAAATAAACACAATGGGTGTACATACACAATTTATCTTAGGCACTCCAATAGTACGTCCACTACACATTCACACATTTCACATCTTTCTACATCTATGGGAATCTACGAAAGGGTTAACGTATATTGCCTCTCTTTCTCCCTCCTGATTTTCATGGTGGTGGGTC
>LR738711.1:490027270-490071787 GCA_902687465.1 Secale cereale | reverse complement strand
GTCCCCCCCCCCCCCCCCAGCGCTAATCAACAGCTCACACGTTTCACAGTACATTAATGACGTAACTGGGATTACGTAGGTGTAACATTACTCGTCCTAAAAAACCAACTAAGCCAACCTCCTAGCATATCACGCGGGAAAATACCCGGCCGCGCCAATTTAGTCGGGATTACCGTATTAGTTGTAGTAGTATAGATGGATCATCCGAAGCACCAAGTTTTTATTGAGGGGGCGAAGCACCAAGTTTAAAAGGAAAAAAGGCGGTACACTCACAGCACGCATGTCGCGGTCGCATTGCACCCCTCACACAGTCGGTCCTGCACATGGCTCACGCAAATGGAATGCGCTTCATCTTGCCTCTTCATTGACACGTGGAACTGCACATGGAGAAACTGACTATGCGCCAAACTCCCCCGCCCACCGCGCGAAAGTCCCCTCCCCCCAAAAAAGTTCCCCCCAAATCCCAAATTCAACCGCCATTCAGCCAACTAGCCAACAATATTCCCCAAACCCCATCCCCCCGGCCCCCTCCACTCCATTCGCTCCGCCAAAGTCGCCCTCCCCGCCGCGCCAATACGTCGGCGCCACAGTTTGTCGAGGGGATGCACAACGATCCTCTCGCTCCCACAGTACGCTCTCGTATACTGTCGTCCTCTAGCTGCGCCGCCACCGCTGGTGACGTTCTTGTGAAGACGCGGGGCGGTCAGCTTCACCCATAGTATGCGCATTCTAGACTGAGGCCCAGTGCATGTCGGAGTAGCTCTGAATGTTAGCTGATAGACGCCGTTAATCTCACTGTTTGCCGAAGTAGTTTACGGTCAATATGCTCTGCTTAAGGAGCTTCCTTGCTCTGTTCTGCACTCAATCTGCTTAGGTGAGATGGCATGCCATGCGAAATTAGTTGCTAAAATATCCTGCCATATATTTACTGTGACATAGATTGCCATGGTCTAGTAGCCAATATGTTAGGTCAAATAACTCTACACCGTTTTATACTTGATCATTGTTGCTGAGATGGCCATCAATGGCTGTGTGCTCGGCCTCATTGACTGCTAAAAGAGCCTGCCATAATTTAGCACTCAAATCTGTTTGCTGAATTAGCTATACATATATTTTGTTACTTAGATCTTCTTCTCCAAATATCTTGCCATAGCATTAGATATCGACCTAGGTATTTTTTTCCGGACTTCATAAAAAAACATATATGTTTTTCCTGTAATATCTAGTAAAAGAACTAATTTGTATGTTGCAACATCCCAAAATTCTAAATTTTGGAATGTTATTATAAATAGATAGATTTGATTGTTGTTTGCTGTGCTGTGTGAAATTGACTGAAATTTGAAACTTTTGAAAGTTAAATGAGAGGGAATAAAATGACTTTCCCAAAACTTTCACTTTGCTTTTTGATCTCCGAGGGAATTCAAATTCTTTCAACACAAAACCCTAGATTGAAGATAATATGACTTCTTCCATTTATTTTAAATGATAAAGGGCTTTGAAAGGATTTTGAATTTCATCCTCGAAATATTTTCAATTCAGAAACTTTAAGCAACACAAAACCCTAGAGTGAAGATAATATGATTTTCCCGAGAGAATATAAAGTGACTTCTTCAAATTGTAGGAAATATGAGTTGGAAGTTTTCTGAAACTTTCTGCAACTCAATTTCAAATATTGAGATTTGGGTTTTATTCAAATTATTTTTCTCCAAAAATAAAATATATAGAAAATAAGGGTAACATGATTCCCTACAGATGAAAATTGGAGAGAAATAAATTTGAAGTCTTTTTGGTATTTTTGAAATGATTTTTATTGGTTTTTATTACAACAGTAGGACTCTTTGATTTATTAGAATTTGTGAGCATTTTATTTGGTAGTAGAAAAATGTTCAGGTTGTAGGGTTTCTTTTTCTGAAATTTTTGATATATTAAATGCCTATATAATATTATTTATTTATTTTGTTTGTCTGGAAATTTGTTTTTTTTTAAATCTCTTTCTCGCCGAACTGGGCCGGCCCAGCTCGCTCGCCAGGCCTCGGCCCAGCCCAGCACTACGCCGCCCTTCTTCCTCGCGTGTCCGCGCAGGACACCGTCGGCGCCGTCGTCCGACGCCAGGACTCTGCCCCTGCCGTGCCTCCTCCTCCAAGTATGCTTCCCCCTCCCCCTATAAGTACTGCCGCCGCCCCGCCACCCGGTTCTCTCCTCCTCCCCATCTCGCGCCGCCACCGCCGCTGAAGACCGCCACTTCGCTCGCCGCCGCCGCTGCCCTTGCTCGCCGCCGCTGCTGCCTGCCCGCGCAGCCGCCGCTGCCCCACCACCGCGCCGCCCCGCTCCTCGCCCCTCACGCCGCGTCCATCGCCCCGTGCTGCGCCTTGCCGGAGTTACCACCGTCGCCGGCGCCGGCGACCGCCCGAACCGCCCCGGTTTTCCGTGCCGCTTAGGTAATAAAAACCGCCTCGGTTTTCTGTTTAGTTAGGTTTTCGTTTTATATCGGCTTTATTTTTTTAGATCTAACTATCTAGTGAACGTTCGCCAGTTAGGACTAGAAAACGAACATTCGTTCGATAAGCTTTTCTTTTCCTTTTAGTTTTTGGCCAGGGACCCGTCTGTAATTATTTCTTTTACAGATTAGCCCCTAAATTTCAAAAGGGCACAACTTTTTACTCGTTGGTCCAAATCCAACGAAACCAACGCCCACGTCTTCGTTACGATCCCCTCTTTCCAGTAAAATAACTTAAACATGTTTTTGAAAGTTTTAAAATTTGAATTCAACTAGTTTTAGATTTGAACTTCGTTTGATCATAACTTGAGTTTTATAACTCCGATTTAGTTGATTCTTTTTGCAAGTCGAAGCTCTTGACCTGAACTTTCTGATAAGGCCAAATTCACATAATTTTGGTATTGTTGGAAATTGTTTTATGTTTCAAGAGTCATTCGTTTTGTTTTCGAAGTTTTCCGAAGTGTTTATTCGTTCTGTCTGATCTTTCTGAGTGATTACTTATGTGTGGTTACTATTGTTTGCTTACGATAGATTGATCGGAGTGTGACGAGTAGATCTATCATGAGTTCTGAGTGCGAAATCATCTACATCGTTAGTACAAGGCAAGTTCACACTTTGATCATATTTTCCAATACCCAGTTTTCATTGCATTAGTTATATCCTCAAACACATTGCATTAGTAGGATCTCTTAACTTGTGGGACTGGGAAGTAGATTGAGGTAGAACCTATTACCTGCATTATTTTGAAACCCTTGGGAGTTACTTCTACGTTTGCTTAGGTTGCCATGCTATGCTCGTAGACGTGGTTTGGGTTTGAGTGAAAACCATGATAGATGTGAGTTGTTAATTAATGGTTCAACCTAAGGTGGCTACTTGAATACACATCTGGGTGGATTGGTTGGGGCACCTGGGAGTGAACCAGTGGATTGCCCGGACACCTGGTGATGCCAGTATTGTCCTAGGAAATTCCGGGGTTGCGTGTGATTTTTCCTATGGAATGCCACCCAGGCTCAAAGGGATCATAAAACTATTCATGCTAGAAACTTCCGTGTGCAGCCACATGCCAATATGGGCTCTAGCATAGTTGAGTAAGTTGTGGGAAAACTTTCCATGATGGGCTAGCAGATGTAGAGGGATTGTAGGTGTACCGGCCTATCTATCTGGTTAAGGGGAGCTCTTCGGAAGACTGTGTCTCGGTCATCCGTTTCTCAAACACCATGCAGTGTGAGAAACTAAACGGAGGCGATCGAGACTTGTGGGAAAAGTGCACAAACCTCTGCAGAGCGTACAAACTATTCATGAGTAGCTGTGTCCCCGGTTATGGACGTCTTTGAGTATCTAGAAGTGGATTATTTGTTGATCTCAACACTCTATTTAATTAACTTGTTGGGTTACTGATAACTTTAATTTGGGATTGAGTTGGAGGTACCTTATCAATGATTTTCAACTACCATGATAGTTAAAATAAAATTTATTCCTTTGTTGTAGGGAAAAATTGGCTTTACGCAAAAAACTTTAACCTTACAGCCTCCACCAGCCAAATATGCATGTAGTTGTAGGACTCTTTCATTATCATTACAGTGTGAAATTGCCAGTACATTCAATGTACTGACCTACATGGCTTCAACGTCTCATGTTGCAGGAATTATTTGACGAGTAAGTGTTACGTTAGGGTTGCGGTGTCTACACTCAACTTTGTCGTTGGTGTTGATGGAACTCAACAACCTTGTTGCTTCCGCTATGTTTGATCGAGGTAATAGTATTTCCGTTACTTTATACATGTGATTTACCTCTGTTATAAATCCTCGAGTACTGTGTGTGTCAGCATACCGATCCAGGGATGACACTTAAGCACAGAGACTTGATCCATTCAGGTCGGGTCGCTACAAGATGGTATCAGAGCACATGTTGACTGTAGGACGTGACCCTAGAAACTGGCCAAACCATAGGGAAGGATTTCTCTAAAACTATCTTTTTCAAAAAGATTCTTATCTCTCTTCTTTTCTGAGCTTTGTCAAATCTTCCCTTTGACCTTAAATAGTTAGACAATACCCTTACCATTTGGACCACTTCGGAGTAAAGATGATTTCACCATGCCTTGGAAGTGTTGAAGCTTCAACAGTGGATACTCCGAAGATTTGAAGAGTTGACGACTTTGAGGAGATGTTGACCTTTAGAAGACCAAACCTCTGTTTTGTACTTACGTTAGATGCGACGATTGTGAGCCATCATTTGTTTGATGTTTTTCCGACGGCCACAAAACAAAACCTGTCTTTTCAAAAAATTTGTTTGTGTTGAGTGTATCTCTCCCCACCTTCCGAATCTCATCCCAAAACCCTTGGACCCAATAGAGGATGAAAGAAGATAGACTTGTATTCGCTGGACCAATGACCCAGCTGGAGGCAGAGTTATGGATACAAAACATGGAGGACCACTTTAGGAAAAATTTGGTTGCAAGGAAGTATGAGGTTCAATACGCTCTTCGGTACTTTACAAAAAGTGCTGCAAGATGGTGAAAGATGCATCAAGACATACAAGGATGTAGTGGAGCAGGAAGTTGGGAGGAATTCAAGAAGACTCTGTTAAGATCCCATCTCATCAGAAAGCATGGTGACAAGCCGAAGTAGAAGCCTTGTGCTTGCAGGATTTGTGGAGAAATAGGACACACCCAGGAGGAGCACAAGGATGAATGCCCAAATTGTGAAGGAAGTCACCTAGCTGAAGAATGCCCAACGAGGAAGATTACTTGTTTCTTGTGTGAAGGGACTACCCATTACCCTGCTCAGTGTCACATTTCCCCCATGGTGCAACGAACTGCCCAGCAGAAGAAAGAAGCAATGAAAGAAGTCCTCAAGGAAACCTTAAAGGAATCCGCGATGGAGGAAGATATTGACGACCCTGATGGAGAAGGACTAGACAGATATTACTCACGTGCTTGCTACTCATGTGGAAAAGAAGGACACCTTTCACAGTATTGCACAAAGGAAAGCCATGAGTATCTCGGAGACTTCCCGACAGAAGAAGTGGAGTTTGATCCACAAAAGATAGAAGAATTGATAGGAACGAAGAAGTCGGGGAAGAGAAAAAGCATGTGTCCCCAGAAGAACCCAATTTCGGTGAAAAAGGACCTGAGCCACCTCACATGTTTTAGGTCCAAGGATTTAGGTCATTATGCTAGCAACTGCCCAACTAGGAATCCAAGAACCCAGTGAACCAGGACAGCCACCATGAAGTCCTTAGATTGGTCTTATGCCATTAGTTTACGCTGCAAGGAAATAGGGGATTTCTCCAAGAGAAGGTTAGACCAGAGGAAAGATTGATTAGAGTAGTTGAGATCTGGATATTAGGATCAAGCATGTAGCAAAATGGAATACATTTTTATTCCGATGTTGAGTTGAGTTATGGAAAGAACATCGTAATAGTTTGTGAAGCAATAGAAGTTGATATGTTTGGAATCGAAGAAGGAGATGTCATGAGTTGTTGGATGTTTGTGAGTGCCCCTCATCCAGACCAAAACCTAGAACCCATGGAGAAGCTGACCCAAAACCTTACTAGGAAAAACGACCCCGTTTTACCCCAAGGATATCCGTATGCAGTCCTGAGAAACCCTTCTGTCTTATACCCACAGATGACAACCCTTTACGAGTCTTTTCTCAAGGGCCCAGAAATGATAATGACCCTGACTAGTGATCAGGATTTTCCAAAGATCCTAAAGGACATGATGAAGCATATTCACCTGGAAGAAGATGCAGTTTACAAGGGTTATCCCTTCATGGAGAATGAAGTTGAACTCAGGAATGCGTGAGTGGGGTGCATGCAGAGATGATGGAGATGAAACACACGACCACTAGGAAGAATCAAAAGATTGATGATTTTAAGAATCACATTGCACAATTCCCTTGGGACTGAATCCTTAGCTAGGACAAATTAATAAAGATGGAAGGAATGTTGACCTTACCCGACTATGCGCATAGTAGCAATTGTAGTGATGCACCCTTGGAATTTGGAGTATTCAATACTGGTTCAAGAAGTAATAAAAGATTTGATATGAGGAGAATATGGATTATGGATGAACCAGTGCATTTTGTTTAGTTGAACCTTACTGAGTGAACCCTGGACCAATAGAAAGGAAAGTGTTGCTCCAAGGAGTAGAGTTTGCACAAATAAGTTGGAGTTTATTTTTGATATGAGGCTTACCCCAAGAGTATGAAAAAAGGAAGTACAATTGGATTTTTAAGAGGGTGTAAGGCTGGAGTATGGAACTATAGTGACTCCAAGGACTGAGTTATGGATATACAAGTTCTGACATGGACCCTTTAGCCGAGGACCTAAGGAGGCTACATAATCACAAGGGAATCACGAGACTTGTCAATAGTTATGTGTATCTGCTGTTGTAAAGCAGTGCATTTTGATATAGATTGTACCAAGAAGGAGTTTTGTGCTAAGTATTGGAGTTGAAGCAAGAAAATGGAAGTGTAATAGATCATATTAAGTTGAGAATCAATACAGCTGGCATTAGGGTATTGATTTAAATTATATGAATTGTTACTACATAAGTGAAGGGTGAAGACATGATGCATGGAATAAGATTTTGAAGAAACTAGTGTTATTCATTTTAAGCGTGGTAGAATCCAACACTGTTTCCCGAATACACTAGCTAGTGGTTAGATACGTCCGACTTGGAAAGGACTACCCAAGGATGAGTGTGAGTAATTACGCTCATTTTGGTACGTAGAGAAAAGGGATACCAAACAAAAATTGGATGGATTTAAGAGAGCCAATGAAGTTGGATGTTGGAAGAATGACCAGTTGCAACCCGATGATGAGACCAAGTGTTACTAGTGGAGAGATGAGCCATAACCCATAGGCCCCAGAGCATGTCAAGAAAGCAAGCTCACTCTTGCTGAAGGAAAACCCCAGTAGAAATTACGACCTTTGTCAATAGTCGTTCTTATAGGTGGTTATGTTAAACCCGAGGGTTGTGAAACGCTAGATGTTTTTTTTGGCTTGCAGAATCAATGGATTTATCCGAACTTAGTTCTTTAACAACAGAAATTATGCAATGCTTGTGAGGATGACCGAGTATTAGAGTGCGAGATTCACTAAACTAAGTACAAGGTAATGATTTGGGTGCGGGATGGATTGATCACCATACCGACTTACTCTTATTATTCGCCTCTGTTATACGGGATGGTAAATCTGAGTGACTTACCTATAGTAGAGAGGCGACGATGTCAAAACTTTGTTTAAACTTTAGAATGGTATAGAATTTTTTCCCTTGTACACGGCATGATGTTGCCAACCGTAGGATATACGGTGAGGATGAAGCCCCGACCCGTTTTCTGCAGGGACCCAATAAATTGTTTCATGACCACCATGAGAGATCGATATTTGTTGAGTATTGGCACCAGACTTGTTAGTTAAGAAGAACCAGTCCCGAAAGAGCCTTACCAAGATGAAAGGATACAAGGATTGAGGGCAAAGATTTAGCCACTACCGAAAGAGCCAGAGAAGGAAATACCCCGAAGATTTGAGTAGACCGACGCCGTCAACCCAAAGGATGGAGTACCTGAGTTTTGATGGAACCGTATCCATGTTCCTAAGTGTGGCAGCACACTAGGCCGCACCAATCAGTGGATTTGTTAGAAGACCCCTAAAACCCTAACCTATTTCTTGCTAGCCTCTCCGAATCTCGAGGACGAGATTCATTTTAAGTGTGGTAGGTTTGTAACATCCCAAAATTCTAAATTTTGGAATGTTATTATAAATAGATAGATTTGATTGTTGTTTGTTGTGCTGTGTGAAATTGAGTGAAATTTGAAATTTTTGAAAGTTAAATGAGAGGGAATAAAATGACTTTCCCGAAACTTTCACTTTGCTTTTTGATCTCAGAGGGAATTCAAATTCTTTTCAACACAAAACCCTAGAGTGAAGATAATATGACTTCTTCCATTTATTTTAAATGATAAAGGGCTTTGAAAGGATTTTGAATTTCATCCTCAAAATATTTTCAATTCAGAAACTTTAAGCAACTCAATGATTTTCCCGAGAGAAGATAAAATGACTTCTTCAAATTATAGGAAATATGAGTTGGAAGTTTTCTGAAACTTTCTGCAACTCAATTTCAAATATTGAGATTTGGGTTTCATTCAAATTATTTTTCTCCAAAAATAAAATATATGGAAAATAAGGATAACATGATTCCCTACAAAGGAAAATTGGAGAGAAATAAATTTGAAGTCTTTTTGGTATTTTTAAAATGATTTTTATTGGTTTTTATTACAACAGTAGGACTCATTGATTTATTATAATTTGTGAGCATTTTATTTGGCAGTAGAAAAATGTTCAGGTTGTAGGGTTTCTTTTTCTAAAAAAATTGCTATATTATATGCCTATATAATATTTTTTATTTATTTGGTTTTTATTTATTTTATTTGTCTGGAAATTTGTTTTTTTAATCTCTTTCCCGCCGAACTGGGCCGGCCTAGCTCGCTCGCCAGGCCCCGGCCCAGCCCAGCACTGCGCCGCCCTTCTTCCTCGCGTGTCCACGCAGGACACCGCCGGCGCCGCCGTCCGACGCAAGGACTCTGCCGCTGCCGTGCCCCTCCTCCAAGTCTGCTTCCCCCTCCCCCTATAAGTACTGCCGCCGCCCCGCCGCCCCGTTCTCTCCTCCTCCCGCATATCGCGCCGCCGCAGCCGCTGAAGACCGCCGCCGCCGCAGCTTCGCTCGCCGCCGTCCCTGCCCTTGCTCGCCGCCGCTGCTGCCTGCCCGCGCAGCCGCCGCTGCCCCATCGCTGCGCCGCCCCGCTCCTCGCCACTCGCGTCGCGTCCGCCGCCCCGCGCTGCGCCTTGCCGGAGTTGCCGCCGTCGCTGGAGCCGGCGACCGCCCGAATCGCCCCGGTTTTCCGCGCCTAAATCGCTTAGGTAATAAAAACCGCCTCGGTTTTCTGTTTAGTTAAGTTTTCGTTTTATATCGGTTTTATTTATTTAGATCCAACTATCTAGTGAATGTTTGCCAGTTAGGACTAGAAAACAAACGTTCGTTCGATAAGCTTTTCTTTCCTTTTAGTTTTCGGCCAGGGACCCGTCTGTAATTATTTCTTTTTCAGATTAGCCCCTGAACTTCCAACGGGCACAACTTTTTACTCGTTGGTCCAAATCCAACGAAACCAACGCCCACGTCTTCGTTACGATCCCCTCTTTCCAGTAAAAAAACTTAATCATGTTTTTGAAAGTTTTAAAATTTGAATTCAACTAGTTTTAGATTTGAACTTCGTTTGATCATAACTTGAGTTTTATAACTCCGATTTAGTTGATTATTTTTGCAAATCGAAGCTCTTGACCTAAACTTTCTGATAAGTCCAAATTCACATAATTTTGGTACTGTTGGAAATTGTTTTATGTTTCACGAGTCATTCGTTGTTTTTCGAAGTTTTCCGAAGTGTTTATTCGTTCTGTCCGATCTTTCTGGGTGATTGCTTATGTGTGGTTACTATTGTTTGCTTACGATAGATTGATCGGAGTGTGACGAGTAGATCTATCACGAGTTCTGAGTGCAAAATCATCTACATCGTTAGTACAAGGTAAGTTCACACTTTGATCATATTTTCCAATACCCAATTTTCATTGCATAAGTTATATCCTCAAACACATTGCATGAGTAGGATGTCTTAACTTGTGGGACTGGGAAGTAGATTGAGGTAGAACCTATTACTTGCATTATTTAGAAACCCTTGGGCGTTACTTCTACGTTTGCTTAGGTTGCCATGCTATGCTCGTAGACGTGGTTTGGGTTTGAGTGAAAACCATGACAGATGTGAGTTGTTAATTAATGGTTCTACTTAAGGTGGCTACTTGAATACACATCTGGGTGGATTGGTTGGGGCACCCTGGGAGTGAACCAGTGGATTGCCCGGACACCTGGTGATACCCGTGTTGTCCTAGGAAATCCCAGGGTTCCGTGTGATTTTTCCTATGGAATACCACCCAGGCTCAAAGGGATCATAAAACTATTCATGCTAGGAACTTTCGTGTGCAGCCACATGCCAATATGGGCTCTGGCATAGTTGAGTAAGTTGTGGGAAGCCTTTCCATGATGGGCTAGCAGATGTGGAGGGATTGTAGGTGTACCGGCCTATCTATCTGGTTAAGGGGACCTCTTCGAAAAGACTATGTCTCGGTCATCTGTTTCTCAAACACCATGCAGTGCGAGAAACCAAACGAAGGCGATCGAGTCTTGTGGGAAAAGTGCACAAACCTCTGCAGAGCGTACAAACTATTCATGAGTAGCCGTGTCCCCGATTATGGATGTGTTTGAGTATCTAGAAGTGGATTATTTGTTGATCTCAACACTCTATTTAATTAACTTGTTGGGTTAATGATAACTTTAATTTGGGATTGAGTTGGAGGTACCTTCTCAATGATTTTCAACTACCATGATAGTTAAAATAAAATTTATTCCTTTGTTGTAGGGAAAAATTGGCTTTACGCAAAACTTTAACCTTACAGCCTCCAGCAGCCAAATATGCATGTAGTTGTAGGACTTGATCATTATCATTACAGTGTGAAATTGCCAGTACATTCAATGTACTGACCTACATGGCTGCAACGTCTCATGTTGCAGGAATTATTCGACGAGTAAGTGTTACGTTAGGGTTGCGCTGTCTACACTCAACATTGCCGTTGGTGTTGATGGAACTCCACAACCTTGTTGCTTCCGCTATGTTTGATCGAGGTAATAGTATTTACGTTTCTTTATACATGTGATTTACCTTTGTTATAAATCCTCGAGTACTGTGTGTGTCAGCATACCGATCCAGGGATGACACTTAAGCACAGAGACTTGATCCATTCGGGTCGGGTCTCTACATATGTCTAACAGATGGACATGACTTGGATAACTTCTCCTCGAAGATTCTTCGCTGCATATGTCGAGGGGGTTGAAAACTTCATGAACTTTATCAGAGCTAAGTACGGTGGTCCAAAATCAGATGTGCTATGCCCATGTAGCAGTTGTATGAATTCAGTTACAAGGCCCCGGTCAACTGTGCAAAATTATCTACACTTGTATGGGATGTAGGTCACATATACTAGGTGGGTTCATCATGGTGAAGTTGTGAACATCAATGTTACTAACTATGTGGAAGCAGTAGATCACCATCTCGATCTGCCTGATGCTTAGGTGGAAGAGGAGGAGGAGGTGGGGGTGGCAGAGCCAGTGAGTTTGACCAACATTGAAACAATGCTACGAAATGCTCGTGCATTTCGTGAACTTTCACCTGCAAAAGAAAAATGGTGGACCCGCATGTTGGAACAATGCAATGTGGGTGTCACCCTAGGAAATAAGTTGTCAGTACTCTCAGCTATGGTCACCTTTCTTCAGGTAAAGACATCTGAGTGGATGACCAACAAATCATTCGATAAGATGTTGGCTCCTTTCCGCAAATCTTTCCCAGCTGCGTCTGTGTCGGGACCCCGATCCTAAGTCACACCGGTCTAGCATGTAACACACCATATCACTTTGCGGCCTCACGCACGGTATCCCCACGGGTGCCACCTTACCTGGCCCGGGACCGTTTGCGCATTTTGGCTCACGTATATGATAGTGTCGCTAGCATCCATATGACAAAGAACTCGGGCCAACATGACCAGTTATAAACCAAAAGTGGCACTAAATTACAGAGACATGCATTCATGACCCAGCAACGAACGTGTCGGTCATCAACGTATGAACCCAAGTCGTAGCAAGCTACAAGGACTTAAAGGAACAACGCGTGACATTTCCCCTAAGGGACAGACACAGGAACGAAGAAGGACACATGCCGGTCAGCCTAAGTGTTCCGGAGCAGTAGCAAGCTACCAGGGCTCAATGGAAACACTAGGAGACATTTCCCTGTAAGATAGGCTACCAAGGGTAAACAACTAGGTGTCGGATCCCACACATACCAAGCATTTCAATAAAATACACACAATATGCTCAATATGTGCACATACAACATGGCATCACAACAAGACTCTAATAAACAAAGTATTTATTCATTAGACTCCGAGGAGCCAAATATTACAAACATGGGTCTCATGACCCAGCATTCAGAGCATACAAGCAACAAGCGGAAACACAACATGTCTGAGTACAGACAACTACAAATGAAAAAGGCTGAAGAGCCTGACTATCTACAACACTCGTCAAAGAACGTAGCTGAGGTACAAGCTACTTGTCGAAGTCCAAGCGGAACTACTAGTGAGACACCAATCTCATCTGCAAAACATAAATTAAGCAAACATGAGTACAAGGGTACTCAGCAAGACTTACATCAGATCCTATCATACATGCACTTGTATCAAGATGGCAAAGTGGGGTTTAGTTGCAGCAAGCCAGCTTTGACTCAGTGGCTATCCTGTACTACGATTGCTGGTAACTTTGAGGTGGCGCACACGAGTCCACTAAGCACCACACAATACACCACTATGGATTCATCCCCGTCTCCCTACGAGAAGGCCATCCATAGCACTCACACTTGTCTTGAATATTTTAGAGTATCCACTTCAAGTTGTCTATGTACCACGTAAGCATCCAAGAAGTCCATAACCGTGGACCCGGCTATTCGAATAGATCATGTTAACCCTGCAAGGGTGTACTTCTTCACACACGCTCTCGCCACTTACCGCCATGTACATCTCATGTATCTCGGCAACCTTCAAGAGGAAGCCAGGCGAGGGTGTCGGCCACGACCTGACTAACCACACAAGACTCCAATCCAGGTTTATCGCCTATTCGGGTTCCATCCGTAAGGAGATCCGGCCGGGGTGTCGCTCACAGCCCCAAATGATGTGCGCAGGGTTCCTAAGCCCACCTCGGCGAGTGGATCTACGCTTGGTACACCGTGCCACGGTGCCTAGTCTGTCCCAAACCCACTGGCCGAGTGCCACTTGGTAGACTACTAACACTACCTACAAACACCAGAAACTAGTTGCAACTCCTGGACAGAGATCATGTTGATTAATAAGTCGAGAGGGGTCGAGTTACCGGAACCCAATGTGTGGTAGTAGCTAGTCATTGGACAACATACACATAACTCAGTTCTTAGGGACGGTTCAAGTGAGACAACCCACCATGTACTCCTACATGGCCTCTCACCACTACCTTTACCAAATCGTGTTCACACACTTAACCCTCAGCATCAGAACATATCATTGCACTCCAATTCATTCCCGATGAATCAGACCTGACACACTCTAAGCAATAGCAAGCAAGGCATGGTAGATCACATCACGGCTTCAATCAACTCCTACACATGCTAGTTGGTTTCAACTATTTACTGTGGAATGACAGGTCATGTAGAGGAATGGGTTCAACTACCGCAGCATAAAGTAGCAGATGAAGTCGTTGTTGTCCTAATGCAATAACAGGGAGCAGGAGCGAGAGAGGGGTTGTATCGGAATGAACAAGGGGGTTTGCTTGCCTGGTAAATCAACGTGCAGAGCACTGCTCCTCTGACAGGTACTCTGGATCGGTCTCCGGAGCTGGACCTAACGAGAAGAACGGTGCCGACAATCAAACACAAGCATATGCAACAATATGATGCATGAATATGGCATGAAATTATGATGTTGTTGAGCTAATGCAACTAGCATTTTATTTGGTTGAATTCCATTTGAACCAAGGGTTCAAATGCAACTCTAAGAATAAGCATTTTAAATGCCATTTATGTGTTTTCATATAAACAGTAGGTATAACTTCATTTGTCATGCATGAAAATGGTACAGATGGATAGATTGAATTTTTCTGATAATTTTTCATATATAAATTATTTCATTCTGAGCTACGGTTGATTTCTGTGATTTTTTTAAGTTTAAACAATTTTCCGAAATAAATAAATCATTTAAGATTTATTTAAATACCAGAATTGGAATACTGCATCAGCATGACCCAAGCATGACGTCAGCAGGTCAAAGGGCTGGTCCAGAGTCAAACCTGACAGTGGGGTCCACTGGTCAGTGACTCAATTAATTAACTGAGTTAATTAACACTAAACTAATCCTAACAGAAATGTCAGCAGGGCAGGGCCCACATGTCAGTGACTAAACTAATTAACAAAACTAATTAATTAACTTAATCTAGTCAACTAACTGGAGGGGCGGGGGCCCACCTGTCATTGACCCAGGGTGTCAAATCCTAGTCAACCCCCGGCTAACACGCCGGCGTTTAGCCGCCGGCGGCAGCAAACGCGGCGGAGGGCGTCGGGATTTCCATTCCGGGGGTCTTTTGCGCCGCGGAGACCATCTACGAGGAGCTGGAGCTCACCCGCTTCCATTCCAGCCAACGGCAGCAGCTAGGGCGGCCGGAGCTCGCCGGAAACGAGCTCGCGGCGGTGCCGGAGTTCGGCCCTCGTCGAATATGGGGCTACAGGGCACGGGAAGGCCCACGGAGGGGTGCTATGGGCTCCTGGTGAAGCGGCGGATGCGGTGGCGTGCTCAGTTTGGAGCTTGCGTGGCTGTGGCCACGGCGGCGGCATCGCCGGTGGTGGTGAGCTTGCGGTCACAGAGGGATTTGGGGCTACAGTACGCGCGAGAGTGAGGAGACAGGGGGGAAAGATAGAGGAGCTCACGGCGAGTGCAACGCGACGGACGGCGAGCTCGGGGAGGTCCTGGAGCGGTCGGCGCGGCGAGAGGGATCCACGGCGGCCGGCGGTGAAGATGAGGTCGGGGTCGAGGCCTCAAGTCGTCCGGGGTTGATTTCTTTGGCTTGGAGATGCACCGCAACGAGGCGGAGCTCGGGGACTCATCGGAGGGGCGAGGGGAAGGCGGTGGCTACGGTGGTTGCGATCGGCGGCGACGACGGCGGTCGGGACCGAGCTCGAGAGGGAGATAGAGGACAGGGGAGGGGTCCAGAAAAGTGCGAGAAGGTCGGGGAGGTCGCGTGGCTCCTCCAGAAGCGACCAGGCGGCGAGGGGATGAAGCAGGCAGGAGGCGTGGCGCCCTCGCCGTGAGCGCGCGCCGGCCACACGCCTCGGCCTACTGGCGCGAGGTTGGTGGTGACTGGCTTGGCCAGTGGGCCGGGCCAGCTCTGCCTGTTTGGGCTGCAGGTAAGTCAGGTAAGTTCTTCCCTTTTATTTTCTTTTCTATTTTTCTGACATTTGTTTTGATTTAGTTTCTAAGCTAAATCAATTATTTTCTTCTGACATTTTTATTTTGCAGGGACCTAGGAATTAATCCAAACCCCTCAAAATAATGAATCAGAATTTTGGACATATATAAATATATGGTAAATATATATCCAAGCAAATAACTATTGCATTAATTCCAAATGCCCAAAATAAATACTTATGAGCTCCTAATAATATTGGTTTGATTTTTATCTCTAACCAATATTTTCAGAGAGCATCATGAACATTTTCTTGGACCTTTTTGGAGCAATTTTTATTTGGGCCATTTTCAAAAAGGGTTTCTGATGGTTTCACAAGTCCTCAATTCAATTTCATTTGAAATTTAAACATGATGCAAACCACAAGACTAACCTAGTGCATACCAGAACTAGGGTTGTGACAACTCGCCTCCACTCGAAAGAATCTCGTCCCGAGATTCAGGAGTAGGCGGAAAGAAGGCGGGGTACTCCAGTCGGAGGCAATCTTCTCGCTCCCAAGTAGCTTCTCTCTCGGAATGATGAGACCACTGAACCTTGAGAAACTTGATGTTATGTCGTCGAGTGACATGCTCTGCTTGATCCAGAATGCGAACGGGATACTCTCGATATGTAAGGTTATCTTGGAGATCAAGCGTTTCGTGGTCCACTCCGCGGATGGGATCCGAGAAGCAACGCCTGAGTTGAGAGACGTGGAAGACATCATGAACTCGAGAAAGATGTGGGGGTAGTTCCAATTCGTAGGCAACCTCTCCTCGTTTAGCGATAATGCGAAAAGGACCAATGTAACGAGGAGCCAACTTGCCCTTGATACCGAAACGATGGGTACCCTTCAAAGGAGTAACCCGAAGATAAGCTTTGTCACCAACCTCATAAGCCACTTCCTTATGATGACGATCATATTGGCTCTTTTGACGAGACTGGGCTGTTTTCAAATTCTCACGAATGATGCGAACTTGCTCTTCTGCTTCTTGGATCATATCCGGTCCAAAGAATTGTCTTTCACCGGTTTCTGACCAGTTCAAAGGTGTTCGACATCTTCGTCCATAGAGTATCTCAAAAGGAGCTTGCTTGAGACTGGATTGATAGCTATTGTTATAAGCAAACTCGGCGAAAGGAAGACATTTCTCCCAATCCATACCGAATGAGATAACACAAGCTCTAAGCATGTCTTTGAGAATTTGGTTAACCCGTTCCACTTGACCACTTGACAGAGGGTGGAAAGCGGTGCTGAAAGAAAGATGGGTGCCCATGGCAGTCTGGAAACTCTCCCAGAAATGAGAAGTGAAACGACTTCCACGGTCTGAATTGATCTCTAGTGGGACACCATGAAGTGACACTATTCGAGGAATATACAAATCAGCAAGCTGACTAGCAGTGATACTCTCTCGAACAGGTAGAAAGTGAGCCACTTTGGAGAGACGATCAATGACTACGAAGATAGCATTATTCCCTCTCTTGGTCCTGGGAAAGCCGGTGATGAAGTCCATACCAACTTTATCCCATTTCCACTCAGGAATAGCTAGAGGCTGAAGGGTGCCAACAGGTCTTTGATGTTCTGCCTTAACGCGACGACAAACGTCACATTTAGCAATGAACTCAACAATTTCTCTCTTCATCCTAGTCCACCAGAACCTCTGGCATAGGTCCTGATACATCTTAGTACTACCAAACTGAATCGTGAGAGGAGATTCATGGGCCTCTTTAGGAATCAAATGCCGAAGATGTTGCTTCATGGGAACCACCAACCGGTTTTGGAAGAGAACAACACCTCGGTCATCTAGGGAGAAACTACCAGCAATACCCTTGGTAATGTTTCTCTTGATCCGGGTAATTCCGGTATCATGCTTTTGGGCTTCTATGATATGATCCACAAGAGTAGGTTTCGCCACCAAAGTTGAAAGGAATCCGTGAGGAGCAATGTGAAGGTTAAGCTTACATAATTCGTCATGGAGAAGTGGTTGGCCCTGCTGCAACATGAGATTGTTGCAATAGGATTTACGACTTAGTGCATCAGCCATGACATTTCCCTTGCCTGGGGTGTAGGTAATTCCTAAGTCGTAATCTGAGATCAACTCCAACCAACGTCTTTGCCTAAGGTTCAAATCTGGTTGGGTGAAGATATACTTGAGACTCTGGTGATCGGTGTAGATCTCGCAACGATTACCAAGGAGGTAATGTCGCCAGGTCTTAAGTGCATAGACTACGGCTGCAAGCTCTAAATCATGTGTAGGATAATTCTCCTCATGTGGATGCAACTGTCGATATGCATAGGCAATCACACGACGATCCTGCATAAGAATGCAACCTAGTCCCTGTCGTGAGGCATCACAGTAGATAACAAAGTCCTTAGTGAAATCCGGTGGCACAAGTATGGGAGCAGAAGTCAGGTGTCTTTTCAGTTCCTGAAAACTATGCTCACACTATGGGGACCACTCAAACTTTTTATCTTTCTTAAGAAGTTCCGTGAGAGGTTTGGCCACTTTAGAGATGTTCTCAACAAAGCGGCGACAATAACTAGCTAGGCCAAGGAAACTCCTAACTTGTTTAACTGTTTCAGGCGGAGTCCAATCAAGAATGGCCTGAACTCTCTCAGGGTTGACAGCAATGCCCTTACCAGAGATTACATGGCCGAGATAGGTCACTTCTGGCAACCAAAATTTGCACTTGGAGAACTTGGCATAAAGGCGGTGCTTTCTGAGTTTTTCTAGAACAAGTCTAAGATGTTCGGCATGCTCTTCCTCATTCTTCGAGTAAATAAGAATATCATCGAGGTAAACCACGACGAACTTATCTAAATACTCCATAAAGATCGAGTTCATCAAGCGGGAGAAGGTGGCTGGAGCATTTGTTAGACCGAAGGACATGACGGTGTACTCGTACTGACCATAACAAGTGACGAAAGCCGTCTTGGGGATGTCCCCATTTCTAATCTTGATTTGATGGTATCCTAACCTCAAATCCATCTTGGAGAAGACCGAGGATCCAGCGAGCTGATCATACAGGTCGTTGATCCTGGGAAGCGGATACTTGTTCTTTACCGTGACCAAATTAACGGGACGATAATCTACAACCATCCTATTCGTACCATCCTTCTTCTTGACGAAGAGGACGGGGCAAGCCCAAGGAGAGGAACTAGGACGGATGAAACCCTTTTGCAAGGACTCATCAAGTTGTTTCTTAAGCTCAGCTAGTTCTAAGGGTGCCATTTTGTAGGGTCTCCTAGAGATTGGAGCGGTTCCTGGAATAATCTCTATAACAAACTCTACATCTCGGTCAGGTGGAACACCTGGCAGTTCCTCTGGAAAGACATCCGGAAAGTCACGGACTACCGGAACATCTTCAAGATCTGGAAGAGGGCTGGCATTAAGAGAATAGAGTTGACGCTTTGCAACTCTAGTGGTGACGATGACTGTCTGACCAGATGGATGTGTAAGCTGAACAGACCTAGTGAAGCAATCAATCTTGGCATGATGACCTGTCATCCAGTCCATACCCAAGATGATATTAATATCTGAAGACTTGAGGGCTACGAGTGATGCAAGGAACACAAGTCTGTCGACAAGGATTTCATTACCATGGCTTACACTAGAAGTTTGCCATTTGGAACCAGGAGTTTGAATGAGTAGTGGGGAGGGCATATCACAAAATGACATGTCGTGCAAGCGGGCATAACTTTCGGAAATGAAAGAATGAGACGCTCCAGTATCGAATAGAACCGATGTCGGATGACAATTAACAAGGAGTGTACCAAGAACGACATCTGGATCATCATGAGCGTTCTTGGCTGAGACGTGATGCACACGTCCATGTTCGGTGGGATCTGACTTAACACTGATAATCTTGCGTGATGATTTATCACGTCTAACAGATTTCTCGGGCTGGGATGGAGCAACACGGGTCTGAGTGCAAATACGGGCAATGTGTCCCGGTTTTCCACACTTGTAACAAATCCTGGAAGTAGGACGTGGACCTGCATTGGCAAACGGTTCATCAATAGACCTGGGTGGAGCATACTGCTGAACCGGAAGAGGTACCACACAAGATGGCCTCGAAAGATAAATGGGTGGAGGAACAGAGTTCGGAACCCAAATCCGGCGCTTCTGAGAACTAGAACCGGAGGACGATCCCAAATCAAGGATGTGCTTGCGAGACTCATCGTAAGTGAGCTGAGCTGTCTCTGCATTGATGGCCTTGTTCACAAGAGCATGGAATGTGTTGCAATGATGCAAGTGGAGATCACGACGCAGTTTGGGGTTGAGACCCTTCCGGAACCTAGCCTGCTTCTTGGCGTCCGTGGACACTTCCTCGGTAGCATAGCGGGCGAGGTTCTCAAACTCTCGGCTATAAGCATCAACAGCCATCTTAGCCTGTGTAAGACTACAGAACTCTTCTCTCTTACGATCGATATGGGCTTGAGGGATATGATGCTCACGAAAAGCCTCGGTGAAATCTCTCCAGGTAGGAATCTGGCCAGCTGGAATCATGGCCTCATAGTTCTGCCACAAAAGACTAGCAGGACCTTCCAGGTGATAAGTGGCATAGATGACCTTGTCATCTTCAGCTACGTTCGCAGAACGCAGCTTGTTAGTGATACTACGGAGCTAGTCATCTGCATCGAGTGGCTCAATGGAATGATGGAAAGTGGGTGGTTTCAGACAAATGAAGTCATGGATGGTTGTCGATTCCTTGCACTGATGTGCGGTGTTCTCCTCAATACGTGCCAACAAGCGGTTAGACTCACGCTTGTTTCTCTCCATCTCTAACATTAACTCCGCCAACGAAGGCTGGTCGGGAGGATCCTCCTCATCCCTACCACCTCCGTGGTTCTGTCTACGAGCAGCTGAGCTTCGCTTAACTGAAGACATCCTGAGAAGCGAAACCGAAGACGGAAACATCAACAACTATAGGATGCATGAGGTAGAACAAGAAATTAGTATCTCTCAAACTACTAGGATAATTCCGGCAGCATAACAGCAGTAAAATGCTCAGAATGAGACATCCTGCTAACAAAGGGTAGTTCAACACCTCAACATCATCACTCAAGGTTCTGTGATAGTACTAAAACAACTTCACCGAAAGAACTTGAAACCAGAATAGGACTCTGATCAACCAATCCTAAGGGACTACGGAATAGTAACTCGTGATCCTGATAGACGGAAGAGAAAGCCTAGTTCCTTAACCCCGTAGGAAAGGTAGGATGACTCAGATCAGAAGACATGAGGTATAAGGAGTAAAAAGAGCCTTACGTTCCCTTCCACAATCAATTCCCTTATATAACTAAGGAATTTCTAGACTCAACTTCGACCAGTTTGGCTTAGTAATCCTACAGGCAGTCAGGCTCTGATACCAACGCTGTCGGGACCCCGATCCTAAGTCACACCGGTCTAGCATGTAACACACCATATCACTTTGCGGCCTCACGCACGGTATCCCCACGGGTGCCACTTTACCTGGCCCGGGACCGTTTGCGCATTTTGGCTCACGTATATGATAGTGTCGCTAGCATCCATATGACAGAGAACCCGGGCCGACATGACCAGTTATAAACCAAAAGTGGCACTAAATTGCAGAGACAGGCATTCAGGACCCAACAACGAACATGTCGGTCATCAACGTATGAACCCAAGTCGTAGCAAGCTACAAGGACTTAAAGGAACAACGCGTGACATTTCCCCTAAGGGACAGACACAGGAACGAAGAAGGACACATGCCGGTCAGCCTAAGTGTTCCGGAGCAGTAGCAAGCTACCAGGGCTCAATGGAAACACTAGGAGACATTTCCCTGTAAGATAGGCTACCAAGGGTAAACAACTAGGTGTCGGATCCCACACATACCAAGCATTTCAATAACATACACACAATATGCTCAATATGTGCAAATACAACATGGCATCACAACAAGACTCTAATAAACAAAGTATTTATTCATTAGACTCAGAGGAGCCAAATATTACAAACATGGGTCTCATGACCCAGCATTTAGAGCATACAAGCAACAAGGGGAAACACAACATGTCTTAGTACAGACAACTACAAATGAAAAAGGCTGAAGAGCCTGACTATCTACAACACTCGTCCAAGAACGTAGCTGAGGTACAAGCTACTTGTCGAAGTCCAAGCGGAACTACTAGTGAGACACCAATCTCATCTGCAAAACATAAATTAAGCAAACATGAGTACAAGGGTACTCAGCAAGACTTACATCAGATCCTATCATACATGCACTTGTATCAAGATGGCAAAGTGGGGTTTAGTTGCAGCAAGCCAGCTTTGACTCAGTGGCTATCCTGTACTACGATTGCTGGTAACTTTGAGGTGGCGCACACGAGTCCACTAAGCACCACACAATACACCACTATGGATTCATCCCCGTCTCCCTACGAGAAGGCCATCCATAGCACTCACACTTCTCTTGAGTATTTTAGAGTATCCACTTCAAGTTGTCTATGTACCACGTAAGCATCCAAGAAGTCCATAACCGTGGACCCGGCTATTCGAATAGATCATGTTAACCCTACAGGGGTGTACTTCTTCACACACGCTCTCGCCACTTACCGCCATGTACATCTCGTGTATCTCGGCAACCTTCAAGCGGAAGCCTGGCGAGGGTGTCGGCCACGACCTGACTAACCACACAAGACTCTAGTCCAGGTTTATCGCCTATTCGGGTTCCATCCGTAAGGAGATCCGGCCGGGGTGTCGCTCACGGCCCCAAATGATGCGCGCAGGGTTCCCAAGCCCACCTCGCCGAGTGGATCTACGCTTGGTAAACCGTGCCACGGTGCCTAATCTGTCCCAAGCCCACTGGCCGAGTGCCACTTGGTAGACTACTAACACTACCTACAAACACCAGAAACTAGTTGCAACTCCTGGACAGAGATCATGTTGATTAATAAGTCGAGAGGGGTCGAGTTACAGGAACCCAATGTGTGGTAGTATCTAGTCATTGGACAACATACACAGAACTCAGTTCTTAGGGACGGTTCCAGTGACACAACCCACCATGTACTCCTACATGGCCTCTCACCACTACCTTTACCAAATCGTGTTCACACACTTAACCCTCAGCATCAGAACATATCATTGCACTCCAATTAATTCCCGATGAATCAGACCTGACACACTCTAAGCAATAGCAAGCAAGGCATGGTAGATCACATCATGGCTTCAATCAACTCCTACACATGCTAGTGGGTTTCAAATATTTACTGTGGAATGACAGGTCACGTAGAGGAATGGGTTCAACTACCGCAGCATAAAGTAGCAGATGAAGTCGTTGTTGTCCTAATGCAATAACAGGGAGCAGGAGCGAGAGAGGGGTTGTATCAGAATGAACAAGGGGGTTTGCTTGCCTGGTAAATCAACGTGCAGAGCACTTCTCCTCTGACAGGTACTCTGGATCTTTCTCCGGAGCTGGACCTAACGAGAAGAACGGTGCCGACAATCAAACACAAGCATATGCCACAATATGATGCATGAATATGGCATGAAATTATGATGTTGTTGAGCTAATGCAACTAGCATTTTATTTGGTTGAATTCCATTTGAACCAAGGGTTCAAATGCAACTATAAGAATAAGCATTTTAAATGCCGTTTATGTGTTTTCATATAAACAGTAGGTATAACTTCATTTGTCATGCATGAAAATGGTACAGATAGATAGATTGAATTTTTCTGATAATTTTTCATATATAAATTATTTCATTCTGAGCTACGGTTGAATTTCTGTGATTTTTTTAAGTTTAAACAATTTTCTGAAATAAATAAATCATTTAAGATTTATTTAAATACCAGAATTGGAATACTGCGTCAGCATGACCCAAGCATGACGTCAGCAGGTCAAAGGGCTGGTCCAGAGTCAAACCTGACAGTGGGGTCCACTGGTCAGTGACTCAGTTAATTAACTGAGTTAATTAACAATAAACTAATCCTAACAGAAATGTCAGCAGGGCAGGGCCCACATGTCAGTGACTAAACTAATTAACAAAACTAATTAATTAACTTAATCTAGTCAACTAACTGGAGGGGTGGGGGCCCACCTGTCATTGACCCAGGGGGTCAAATCCTGGTCAACCCCCGGCTAACACGCAGGCGTTTAGCCGCCAGCGGTAGCAAGCGCGGCAGAGTGCGTTGGGATTTCCATTCCGGGGGTCTTTTGCGCCGCGGAGACCATCTACGGGGAGCTGGAGCTCACACGCTTCCATTCCAGCCAACAACTGCAGCTAGGGCGGCCGGAGCTCGCCGGAAACGAGCTCGCGGCGGCGCCGGAGTTCGGCCCTCGTCGAATATGGGGCTACAGGGCACGGGAAGGCCAACGGAGGGGTGCTACGGGCTCCTGGTGAAGCGCCGGATGCGGTGGCGTGCTCAGTTTGGAGCTTGCGTGGCTGTGGCCACGGCGGCGACATCGCCGGCGGCGGTGAGCTTGCGGTCACGGAGGGATTCGGGGCTACAGTACGCGCGAGAGTGAGGGGACAGGGGGAAAGATAGAGGAGCTCACGGCGAGTGCAACGCGACGGACGGCGAGCTCGGGGAGGTCCTGGAGCGGTCGGGGCGGCGAGAGGGATCCACAGCGGCCGGCGGTGAAGATGAGGTCGGGGTCGAGGCCTCAGGGCGTCCGGGGTTGATTTCTTTGGCTTGGAGATGCACCGCAACGAGGCGGAGCTCGGGGACTAGTCGGAGGGGCGAGGCGAAGGCGGTGGCTACGGTGGTTGCGATCGGCGGCGACGACGGCGGTCGGGACCGAGCTCGAGAGGGAGATAGAGGAGAGGGGAGGGGTCCAGAAAAGTGCGAGAGGGTCGGGGAGGTCGCGTGGCTCCTCCAGAAGCGACCAGGCGGCGAGGGGGATGAAGCAGGCAGGAGGCGTGGCGCCCTCGCCGTGAGCGCGCGCCGGCCACACGCCTCGGCCTATTGGCGCGAGGTTGGTGGTGACTGGCTTGGCCAGTGGGCCGGGCCAGCTCTGTCTGTTTGGGCTGCAGGTAAGTCAGGTAAGTTCTTCCCTTTTATTTTCTTTTCTATTTTTCTGACATTTGTTTTGATTTAGTTTCTAAGCTAAATCAATTATTTTCTTCTGACATTTTTATTTTGCAGGGACCTAGGAATTAATCCTAACCCCTCAAAATAATGAATCAGAATTTTGGACATATATAAATATATGGTTAATATATATCCAAGCAAATAACTATTGCATTAATTCCAAATGCCCAAAATAAATACTTATGAGCTCCTAATAATATTGGTTTGATTTTTATCTCCAACAAATATTTTCAGAGAGCATCATGAACATTTTCTTGGACCTTTTTGGAGCAATTTTTATTTGGATCATTTTCAAAAAGGGTTTCTGAGGGTTTCACAAGTCCTCAATTCAAATTCATTTGAAATTTAAACATGATGCAAACCACAAGACTAACCTAGTGCATACCAGAACTAGGGTTGTGACAGTCTGAGCTGCCACACACCTACAGTACAATGAAGAATTTCCTTCGTGTAGTTGGAATTGGATATGATATGATCCATGTTTATAAGAATAATTGTGTTCTGTTCCGGAAGGATTATGCCAACTTAAGTGAAGGCCCAAAATGCAAATCATCAAGATGGAAAGATGGCGATGCTGTGAAGAGGATTCCTCATAGTGTTCTGAGACATTTTCCAATTATATCAAGATTGCATAGGTTGTTTCATGATGCCGAAACAAGAGAGGATGTATGATACGTCTCCAACGTATCTATAATATTTTATTGTCCCATGCTATTATATATTCTGTTTTGGATGTTTAATTGGCTTTATTATACAATTTATTATTATTTTTGGGACTAACCTACTAACCCAAGGCCCGATGCAAATTGCTGTTTTTTTTGCCTATTTCAGTGTTTCATTGAAAAGGGATATCAAGCGGAGTCCAAACGGAATGAAAACTTCAGGAGAGTTATTTTTGGAACCGTATCTACTCAGAAGACTTGGAGTACACGCGAGGGAACAAGGGAGGTGGCCACGAGGGTCCAGGGCGCGCCCCCACCCTCGTGGGGCCCCTCTGGCTCCCCCGATGCCCTCCGTCCTCCTATATATATCCACGTACCCTGAAAACATCAAGGAAACAGAGGAAACCCTAATTCCACTGCCGCAACCTTCTATTCCCGTGAGAACCCATCTTGGGGCCTATTCCGGATCTCCGCTGAGGGGGGATCTACCACGGAGTACTTCTACATCAACACCATAACCTCACCAATGAGTTGTGAGTAGCTTCCCACAGACCTTCGGGTCCATAGTTATTAGCTAGATGGCTACTTCTCTCTTTTGGATCTCAATACAAAGTTCTCCTCGATCTTCGAGGAGATCTATTCAACCTAAACATTTTGCCGTGTGTTTGTCGAGATCCGATGAATTTTGGGTTTATGATCAAGATTATCTATGAAGAATATTTAATTCTTTTCTCAAATCTTTTATCATCAAGGATAAAAAGATGGGGTATATATCATATTGCTTGAGTTTATCCCTCTACATCATGTCATCTTGCTTAAAGCATTACTCTGTTCTTATGAACTTAATACTCTAGATGCATGCTGGATAGCGGTCGATGTGTGGAGTAATTGTAGTAGATGCAGAATCGTTTCGGTCTACTTGCCACAGACATGATGCCTATATATAATGATCATGCCGAGATATTCTCATAAGTATGTGCTTTTCTATCAATTGCTCGACAGTAATTTGTCCACCCACCGTAGAATTCTGCTATCATGAGAGAAGCCACTAGTGAAACCTATGGCCCCCGTGTATATTCTCAACATATTAATCTTCCATCTACTTTACTTTGCTTTATTTACTTTCTATTCTTATACCAAAAATATTATACTATCTTATCTATTAGATCTCACTTTCGTAAGTGGCCGTAAAGGGATTGACAATCCCTTATCGCGTTGGCTGCGAAGTTCTTATTTGTTTGTGCAGGTGCGAGGGACTCGCGCGTGGTCTCCTACTGGATTGATACCTTGGTTCTCAAAAACTGAGGGAAATACTTACGCTACTGTGCTGCATCACCCTTTCCTCTTCAACGGAATACAACGCAAGCTCAAGAAGTAGCAAGAAGAATTTCTAGCGCCGCTACCGGGGAGATCTAAGCAAAGGTCAAATACCAAGTACCTATCACAAACCCTTATCCTTCGCACTACCTTATCTCCCTCTTGTTTTCCTCTCCCCAACTTCACCTTTGCCGTTTTATTCGCCCTTTTCCGTTTGCCTTTCTGTTTGCTTGCATTGCTATGTGCCATTTTTAGCTTGCATCTTCACTTGCTAAATTATGGATCCTCATCCACTTGCTAATCTTGTTAAGAGATCGAATTATGATGAACCAATTTCTAGTGAATTGAGTGCACTATATTATCTTTATGAGGTTTTGCTTGAAATTCGTGAATCTGAAATTTTTGATGAAGTGTTGAAAGAAGAAATTTATGACGTGATTCACGATAGCTCCTTGATTGGAAAGCATGATTGCAATGATACTATTGTAAATTCTATTAATGTCAATTGTGTTAATAATATGCAAAACCCTAAGCTTGGGGATGCTAGTATTGCTATGTCCACTACGTGTTGCAATGATCATGATTGGGGTGATTCTTCTTATGATTTTGAAAATTTATTTAAGCCCCATGCTGAATTGGAGATTGATAATGTTTGCAGTAATATTGAAAGTGGGTGTGGAAGAGTATCAAATTTAGATCCCACATATTTTGAGAATGTTAAATCTTATGATTTTTTGATAAAAGTGGGTTTGGAGAGGTCTTGACTTCAGTTAATGTTGATCCCACTATTTTGGAAGAGTGTCAACTTCGCATGCATGTGAATCGTGTTGAGAATATGTTATGTGGTAGCTATACTGTTGAATTTGCTTATTATCCTACATGCAATTATTATGAGAGAGGAAAATATGGTTGTAGAAATTTTCATGTTACTAAATTACCTCTCGTTATGTTGAGATTGCTATTGATCCTTTCTTCTTCCTTGCATATGTTAGATCTTGCTTGTCTTGCTAATTTGTTTGCCTATAAAATGCCTATGCATAGGAAGTATGTTAGACTTAGATGTGATTTTCACACGCTATATGATGATCTTTTTGTGCTTCAAGTCTTGTCTTTTACGTGAGCATCATTGAATTCTCAAGCCTATCTTAATGACTATAAAGAAACAGCTTGTTGGGAGGCAACCCAATTTTATTTTCTTTGTTTTTGCTTCTGTTTGGGAATAAATATTGCATCTAGCTTCCGTTTAGATGTGGTTTTATCTTTTAGTTAATGTTTGTGCCAAGTGGAACCTTTGGGAAGACTTGTGTGAAGTTTATATGATCATGCTGTAAAAAACAGAAACTTTAGCGCTCACAAGATTGGCTGTAATTTTTTACTGGAGAGTGATATTTAGTTGATTCTTTTTGCAGATGATTAATAGAGAAATTCCTCACATTTACCAGTTTATTTCAATATTTTTGGAGTTACAGAAGTATTCGAAAGATACAGATTACTACAGACTATTCTGTTTTTGACAAATTCTGTTTTTCGTGTGTTGTTTGCTTATTTTGATGAATCTATGAGTAGTATCGGGGGGTATGAATCATGGAGAAGTTGGAATACAGTAGGTTTAACACCAATATAAACAAACAATGAGTTCATTACAGTACCTTTGAGTGTGGTTTGTTGTAACGCCCCGCATGTAACAATTCCATTTATGGCAATATATGCAACATTGACTTCATCAATTCCATTCTGGGTTCTTCCTTCATTTCTCGTTTCTTCATTTTTTGCCGTGTGCGTGTGTGCATATCATCCATGTCATGTCATCATGTGCCTTGCATTGTATTTGTGTTGTCACTTGCACCCGGTCATGCTCGTCTCTTCCCGTTGTCGGTTTCGAATTCCGACACTCACACACGTGCCCGTGGCACCTCCGAGTCCTTCTTTTGTATGTGGCCGTAGAACATTCTCGGAATGAGGTGAGACTTGTCGTACGTTGTTGTTTTAGTACGTGTAGGCCGCCTGTCAAGTTTCATCGCGTTTGGAGGTCATTTGATACTCCAATGGTTGACCTAGTGGGCTAAAAGCTCCTCTTCCTTTTGGCCCAAGACCCCCTCCACAACTGCCCACTAACCCAGCACAACAACTCCCATCCTCTCGGTCGTCGGATCGTGATCGTGTGGGCGAAAACCGCACCCATTTGGACACTCCTACCTCCCTCTACCTATAAAACAGCCCCATCCCCTCCTTTTTTGGGTAAGAAACCCTAGATCCGTCTCCCACTCTGCGCCGGACACGTCCGGACGCCGCCGGACGCGTCCCGCCGCCGCGCCCGGCCAATCTTTGTGTGCTACATGGCTCCCCGCCGCCAGCTCTTCCACCGCGCCGACCTGGCCCGCCGCGGCCCGGATCGGGGCCGCCCGGCCCGCGCGCCCACGCCCGCCGCCGCCACCTTCGACTCCGGAGCTTTCCCGCCGCCGCGGCGCTCGTCACCGCCGCCGGCGCCGCTTCCTCCGCCGCCTAGCGCGCCTGCCTCGCCCCGTGGCCGCATCCCTCTTCTCCGACGCCATCGCCGCCACCATAGTCCGCCGCCTCGCCGCATGGCTTTCGCACCGCCGCCGCCGCTCGGTAGCGCCGCCGCCGCGCCGGCAGCTTCGGGCGCCGCTCCGGCCGGCCTTCCCTTCCCCTACCTCTGCCGGCCACCCGTCGCTCCGAGGCCGGCTGCCCGGAGCCGTGGCAACCGCCGCCGTACCGCCACCGCGCCTCCTCACCGCCGCCTCCCGGAGCTCTTCCGGCGAGCAACTCCGGCGATCCCGATCCGGATCCGGATCGGGATCAGGTCCACCAACTCCGCAAACCAGACGGCCCCGCTCTGCCCGGATGGCTCCGTCCCGGAATCCCTCCATCCCGCGTTGACTTTTCACGGAGGTAAAATTCCACTAAGTCTCAGATCCGTGTAAATTTGTTGCCTCCTTCATCATGTGGTAACTTTGTGCTCGGTGCTCCGTTTTGCGCATATGATATGTCGAAATGTCGTCTCGTCATGCTCTACATGTTAGCATCAGTTTCATGCATGTTAGAGTTCATCTAGTTGACTTAATCTTCATGGCAAGAGTGCTTCATGCTGAAACTGTTTCAGCACTTGTGGTCTGTGTAAATTTGTTGGCATGTTCGTGAGCTAATAACTTTGTGCATGTTAGTCTGAATGGATTGAATGATATGTCCATATCTTCATTGTGAAGTGCTCTACATGATGGTTGCTGTAACATTCATGTTAGATGTCATATTGCCATGTTCATCTCTGTTGCAAAAGTGCATTTGGCTGATAAGTTTCTGCACTTCTTATGGGTTGATGTTTTGTCTTGCTTGTGCATATTAATCCATGTGTCATATGAGCTAGGTGTCAACATGAGTTTTGCTCTTTGGAATGTGCTCTACATGATAGATTCATTTTCATGCCATGATATGTCATGAGATGAGTGCATAAAGCTTGTTAACATGTCATCATGATGTTAAATTTCTGCTTAGTGTGAATCTGTTAATATTTATGCCATGTATCCATGATGCCACTGTCTTTGATGTGCATGTTTAAAGCTGTCCAGTGGGTGTTCCTTTAAGTATATGTTATGCTCTAGATATCCATGCACTTGTTTTCCATGAGGAGTGGTTGTAGCTTGTTGTTTTCATGCTATCAAGATGCTATAAAATGTTTCTGTCAGCATGTTATCAACAAGTTCAGTTTTGCCACGAGTGTAGCTAGTGTTCTATGCATCCTATGAGCATGTTTTTGCCATGAGTAGCTTTTCAAATATGTCTTCGTGCTTTTGGTTATCTCAACTTGCCATGCTATGCTTTGGGTTGAGTTGTACAAGCTTGCAAACATGCCTTCATGTTGTAATTCCTGTCGTGCCCAGTGTTTCTCTAAGTTTATATAAATTTATTGCAATTTGCCATGCTTGTTTAGTTGTGTTCCAGTAGGTTTTTGTGTGTGCTCTAAGTTCATGCTTGTTAAGTATCATGTCTATTACACATCCATGTCTTTTGTCTCCATGTTTGGGTGTTGTAGCATAACTATTTCTTGCTCCAAAGATGCCATGTTGCTGTAAACTGCAGTTTTGCTTGAATCTTGTTTTGCTTGTCATTTGCAAACCGTGCATCCGTTTTCGGTGATCTTTATATCGGTTTCAACCGAAATCTTCCAATCTATCCAGTGGCTTGCTTTGTTACCAGAGATGAAGCCATTTCCAACATCTTCTCCTTAGGCTCAAGAGATTCCTCATGCATACGCACATCATACTCGCATCCCATGATATGACTTCCATCATGTTAATTGTGCATTGCACCGTGTTTGATATTGTGCCGTTGTTGTGTTCTTGTGTTGGGTAGAGCCGGGAGACGATTTGGAGTTCGAGGTTCCTTTCGAGGTTGAGTTTGAGGAGCAAGGTTACGATCCCTTCGTGGAATCACCAGGCAAGATAACCATTCCCAGATATCACTTCTATTTTGGCCTATACTAGATGTCTCGCTCTTTATAAGTTGCCTCGATGCCTATTCCTGTTTGTCAGCCCCCTATTGTTGCCATGAAACACTCTAACCGCCTTCCTAGCAAACCGTTGTTTGGCTAAGTACGCATCGCTCAGCCCCTCTTATAGCGTTGTTAGTTGCAGGTGAAGTTTTGAAGATTGCTCCATGATAAAGTTGTTGTTGGGATAACACAATATATACCTGTTATAAACTAATGCACCTATAGATTAGTAATGGGTGGAAGGCTTGGCCTTCTCCTTGGTGTTTTGTTCCACTCATGCCACCTTAGGACCCGATAAACCGGTGTTATGTTCCTTGATTTTGCGTTCCTAACATGGTTGGGGTTTATGGGCCCCCCTTGATAATTCGCTCTGTTTAAAGCTTTTCCAGCAAGGCCCAACTTTGGTTTTACCATTTTCCATAACTAAATAACTTGCATAGGGACTTTTCGGACCCCGAAGACTTAATTTTACAAACCGGGCCAGTGCTCCTCATGAGTGTTGGTCCAAATTGGGCAGCCTGCGGGGCCGACTTGAGGCAACTCGAGGTTCTGGCTCCCGTAGCTTGACCTATCCGGTCGTGGCCTGAGATGAGATACGCGCAGCTACTATCATGGTTTCGGCACGCCAGGAGGTCTTGCTGGATTAGTTTTACCTTTGTCGAAATATCTTGAGCACGGGATTCCGAGAATAGTCGGGTCTACCCACTTTGGAGTTGCGGCTCCACAGATCATGAGCTTCTAATGGGCTAAGTTGGGACACCCCTACAGGGTTTGATCTTTCGAAAGCCGTGCTCGCGGTTATGTGGCAGATGAGAATTTGTTAATATCCGATTGTAGATAACTTGACACCTTATTCATGAATACACTACCTGCGTGAGTAACCGTCATGGTCTCTTTCCGAAGGGCTTCGGGAAGTGAACACGGTGGGGTTGTGTTTGATCGTGAGTAGTTAGGATCACTTCTTGATCAACTTGGCGATCGTTGGCACTTGTTCTCTTCTCACTCTAAACTCGTAAGCTAGTGCTTAGTGCTTGCTGCAAACCTTATTTATAGCCTTTCCACACCTAAGGCTTTGGTAGTTTTTGATACTCGGGAACGGGATTGCTGAGTCCTTTGTGGCTCAGAGATTCAACACCACACGAGATGCAGGTACTGCTGAGACCAATGCAGAAGATGGTTCAGAACATCTATGGGAGTTCGATGAAGAGCGTGGACATTATTATGTTTCATATCCCGACGATCAGTAGTGGTTCCTACTAGGGGCGATCCGGCCTTGTGTTTTTTGGTATCTTTCGCATTTGGATTTTTCGTCCGTAGTCGGACCCTGATGTTCGTTGGATGATGTATGATATTGTATTCATTCGTGTGACATGGCGAGTGTAAGCCAACTATCATTTTACACTTCATCCCTGAATTTTTACATGAGATGTGCAAAGATACCATACTTGAGATCATTCTAGTATGCGTTTATGTCCTTAAGTCGTGCCTCGACACGTGGGGGACATAGCCGCATACTGGGCATTACAAGTTGGTATGCAGAGCCTTCTCCGACCTAGGAGCCCCCTGATTGATCGAATCGTTGACGGTTGAGTCTAGGCGCACAAAAAATGTTTTGAGTCTTATATATATATCGAAGAGTAGGATTTCTTTTTACTCCTCATCCCCTTCATCGCTCTGGTGAGGACTCCTGACATTGGTCTATCTCCTCTACTCTCAAAAATTCACTAATTTGGTTTTTAGGATCACGTGAGTATTTTTAGGATCACGTGGGGGACATTATTCTCGATGCCTCTTGTCATTTAGGAGTTGTTGCAGTTTCCTGGGGAGTTGACTTCCGAGGTGTTGTCGTCACAAATGTATCGTAGCGGTTCTAGAATACATAAGACGACCGAGGTCGAAAACCTTCTATGCGGTTAGTGGCGAGATAACCCCGACGTCACCCAGTACTGGGTAGATAGTTTGGGAGTATTGCCACAGCTAGTATAGCGGATGTGTTTCGAAGGTCCGAGGTAAACAGTTTCCGATGATGACTAGTTATGTGTTGACGGATGGATACAACTGGATGTAGGTTTAGAGTTGAGTGCGCGGTGCTTCCCCTATATCCCCAACACGAGATTGCATAACCGGAAAGCTTCGGGAATTAATAGGTGGGTTTTCAAGTAGCTCGTAGGCATTCTTCCAACGAGTGCATGGTATGAGGTTTGGGTTCAACATCGAGTGAAGAGGTTTCATGGGCGTTGTTCCAATTGGGAGTTGCATCTTAAAGGGTCCTTGCCTATGCTGATCCGGGGATTGCAACACCCGTTGTAACACGTTCCATGGGGCATTCAGCACGAACATGGGGGACGAAACTTCTATCATATATTTGTTCCATCTGCACCTTGTTGTCTTATTTTATCTTTTGTTCTCCCAAGTGGCTTCTCGACAAGATTGTTGTACCATTAAAATATGGAATTCATTCGTTCATTTTGTTCGAATGTTCATTGTGAAGACTTATGTTGCAAATATCTAGTCGTTGATTCATCTTACCTATTTTGCATCAATGGATAATGGTTGTCATCATATTCAAGATGGCTCCCAAGAAGGTTCCCAACCCAAACCAAGAGGGGGAAGAAGAGCGTTCTCCTTCCCCTCCTCCTTCGTCTGAGGCATGGAGAGCGATTATACAAGCAACCAACCAGAACACTCAGATGCTCATGCAAATGAAGCAGAGTTTCCAAGAAAAACAAGGCAATCATGGGAACCAAGGCCAAGGCTATCTGTTCAATCAACCTCACTTTGCGACACTGAACCAATTCCTGGCAAACTAACCAAAGTCGTTCCGTTACTGTGTGGAACCGCTAGATGCTGAAGATTGGATGACAGATATCAAAAAGTAGTTTGAATGCAGTAATGTGAGGTCTGAGGATTATGTCAAGTTTGCCACATTCCAACTGAAAGATCAAGCTGTTGATCGGTGGCAACAGTATAAAGACTCCAAAGGTGGCCGTGAGATCTCGTGGTCTGATTTCTGCAGGGATGTCCCTTCTCATCACATTCCAACCAGTGTCATTGAAGGCATGCGTGAGCAATTCCACAACCTGAAGCAAGGCACCATGTCCGTCTATCAATACAATGTCAAGTTCCAGAATCGTGCCCGTTATGCGAAGCAAGACATCCCCGATGCCAAGAGCAAGATATATCAGTTCCGAGGTGGTCTGAAAGATGAACTCCAACTTGCTATCACCTTGTTCGAGCCGGATGAATTTGACCAATTCTACAATATGGCTCTCAAGCAAGAGGCAGCTCAGCTCAAGTGTGAAGCTTCCAAAAAGAGGATAAGATATGATGTTCACTCCTCCTCTTCCTTTCAAGTGGTTGCCAAGCAGCAGAAGTTCTGGCTACAGCCTCCTCCAGTGCTCCGTCCTCCAAGCAACAACAAGCACTCCGGTGGTCGTGGATTCTCCCACCCACCCAACCCAAGCAACCAGTCCAAGCCTCATTTCCAAGCCCCAATACCAAGTGTTCCCCCTCCTCGTCCAGTTTCTGAGGTCACTTGCTACAAGTGTGGTCTGAAGGGCCACTATTCCAAAAAGTTCACCAACCAGAGGCGCCTTCCGCCTCCTCCACCTGTCATCAATGCTATTGTCAAGCACAATCCCAAGCATGCAAGAGTGAACTTGATGAATGCAGCTCATTGATCTTATTCTTGGGATGGATTGGCTCTCCAAGCATGATGAAAATATTGATTGTGGAAACAAGGAAGTCAAGCTTACTCATCCCGACGAAGACGTGATTATCTTCGCAGCTCAAGATAACACAATCAGGCTATTCTCTCTCAATGACAAGGTCGAGATTAATGCCATTTTTCAGATTCCGGTGGTTTGTGAATATGAGGATGTATTCCCTGAAGAGCTTCCAGGCATGCCTCCCAACCATCCAGTTGAATTTGTCATTGAACTTGAACCTGGTACCGAGCCAGCATGTCGACGTCCATACAAGCTTTCTCCTGATGAGTTGAAGGAGTTGAAGAAACAACTTGATGAGCATGAACGGATGGGTCTAATCAGACCAAGCACTTCCCCTTGGGGGTGTGGTGTTCTATTTGTCAAGAAGAAGGATGGCAAGGAACGCCTTTGCGTTGATTACCGGCCATTGAACAAGAAGACAATAAAGAATAAGTACCCGCTCCCCAATATCAATGAATTGTTCGAGCAGCTCAAAGGAGCAAAGTTAGGATTTCAATGGAACTAACCCGGACTGACGCTGTTTTCAGCAGAACTGCCATGGTGTATTTTTTGTGAAGAAATAAAAAGTTCTCGGAATTGCATGAAAATCAACGGAGAATTATTTCAGAAAATATAAAAAATATCTGCAAGAAGATCTGCACCGGGGGGCCCACACCCTGTCCTCAAGGGTGGGGGGTGCGCCCCCTTCCCAGGGCGCGCCCCTGCCTCGAGGGCCCCCCAATGCTCCACCGACGTATCCCCAGGTCCTATATATTCCGTTTCGTGGAGAAAAAAATTATAGAGAAAGAATTATCGCATTTTACGAGACGGAGCCACCGCCAAGCCCTAATCCCTCTCGGGAGGGCTGATCTGGAGTCCGTTCGGGGCTCCGGTGAGTGGAGATCGTCGCCATCGTCATCATCAACCTTCCTCTATCACGAATTCCATGATGCTCACCGCCGTGAGTGAGTAATTCCATCGTAGGCTTGCTAGAGGGTGATGGGTTGGACGGGATCTATCATGTAATCGAGTTAATTTTGTTAGGGTTTGATCCCTAGTATCCACTATGTTCTGAGATTGATGTTCCTATGACTTTGCTATGCTTAATGCTTGTCACTAGGGCCCGAGTGCCATGATTTCAGATCTGAACCTATTATGTTTTCATGACTATATGTGTGTTCTTGATCCTATCTTGCAAGTCTATAGTCACCTACTATGTGTTATGATCCGGCAACCCCGAAGTGACAATAATAGGGACCAATCCCGGTGATGACCATAGTTTGAGGAGTTCATGTATTCACTATGTGTTAATGCTTTGTTCCGGTACTCTATTAAAAGGAGGCCTTAATATCCCTTAATTTCCGATAGGACCCCGCTGCCACGGGACGGTAGGACAAAAGATTTCATGCAAGTTCTTTTTTATAAGCACGTATGACTATATTCGGAATACATGCCTACATTGCATTGATGAACTGGAGCTAGTTCTGTGTCACCCTTGGTTATAACTTCTACATGATGAATTGCATCCGTCGTAATTTCCCATCACCGATCCAATGCCTACGAGCTTTACTTATATTGCTTGCCGCTTATTTACTTTCCCGTTGCTATTATCACAAAAACTACAAAAACACTATCGTTACTTTTATTGCTGCTACCGCCACTATCATATTACTTTGCTACTGAACTACCTTGATGCAGATACTAAGTTTCTAGGTGTGGCTGAATTGACAACTCACCTGCTAATACATAAGAGTATGCTTTGGCTCCCCTTGTGTTGAATCAACAAATTTGGGTTTAATACTTTACCCTCGAAAACTATTGCGATCCCCTACACTTGTGGGTTATCAAGACTATTTTCTGGCGCCGTTGGCGGGGTGCATAGCTCTATTCTTTAAGTCACTTGGGATTTATATCTGTTTATCACTATGAAGAATTTGAAGGACTAAAAAACCAAGATCTTACCCTCAACTACGAGGGGAGGTAAGGAACTGCCATCTAGCTCTGCACTTGATTCTCCTTCCGTTATGAGTAAACTTGCGATACCTACTCCTTCTATTGAATCTGATATGTCGTATGTTCTTGATGATGCTACTTCTACTATGTATGATGAAACTATCTCTATGCCTGATACTGTGCCACTAGGTTAATTTCTAGATGAACAAATTGCTAAAGTTAGGGAGAGTGCAAATGTTGATGATATTTATGAAAGTGATGATGAAACTACGCCCAATAGATATGAATTTCCTGTCGTGCCTGAGGGTTATGTTATGGATGAAGAAACTGCTAGAGACTTTCTTGCTTGCAATGATAGATATGATCTTAAGAAGTTATTAGCTAAGATGAAAGAAAAGTCCTTGAATGCTAGAATGAAACATGACCCTGCTTTTGCTACTTCACCTATTTATGTCACTGATAAGGATTATGAATTCTCTGTTGATCCTGAGTTAATTACTCTGGTTGAATCTGATGCTTTCCATGGCTATGAGTCTGAAAATGTTGTGGCACATCTTATTAAGTTGAATGATATAGCCACCCTGTTTACCAATGATGAAGATTCGCTACTACTATATCCTTAAGCTATTTCCGTTCTCGTTAAAGGATGATGCTAAGACTTGGTTTAATTCTCTTGATCCTGGTTGTGTGCGTAGTCCCCAGGATATGATGTACTACTTCTCTGCTAAATATTTTCCCGCTCATAAGAAACAAGCTGCCTTACAGGAAATATATAACTTTGCTCAAACTGAAGAAGAGAGTCTCCCACAAGCTTGGGGGAGCCTTCTCCAGTTACTAAATGCTTTGCCTGATCATCCTCTTGAGATGCATGACATACTTGATGTCTTTTATAATGGCCTAACTGATGCTTCCAGAGACCACCTGGATAGTTGTGCTGGTTGTGTTTTCACGGAAAGAACAGTGGAACAAGCTGAATTACTATTGAATAATATGCTAGCCAATGAAAATAATTGGACACTTCCTGAACCAGCCCCTAAGCTCACTCCGAAGAAAAGAGGTGTTCTATTTCTTAGTCCTGAAGATATGCAAGAGGCAAAGAAATCTATGAAAGAAAAAGGTATTAAGGCTGAAGATGTTAAGAATTTACCACCTATTGAAGAAATACATGGTCTTGATAACCCGACAGATGTAGTAAATGTAAATTCTCTTTATAGATTTGATGAAGGTGATATTCCTCATTATAAGTCTGCTAGCTAATGCTTAGATGAGTTTGACAATTTTATTGTGAAAGAAGCAAACTTCAATGCTTATGTTGGTAGACAATTACAACACAATGCTCATATGATTGAACGCTTGAGTGATTATCTGTCTAATGCTAAAGATAAACTGAAACTTATTAGTATACATGCTTCTATGGTTACCACTCAAGTAAAACAAGTACTTAAAGCTCAGAATGATTTGCTCAATTAATTAAATAGTAAGAATAATGACAATGCCATTAGAGTTGTGACTAGAGGTGGTAGAATGACTCATGAACATGTATATCCTGAAGGCCACCCTAAGAGAATTGAACAAGATTCTCAGAGAGCTAATTTAGATGCACTTAGTTCTTCTAAGAAGAAGAAAAAGAAAAATGTTAGGACTTTGCATGCTTCTAGTGAACCTGTTGCTGACAAACCTGAGAATCCCAATGATATATTTGATTCTGATGTTGAGACACAATCTGGTAATGAACATGAACCTAGTGATAATATTAACGATGATGTTCAAGATGATGCTCAACCTAGCAATGATAATGATGTAGAGATCGAACCTGCACTTCATCTTGATAACCCGCAGTCAAAGAATCAACGTTATGATAAGAGAGACTTTGTTGCTAGGAAGCAAGGAAGGGAAAGATAACCATGGGTTCAGAAACCCATGCCTTTTCCTCTGAAACCATCCAAGAAAAAGGATGATGAGGATTTTGAGCGCTTCGCTGAAATGATTAGACCTATCTTTTGCGTATGCGTTTGATTGATGTGCTTAAAACAAATCCTTATGCCAAGTACATGAAAGATATTATTACCAACAAAAGAAAGATACCTGAAGTAGAAATCTCCACCATGCTTGCCAATTACACTTTTGAAGGAGGAATGCCTAAGAAATTAGGGGATCCAGGAGTACCTACTATACCTTGCTCCATTAAGAGAAACTATGTTAAAACTGCTCTGTGTGATCTTGGTGCCGGTGTTAGTGTTATGCTGCTCTCTTTATATCGTAGACTTGACTTGAGTAAGTTGACACCTACCGAAATATCTTTGCAAATGGTCGATAAATCAACTGCTATACCTGTCGGTATTTGTGAGGATGTGCCTGTCGTCGTTGCAAATGTTACTATTCTAACGGACTTTGTTCTACTTGATATTCCCGAGGATGATGGTATGTCTATTATTCTTGGAAGACCCTTTTTGAATACTGCAGGGGCTGTTATTGGTTGCAACAAAGGCAATGTCACTTTTCATGTCAATGGTAATGAGCATACGGTACACTTTCCGAGGAAACAACCTCATGTCTTTAGTATCAATCATATTGGAAAAACTTCAACTATTACTATTGGAGGTTTTGAGTTTCCTATTCCTACTATCAAGAAGGCATATGACATACTTATTGTTGGGGACATACATATCCCCATTGAGGTAACATAGTGTTGTTCTAAAATTCTCCGGTTTCATATTACTCGGAAAGAGTTTATTAACAAGACCTGATCAACCTTGTTAATGGATTCCTTTTGATGAACATGGGATAGGTGAATCTAGATAGCACAAACCTTCTGTACCCTCTTTTATTTTCTGTTAATTAGGTTAAATAAAAGAAAAATAGGATTATCTGTCTGTTTCCAGACTTATCCGTGCAACAAAAAAATATCCTGAAAATAAAAGTTCTCCAAATGCCATGAAAATGAAATATGATTTTTTCTAGAATATTTAAGGAAATATGGCACTGAACACACAGCGAGGGGAGCCAGCACGTGGCCTCGAGGGCACAAGGCGCGCCCTCCTGCATCGAGGGCCGCGCGTGGCCCCCCTCCACTTATCCTTTCTCCCATGTTCTTCTTCTTCCTCTCAAAAAATCCCCAATCAGCTCAAACCCGAGTTGTAGCTCATTTTGCTGCCATTTTCAATCTCCTTGCTCAAAGCACCATTCACCAAACTGTTTGGGGAGATTGTTCCTTGGTATGTGACTCCTCCATTGGTCCAATTAGTTTTTGTTCTAGTGCTTTATTTGTGGCAAATTTGTGCTGCTGTGGTGACCTTGTTCTTGAGCTTGCATGTCAAATTTTCTTTGGTCCCAAGTAGTTCTAATGCATGATATAGCTTCTAGGCACTTATAGGAGTTGTTGCTATAAATCTTGTTGAGTTTGGTTAACTTTTATTGTGAGTTACTAAAAATTTCAGAAAATTTCAGAAAAATGTATAGGAGAAACTTCCAAGTTGGTCCTTCAACGAAGCAAGAACCGAGGCTCGCGTTCCGTGAGCCGGACGATGAATCACCGAGGGATGCCGATGTGCGGCCTTGTGAATGGCCGTCAGATGAATTTATGAGTCAAGCGGGCATCAAAGATGAATTTTACGCATATATGCGTAATGCTGACCTCGAGGACTTCATGCAACATAAGTGCCTCCAATACCGGGGTTTAACTGATAGCTTTGTGAGAAGGTTTAAAGTTTCATCTTTACATAATTCTAACACTGTCCTGTTTGATCTTTATGATAAATCTTATACCATGGACTTAGAGGATTTTAATGAAGCCCGCAAGCTTCCACAGTGGGGTAGTATGAGTGATCCTTGCAAATCTGAAGTTGGAGAATTCCTACCTAGTATTACAGTGGGGGAATCCAGGGACATTACACAAGCTACCACGGGGAGCATACATTTTCCTGCTATTAATTACTTTGCTCTCTTTATTGGTAGATGCATAAATGGTAAAGATGAAGCCTGTCACATGTGTGTCCCTGATCTCAGCATTCTCAGCAGTGCTGTACTAGGTGATAGGCAATATAACTTAGGAGCAATTGTTGCACGTAGACTACACCATAATGGTTCGTATGGAGATTTATTTGGTGGGATCTATGCTACTCGCATAGCCCGCTATCTTGGTGTGTCTATGCATCCGTATGATGAACCTTTACCTGCTGCTTATTTAGACTACAATGATATGGCTAGTCATAGGTTTATAGAGTGGGATAATCAAACCTTGAAATATCGACTATGTGACGCCCCCGATTTGACCGTACACTAATCATGCACGCAAATGTGTACGACCAAGATCAGGGACTCACTGGAAGATATCACAACACAACTTTATACACAAATTAAAATAATACAAGCTTTATATTACAAGCCAGGGGCCTCGAGGGCTCGAATACATAAGCTCGAATACACAAGAGTCAGCGGAAGAAACAATATCTGAGCACAGACATAAGTTAAACTAGTTTGCCTTAAGAAGGCTAGCACAAAAACAACGCGATCGAAAAGGCAAGGCCTCCTGCCTGGGACCTCCTAACTACTCCTGGTCGTCAGTTGTCTCCACGTAGTAGTAGGCTCTGTCGGGGTAGTAGCTAGCAGTCGTCAAGTGTGGCATCTGTCTCCTGGACTCCACCATCTGGTTGCATCAACCAGCAAGAAGAAAGAAGGGGGAAAAGGGGGAGCAAAGCAATGGTGAGTACTCATCCAAAGTACTCGCAAGCAAGGATCTACACTACATATGCATCGGTATCAATGAAAAGGGTAGTATCTGTGGACTAAGCTGCAGAATGCCAGAATAAGAGGGGGAGAAGCTAGTCCTATCGAAGACTAGCATCTTCTGGAAACCACCCTCTTGCAGCAAGAGGGGGAAGTAGAGTAGTATAACATAAGTCATATTTATGTTGTTGTTCCAACGCTCCGGGATCCTTTCTCGACTCCCGAAGCAACATATCCAAACAATGCTGAAGCATCTAGTTCTAGTTGTAGCGATCGGGATACAACTCCAAGTGTTCGCTACCGTAGGACAGGCTATCGATAGATGTTTTCTTCCATGCAGGGGTGCACCAACTTACCTATCATGCTTGCTTAACTTCGGCCGGACACACCATCAGGTCATGCCCGCCCTTGACCAAACAATATGCCGCAACCCGACCTAGGCTTAATAGAGAGGTCATGCACGCCGGACTAAACCCTATGCCCCCAGGGGTCATGGGCCAATCACCCCGGGAACTCCTGCATGTTGCGTATGTGGCCGGTGAGCAGACCTAGCAACCTCCATTAAAAAGGTAGGAGCCTAACCAGTCCAACCCGGCGCGCGCCGCTCAGTCGCAATGACGTCAGTTAAGCTTCGGCTGATGCATACGACGCAGAACGCCCATACTATGCCCACATGATGGTTAGTGCTATCAGGCCAGAGGCCTCTCGGATCAAATATCCAAACCGTTTAGTGTCTTGGGAACGCGCGGTAACGAGCAGAGACTCATGAACATGTGACCCCATCACCCTATTTCGAGGACTTGCGGCAAAGGTGAGTGCCCGGCCACGCCGCGTATTTATCTCGCGGGCACCTTCCTGGTCAACCCGACTACACATCACTCGCGATTAAGCTCGCGCGGGTACCCCTCAGGGTCGACCCTTCTTTAGTAACCAGGTTCAGTGTAAAGTCATAGTAACCATAGTAACTGTGTGCCTGACACCAAAGGAAAACCTGAGGAAATCACCCTCGATGGAATTCCAACTGATGTTTATCGTCAAGGGGAACAAAAGAGGAGTCACCCTCGAGGTCCACTCTTGAGGAGTTGCATGACAGTGTCATTATCGGGAGTGGAGAAAGAGGAATCACCCTCGATGACCACAACCGATGAACTAACCTACAAGGTTAACATCATAAGTGCTGATGAGGTCTCACCCTCGGCCCTCGATTGTAACCCAGTAGTGTCGAGCAACTAAGGGGAAAGTGATGTGCGGTGCCGTGTCCTGGTCTTCGATCCCGTTGATCGGGTCTTCTGATAATCCAGCGGGGCAGTCGGGAAAGGTAGGGGGGTCACTGGTGGATCTCTAACCAGCCTATACTAAGTAGTTTAGTATAAACATATAAGGTATGAAAGCAGTATCAACAACAGGCTATCCATCAGAATAGGATCATACAAAAAGCAGTAGCAGTTCTAATGCAAGCATAAGATCGAAGGGAATGGGCGATATCAGAATGATCAAAGGGGGTTGGCTTGCCTGGTTGCTCTGGCAAGAAGGAGGGGGCGTCGTCAACGCAGTCGATCAGAGTGGCACCGTCAATGGTCTCAGTCCTACCGGAAAGAAGTAACGGAGGGGGAACACAATTAATAACAGAGCAAACAAAGCATAACATGGCAATACGCGGCGCTACGCGTGACCTAACGCGGTACTAAGTGATATCGGCGAGGATGAAAACATCCGGGAAAGTATTCTCGGTGTTTCGCGTTTTCGGCCGGATGAAACGGAGGGGGAATGTTGCATGTTCGGTATGATAGAGATATGTGGCGGACGAACGGACCGCGTATTCGGATTCGTCTCGTCGTTTTGAGCAACTTTAATGTACAAAGTTTTCCCATCTGAGCTACGGTTTATTTAATATTAGTTTTAAAAGGATTTTATCTTTCTTAGACTTAACAGAATTAATTTAATTAGAAAAAGGTTATTATGACGTCAGCATGATGTCAGCATGACGTCAGCATGATGTCAGCATGACGTCACCGGTCAACTGTGGACTTTGACTACTCAACAGATCACTGGGTCCCACATGTCATTCACAGCCAACTAACTAACCAAGTTAATTAGTTTCATTAACCGATTAATTAGGTTAAGTTAATTTAGTTAATGAAATAATTAATTTTATTTATTTATTTACTTTTTTTTGTTCTAAGGGGCATGGGCCCCATTCGTCATAGGGCCAAAGGCCATAACGGGCACGGGCGACGGTAGTAACGGGCATGGGCGCCGGGTGCCTGGACCCGGGCGCGTGCGGGCCTGCCGGCGACCACGACAGGGCAGCCGCAGTGGCCAAGGCCGTCGGGCCGGAGAGTGGCAGCGTGCAGTCGGGGGCTGCGGGCGCGTGGCAGCGCGCAGCCGGGGCTGCGGGTGACGGCGAGCGTAGCAGGAGCAGGGGACGGGCACGGGGAGGCGGAGCGGTTGGGGCGGCGAAGGACGACCGCCGTCGAGCAACAGAAGGCGACAGGCGGTGGCGGACGGGGTTGGCGGAGAGCGTCAAGCGGCGGTCGATGCGGGTGAGGGGCGCAACTGGCATGAGAGACGCATGGCACCGGAGGCCTGCGGCCGAGTCGGAGCAGGGGGCGTGGCACGAGTGGTGCACGAGCGTGCGCGGGAGCAGTGCTCCAGGCGCGACCACGAGAGGAAAACGGGCGGCGGCTACGACGACCGAGCGAGGAGAATGTAGGGGGGATTCGAAGGGGAGGCGGGCGCGGCTCACCGGAAGCCGGACGGGAAGGCAGCGTGCTCGAGGGGGCGTGCGGGGGCGGCCGTGGAGGTCCATGGATGACGGTAGAAAGTGGCGGGGTTGGGGCGCGCCTAGGCAAGGCCGGCTTCGTGGCGAGGTTCGACGGCGACGGAATGGCATCGTCCTCGGGTGACGAGCTACGGCGTCGAGCGACGTGGGGCATCGGCCGTCGTCGGGGCTGAGGCGGGGTCGGGAGGTC
>LR738711.1:489932703-490019825 GCA_902687465.1 Secale cereale | reverse complement strand
TAAGCAGAGCGGGTGGGCCGGTTGGCCGAGGCCCAGGTGGGCAGGTGCGGTTGTGGCCCCTTTCTCTTGTTCTTTAAAACCTCTCTTTTGCTTTCTTTGAAAAGGTAAACCTAAAAGAGTTTGGATAGGAAAGAGTCTTGTCAACTAAAACAAGCACACTATTTCTAGGAGTCACAAAAAGTTTAAGGCCGAAGGTAGTTGTCTAACTATTTTTTTGAAATTGGGAAGGCTTACTTTAAATGAAGCTGAACCACTAAGTAATTTCCAGGGGCACTTTGGGAAACCAAAAGAGATTGGTTCCAACATGACAATTGTTCAGGAATTATTTGCCACACTTTTAACATCTTAGTTTCCATGTTTGGCAAATTAGAATTTTTGACTATCAATTGAGTTTGAAATGAACAAAGATTTGGATCAAGTGAGGATTAGCAACAATAATGTGATGACATGGCACCATTAGCAAGGGTTTACTGTAGCTTAATTATACGGGCGTCACAGACTAATCTTTAACCGGCAGCATGCCATCCCTATTGTTCTTCTTGCCCCTACTTTGTCTAAATTTCAGGAAAAGGGCAGATACACTATAACTATGGAGGACGCAAATGCCCATTATAACATGATAGAGACAGCCCGCCTTTGAGTGGCAGCTCACCAGGCAGCATCTGCTGCATCTCAGTACGACCCCAACTACAACTTTGGATATCTGTCAGGCCAATTCTGGCCATAGACCAACTTAGGCCAAAAGCCTAAGCTTGGGGGAGTACGTGTTTCTCACCGACTTTACATTCATGTTCACATACTTATTGTAGCTGTCGGTGCTAACACTCTTTCACTGTACCATCCATGCTTAGTTCAAATTTCTTTTTCTTAGTCTTTTTCTTGTGTGCTAGAAAAACCCAAAAAAATAAACAAAAAATTATATTAGTGTAGCTTCTAGCTAGTTTACTTTCTTTGCCTATAGTAGTAACAAAAAAAATTTAAAACCCAAAAAGATTTCCCATTCTTCTTTCGCTTGTTGGGAGCTTTCCCGTGTAAATAGTGTGTTTTCTTTTCTTTATGGGTTAAGAGTAGAAGACCATGATTAAAATGCTTAGTGGCTCTCATATGCTTTGTTGTTGATTTAACCTTGAGCCATATTACCTTGTCTTCTCTCTTGTATTAAATGCCTGCAGATTCAAGCTTAGTCCGATGCACGTGCACTATTATTATTTTCCACACCGTTCGGTCGTGCGAGTGAAAGGCAATACGGATGATATATGATGAACTAATTGAGATAAGAAAAGCTGGTATGAACTCGACCTCTTTTGTTTTTGTCAATATGATTGCTCGTCGTTCTTGATTCAGCTTGTTATGAATGAAACGTGTTTGCAATGACAAATAGAGATCATAGCTGCTTATGCCATGCTTAATTAGCTGAGAGTTTATAATGGTCTATCTTGGGTGCCAACATGATATTAAAATGGTTATGATGTGGTATGATGGGTGGTATCCTCCTCTGAACGATTTAGGTGACTTGACTTGGCACATGTTCACGCATGTAGTTGAAACAAATCAACATAGCCTTCACAATATTTATGTTAATGGTGATTTATATCCTACTCATGCTAGCATTCATTGTTGATTAATTTTAATGCATGTTCATGACCGTTGTTTCTCTCTAGCTGGTCACTTCCCAGCTCCTTCTAGCCTTCACTTGTACTAAGCGGGAATACTGCTTGTGCAATCACTTCCATAAACCCCAAAGTTGTCCCATATGAGTCCACCATACCTTCCTATATGCGGTACTACATGCCGTTCCAATTAAATTTGTATGTGCCAAACTCTAAACCTTCAAATGAAATTCTTTTTTGTATTCTCGAACAGCTCATGTATTAACTAGGGCTGTCTATATCTTCCATGCTAGGTGGGTTATTCTCACGATGAGTGGACTCCACTCATCATTCACGACAAAATGGCTGGTAACCGGGATGCCCAGTCCCATGCTAAAAATCATAATAATTAAACAAAACTCCCCAGGGATATTACTTGTTTGGACGGTAACCCGTGGATTCGGCTGGCCGTGGAGTGTGCTTGTTGGTGGTTGGGGGAGTATAAACTTTACCATTCTGTTTGGGAATCGCCTATAATGTGTGTAGCATGGAAGATATCGAGATTCTTGGTTGTTATGTTGATAATGAAAGTATACCGCTCAAAATGTTATTTAATCTCTATTTAAAAATTGAGCTCTGGCACCTCTACAAATTCCTGCTTCCCTCTGCGAAGGGCCTATCTATTTACTTTTATGCAGAGTCATCATACTTTTATGAAAGAGCACCAGTAGGAGAGCACCTCTGTCGTTGCATGTATTACTATTAATTTGCATTGAGTATGATCATGACTTGATCTCTTTTACCATGAATTACAATGTCTAGTCAGTTCTTGATCATTAAAGGTGCTATGCATTTATGTTTTGCGGTCTCAGAAAGGGCTAGCGAGTTATCATCCTGTTATATCATAGCATGATTGTTTTGAGAAGTGTTGTCATATGAGGTTTATTATTATTGCTCGTTAGTTTATTGTTCCATTGATGTGAGTAGTCTTGAGACCCTAAAGTTATTATGAATGTGGTTAGTTCATGATCTTGTTGAAAACCTGAATGCTTGCTTACATATTTACAACGACAAGAGCAAACAGAGTTTGTCAAAGTTTTTATTTATCACTTTCAGTTTATCAACTGAATTGCTTGAGGACAAGCAAATGTTTAAGCTTGGGGGAGTTGATACGTCTCCAACGTATCTACTTTTCCAAACCCTTTTGCCCGTGTTTTGGACTCTAACTTGCATGATTTGAAAGGAACTAACCCGGACTGACGCTGTTTTCAGCAGAACTGCCATGGTGTTGCTTTTGCACAGAATAAAAAGTTCTTGGAATAGCTTGAAAATCAACAGCAGTGGTCCCGATTATTGTCACTTCGGGGTTGCCAGATCATAACACATAGTAGGTAACTATAGACTTGCAAGATAGGATCAAGAACACACATATATTCATGAAAACATAATAGGTTCAGATCTGAAATCATGGCACTCGGGCCCTAGTGACAAGCATTAAGTATAGCAAAGTCATAGCAACATCAATCTCAGAACATAGTGGATACTAGGGTTCAAACCCTAACAAAACTAACTCGATTACATGATAGATCCCATCCAACCCATCACCGTCCAGCAAGCCAACGATGGAATTACTCACACACGGCGGTGAGCATCATGGAATTGGTGATGGAGGAAGGTTGATGATGACGATGGCAACGATCTCCACTCTCCGGAGCCCCGAACGAACTCCAGATCAGCCCTCCCGAGAGAGATTAGGGCTTGGCGGCGGCTCTGTCTCGTAAAACGCGATAATTCTTTCTCCATGGTTTTTTCTCCATGAAACAAAATATATAGGACCTGGGGATACATCAGTGGAGCATCGGGGGGCCCTCGAGGCAGGGGGGCGCGCCCTGGGAAGGTGGTCGCGCCCCCACCCTCGAGGACAGCCCGTGGGCCCCCCGGTGTGGATCTTCTTGCAGGTATTTTTTATATTTTCTGAAATAATTCTCCGTTGATTTTCAGGCTATTCTGAGAACTTTTTATTCTGCACAAAAACAAGACCATGGCAGTCCTGCTAAAAACAGCGTCAGTCCGGTTAAGTTCCATTCAAATCATGCAAGTTAGATTCCAAAACAAGGGCAAACGGGTTTGGAAAAGTAGATACGTTGGAGACGTATCAACTCCCCCAAGCTTAAACCTTTGCTTGTCCTAAAGCAATTCAGTTGATAAACTGAAAGTGATAAAGAAAAACTTTGACAAACCCTGTTTTCTCTTGTTGTTGTAAATATGTAAGCAAGCATTCAGGTTTTCAACAAGATCATGAACTAACCACATTCACAATAACTTTGAGGTCTCAAGACTACTCACATCAATGGCATAATCAACTAACGAGCAATAATAATAAACCTCAGATGACAACACTTCTCAAAACAATCATGATATGATATAACATGATGGTATCTCGCTAGCCCTTTCTGAGACCGCAAAACATAAATGCAGAGCACCTTTAATGATCAAGGACTGACTAGACATTGTAATTCATGGTAAAAGAGATCCATTCATGATCATACTCAATGCAAATTAATAGTAATACATGCAACGACAGAGGTTCTCTCCTACTGGTGCTCTTTCATAAGAGGATGATGACTCTGCATAAAAGTAAATAGATAGGCCCTTCGCAGAGGGAAGCAGTCACATCCCTAGTTAGCACTTGCATTAGGACCTAGCTAGAGTGTGCATCATGTCTACTTTCAAAGAACCTGGAAATGGGATTAACAGAAACCCCAGCACCCCTCTCCTAACAACTAGGGTTTGTTAAAATATTTTCCAATGTACCCAAAATGCCCTTCAAAAATGTTCATCATTTCTGCCTTGGTCTTAAACCTCTGCCAAAAATGGTGCACATTATTCTAGGACACTCAAGGGCTTTGGATTAAATCATATGGTATTTGTATTTGGGCATTTAAATACTTTAAAATATTTTAAATGCTCAAATAACCATGAACTATAATGTTCCCTACTGTTCATATTATATACAGTGGGCATGACAAGTTTCATGAGTAATAAAAATGTTTTGGCATTTTTAATAATTGATTAAAGCTGCAAAAGAAATGAAACAGAAAAAGAAATAGGAATAAGAAAAAGGGAGAAAGCACTTACCTCGGGCACAGCCCTGTAGCAGGCCGGCCCAGCCCACCAGCCCTCCTCTGTCGTCTTCTTCCTCGCGCCAAAAGGACGCGCGCGTGGCCGCCGCGCGCCGGCACGCGTCCGGCCACCTCCTCCCTGCTAGCCTGCCTCCCCGATGGCCTGGATGATTCCATGAATCGACACGCAGCTGCCCAGACCGCTCTCACTTCTCCCCCTCGTCTCCATCGCCCTCCCCTGGCTCTCTCCTCTTCCATCACCGAGCCGCCGTCGCCGCCGTTCGCCGCAGCCGCACTTAGAGCCACCCCTCGCCCCGTGAGTGTATCCAGAAGATCCGCCGCGTCGTCCTCTTCCTCCTCGCTGAGCCACAAGCCGCCGGAAGCCCTGCAACGTCCTCACGCCGTCGTCCCCTTCATCGGATCGCCGAAGCACCTCGCCGCCGTTACGAAGCTACAACGCGTCCCCGACCCCTCCGTCGAGCTCGTTAGCACCGCAGTGAGCTTCTACGTCGAACCCCTCCTTCCTCCGTCCCTTTTGCGCCGTGTAGCCGTCGCTCCGTTGATAACCGAAACGCACCGCCGCCGTGCTCGCCGCCGGTGACGCTTCGGTGACCATTTGGTCACTGGCACCCGTCCATCACACTCACCGCAGTGCGTAGATGCGATAGGTGCTACGCACGCATCGCCTAGGCCCCTGCAGCCGCGTCTCCACACACGCCCGACGCCGGTCGCCGCCATCGAGCTTGTTGCCGTCGTCTCCGGCCACCCCAGGTCCGGCGACCACCACCATCCGACGCGCAATGGCAAGAGCTTTCCAACGCGCCTAGCCGCAGCTCGAGCCGTGCCCCCTAGACGATTTCCGAAGCACGCCGCCGTACTTGGCCTCGCCGGCGTCACGTCGCCGGCGGGTTTGACCTGTTTGACCGGGGGGTTGACCACCCCTGGGTCACTGACGTGTGGGCCACCTTTTGCTAATTAGTTAGTTTAATTAAGTTTCTATTAATTTAATTAGTTAATTAATTTAGTCACTGACCAGTGGGCCCAGGCCCCACTGACAGCTAATTAGTTTTAGTTTAACTCTAATTAACTTAGTTAATTAGCTGTGACACTGACATGCAGGGCCCACATGTCATGTTTGACTTGGACTAGCTCTTGTTGACTGACTGACATCAGCATGATGTCATGCTGACGCAGTAAAGGTTTTTCTGGGATTTTTAGATTAAAAATAATTCAGGAAATTCCAGAAAATACCCAAAACTTCTAAAAATCATATAAAATCAACCATAGCTCAGATGGAAAAGATTTATATATGAAAAATGATCAGAAAAATCCAATATTTCCAATGGCACTGGTTTAAAGCATGTTTGAACAAGTTAACTTGCTGTATACATCAAAAACACTATAATGCACTTATTTAAATAATAGTTTGAACTCCAATTTGAATCTTTGATTCAAATAAGCTCAAACCCTTCTGGTTTTAGTTGCATTAGCCAACACACATGCATATTGCCATGTCATGAGCATGCATCATATTGCTGCATTTGCTTGTTTATGATTGTATCGTCGGTATTCTCTGTGTTAGGTCCTGCTCCCGAGGATACCGCTGCGTATCCAGTTGAAGAGCAGTACCCGACAACTACCTTGTCAGGCAAGCAATCATTGATCATTCCGATACAAAACCAATCTTCTTGCTCCTGCTTTCTTTTACTGCATTAAGGCAACAACGTGTGAACTGCTACTTGCTGCGGTAGTTGAACCCTATTCCCTTGCATGACCTGTCATTGCCATAGTAAATAGTTGAAACCCACTAGCATGTGTAGGAGTTGATTGATCCATGTGATGTGTGATCCACCATGCTATTTGTTTATGTTGCCTGCTATGCTTAGAGTTGTGTCACGTCTGGTTCATCTGGGTGATGTATCAGAGTGAAATGATCATACCGGTAAAGAGAAGTGCGGAATACGCTTGGTAAAGGTATCGATGAAAGGCCATGTAGGAGTACATGGTGGGTTGTTTCATTGGAATCATCCATAGGACCTGAGATCTGTATGTGTGGTTCAAGTTGCAGTTACTACCATGCATTGGGCCCGAAACCAATGGACCCTCTCGGCTTATTAATTACCCTCGATCTCTGTCCAGGAGTTGCAACTATTTTTTGGTGTTTATAGTTTACTGGAGGTCGTGCACAGCGCTGACCCTCGGGGTGGGTTGTGATGCGACAGGTACGTGGCAAGGTGTACCGGTTGCCCGTTTGGTGACTAGGGAACCCGGTACACATCGTTTGGGGCCGTGAGCGACACCCCGGCCGGATCTCCCCACGGATGGAACCCAAATAGGCGATAAACCTGGACGAGAGACTTGAGTAGTTAGTCAGGTCGTGGCCGACACCCTCGCTGGGCTTCCGCTTGAAGGTTGCCGAGTACACGCCGAGTAAACGGCGATAAGTGGTGAAAGCGTGTGTGAAGAAGTACACCCCTGCAGGGTTATCAATCTATTCGAATAGCCGTTGTTCGCGGTACGGACTACTTGGTTGCTCTTACAGTTCATAGACAAGTTGATGGATATTACTAAAAGCCTCAAGATAAGTGTGAGTGCCGTGGATGGCCCTTCCGTAGGATGACGGAAGAGGATCCTCGGTAGTGTATTGATGTGGTGAGTAGAGGACTCGTGTTCGTAATAACATCTTGCAATATGTTGAGAGTTGTAGTATAGGTTAGCCAAGGTCAAAGCTGGCTTTCTGCTATGAACTCCACTACCCCCCCTTGATAATGTTGCATGTATGATAGGTTCTGTGGTAAGACTTGCTGAGTACCTTTGTACTCATGTTTGCTTAATAACTGTGGCAGAGGAGAACCCTGCCCCTGTTGATGGGTTCTACATAGACGTTGACGTCGACGAGTAGCTTGACACCCAGACGGAGATCTGGAGCTTGTGAAGGGCCTTGTAGATAGTCAGGCTACACCAAGCCTATTTTATTTTCTAAGTTGTCTGTACTCAGACATGTAGCTTCCGCTTGTGCTTGTATGACTGTATGACTTGAGTGTTGGGTCATGTGACCCCTACCTGTATGGATATGTTATGTATGGCTCTTGGAGCATTTTTAAATAAAGTACTTTGAGTCATAGAGTTCTGTTGTGATGCAATGTTGTATTTGCACATATTGAGCATATTGCGTGTATGATTGAAATGCTTGGTATGTGTGGGATCCGACACCTAGTTGTTTTCCTTTGGTAGCCTACCTTACAGGAAAAATGCCTCCTAGTGATTCCAATGAGCCTTGGTAGCTTGCTACTGCTCAGAACATGTAGGCTGGCCGGCATGTGTCCTTCTTCGTTCCTGTGTCTGTCCCTTAGGGGAAATGTCACGCGTTGTTCCTTTAAGTCCATGTAGCCTGCTACGACTTGGGATCATACGTTGATGACCGACACGTTCGTTGCTGGGTCATGGATGCCTGTCTCCGTAATTTAGTGCCTCTTTTGGTTTATAACTAGCCATGTCGGCCCGGGTTCTCTGTCATATGGATGCTAGCGACACTGTCATATACGTGTGCCAAAATGCGCAAACGGTCCCGGGCCAGGTAAGGTGGCACCCGTGGGGTTACCGTGCATGAGGCCGCAAAGTGATATGACGTGTTACAGCTAGATCGGTGTGACTTAGGATCGGGGTCCTGACAGCGTTGGCATCAGAGCTGGACTGCCTGTAGGTTTCTGAAGCCAAACTGGTCGATGTTGAGTCTAGGAAAATTCTTAGTTATATGTAGGGGAATTGATTGTGGAAGGGAACGTAAGGCTCTTTTTACTCCTTTACCTTATGCCCTTCTGATCTGAGTCAGTCTATTCTTTCTACGGGGATTTAGGACTAGGCCTCTTATCCTTACTAGGTTCACGTGTTACTAATCCGTAGACTCTTAGGATTGTTGGTTTCAAGCCTCGGTTCAGTTTTATCCTTTTAGTATGATGATTGTTGGACCGGAACCTTGATATGGATTGTTGAGTGGCTATGCTATCATTTGTATGATGCCTCAAATCTTTGTTTGAGCATTTACAGTTGTTATGCTGCCCGATTTCTTCCAGAAACACTAATGCCTTTGCATTATTTCGTGTTTCAGATGTCTGGCCGCATCGCTCACCAAGTGGTTCGTTTGACTCGGTGCATTAATGTGCCCGGTCACACGGCCATGCTAGTCCGTGTGCTGACTGAGACCGGTTATCGCTGGTATCATGAGTACACCGTGGAGGAACAGTACCGGGATTTCAATCAGAGTTAGTATTTCTGCACAGTCCGGATATACCCCTCATATCCTGGAGCTAACGACCCCATCCATTGGTCTTATGGACTCGGGGTTACCATCGAGATGGCAGTGCAGGATGCCGCTTATTCGATGATGACCATTCTCCGTGCTAGGCATGCCCTGTTGCTGAACACTGAGTTCTGTTACATGCCAGCCTCACTTCTCTGAGAGGAAGGCTACTACACTGGTCTGTATACTGATACTGCTCATGAAGAGCCACTGCTTCAGACTACTGTTCAGATGCTGGAGGATAGGGACCGTGAGGTCCGTGCCCTCCGAATGGAGCTGTATAACACTCGAGCCACTCATTGGACTACTTTGACACGGCTTGCACCTGCTGTGCACGCCGGATATCTGGACATGCGGGATTTGTACCCTGTGCGGACTTGTCTGCCTGATCGCATGGATTGGCGAGACGTTGGGGGTATTACACCTCCACGTGGGCGTCGGTTACCACCAGCATCGGGACCGAGGCCACATCCATGTCCCTATGGTCCACAGCCTCCGAGTGCTCGCGAGTTTCAAGATCCATCTGTTCCACTTCCAGGCTACGGTGGTAATCTGTATGAGGATTACTACGCGAATGTCTGAGCTAGACCGTGGTAGTAGTAGTATTGTAGTAGTTGTATTTCCACAGTCCTGCGCGTCTTGTGGAATATGACTTAGTGTGTACTGAGTTCCGGAGGTGTAGTTAAATAATGTATAGGAGCTTGGAATGCCTCTGATGGGATGTATCGTCTTTCACCGCAGTTGTACTTTAGCCTTGGCTTGTACTAAACTTTGTATGGTGTGTATGACCATTGGTGTATATATAGCAGTTTCTATATTACCATGTCGTACGGATGAACATCCTTGCATTCCGTGTCATCCATTACAGTTTGCACTTCTATGTCAAAATTTTGCCATCCTTGTCTAAACCGTTGTTTTGTTTTCCTAGGATGGTCAACACTCGCAACACTCCTGCTACTCAGGAGCATGGTGAGGCTAGTGGGGCTAGAGATGGGAATCTGCCCCAGCCACCCTCCTTAGCGGAAGTTATGCTCGAAGCAGAACGGAACAAGAGAGAGACCAGCCGTCTGCTGGAACGCATAGAGCAGAACACTGGGTTCCGTCAGAGGAATGACGTGGTGTCAATCCATGATTTTATCAAGATGTGTCCACCGAATTTCCATGACTCCACTGAACCTCTGGATGCGGGTGACTGGCTACGTAGTATCACCCACAAGCTACACTCTGCCCGTGTGGCCGAAGCTGACAAGGTTATCTACGCCGCCTACCATCTTGAGGGCCCTGCCAGTCTTTGATGGGAAAACTTTGAAGCTATGCGTCCTGCTGGCCAAGTCACTACCTGGGTTGAGTTCAGTGAGACATTCCGTGAACACCACATTCCGGAAGGTCTCTTGGATCGCAAGCGGGAGGAATTCTGCAATTTCACCCAAGGCCTTTTAACTGTGGATGGCTATAGTCTTGAGTTTGGCAACTTGGCACGCTATGCACCTGAGGAAGTATCCACCGATGCCAAGAAGCAGGCGAGGTTCCGCAAGGGACTCAGCCCTGAACTCCGCCGAGATCTACGTCTGCACGAGTGCACTTCCTTCCAGAAGTTGGTAAACAAGGCTATCAGTGCTGAAACAGGCCAGACCGACTTCGAGGCCACCCGCAAGCATACTCGAGACCTTGGTTCCTCATCCGGCTCTGGCTCTCACAAGCATCGTGTGTGGGTTCCTAATACTGCTCTGCCACCCAAGTACACGCCGAGGCCATCCTATGAGGCGCCTCGCCCAACTCAACAGTTTGCACCTGCTAAGACTTATGGAGGACCACCTTCCAACTTTGCTCCATGCACTACCACTGTGACATGCTTCAAGTGTGGAGAACCGGGGCACTACATGCGTGAGTGTCCTCAGAACCAACCAGGAAAACCCGTTGGCCGTGGTAAGCCAACCGGCAAGGTGAATTATGTCAAGCCAATCCCCACTGCACGTGGTCATGTCAACTATGTCTCTGCTGAGGAAGCTTATGAGGATCCTAACGTCGTCCTTGGTACGCTTCTCGTCAACTGCCATCCGGCATCTGTTCTTTTCGATACTGGAGCATCCCATTCGTTCATATCTGAGAGCTATGCTCGATTGCACAACATGACTTTTTGTGACATGCCTACTTCCATGGTTATTCAAACTCCTGGTTCAAAGTGGCAAACCTCTAGGGTAAGCCATGGAAATGAAATCCTTGTCGATAGACTTGTTTTCCTAGCATCTCTAATCGCTCTCAAGTCCTCGGACATAAACATCATTTTGGGTATGGATTGGATGACAACTCATTACGCCAAAATTGATTGCTATACTAGGACCGTTCAACTTACACATCCATCCGGCAAGATAGTCAATGTCTTGGCCCGAATGGCTGAACGTTAGCTCTACTCTCTTAATGACAGCCCTCTACCAGAACTCGAAGATATCTCGGTAGTCCGTGACTTTCCGGATGTTTTTCCAGAAGAACTGCCAGGAGTTCCACTTGACAGAGATGTCGAGTTCGTGATAGATCTTATCCCTGGAACTGTCCCAATCTCTAGGAGACCTTATAAGATGGCACCACTAGAATTAGCTGAGCTAAAGAAACAACTCGATGAGTCCTTGCAAAAAGGTTTCATCCGTCCTAGTTCTTCCCCTTGGGCTTGCCCCGTCCTCTTCGTCAAGAAGAAGGATGGAACGGAGCGGATGGTTGTAGATAACCGACCTGTCAATCTGGTCACCATAAAGAATAAGTATCCGCTCCCCAGGATCAACGACCTGTATGATCAGCTCGCTGGATCCTCAGTCTTCTCTAAGATGGATTTGAGGTTGGGCAACCATCAAATCAAAATCAAGAATGGGGACATTCCTAAAACGGCTTTTGTTACTCGTTATGGACAATATGAGTACACCGTTATGTCCTTCGGATTAACCAATGCCCCAGCTACCTTTTCTCGGTTAATGAATTCTATATTCATGGAGTATTTGGATAAATTCGTCGTGGTATACCTCGATGATATACTCATCTATTCCAAGAACAAGGAAGATCATGCCGAGCATTTAAGGCTGGTATTGACGAAACTTCGAGAGCACCGCCTTTATGCCAAGTTCTCCAAATGTGAATTTTGGTTGCCAGAAGTAACCTATTTAGGTCATGTGATCTCTGGCAAGGGTATTGCTGTCAATCCCGAGCGAGTTCAAGCCGTCCTTGATTGGACTCCCCCTGAATCGGTCAAGCAAGTTAGGAGTTTTCTTGGCTTAGCGAGCTATTGCCGACGCTTCGTCGAGAATTTCTCCAAGGTTGCTAAACCTCTAACTGAACTCCACAAGAAAGATAAAAAGTTTGAGTGCACCCCACAGTGCGAGTCCAGTTTTCAGGAACTGAAAAGACGCCTGACATCTGCACCAGTACTGGTACCACCAGATTTTTCCAAGGATTTTATAATCTATTGCGACGCCTCGCGACAAGGACTAGGTTGCATTCTCATGCAAGATCGTTAAGTGATTGCATACGCATCTCGACAGTTGTGTCCACACGAGGATAACTATCCTACTCATGATCTAGAGCTTGCAGCTGAAGTCCATGCACTCAAAACATGGCGACATTACCTCCTTGGTAATCGTTGTGAAATCTTCACTGATCATCAAAGTTTGAAGTATATCTTAACCCAACCGGATTTGAATCTCAGGCAAAGACGTTGGGTTGAGTTGCTCACAGATTACGACTTAGGAATCACCTACACTCCTGGAAAGGCCAATGTCATGGCTGATGCACTAAGTCGTAAGTCTTATTGTAACAACTTAATGTTACAACAAGGGCAACCACTTCTCCACGAGGAATTTCGTAAGCTTAACCTTCACATAGTTCCTCGAGGATTCCTTTCCACCTTGGTGGCGGTACATAACCTTACGGATCAGGTCATCAAAGCACAGAAGGTTGATCCCGGAATTTCCCGTATTAAGAGGAACATCAAGAAAGGAGTCGCGGGATGTTTCTCAATTGATGACCAAGGAGTTGTATTCTTTAGCAACCGTTTAGTGGTTCCTATAGTACGAAACCTAAGACGTTTGATCCTTAAGGAGGCTCATGAATCTCCTCTCACGATTCATCCCGGTAGTACCAAAATGTATCAGGATCTACGCCTGAGATTCTGGTGGACTAGGATGAAGAGAGAAATCGCTCAATTCATTGCTAACTGCGACGTTTGTCGTCGAGTCAAAGCAGAGCATCAACGGCCTGCTGGCACCCTTCAACCTTTAGCTATTCCTGAATGGAAATGGGAGAAAGTCGATATGGACTTCATTACCGGGTTTCCCAGGACCAGGAAAGGGAATAATGCTATCTTCGTCGTTATCGACCGCCTCTCCAAAGTAGCTCATTTCCTGCCTGTTCGAGAGAGTATTACCGCTAGCCAGCTAGCAGATTTGTATGTCTCTCGGATAGTATCACTTCATGGTGTACCGTTGGAGATTAACTCAGACCGTGGAAGTCTTTTCACATCACGATTTTGGGAAAGCTTCCAGAATGCTATGGGAACTCATCTCTCCTTCAGTACCGCCTTCCATCCCTAGTCAAGTGGTCAAGTGGAACGAGTCAATCAAATTCTGGAAGACATGCTTCGAGCCTCTGTCATTTCTGTCGGTATGGAATGGGAAAAGTATCTTCCATTTGCCGAATTCGCTTATAACAATAGTTATCAAGCCAGCTTGGGTAAAGCTCCCTTCGAAGTTCTATATGGACGAAGGTGTCGAACACCTCTTAACTGGTCAGAGTGGGGGAAAGACAATTCTTTGGTCTGGATATGATCCAGGAAGCAGAGGAACAAGTTCGCATCGTTCGTGAGATTGAAAACAGCCCAGTCTCGCCAGAAGAGCCAATATGATAGTCATCATAAGGCTGTGACTTTTGAAGTCGGCGATAAGGCTTACCTTCGGGTTACTCCTCTTAAGGGAACCCATCGCTTCGGTATCAAAGGCAAATTGGCCCCTCGTTTCATCGGTCCTTTTCGCATTCTTGCCAAACGGGGAGAAGTTACCTACCAATTGGAACTACCTCCGCACCTCTCCAGAGTTCATGATGTTTTCCACGTTTCTCAACTTAGACGTTGCTTCTCGGATCCTATCCGCGGAGTGGACCACGAAACGCTTGATCTCCAGGACAATCTCACATATCGAGAATACCCCGTTTGTATTCTTGATCAAACTGAGCGCACCACTCGACGCCACAATATCAAGTTTCTCAAGGTTCAATGGTCACATCATTCCGAGAGTGAAGCTACTTGGGAAAGGAAGGATCGTCTTCGACTTGAGTACCCCACCCTCTTTCCGGAGGAACCCGAATCTCGGGACGCAATTCTTTTAAGTGGGGGTGAGTTGTCACATCCCTAGTTAGCACTTGTATTAGGACCTAGCTAGAGTGTGCATCATGTCTACTTTCAAAGAAACTGGAAATGGGATTAACAGAAACCCCAACACCCCTCTCCTAACAACTAGGGTTTGTTAAAATATTTTCCAATGTACCCAAAATGCCCTTCAAAAATGTTCATCATTTCTGCCTTGGTCTTAAACCTCTGCCAAAAATGGTGCACATTATTCTAGGACACTCAAGGGCTTTGGATTAAATCATATGGTATTTGTATTTGGGCATTTAAATACTTTAAAATATTTTAAATGCTCAAATAACCATGAACTATAATGTTCCCTACTGTTCATATTATATACAGTGGGCATGACAAGTTTCATGAGTAATAAAAATGTTTTGGCACTTTTAATAATTGAACAAAGCTGCAAAAGAAATGAAACAGAAAAAGAAATAGGAAAAAGAAAAAGGGAGAAAGCACTTACCTCGGGCCCAGCCCTGTAGCAGGCCGGCCCAGCCCACCAGCCCTCCTCTGTCGTCTTCCTCCTCGCGCCAGAACGACGCGCGCGTGGTCGCCGCGCGCCGGCACGCGTACGGCCACCTCCTCCCTGCTAGCCTGCCTCCCCGATGGCCTGGATGATTCCATGAATCGACACGCAGCTGCCCCGGTCGCTCTCACTTCTCCCCCTCCTCTCCATCGCCCTCCCCTGGCTCTCTCCTCTTCCATCACCGAGCCGCCGTCGCCGCCGTTCGCCGCAGCCGCACTTAGAGCCACCCCCTCGCCCCGTGAGTGTGTCTAGAAGATCCGCCGCGTCGTCCTCTTCCTCCTCGCTGAGCCACGAGCTGCTGGAAGCCCTGCAACGTCCTCACGCTGCCGTCCCCTTCCTCAGATCGCCGGAGCACCTCGCCGCCGTTACGAAGCTACAGCGCGTCCCCGACCCCTCCGTCGAGCTCGTTAGCACCGCAGTGAGCTTCTACGTCGAACCCCTCCTTCCTCTGTCCCTTTTGCGCCATGTAGCCGTCGCTCCGTTGATCACCGAAACGCACCGCCGCCGTGCTCGCCGCCGGTGACGCTCCGGTGACCATTTGGTCACTGGCACTCGTCCATCACGCTCACCGCAGTGCGTAGATACGATAGGTGCTACGCACGCATCGCCTAGGCCCCTGCAGCCGCGTCTCCACACACGCCCGATGCCGGTCGCCGCCGTCGAGCTTGTTGCCGTCGTCTCCGGCCACCCCAGGTCCGGCGACCACCACCATCCGGCGCGCAATGGCAAGAGCTTTCCAACGCGCCTAGCCGCAGCTCGAGCCGTGCCCCCTAGACGATTTCCGAAGCACGCCGCCGTAGTTGGCCTCGCCGGCGTCACGTCGTCGGCGGGTTTGACCTGTTTGACTGGGGGGTTGACCACCCCTGGGTCACTGACGTGTGGGCCACCTTTTACTAATTAGTTAGTTTAATTAAGTTTATGTTAATTTAATTAGTTAATTAATTTAGTCACTGACCCGTGGGCCCAGGCCCCACTGACAGCTAATTAGTTTTAGTTTAACTCTAATTAACTTAGTTAATTAGCTATGACACTGACATGCAGGGCCCACATGTCATGTTTGACTTGGACTAGCTCCTGTTGACTGACTGACGTCAGCATGATGTCATGCTGACGCAGTAATGGTTTTTCTGGGATTTTTAGATTAAAAATAATTCTGGAAATTCCAGAAAATACCCAAAACTTCTAAAAATCATATAAAATCAACCATAGCTCAGATGGAAAAGATTTATATATGAAAAATGATCAGAACAATCCAATCTTTCTAATGGCACTGGTCTCATGCATGTTTGAACAAGTTAACTTGCTGTATACATCAAAAACATGATAATGCACTTATTTAAATAATTGTTTGAACTCCAATTTGAATCTTTGATTCAAATAAGCTCAAACCCTTCTGGTTTTAGTTGCATTAGCCAACACACATGCATCTTGCCATGTCATGAGCATGCATCATATTGCTGCATTTGCTTGTTAATGATTGTATCTTCGGTATTCTCTGTGTTAGGTCCTGCTCCCGAGGATACTGCTGCGTATCCAGTTGAAGAGCAGTACCCGACAACTACCTTGTCAGGCAAGCAATCATTGATCATTCCGATACAAACCCAATCTTCTCGCTCCTGCTCTCTTTTACTGCATTAAGGCAACAGCGTGTGAACTGCTACTTGCTGCGGTAGTTGAACCCTATTCCCTTGCATGACCTGTCATTGCCACAGTAAATAGTTGAAACCCACTAGCATGTGTAGGAGTTGATTGAGCCATGTGATGTGTGATCCACCATGCTATTTGTTTATGTTGCCTGCTATGCTTAGAGTTGTGTCAGGTCTGGTTCATCTGGGTGATGGATCAGAGTGAAATGATCATACCGGTAAAGAGAAGGAAGTGCGGAATACGCTTGGTAAAGGTATCGATGAAAGGCCATGTAGGAGTACATGGTGGGTTGTTTCATTGGAATCGTCCATAGGACCTGAGATCTGTATGTGTGGTTCAAGTTGCAGTTACTACCATGCATTGGGCCCGAAACCAATGGACCCTCTCGGCTTATTAATTACCCTCGATCTCTGTCCAGGAGTTGCAACTAGTTTCTGGTGTTTATTGTTTACTGGAGGTCGTGCACAGCGCTGACCCTCGGGGTGGGTTGTGATGCGACAGGTACGTGGCACGGTGTACCGGTTGCCCGTTTGGTGACTAGGGAACCCTGTACACATCGTTTGGGGCCGTGAGCGACACCCCGGCCGGATCTCCCCACGGAAGGAACCCAAATAGGCGATAAACCTGGACGAGAGACTTGAGTAGTTAGTCAGGTCGTGGCCGACACCCTCGCTGGGCTTCCGCCTGAAGGTTGCCGAGTACACGACGAGTAAACGGCGATAAGTGGTGAAAGCGTGTGTGAAGAAGTACACCCCTGCAGGGTTATCAATCTATTCGAATAGCCGTTGTTCGCGGTACGGACTACTTGGTTGCTCTTACAATTCATAGACAAGTTGATGGATATTAATAAAAGCCTCAAGATAAGTGTGAGTGCCGTGGATGGCCCTTCCGTAGGATGACGGAAGAGGATCCTCGGTAGTGTATTGATGTGGTGAGTAGAGGACTCGTGTTCGTAATAACATCTTGCAATATGTTGAGAGTTGTAGTATAGATTAGCCAAGGTCAAAGCTGGCTTTCTGCTATAAACTCCACTACCCCCCCCCCCTTGATAATGTTGCATGTATGATAGGTTCTGTGGTAAGACTTGCTGAGTACCTTTGTACTCATGTTTGCTTAATAACTGTTGCAGAGGAGAACCCTGCCCCTGTTGATGGGTTCTACATAGACGTTGACGTCGACGAGTAGCTTGACACCCAGACGGAGATCTAGAGCTTGTGAAGGGCCTTGTAGATAGTCAGGCTACACCAAGCCTGTTTTATTTTCTAAGTTGTCTGTACTCAGACATGTAGCTTCCGCTTGTGCTTGTATGACTGTATAACTTGAGTGTTGGGTCATGTGACCCCTACCTGTATGTATATGTTATGTATGGCTCTTGGAGCCTTTTTAAATAAAGTACTTTGAGTCATAGAGTTCTGTTGTGATGCAATGTTGTATTTGCACATATTGAGTATATTGCGTGTATGATTGAAATGCTTGGTATGTGTGGGATCCGACACCTAGTTGTTTTCCTTTGGTAGCCTACCTTACAGTGAAATGCCTCCTAGTGATTCCAATGAGCCTTGGTAGCTTGCTACTGCTCGGAACACATAGGCTGGCCGGCATGTGTCCTTCTTCGTTCCTGTGTCTGTCCCTTAGGGGAAATGTCACGCGTTGTTCCTTTAAGTTCGTGTAGCTTGCTACGACTTGGGATTATACGTTGATGGCCGACACGTTCGTTGCTGGGTCATGGATGCATGTCTCTGTAATTTAGTGCCACTTTTGGTATATAACTAGCCATGTCGGCCCGGGTTCTCTGTCATATGGATGCTAGCGACACTGTCATATACGTGTACCAAAATGCGCAAACGGTCCCGGGCCAGGTAAGGTGGCACCCGTGGGGTTACCGTGCGTGAGGCCGCAAAGTGATATGACATGTTACAGCTAGATCGGTGTGACTTAGGATCGGGGTCCTGACAGAAGCAGGGATTTGTAGAGGCGCCAGAGCTCGATTTTTAAATAGAGGTGAATAACATTTTGAGCGGTATACTTTCATTGTCAACATAACAACCAAGAATCTCGATATCTCCCAGGCTATGCACATTATTGGCGGTTCCCAAACAGAATGGTAAAGTTTATACTCCCCCAACCACCAACAAGCACACTGCACGGCCAGCCGAATCCACGGTTTACCGTCCAAACAAGCAACAGTCCCGGGGGAGTTTTGTTTAATTATTATGATTTTGAGCATGGGACTGGGCATCCCGGTTACCAGCCATTTTCTCGTGAATGATGAGCGGAGTCCACTCATCGTGAGAATAACCCACCTAGCATGGAAGATATAGACATCCCTAGTTAATACATCAGCTGTTTGAGCATACAAAACATAATTTCATTTGAAGGTTTAGAGTTTGGCACATACAAATTTACTTGGAACGGTAGGTAAATACCGCATATAGGAAGGTATGGTGGACTCATATAGGAAAACTTTGGGGTTTATGGAAGTAGATGCACAAGCAGTATTCCCGCTTAGTACAGGTGAATGCTAGAAGGAGACTGGGAAGCGACCAGCTAGAGAGCAAAAATGGTCATGAACATGCATTAAAATTAATCAACACTGAATGCAAGCATGAGTAGGATATAAATCAACATGAACATAAATATCGTGAAGGCTATGTTGATTTGGTTCAACTACATGCGTGAACATGTGCCAAGTCAAGTCACTTAAATCGTTCAGAGGAGGATACCACCCATCATACCACATCACAACCATTTTAATACCATGTTGGCACGCAAGATAGACCATTATAAACTCTCAGCTAATTAAGCATGGCATAAGCAGCTATGATCTCTAATTAGCATTGCAAGCATGTTTCATTCATAACAAGTTGAATCAAGAACGACGAGCTATCATATTTACAAAAACAAGAGAGGTCGAGTTCATACCAGCTTTTCTTATCTCAATTAGTTCATCAACTATCATCATTATTGCCTTTCACTCGCACGACAGAACGGTCTGGATAATAATAATAGTGCACGTGCATTGGACTAAGCTGGAATCTGCAGGCATTTTATACAAGAGAGTAGACAAGGTAATATGGCTCAAGCTTAAATCAACAACAAAGCATATGAGAGCCACTAAGCATTTTAATCATGGTCTTCTACTCTTAACCCCTAAAGAAAAGAAACTATTTAAACGGGAAAGCTCCCAACAAGCAAAAGAATAACTGGAAATCTTTTTGGGTTTTCATTTTTTAATTACTACTACAAGCAAAGAAAGTAAACTAGATAAAAGCTACAACTAATATTTTTTTGTTTTTCTCGGTTTTTCTAGTACACAAGAAAAAGACTAAGAAAAAGAAATTGAAACTAAGCATGGATGGTACAGAGAAAGAGTGTGAGCACCGACAACTAGAATAAGTGTGTGAACATGAATGTAAGTCGGTGAGAAACACGTACTCCCCCAAGCTTAGGCTTTTGGCCTAAGTTGGTCTACGGCAAGTATTGGCCTGACGGATATCCAAAGTTGTAGTTGGGGTCGTACTGAGATGCAGCTGATGCTGCCTGCTGAGCTGCAGCTCGAAGGCGGGCTGCCTCCGTCATGTTATAATGGGCATTTTCCTCCTCCATAGTTATAGTGTGTCTTCCTTTTTCCTGAAAGTTAAATAAAGTAGGGTCAGGAAGAACAATAGGAATGGCATGCTGCCGGTTAAAGATTAGTCGATATTTAAGAGTCTGATTATCCCACTCTATATACCGGTGACTAGCCATAGCATTACAGTCTAAATAAGCAGGAGGTAATGGTTCATCATACGGATGCACAGACACACCAAGATAGCGGGCTATGCGAGTAGCATAGATCCCACCAAATAAATCTCCATACAAACCATTATGGTGTAGTCTACGTGCAACAATTGCTCCTAAGTTATATTGCCTATCACCTAGTACAAAACTCCTGAGAATGCTGAGATCAGGGGCACACATGTGACAGGCTTCATCTTTACCATTTATGCATCTACCAATAAAGAGAGCAAAGTAATGAATAGCAAGAAAATGTATGCTCCCCGTGGTGGATTGTGTGATGTCCCTGGATTCTCCCACTATAATACTAGTAAGGAATTCTTTAAATTCAGATTTACAAGGATCACTAATACTGCCCCACTGTGGGAGCTTGCAGGCAACATTAAAATCCTCTAAGTCCATGGTATAAGATTTATCATAAAGATCTAATAGGACAGTGTGAGAATTACGTGAAGATGAAAATTTAAACCTTCTCACAAAGATATCAGTTAAGCCACGGTATTGGAGGCACTTATCTTGCATGAAGTCCTCCAGGTCAGCGTTACGCACATATGCATAAAATTCATCTTTGATGCCTGCTTGGCTCATAAATTCATCTGACGGCCATTCACAAGTCCGTACATCAGCATCCCTCGGTGGTTCATCGTCCGGCTCATGGAACGTGAGCCTTGGTTCTTGCTTCCTTGAAGGACCACCTTGGAAATTTTTTCTAGACATTTTTCTGAAATTTTTAGTAACTCACAATAAAAGTTAACCAAACTCAACAAGAATGATAGCAACAACTCCTATAAGTGCCTAGAAGCTATATCATGCATTAGAACTACTTGGGACCAAGAAAAATTGACATGCAAGCTCAAGAACAAGGTCACCACAGCAGCACAAATTTGCAACAAATAAAGCAATAGAACAAAAACTAATTAGACCAATGGAGGAGTCACATACCAAGGAACAATCTCCCCAAACAGTTTGGTGAATGGTGCTTTGAGCAAGGAGATCGAAAATGGCAGCAAAATGAGCTAGAACTCGGGTTGGAGCTGGTTGGGGATTTTTTTGGGAGGAAGAAGAAGAGCATGGGTGAAAGGATAAGTGGAGGGGGGGCACGTGGGCCCTCGAGGCCACGTGCTGGCTCCCCTCGCTGTGTGTTAAGTGCCATATTTTCTTAAATATTCTAGAAAAAATCATATTTCATTTTCATGGCATTTGGAGAACTTTTATTTTCGGGATGTTTTTTATTGAATGGATAAGTATGGAAATAGACAGATAATGATATTTTTGTTTTATTTAACCTAATTAACAGAAAGTAAAAGAAGGGTACAGAAGGTTTGTGCTATCTAGATTCACCTATCCCATGTTCATCAAAAGGAATTCGTTAACAAGGATGATCAGGTCTTGTTAATAAACTCATTACGAGTAACATGAAACTGGAGAATTTTAGAATAACACTATGTTACCCTAATGGGGATATGTATGTCCCCAAGAATAAGTATGTCATAAGCTTTCTTGATAGTAGGAATAGGAAACTCAAAACCTCCAATCGTAATAGTTGATGTTTTTCCAATATCATTTATACTATGAACCTGAGGTTGTTTCCTCGGAAAGCGCATCGTATGCTCATTACCATTGACATGAAAAGTGACATTGCCTTTGTTGCCATCAATAACAGCCCCTGCAGTATTAAAAAAAGGTCTTCCAAGAATAATAGACATACTATCATCCTCGGGAATATCAAGTATAACAAAGTCCGTTAGAATAGTAACATTTGCAACAACCACATGCACATCCTCACAAATACCGACAAGTATATCAGTTGATTTATCGGCCATTTGGAAAGATATTTCAGTAGGTGTCAACTTACTCAAGTCAAGTCTATGATATAAAGAGAGCGGCATAACACTAACACCGGATCCAAGATCACACAAAGCAGTTTTAAGATAGTTTCTCTTAATGGAGCAAGGTATAGTAGGTACTCCTGGATCTCCTAATTTCTTAGGCATTCCACCCTCAAAAGTGTAATTGGCAAGCATGGTGGAGATTTCTACTTCAGGTATCTTTCTTTTGTTGGTAATAATGTCTTTCATATACTTAGCATAAGGATTTGTTTTAAGAACATCAGTCAAACAAATACGCAAAAAGATAGGTCTAATCATTTCAGCGAAGCGCTCAAAATCCTCATCATCCTTTTTCTGGGATGGTTTCGGAGGAAAAGGCATGGGTTTCTGAACCCATGGTTCTCTTTCCCTACCGTGCTTCCTAGCAACAAAGTCTCTCTTATCATAACATTGATTCTTTGATTGTGGGTTATCAAGATCAACAACAGGTTCAGTATCTACATCATTTTCATTGCTAGGTTGAACATCATCGTGAACATCTTTATTAATATTATCACTAGGTTCATGTTCATTACCAGATAGTGTCTCAGCATCAGGAACAGATATATCATTGGGATTCTCGGGTGGGTGAGCTACAGTTTCACTAGAAGCATGCAAAGTTCTATTAGTTTTCTGTTTCTTCTTCTTAGAGGAACTAGGTGCATCTAAATTAGCTCTCTGAGAATCTTGCTCAAATCTCTTAGTGTGGCCTTCAGGATACAGAGGTTCCTGAGTCATTCTGCCACCTCTAGTCACAACTCTAATGGCATTGTCATTATTCTTACTATTTAATTCATTGAGCAAATCATTCTGAGCTTTAAGTACTTGTTCTACTTGAGTGGTGACCATGGAAGCATGTATACTAAAGAGTTTCAGTTCATCTTTAGCACTAGATAGATAATCACTCAAGCGTTCAATCATATGAGCATTCTGTTGTAGTTGTCTACCAACATAAGCATTGAATTCTTGTTTCACAATAAAATTCTCAAACTCGTCTAAGCATTGGCTAACAGACATATAACGAGGAATATCACCTTCATCAAATATATAAACACAATTTACCTTTACTACCTATGTCGGGTTATCAAGACCGTGTATTTCTTCAATAGGCGGTAAATTCTTAACATCTTCAGCTTTAATACCTTTTTCTTTCATAGATTTCTTTGCTTCTTGCATGTCTTCAGGACTGAGAATAGAACACCTCTTTTCTTCGGAGTCGGTTTAGGGGCTGGTTCAGGAAGTGTCCAATTATTATCATGTAATCGAGTTAGTTTTGTTAGGGTTTGATCCCCAGTATCCACTATGTTCTGAGATTGATGTTGCTATGACTTTGCTATGCTTAATGCTTGTCACTAGTGCCCGAGTGCCATGATTTCAGATCTGAACCTATTATGTTTTCATGAATATATGTGTGTTCTTGATCCTATCTTGCAAGTCTATAGTCACCTACTATGTGTTATGATCTGGCAACCCCGAAGTGACAATAATCGGGACCACTCCCGGTGATGACATAGTTTGAGGAGTTCATGTATTCACTATGTGTTAATGCTTTGGTCCGGTACTCTATTAAAAGGAGGCCTTAATATCCCTTAGTTTCCAATAGGACCCCGCTGCCACGGGAGGGTAGGACAAAAGGTGTCATGCAAGTTCTTTTCCATAAGCACGTATGACTATATTCGGAATACATGCCTACGTTGCATTGATGAACTGGAGCTAGTTTTGTGTCACCCTAGGTTATAACTTCTACATGATGAATTTCATCCGACGTAATTTCCCATCACCAATCCAATGCCTACGAGCTTTACCTATATTGCTTGCCGCTTATTTACTTTCCCGTTGCTATTATCACAAAAACTACAAAAACACTATCGTTACTTTTATTGCTGCTACCGCCACTATCATATTACTTTCCTACTGAACTACCTTGTTGCAGACACTAAGTTTCCAGGTGTGGCTGAATTGAAAACTCGGCTGCTAATACTTAAGACTATTCTTTGGCTCCCCTTGTGTCGAATCAACTAATTTGGGTTTAATACTTTACCCTCGAAAACTATCGCGATCCCCTACACTTGTGGGTTATCATCATGTCTTTCGGCCTTGCAAATGCTCCACCCACTTTCTTTCGGATGATGCACTTCATATTCAACCCCTACACCAATGAATTCGTTCTCGTCTATCTGGATGATATCTTGATATTCTCCAAGAATGAAGAAGACCATGCCAAGCACCTTCGTTTGGTCCTTGACAGGCTCCGTGAGCACAAGTTATATGCGAAGTTCTCCAAATGTGAATTCTAGCTGGATAAAGACCTCTATCTTTGCCATATTATCTCTGCCGAGGGCATTTTTGTGAACCTCGAGAAGGTTGAAGCTATTGTAAATTGGGAACCTCCACAGAACGTCAAGCAACTCCGAAGCTTCCTTGGTCTCGCTAGCTATTGCAGAAGGTTCATTGAGAACTTCTCCAAGATTGCCAAGCCTCTTTCCAACCTGTTGCAGAAGAATGTCAAGTACTCATAGACTCCTGATTGCGATGTGGCATTCAAGACACTCAAAGAGAATCTCATTTCTGCTTCGGTTCTTACTCCTCTTGATGAGTCCAAGCCTTATGAAGTCTTTTGTGATGCTTCATTGCAAGGTCTTGGTGGTGTTCTCATGCAAGACAAGAAGATCGTTGCATACACTTCACGTCAGCTGAAACCAAATGAGAAGAATTACCCCACACATGATCTTGAGCTAGCAGCAGTTGTTCATGCCTTGATCACGTGGAGACACCTTTTGTTGGGCAGAAAAGTGGACATCTTCACCGATCACAAGAGCTTGAAGTACATCTTCACCCAGCCAAACCTTAACCTTCGCTAGACTCGTTGGGTTGAGATGATTCAAGAGTATGATCCAAGCATTGAATATACTCCTGGTAAGGCCAATGTCATTGCAGATGCCTTGAGCAGAAAGGCGTATTGCAATAGTCTCCTCAAACCGTTCCAGCGTGAACTTTGTGAATCATTCAGGAAGCTCAACCTCCAAGTTGTTCCGCAAGGTTTTCTTGCAAACCTTGAAGTTGCTCCTACCTTGGAAGATCAAATCTGTCAGGCCCAACTCAGTGATGCTATGGTGCAGAAAGTGAAACATGGTATTGCTAAGGGTACTCCCAAGTAAAACTGCTATCGCATTGATGAGAAAGAGACCTTGTTCTTTGAGGATAGGATTGTGGTTCCCAAAGGTGATCTCAAGACGCTCATAATGAACGAAGCACATGACTCCCTCCTCTCGATACACCTAGGAAGCTCCAAGATGTATCATGACCTAAAACAATCATATTGGTGGACTCGCATGAAAAGGGAGATTGCCCAATTCATGAATGAATGTGATGTCTGTAGGAGAGTGAAGGCAGAGCATCAACGTCCAGCCGGACTCCTTCAACCTCTACCTATTCCCGAGTGGAAATTCGATCACATTGAGATGGATTTCGTGACTGGGTTTCCCAAGTCCAAGAAGGGAAATGATGCTATCCTTGTGGTGATTGGCAAGCTAACTAAAGTAGCTCATTTTCTTCCCGTCAAAGAATCCATCAACGCAGCTCAGCTGGCACAGCTGTACACCTCCAGAATTGTTTCTTTGCATAGCATTACTCAAGTGATCTCTTCAGACCATGGAAGCTTGTTCACATCCAAGTTCTGGGATTCCTTTCAGTTAGCTATGGGCACCAAGATTCGCTTCAGCGCTGCGTTTCACCCTCAGACTAGTGATCAAGTCGAAAGAGTGAACCAGATCCTTGAAGATATGCTAAGAGCTTGTGTCATCTCCTTCGGTATGAAATGGGAAGATTGCCTTCAATTTGCCGAATTCTCCTACAACAACAGCTTCAAAACAAGTGCCGGCAAAGCTCCTTTTGAAATCCTCTATGGCAGAAAGTGTCGTACCCCTCTCAACTGGTTCAAGACTGGTGAACATCAACTCCTTGGAAATGATTTGATCTCAGAAGCTGAAGAAATGTGCAAAGTCATACATGAGACTCTCAAAGCCGCGCAATTGCGTCAAAAGAGCTACTATGACGGCAAGCATCGTGATTTGGCTTTCGACATTGGTGACCATGTCTATCTTCGTGTTTCTCCCATGAAGGGCACTCAGAGGTTCTGTATGAGGGCAAGCTTGCTCCAAGATACGTGGGCCCTTTCAAGATTCTTGGCAAGAGAGGCGATCTAGCCTACCAACTCGAGCTTCCCTCCAACTTTGCAAATGTGCATGATGTGTTTCACGTGTCTCAACTCCGCAAGTGCTTCAAGACGCCTGAACGCACCATTCCGTTCAAAGAGATTGATCTTCAACAAGACTTGTCTTATCGTGAGCACCCCGTTGCTATTCTTGAGGAAACTGAGCGCAAGGCCCGCAACAAGTCCATCAAATTCTAGAAAGTGAAGTGGTCACACCATACCGACCGAGAAGCTACATGGGAACGAGAAGATCTTCTCCGTTCCGAGTATCCCGCTTTCTTTCGGTCCTATATCTCGGGACTTCACGGATGTAACAATTCCATTTATGGCAATATATGCAACGCTAACTTCATCAATTCCATTCTAGGCTCTTCCTTCATTTCGGGTTTCTTCGTTTTTTGCCGTGTGCGTGTGTGCATATCATCCATGTCATGTCGTCATGTGCATTGCATTGCATTCGTGTTGTCACTTGCACCCGGTCATGCTCGTCTCTTCCCGTTGTCCGTTTCGAGTTCCGACACTCACACACGTGCCCGTGGCACCTCCGAGTCCTTCTTTTGTCTGTGGCCGTAGAACATTATCGGAATGAGGTGAGACATGTCACGTTGTTGTTTTAGTACGTGTAGGCCGCTTGTCAAGTTTCATCGCGTTTGGAGGTCGTTTGATACTTCAACAGTTGACCTAGTGGGCTAAAAGCTCCTCTTCCTTTTGGCCCAATACCCCCTCCACAACAGCCCACGAACCCAGCACAACTACTACCATCCTCTCGGTCGTCGGATCATGATCGTGTGGGTGAAAACCGCACCCCATTTGGACACTCCTAGCTCCCTCTACCTATAAAACAACGCCATCCCCTCCTTTTTCGGGTAAGAAACCCTAGATCCATCTCCCTCTCCGCACCGGACACGTTCGGACGCCGCCGGACGCGTCGAGCCACCGCGTCCGGCTAATCTCTGCATACCACGTGGCTCCCCGCCGCGGGCTCCTCCACCGCGCCGACCGGGCCCGCCGCAGCCCGGATCTGGCCCGCCCGGCCCGCGCGCCCACGCACCCGCGCGCCCAGTAGGTTTTTGGGTGTGCTCTAAGTTCATGCTTGTTAAGTATCATGTCTATTACAAATCCATGTCTTTTGTCTCCATGTTTGGGTGCTGTAGCATAATTATTTCTTGCTCCAAAGATACCATGTTGCTGTAAACTGCAGTTTTGCTTGAATCTTGTTTTACTTGTCATTTGCAAACCGTGCATCCATTTCCGGTGATCTTTATATCGATTTCAACCAAAATCTTCCAATCTATCCAGTGGCTAGCTTGGTTGCCCAATATGAATTCATTTCCATCATCTTCTCCTTCGGATCAAGAGCTTCCTCATGCATACGCACATCATACTCGCATCCCATGATACGACTTGCATCATGTTGATTGTGTGTTGCACCGTGTTTGATATTGTGCCAATGATCTGTTCTTGTGCTGGGTAGAGCCGGGAGCTGATTCGGAGTTCGAGGTTCCTTTCGAGGCTGAGTTTGAGGAGCAAGGTTATGATCCCTCCGTGGAATGACCAGGCAAGATGACCATTCCCAGATATCACTTCTATCTTTGCCTATGCTAGATGGCTCGCTCATTAGAAGTTGCCGCGATGCCTATTTGTCACAGCCCTAGACTAGCCCTTGCCTGTCTTGCCTGGTCTTCATGTGCATCATGTTTAATCTCCTCAGAAAACTGGAAATGGGGATGTTCAAACCCTAGCACCAACTGAATTCAACTAGGGTCAAATTTAAATCTTTTTCAATGAGCCCAAAATGCCCTCTGGAAAAGTTCATCATTTTTGGATTGATTAAAAACCTCTGCCAAAAATGTTGCACATATTTCTAGGAACATTCTTGATTTTTGAATTAATCCATATTGTATTTGAATTGGAGCATTTAAATTCTATAAATAGTTTAAATGCTCTAATAATTGTGAAACTAGTTGAGGGCTATTGAAATTAATTCAATATGTGCCCACAAATATTTTCATGATTTATGAAAATGCTCTAGCATTTTTATTAAAGCAAAACAAAGAAAGAAAATAGGAAACAGAACCAAATAAAAGGAGAGAGAGAGAGAGAGAGAGAGAGAGAGCACTTAACTGGCGGCCCACTTACCTGCAGCTGGCCCAGCGCTGTAGCGGCCCGGCCCACCAGGGACAGCGCTGTCTTCTTCCTCCTGCCAGGAGGAGAAGCAGCTGCGTGCCAGGCGCGCCGCCGAGCCGCGCCAGCTCCTCCCTGCGTGCCTGCCTCCTCCTCCCCCCTGGATGCCCCTGGACGACGCCACGGAGACGCCAGAACCCCTGCCCCTCTCCCTCTCTCCCCCGAACGCTCTTCCCCTCCTTTGTTCCCCCCTCCGAACACGGCCGTCGCCGCCGTTCGCCGTTGCCGCGGCCACCTGCATCCCCATGCCCGACCAGTTAGCCCATGAGCTCCGCCTCGGATCCCTGAAGCTCTAAGACGACGCGTGCGACGCCAGGTGCCCCGATGCCACGCCATCATCGCCGTTTTCATCGCCATGGCCGGCGATCGCCGCCGCTTGATTCGCAGCATTAAGGACGCCCCCGAGCTCGTGGACCACCTCCTCGTCCTCGCTGTGAGCTCCACTGCATTTCCCCTCTCTCCTTTTCGCTTGCCCCCTTGCCGTAGCGCCATTTCGCCGCGACCGGAGCTCCTCGCTGCCGAACATGCTGCCGCCATGGACAGAGCTAGCAAAGCTCCCGTCCGAGCCTTCCGTCGTGTTCAGCACGCTCCTAGGAGTCCGTAGAGCCCCTTAGCTCACCTCCCCGTGCCTCGTATCACCTAACCCGTCGGTGCCCTAATTCTGGCGCCGCCGCGAGCTCGTTTCCGACGAGCTCCGGCCACCCCAGCTCCTCCCACTTGCGTGGATGGATGCGGGCGAGCAAGGGCTACGCCCTGGTACCCTCAGCAAGCCAAAACGCCGCCCGTAGCGTGTTTCCGAGCCGCGCCGCCGTCCTGGCTCTCGCCGGTGGCGAGCCGCCGGTGGTTTTGACCATGTTTGACCCCGGCTGGACCCCTCCTGTGTCCATGACATGTGGGGCCGGCCGTTGACTAGTTTTAGTTAGGTTTTGACTAAGTACTAATCTCTGTGCTTAGCTTTATGAGTCACTGACACGTGGGGCCAGCCCCTGTTAAATTAGTTTAGTTTAAAACTAAACTTAATTAGGCCCTGAGAGACTGACATGTGGGCTCTGGGCCACTCACAATTTAGTTTGTGTTAACTTAAAACTAACTAACCCTGTTAGTTAGTTGTATCACTGACGTGTGGACCCCACACATCAGGTTTGACTTGGACCAGCCCCTGTTGACTGCTGACATCACAGTGACGTCATGCTGATGCAATAAGTGTTTTCTGGAATTTTAAATAAATCAGAAATGATTTATTTATTTCAGAAAATATTCAAAACTTCAAAAAATCATATAAAATCAACCGTAGCTCAGATGAAAATAATTTATATATGAAAAATGATAAGAAAAATTCAAGGAATCTGTTTATGTCATTTTCATGCATGTTTGAGCAAGTTAAACCTGCTGATAAGGTCAAATCAATTGAATGACAATTAAATAATCACATATGGAGTTTGAATTTGAATCTTTGGTTCAAACAACTTCATTTAATATGGTTGCTAGTTGCATTAGCTCAATCAACAGCATATTGCCATGTCATGATCATGCATCATATTGTCGCATTACATTGATTGTGTTTCTTTCTCTGTTGCCGGTGTTTGTTTCCTTTCAGTAGACGTGTTCCGACGATGTGATCGATGTCACCGATGAAGACCCAATGTTATCTTCAGAAGTGCCAGGCAAGCAAACCCCACTGAGCATTCCGATACAATCCCACTCTCTCGCTCTTACTCTCTTTTACTGCATTAGAACAACAACGCTTCAACTGTTACCTGCTGCGGTAGTTGAACCCCTTTCCACTGCATGACCTGTCATTGCCCCAGTAAATAGTTGAAACCCACTAGTATGAGTAGGAGTTCTTTGAGCCATGTTGTGCCTACTCATTCATGCTTTCTGGTTATGCCTACTATTGCTTAGAGTTGTGTCAGGTCTGATTCATCGGGGATGAATTGGAAGGGTGATGAACATGTCCTGCTGTTGAGAGCTAAGTGTGTGAACACGATTTGGTAAAGGTAGCGATGAGACGCCATGTTGGAGTACATGGTGGGTTGTTTCATTGAAGCCGTCCTCAGGAACTGAGTTCAGTGTTGGTTGATCCATGAGCAGCTACTACCACACGTCGGGCCCTGAAATATGACCCCGCTCGACTTATGGACTGCCCTTGTTCTCTGTCCAGGAGTTTCAACTAGTTTCTGGTGTTTGTAGTTTACCGGAGATCGTGCGCAGCGCTGACCCTCGGGGTGGGCTGTGACACGGCAGGTACGTGGCACGGTGTACCGGTCGCCCGTTTGGTGACGCTGGAACCCTGTACACATCGTTTGGGGCCGTGAGCGACACCCCGGCCGGATCTCCCCACGGATGGAACCCAAATAGGCGATAAACCTGGACGAGAGACTTGAGTGGTTGGTTAGGTCGTGGTCTACACCCACGTCGGCTTTCGCTTGAAGTCTGCCGAGCACATGTCCTGTGCAGACGCTAAGTGGTGGAAACATGTGTGAAGAAGTACACCCCTGCAGGGTTATATATGATCTATTCGAATAGCCGTATCCGCGGTAATGGACATCTGGGTTTCCTATAACAGTTCATAGACAAGTGAAAGTGGATACTCTAAAATTCGCAAGATAATCGTGAGTGCTATGGATGGCCTTCTCGTAGGGAGACGGAAGCAAATCCATAGTGGTGTATTGATTGGTGAATATGTGGACTCATGTGCACCACCTCAAAAGAGTTACTTGCAGTCGTAGTTCAGGATAGCCACCGAGTCAAAGCTGGCTTGCTGCAGTCAAACTCCACCACCCCTTTGTTGATATTGATGCATATGTAGCTAGTTCTGATGTAAGTCTTGCTGACTACCTTTGTACTCACGTTTGCTTAATTTATGCTTTGCAGAGAGACTTCAGTCTCGCTAGTGGTTCCACGTGGACTTCGACGTTTAGCTTGTTACATCAGCTACGATCTTGTACCCTTGGGAGGGTCTGGTAGATAGTCAGGCTTCTCAGCCTTTTTCATTTGTAGTTGTCTGTACTGAGACATGTTATGCTTCCGTTGCCTATATGCTCTGTATGTTGGGTCATATGACCACTGTTTGTAATAAATGCTATGATGGCTCTTCTGGGCCTTTATCTATTTGAGTTGTTGAGTTATGTTGTGATGCCATGTTGTACAACACATACTTGCATGTTATGCGTACGTGTAATGTGTATTGCTATGTGTGGGATCCGACACCTAGTTGTTTACCCTTGGTAGCCTATCTTACAGGGAAATGTCTCCAAGTGCTTCCACTGAGCCTTGGTAGCTTGCTACTGCTCCGGAACACTTAGCCTGGCCGGCATGTGTCCTTCTTCGTTCCTGTGTCTGTCCCTTAGGGGAAATGTCACGCGTTGTTCCTTTAAGTCCTTGTAGCTTGCTACGACTTGGGTTCATATGTTGATGATCGACACGTTCGTTGCTGGGTCATGTATGCCTGTCTCTGTAATTTAGTGCCACTTTTGGTTTATAACTGGTCATGTCGGCCTGGGTTCTCTATCATATGGATGCTAGAGACACTATCATATACGTGTGCCAAGATGCGCAAACGGTCCCGGGCCAGGTAAGGTGGCACCCGTGCGGATACCGTTCGTGAGGCTGCAAAGTGATATGATGTGTTACAGGCTAGACCTGTGTGACTTAGGATCGGGGTCCTGACAGCTTTGGTATCAGAGCCTGACTGCCTGTAGGATTAGCAAGCCAAACTGGTCGAAGTCGTGTCTAGAAACTCTTTAGTTATATAAGGGAAATTGATTGTGGAAGGGAACGTAAGGCTCTTTTTACTCCTTTGCCTTATCTCCTTCTGATCTGAGTCATTTTCTTCTTTCTACGGGGATTAAGAACTAAGATTCTCATTCTATTTATCAGGATCACGTTATTGTGGATTTGTCGGTGTACTAAAGTAGGGGTACCTTAGTATCCCGACTTGTGCACGGGCAGTAGCAGCGTCCCGTGGCAGGGCTTGCCACGCGCCCGCCAAGGCCCTCTCTGGATCCTTTAGAGCCATTCAAGAACAAAGTATTCAAGTTAAGAAAACAAGACCCCGGCAAGTGGAGCTTGCCGGGAAGGCCGTACCAGGCTCAAGACCACCCCTTTGTCACAAGGCCCTGGCAAGAGGAGCTTGTCAGGAAGGCCAAACATGGCATTTCAGAAGACTTGCCGCAACGTTTCGCGCGTCGCGGCAAGGCCCGGAGAGCGTCAAGCTTCCGGGCGCGGCAAGGTAGCGACCGCGGCAAGGCGCTTTCCGCGGCAAGCTCTCACTAAGTGCCCGCGCTCCAGCTCATCTGGCCACGCGTCGCCCTGGGGCCCTTCCAGGTGCACGTGGCGGACGGCTGTGCAGCCTGGGGTACACCATGGCGAGCCGCGATGACGAGGCCACCTTCATGGCGAACGGAGACGCCCTAACATACACTTTTTGCACTGTTTGGGGGCGACGGTGACGGGTATTCAATGCCCTTGTCCCCTGCCGTCAGGGTTAGGTATAGACCACTGTACATACACTGTTACACCTACCACCATTTTTATGTTTTTACCCTCACCTACGTTGCCACCTGTCGGTGACCCCTTTGACCTATAAAAGGAGGCCCATGCACAACGTAGAGGGGGTTCCGATCCTTGATCACTCTCACGCTCGGTGTAGCTAGCAACCAGCTCTGTAGCTCTTCGTGCTCCCGAGCCAAGAACACAATACAACCAAAGCAGGAGTAGGGTTTTACGCATCCGTGCGGCCCGAACCTGGGTAAACTGCCCGCGTGCTCGCCTCGATCTGCTCTTCGTGCTCCCTCCGCTCCCTTGCCGTACCGAAAAGGGGCTCCGGTCCCATAGGTGTTCGTGGGCGATCAGTTTCCCCGACATCTCTGGCGCGCCAGGTTGGGGGCGTCGAGGTTGTGCGAACCTGATCCGGCGCTCACGCGGGCGAAATCTTCAGCAACTTCATCAACTTCGTTAACTTCATTGACATGCCGCCGAAGAAGAAAGCTTCAGAGGTAGGAGGCCCGTCCGCGTCGATCCCACCACCACCAGAACCAACGGTTGGTGGAGTAGACGCTAGCGGAAGGACGGACGCCGGCGAGGAAACTCACGGCGCCGCCAAGTCCAAGGACAAGACGGACGACCGAGCGCACTCCAAGACCTCGGCGTCCGTGCACGCACCGCGCCCCTCTCAGGAGGTGCCGGAACGGCAGCGACGTGGTACACAGGGTACCATCCGCTTGCTGGGCCAAGGACAAGTTGGTGGGTCGCGGGACGCTCAAGGCCAACGCGCTGGCACGAGCAAGGCGCGGTCGCCGGGACGAGACCCTGCTCCTTCTAACGCGGTTAGAAGTCCGAGCATATCTCGCTCCTCGCACTGCTCGCCACCGCTCCCCTCCACTCCAGCAGAAGCTCTAGCTAGAGCTCAACTGCTCCTCGACTTCCCTCCAGCGGCAGACAAGGCCGAAGACTGGAGGGCTACCATCCAAAGCCTCATCGCCTTCGCCAACAACGACACGCCGCAGCAGCCGGCTACGTCACGGCCACGGAAAGTCAGCCAGGCGCGGGCTGATGGAGACAAGACCGCCGAGGGTGCAACAACCGTGCACTCCCCGCCCCGAAGGCCAAAGTCGCCGACTCGCTGGATCAACGTCGATGACGACTCCACGGCGTCGTCGGATCCACGAGCTCACCGCGATCAGCGCCAAGTCCTCGACGACAGACGACAAGAAGACGCTCGAACTCGCATCGAGCGTCGAAGAGAAGCACGACGACAGTCTGACCAGCCCGCTGGGACCGCTGTCGACATGCACGCGCACGGTGAACCGGGCGACTTGCCGTACGCGGCAGGTTGCCCTCCTTCACCCGTGAGTTGCGGCAAGTCCAGTGGCCCAGCATGAAAAACTTCAAGCCCGACGTACCCGAGAAGTACGACGGCAAGACCCATTCCTCGGAGTTCCTCAGCATCTACACCATTGCGGTGCAGGCTGCCGGGGGACGAGAAGAGAAGATACTAGCGAACTACTTCCCGCTCGTGCTTAAGCCAAAAGTCAGATCTTGGCTTATGCACTTGCCGGAAAACTCCATCTCTTCTTGGGCCGACCGGTGCTGCCAGTTTGTCGGCGCCTTCACGGGCGGCCACAAGCCTCATGGCCAGGAAAGTGATCTCCATATACTTGCCCAGAAGGAAGGAGAGTCCCTGCGAAAGTACATCCAGAGATTCAGCCGCGTCCAGCACAACATCCCGGACGTCCACCCTGCCGCGGTTATTAGCGCGTTCCACCAGAACGTGCGTAACCGCAGGATGAGGGAGGAAATGGCGATGTGCAAGATCCGAGACTTCAGCGAGCTTTATGCCCTGGCTGATAAGTGTGCGCGCGCTGAAGAGGGGAGGAGACTCCCCGGAGAGGATGCTGGAGCAGGAGGAACAGACAGTGAGGATGCCGCCCCGGCAAGGAAAAACCGGCGGCGGAACAACAAGAAGAAGAAGAACAAGGAAGTATTGGCCGTCGAGCAGTCCGGCAAGGAGGCTGGCACGAAGAAAGCTCAGCCTGGTGGCTCCGGCAAGGAAGCCACCACTGTAGCCGCCACTGACAAGCAGGACGGCTCCGACAAGCAGTACTGCAAGATCCACCGCACCAAGGGCCACGATCTCCGGAACTGCAAGAGGGTCGAGTACCTCGTCGAACAGCAGAAGGCTGAGTACGAGCGACGCGACAAAGAGAAGGCCCAGGGAGGCGGAGGAGAGTCCGGCAAGAAGCGGCCATTCAATGGCCGGGGAGGGCGCCGCGGCAAGGCCAAGTTGCGGCTAGGAGATAGACCTCCCCGCGGCCGCGACAAGGACGAAGACGAAGACGAAGACGACGATGAGGACATGGACGACGGAGACAACATCGAGCAGGAGTTCCAGAAGGCCACATAAGTTCTGTGCGTCGATGGAGGGGCCTCTCTACATACTTCCCACCGCCAAATCAAACAATGGGTGCGGGAAGTTAATGCAGCAGAGCCACCCGTCGAGTCGCGCAAACTCCTGAAGTGGTCCAGCACGCCAAGCATCTTCGACATTGAGGATCACCCTGACCGTACAACTGCGGTCGGGTGTTTGCCGATGTTGGTTTCGCCAACCATCCGCAACCTCAAGGTCACCAAGATGCTGGTTGACGGCGGGGCCGGCCTGAACCTGATCACCTCTGCTGTGGTCCGGAAACTACAGATCCTCGACAGCGAGCTCGAGGAAACCGGAACATTCCAAGGTTTCAACCCGGGAAGGAGCAAGCCGAAGGGGAAGATCACGCTGCCAGTAACCTTTGGCGGAGAGCTAAACTTCAGGACTGAGAGGATCACCTTTGACGTTGCCGATATCCCGTTGCCATACAATGGGATACTTGGCCGTCCGGCGCTCGCCAAGTTCATGGCAGCCTCTCATTACGCCTATAACATGCTCAAGATGCCGGGCCCGATAAGCGTCATCTCTGTTCCCGGCGACAAGAAGGACGCGCTTATCTGCGCCGACAAGATTTACCGAGACACAGCAGCCGCAACGGATAGCAAAACACTTGCCGCTGAAGCTCCCGGGGGGAAGAACAAGACCAAGTCTGGCAAGAGCTCTGGGGCCCACTCCAGCAAACGCACCTCTTCGGAGTGCTTCGCTGCCGTCGAGGACGCACCATCGAGCTCCATCGGCAAATGCAAGAAGGGAATGGCAGCTCCACCTGCAACCAAGAAGGTGTCCGCCAAGGAGGACGGCACTGGTGGTACTTTCACCATCAGTGCCACACTCGATCCTAAATAGGAAAGCACGCTCGTTGCTTTCCTGCGGGCGAATGTCGACGTGTTCGCTTGGCAACCGTCTGACATCCCCGACGTTCCCAGGAAAGTAATTGAGCACAAGCTTGCCGTTTGTCCTCACGCGCGGCCCGTCAAGCAGAAGGTCAGAAAGCAAGCGGTGGAGCGTCAAGAGTTTATTGCGGAGGAAATCAAGAAGTTGGAAGCAGCAGGCCTTGTTAGAGGTGTACTCCATCCCACGTGGCTGGCCAACCCTGTTGTCGTGCGCAAAGCTAATGGGAAGTGGAGGCTTTGTATAGACTTCACTGATGTGAATAAAGCTTGTCCCAAAGATCCATTTCCCTTGCCGTGCATTGACCAGATCGTTGACTCCACGGCTGGATGTGAGTTGCTTTCGTTCCTTGATGCATACTCCGGATACCACCAGATATTTATGGCTGAAGAGGATGAAGAGAAGACCGCATTCATTACTCCATGTGGCACTTACTGCTTCATACGCATGCCCTTGGGATTGAAGAATGCGGGTTCAACATTTGCGAGGGTAGTCCACACTGCTTTTGAGCCACAGATACACAGGAATGTAGAAGCATACATGGATGATATAGTGGTCAACAGCAAGGACAAGGATACCCTGATTCAAGACCTAGATGAAACTTTTGCGAATCTGCGCAAGATACAACTCAAGCTTAACCCCGAGAAGTGCGTGTTCGGAGTCCCCTCCGGCAAGCTTCTCGGGTCCTTTGTGTCTTAGAGGGGGATTGAAGCCAATCCCGACAAGATCAAAGCCATCGAGCAGATCGAAGCTCCAAAGCGCGTCAAGGATGTACGAAGGCTTGTTAGCTGCGTGGCTGCTCTCAGCAGGTTCATTTCTAAGTCCGCAGAACACGCCCTGCCGTTTTTCAAAATCTTGAAAAAGGTGGGTCCAATGAGATGGACTCCGGAAGCGGAGGCAGCGCTGCAGGACTTGAAAGGATACTTGTCCTCCACTCCAATACTTGTCGCACCTAGGCCACAAGAGAAGTTGCTGCTGTACTTAGCAGCAACCAATCAAGTGGTTAGTGCTGCATTGGTAGCGGAAAGGGAGGCATATGAGGAGCCCACAGCAGGGGGCTTCCCCGACAAGCTCTTGCCCCGACAATGATGAGTCTGCGCAGATGCAAGAAGAAGTGCGGAAGAAGATGGTGCAGCGCCCAGTTTATTTTGTCAGTTCCCTCTTGCAGGGGGCTAGGTCAAGATACTCTGGGGTGCAGAAGCTGCTTTTCGGCCTCCTCATGGCCTCGAGAAAGCTGCGCCACTACTTCCAAGCACATGAGATAACGGTGGTCACTCGCTTTCCGCTGAAGAGAATATTGCAAAATCCAGAAGCAACAGGCAGGATTGTCGAGTGGGCACTGGAGCTGTCGAGCTTTGGCCTCAAGCTTGAAAGTACTTCAACTATCCAGGGCAGAGCATTGGCAGAGTTCATAGCAGAATGGACACCAACGCCAGACGAAGAGATCCCAGAGATAAGCATCCTCGTCAAAGAAGCGAGCAAAGAATGGATAATGTACTTCGATGGTGCCTTCTCGCTGCAAGGCGTCGGCACTGGCATGCTGCTTGTCGCGCCCACCGGAGAGCATCTCAAGTACGTTGTCCAGATGCACTTTCCCAAGGAGCAAGCAACGAATAATACTACGGAGTATGAAGGTTTGCTTGCCGGCCTCAGAATCGCGGCTGAACTTGGGATCAAGAAGCTGATTGTGCGGGGAGATTCGCAGTTGGTTGTCCGTCAAGTGAACAAGAGCTACCAGAGCCCATTGATGGAAGCATACATCGACGAAGTGAGAAAGCTTGAAGAACACTTTGAAGGCTTGCAGATGGAGCACGTCCCAAGAGCTCAAAATGACGTCGCAGACGGCCTGTCAAAGTGTGCTGCACTAAAGCTACCTGTGGAACCAGGGATCTTCGTGCTCAAGCTAACTCAACCATCCGTTACACCATCAGTTGGGCAAAGTAAGAAGAGAAAGTTGGTCTCCGGTGACTACTTGCCGGCGGATCTTCCTGAAGTCGCTGCCAAGGTCCCCAAGATCAACGGCCGAGTTGCTGAGGAACAGTCTGCTCCTGCGGACCCTAGGGTTCGTGCAGTCGAAGCAGGCGTTCCCGACAAGTCTTGCCCCGGCGAGCTTGCCGGGGAACGTCCAGCTCCGGCAGAGCCGCAGGTTCTTGCCGTAGAGGCTAACGTTCCCGCAGCAGCAATGATGCCTTTAGTCCTTGTTGTTGAGCCTCAAGCTCCAGCATGGGCGCAGCAAATTGTCCATTTCCTTCAGACTGGAGAACTTCCCGAAGAGCCAGAAGAGGCAGAGAGAATAATCAGGCAATCAAGTATGTACCAGTTCGTCGACAATGAACTGTACAGAAGAAGACTCAATGGTGTTAGATTGAGGTGCATTCCCCGGGAAGATGGGCAGAAGCTGTTGGCAGAGATACATGGAGGCATATGTGGCCACCACATTGGCGCAAGAGCACTTGCCGGCAAGGCGTTCCGGCAAGGTTTCTTTTGGCCAGAAGCCCTCCAAGATGCAACTGCACAAGTAACCAAGTGTGAAGCATGCCAGTTCCATGCCAAGCAGATACACCAGCCAGCTCAAGCTCTCCAGACGATCCCTTTGTCCTGGCCATTTTCGGTCTGGGGTCTCGATATCCTCGGCCCCTTTCCCCGCGCAGTCGGGGGCTTTGAGTACTTGTACGTCGCCATCGACAAGTTCACAAAGTGGCCGTAAGTGGAGCCAGTGAGGAAGGTGACCGCACAGTCAGCAGTCAAGTTCTTCATGTCAATTGTTTGTCGTTTTGGAATCCCTAACAGGATTATCACCGACAACGGCACACAGTTCACAAGTCGCACCTTCATGCAGTACGTCCAAGACCTTGGCGCCAAGGTCTGCTTCGCTTCTGTTGCTCACCCAAGTAGCAATGGTCAAGCGGAGAGAGCAAACACTGAAGTGCTGCGCGGACTCAAGACAAGAACTTTCGACAGGCTGCACAAATGCGGAAGAAACTGGATTGAGGAGTTGCCGGCGGCTCTTTGGTCAATCAGAACGACACCAAATCGAGCCACCGGGCAGACACCCTTTGCTCTTGTCTACGAAGCAGAGGCAGTTCTCCCCACGGAACTCGTATACGGATCGCCTCGAGTGCTCGTTTATGATGAGCTCGAGCAAGAGCAGCTGCGACAAGATGATGCACTGCTCCTCGAGGAGGACCGTCTTCAGGCTGCTGTACGAGCTGCTCGATACCAGCAAGCTTTGCGCCGCTACCATAGCCGCAAAGTTAAGGCCAGAAGTCTCGAGGAAGGCGACCTTGTTCTTCAGCGCGTTCAGTCCGCCAAGAATTCCAACAAGTTGACGCCGAAGTGGGAAGGCCCTTATCGGGTGAGACAAGTCACAAGGCCCGGCGCTGTCCGCCTTGAGACCGAAGATGGCTTACCAGTGAGCAACTCCTGGAACATTGAGCACCTTCGCAAGTTTCACCCATAAGGCGCGGTTGCCGTGATCCGTTTCGGCAATCACCTTTTGTACAAGTCTTGCCGCTGTTGCATGTAAACCTTTGTACAAAGCCGGGCGCAGACCCCGTGCATCAGTAAAGCTTTTGTGCCTTGCACAACTTGTCGTTTCATGCATTTTTCTCTTTTACTTGCATATATTATATGACACCTCGTGCAGCACACACCTCCGGTAAGCAATAACGAGCCGCAAGGCTCCATATCTATGTTTCCTCCTTTTCTCTTTTCTCTCAAGCAGGACAAGGATTCCTCGCGCACAAGTTTGCCGGGGGGGAAGGAGACAGTGGTATGGACCAAGTGCCGTTCAAGAAAGCCTCGCCTTGTCGGGAAGCAGACCACATACAAAAGCTAAGTTACCAAAGTTTGAGCATTCAATTTTTTAAATTTTTAAGTTATCTTCCTTGAACGACCACACTTTGTATGGAAAACCTGTGCGCAGAGGAGCCTGCCCGTAGTTAGCCGCGCCCTTACTTTGTTTCGAGCACGCTCAACGGCTTAAGTGTGCTGCGACGAGTGTCGCGCCCTTACTTCGTTTTCGAGTTCGCTCAACAACCTAACTGTGCTGCGACTAGCTGCGGCAAGGTTTCTTGCCGGTAGTGGCATTGCTAGCAGGCTGCTGAAGTTCCGCACTCAGCGCTCGCGGCAAGGGTCCCTTTGCCGGCAAGTTCCCTAAAAAGCGTAGGGTAAAAGCATACAAAGTAAAGAAGTCGAATCAAGGAAATAACACTACATTAACTACCCAAAACAAAGTTATATTACAAGATGACTTGTCGCTGTTCTAATAAACTACTGTCCATAACGTGATTGGCAGCGACAAGGGAAGTAGAAAGAAAGCAGCCTAGTCTGCACGGTCGCCGTCGACTCTTCTGATCTTGCCCACCTTGGCCACGATGGGGGCGACAAGAGCCTTCAGCGCCTCCTGATCGGCGTCGGGCGGCAAGGTCCTGAGGACGTTCTCAAGGTTGATCCCGGGGTTGCGGTAGACTATCTTCGTCAGCACTCTCTCCACAACTCCCGTGCAAAGCCTGCGCGCCTCGTTCGCCAGCTGCGTGGGGATCATCTCCCGGAGCTGCTCAAGGGCCGGCGCCACTCCCCTGAAGAATAAGCTCAACTTGGCGCTGTGAGGGAGGTTCACGTCGGGGGAGTATCCGAGGTGCTCCGTCCCCAGCCCCGCCAACAACCTGTCGATGTCAGCGGCGGCGGCGACAAGCTCCTCGGTCCACTGCTCCACCGTCTGCCTGAAGTTGTTTTGCGTGAGGGCGGCGCTGTCCAGCAGTGCCCTCTCAGCTCGGAGGTCCTCCTTCAGCTTCGTCTCCCGGTTCCTGGCGCTGTCAAGTGATGCAGTTAGGGTGGACAGCTTCAATTCCAAGTCCGCGACAGAATCCTTGGCGATGGAGAGCTCCTTGCCCTTGTCGGAGAGACGGACCTGCAGCTCCGAGTGGATGTGGGCGTCTTTCTCCCTCTCCAATGTGAGCGCGGCAACCTTCTCCTCGCTCGTCCTCAAGTTAAGGTCCAACTGTGCCACCATCGCCTCCAAGTCTCTCTTGGCGGTCTCTGTAGCTGCAGCGGCGTCCCTCGCTTCCTGCAGAACCACGCCAAGGGACTGCTCGCGCGCGGTAAGGTCGTCCTCATGGCTATCGAGGTCGACCTTCCGCTGCCTCAGCTCTCCTTCCCGCCAAGACAGAGCTTCGGCGGCGAGCCGTTGCTGCTCCTCTGCTTCGGCCTTTTCAAGGACAAACGTCTGGTGCGCCTCGGCGAGCTCCTCCCGCTCCTTCGCCAAGGACCGGAGGGCCGCCTGGTTGGCGGCCCGGAGCTCTTCGGCGCTTTTCTCCAAATCGACGCCTGCCTTGGCAGCCAGAGCCTCTCGGGACTCCAGCTTGGCCTGCCTAGCACGGTACAGGGCCAGGAGCCGGCGCAGAAGCTGCTCCTCCTCGGGCTCGTTGCTGCTGCCGAGCGCGTCGACAAACTTCAGTCCCGCGGAGGCGAGGACTTCCCCATCGAAGACCTCCCCCTCCACGGGCGCCCTTGACGAAGAAGCCCACGGGAGTTGGATGAAGACCCCGTTTCCGGCCTCCAAGTAGGCGCCAGTTCCGGCCGCGGCAGCGGCAGGGTTGGCGGTCGCCGCAGCGTCAAACGCTCCTGCGGCCTCGGGGCCGTCAGTGCGACCTCCGGTCCCCTCCTCAGCTGCCGCGTCGGCGTCCCTGGCTGCCTCTTCGTCGGCGGGCTCCTCGGTGCCGATCGCCTCCTCGGTGGCCGCGGCGCCACCAGTGTTGCCGCGCGCGGCCTCCTTGGTGGCGGCCTCCGTCTCCATAGGCTCTGGAGCGGACAAGTATGAAAGCAAGAAAAAGAAAGAAGGATGGTCAAGCAAATATCCAAAAAGAAAGATTCAAGAAAGGAAAGGCACAAGGGTTACCTGCGCGGGCCTCTTCTTCGATGGGGTTCCTTGCCGGGGAGTTCTCCCTCGGCGGCGTGGTAGTAGCCTCCGCTGGCGGAGGGCCGCTGGCGTCTTCCCTTGGCGGAGTGCTCGCCCTTGGCGGGGTACTCGCCCTTGGCGGAGTGTTCTCCCTCGCCGGGGGGCTCCTCCTTGGCGGGGAGGACGAGACGCGCGGCTCGTCGGGAGCAGTCTCTTGGCGCTCCTGGAGCTGCGGTTCTGTTGCTGCACAAATCAGCAAACATACAAGACGATTAACAAGGATGAGAAGCCCACGCGCGCCCGACAAGCGAAGAAGTAAACAGAAGACTTATGCTGGGGGCTTCGCTGGGGGCTGCTCTGCGCGGCAGCCGGCTGGTCCGGCAAGCTCGTCGTTGGCGCATCCCCCGCTGCTGCGACGGGTTCGTCCTCGAGGTCAACCACCGGGATCTTGGCCCTCTTCGCCACCCTTTGGGCCAGGGTCCTGCAAGGCAGACATCAAACAGAATCAGACAAAGAAGATTCATGGCAAGAACATCAAATTGAGGAAAACAAAAGTTGCTTTACTTACTCTTCCTCCTCCTCGTCGGAACTGAGAACGGAGAAGTCGAAATCCGCCTCGCGCGTCCCGGCGCGAGGAGCTGGAGGAGAAGGCCCCCTCGGGCGCTTGGCGGGCGCTGGAACAGTGGTCTGCGAAGACCCCGCTCCGGTCGACGCCGAGGCCCGAGGGGCGGAAGGAGCCGTGGAGCCGGTGTGGGAAGACCCTCCTCCGGCCGCTGCAGAGGCGCGGGGTGCTCCCTTGACGGCCTTGCCCGCCGCGATGGCGCGCGCCGGGCGGCGCTGCGGCCGCGGGGCCGCCGGACGCTCCGCCACGACTGCAGCCTTGCGGGGGCGCCTCCTCGTTGGAGCTGGGGGACTTGGCGGCGGCGGTGAACTTCCCGAGGATGATGAAGAGCCAAGGTTCAGAGACCCACCCGAGTCTTCGGCAGAATCACTTGATTCATCGCCCTGCTCGGCGGGCTCGCTCGACTCCATGCCTTGCCCGGTGGCCTCGCTCGTCTCGGCAGGCTGCCCGGCAGGCCTTAGCACTTTGAGGATCTCTTCGTCCTCAGCCCGACTCACCGCATCCGCTGCATCTGCCTCCTCCAGGGTATACCCAAACTCGCCCGCGGCCTCGGTCGCGGCTGCCTCCTCCAACCTGGTGGCGATATACGCCATCTCCCGGTCGGTGGTGTCGCGGGTGAGGCCCTTCTTCTCGTCGGGATTGATGGGCAGCTCCACCAAGTTATCAAAGAATGTTTGAACGGCTTCGTCAGAGGGCGCCAGCCAAGTGGGGTCAATCCCATGGGAGTCGCACCACGGCATTGCCGCAAGGATAGCACTGAGTGACGAATTGTTGCATAGTGGAACTACCTCCCGCGGCAAGGTGAACCACTCCGGGTGCCTGGTGTCGTGCTTGAACAGCTCACGGAGCATCCCTTTGAGCACCAGGACAGTGAAATTATAGTTGAGGCCTGGGCGCAGCCTCATACAGTCTGCCGCGTTGCCAAATTCCCAAGCGGGCCTCTTCCTCTCCTGCAAGGGAGCAATGCGCCGGCGAAGGAAATCTGCCCCGACAGCCCCTACGGTGAGCTTGGCTTGCCAGAGGCGAAGGATCCTAGTGATGGCTATCTTCAGCTTGTCGTCCTCCGGGGCCAGGTCACTCCAGTCCTTGCCGCGCACTATTGCAGCCCGGCGCGGGGAAGTGAACTGCTCTGAGGCGTCCTCCATGATCCAACACCAGTTGGCCCTCCACTCCTCCCACTTACCGCGGAGCTCTCCAGTCAAGTACGCCTCTTTCTTATTGAGTCTAAAGATCCAAGAAATCCCGCCAGACAAAGAAGAACCTGACTCTACTCGAGGTGTATAATAATGGCGGAAGAGGGCTACATTGGGATACACCCCGACAAAGTTCTCGCACAGATGTGCGAAAACGGCCATGGTCAAGACTGCGTTCTGGGGGAAATCGAGAAGATGAAACCCGTAGGTATTCATAACGTCGCAGAAGAATTCGGAGTATGGAGGGCAGAGTCCGCAATGGAAGAACAGGGCGAAACAGGCATACCCTCCCGGAAACATGTCGCAGGCTTCGGCGGGGAGTACCCTGGTGCGCGGGTGAGCTTTCGTCTCCCTCGACCAAAAGAGGTAGAACTTGTCCTTCAGCTCCCTCGCGCCGAGCCTCGGCGGGAAGACCACCATCTTCTTCCGCATTGCTGCTAGTTTCTGCGCCCGGTCGGTCTTCGCGGCTTTCGCCTTGTCGCCCTTCGGGGCCATGGCGGGGGCCGCGAGAGAGGTCGACGGCGCTGGAGAGGCTGGCGGCGGTGGAAGAAGGGCGGAGCGCTGCTCTCTTTCGACCTGCGGGGAGGAGGAGAGTGGCGGGGGTTTCTGGAGGTTAAAGAAGCAATGAAGCGAATGGGGGGAAGGGGGGCGTTCCGCATTTCCCCCATTAAAGAAACAGGCCACGATCTCTCCCACGACGCCGCAATCGACGTGTGCCGTTAGGGAGAGACGCGGTGGATACGGAGTGGGATACAGCGCGCCGTGGGCCGCGTGTGCCCGTGCACTGTTTTGGGCCTGGCCCAACAGCGCTCGGCACCGTGTGTGGCGCAGGCCCGGGGGCTCCTGTCGGTGTACTAAAGTAGGGGTACCTTAGTATCCCGACTTGTGCACGGGCAGTAGCAGCGTCCCGTGGCAGGGCTTGCCACGCGCCCGCCAAGGCCCGCTCTGGATCCTTTAGAGCCATTCAAGAACAAAGTATTCAAGTTAAGAAAACAAGACCCCGGCAAGAGGAGCTTGCCAGGAAGGCCATACCAGGCTCAAGACCACCCCTTTGGCACAAGGCCCTGGCAAGAGGAGCTTGTCAGGAAGGCCAAACATGGCATTTCAGAAGACTTGCCGCAACGCTTCGCGCGTCGCGGCAAGGCCCGGAGAGCGGCAAGCTTCCGGGCGCGGCAAGGTAGCGACCGCGGCAAGGCGCTTACCGCAGCAAGCTCCCACTACGTGCCCGCGCTCGAGCTCATCCGGCCATGCGTCGCCCTGGGGCCCTTCCAGGTGCACGTGGCGGACGGCTGTGCAGCCTGGGGTACACCATGGCGAGCCGCGATGACGAGGCCACCTTCGTGGCGAACGGAGACGCCCTAACAGACACATTTTGCACTGTTTGGGGGCGACGGCGACGGGCAGTCAATGCCCTTGTCCCCTGCAGTCAGGGTTAGGTATAGACCACTGTACATACACTGTTACAACTACCACCATTTTTACGTTTTTACCCTCACCTACGTTGCCACCTGTCAGTGACCCCTTTGACCTATAAAAGGAGGCCCATGCGCAACGTAGAGGGGGTTCCGATCCTTGATCACTCTCACGCTCGGTGTAGCTAGCAACCAGCTCTGTAGCTCTTCGTGCTCCCGAGCCAAGAACACAATACAACCAAAGCAGGAGTAGGGTTTTACGCATCCGTGCGGCCCGAACCTGGGTAAACTTCCCGCGTGCTCGCCTCGATCTGCTCTTCGTGCTCCCTCCGCTCCCTTTCCGTACCAAAAAGGGGCTCCGGTCCCATAGGTGTTCGTAGGCGATCAGTTTCCCCGACAGGATTCAACCCTCAGTTCAGTTTCTACTACTTCTATTTGTTCAACTGTTGGTCTCAGAACCTTGACATTATGATGTTAAGTGGATATGCTACCTCTTTTGCTTGGATCTCATAAGTATTTTCGAGCATTTACAGCCGTTATGCTGTCCGAGTCATCCCAGGTTTCTAGATAGTCTGATGCATTTGCAAATCCCTTCTTCCTGTCCTGATGCTCCTTTGGGCTAGATTAACCACACTAGTCATTGTGTTGAGGTACTCTGTTGCCTCGACATATATGTTGGAGTTATTTTTACGACCCTAGGTGTCTCAGAGGATCACCCAGTAATCTAACAATGCTTTATTTTCCCAGTGTGATGATTCTGGCCTTTATTCTCGAAAGCATCCCGTGATGCCATTTAGTTAGTAGGCATTCTATTCCTGGGTTCTTGAACCCAAGACTCACTCCACTTATCTCCTGTTGGTAGTATTTGCTCGTCCCTTTAGGATATTAGTAACCTTGTGATAGTCCTCGAGGTCCGTGGTTATCGTTCTTGCAATACCATGAACCATCATGGCAGAAGTTCTTCTGAACCTAAAGATCATAGCCAGAGTGCTCTTGAGTGGTACTCCAATCATGTTGTGATTCTGCCAATCCTACCTTTCTGTATGGCTTATCCGGAAGAAATATGTGGAACTCGTTCGACATACTAACCTATGCATTCACAACTCAGAAAGTTATATGTTCCTTTGAGTTGTCCCTTTTTAGTTGTATTCTAACCTTCGCCTATCAATTGATAGTCAGGAGTAGACGTGCATTCGTGTTCATCAATGCCTTTTACTTCTGTGATCCGTCAATTCATTCTATCTCGGAATGACTAGGAGAAACAAACTCCAGTACCTTATTCATATCCAGAATTGGGTCAAAGAAGTTGTACTTCGTAGATGAAGAATGCTAATCCAGCCTCTAATCTGCTCTATCCTGGAGTATTACCATTATTATGTCAAAATGTCGTGGGAATTGCACCACCTCCTATGAACTTTTGATAAGGTGATACTTCTCGCCATCATCATTTATTCCTCGGCCTCCGTGTTATTGTAGCCGGAATGCTGACAAGTGAATTGTGATGTGTGAAATCCATACTCCTAGCAACTTCGTTGCTTGGTAGTTAAAGGACAACAATCTCATTCTTAGCGTGTTGGTTACTGAATCACCATTCTAAGATTGATCGTGCTACTAGTCCATCTTTCCTGGTGCACTCCTTGATCAGTGTGTTAGGATTGTGTCAATCCCGCGCTCACTTGATCATATCATCTTGCCCTGAAAAGCAAGATTGATCTCGAGCTTAGGAACATAGCGGTGGTTCGTGATTTTCTGGATAGCTTCACGGAAGTATTACCAGTGTGTTCCCTGACCATTATGTTGAGCTCATGATTAAGTTGGTTTTCTTATAAACCACCCCTTCTCCAAGAATCTGTGTTGGATACCCTGAACTAGTTGGTTAAGCTAAACAACAACTTGGAGAGTTGGAAGATAAAAGCTTGCATGACTTAGTTCCTTCCAAGGGATATCTTTTGTGTGTGTGTTGAAGAAAGATGATATCTTGATCGGTTGATCCTTGTGAACAATTGTTGGATCTATTGTCTTGCCCGAACTTTGATTTGAGTGTGGGCTATCGTCAAGACAAATCAGAACCAATGGTATTCGTAATGTTGTCTTACTCGTGGGTGTTCCTCGAGCATACCTCATTACATCTATTAGTCTGACCAATGCTATCACTTTGTTCACATTGTCATGGAATTCCATCTATATGGAAACCTGGATGAATTATTGTTGAGCCCATCAAAAAACATCCTTATCTTCTCCATGATTTCGTTGAACATCTAGCTAGTGTTGGAAACTTTTATAAGAATTATCTTCATGTCCTATTCATGAAGCATATGCTTGGACGAAAGAAGTGTCTCCCTCTAATTCACGTGCATTTGATGCAAGTTGCCGCTATGAATTCGAGAAGGTCAATATTGCTCCTCTGGAGTCATCCCAAGTCAGTCATGCATACGTGCGAAGTATTCTATGGTCTGATAGACTGATCATCTTCATTCTGTATGTATCCCTAGCACACCAAGCCACTGATTGATTTGTTCAAGGAGAAGAAGTTTCTTCTTAAGAGCTAGACTTATGCAAGGACTTCGATATCCTCGTTGATGGTTCCCCCTGAACTCGGTAGTGTTTTGTTATAAGACTACTATGTGGTCATGCTTGTTTGGGACAACGTGTTCATAGGTATGTAGCAGAACCAGCTCATGTTTTGGAGCTTGCTATCGTAGTTCACTCCCCGAGAATCTCGCAACGTCGTCTCGTCGATTTGTGTTGCAAACTTTTATTTTTCTTTCTAGACTCGATGAGTATGGAATATCCTGACACCAACCGGAACTGAATCTCAGGCAGATATGATGGTTGGAGCCTTTTCCTAGAACTATAATATTGGTCTCTCGATAACCGGTAAAGTGGATGTCGTGGCCAACACACCCAGCCGGAAGACCTATTGTTGTAGTATCTCGATTGAAGAAGTTGGCCACCTCCCCATAGGGATTTCGTAGGATTTACTCCCTAGTTGTTCCTTATGGATTTATGTGCTCCTAAAGTCCGACCTTTTACTTGACGTTCTAAGTACCAAACCATTTTAATAGATGGGTTGCGCTAGCACATTAAGGAGAACATTAGAAGCGGAGCGCTAAATGTCTCTCCGTCAATCATCCAGATTTTGCCCTTTGACTCCGCTAAGGTGAAATCTAAGAAGTGTTATCTTCCTTTGCATCTGCATCGTCCATCACTATTCATCATGGTAGTATGTGGTGTTTCCAGGATCCTTGACACGGATATTGGTAAAACCTTGATGAATATGGGAACGCTCAAGTTCTTGAGAGCATGCACAAGCACTAGGTGTTATCACTGACACTAACCGGGATTGCCCCCAGTGTTCTTGGTTATGCTATAACCCCTCAAGAGTAGATTTACTCTCTACTGTTGGGATTCACCCCAGTTAACAGAATCATTCCCAGCATTTGCCTTTTGTTCCTAGCTTGCACCACCATCGTGCCAATTTTCCATGGGTTGCCCTTCTCAGCAACTGTTGTTCTGGATTAATTTTCAGAAGTGGACTTGCCATGGGTCCCATCCATCTCTGGTGATAACCAAAATCATCCCTTGTGTTGTCTTCAACAAGGTAGTCCACATCATCCATTTTGGCCGAGAATGTCATTCTATCGAACTCCGTCAAACGATCGATTGTGTTTGCCTTAGGCTGGTATAGGGAATCTCAATGATCTCTATATCAAAAGTAATTCTTTTTGCCACTTAATGGGATAATTCTACGAGTCACCTTGTCTAAGGTGCCCCGTCTGGTGACCTCGATCACCCTCTTCTTAGGTGTGGAATTATTGCCACTAGGTGAACCTTCATCATTTGTTTCACTCCATCCCCCTGGAGGTGTACTCGGTGTCTCAGCTCAAGAGATGTTTCAACGTCTCACTCCATGAGTTGATCTCGAGTTGCCCGATCTTTCAGAAGATCAATTTTGTACAGTTTCTCTCGTCGTCACCGTGTTGGACAAAGACCTCAAAGCAAGGGTTTCAAGATCAACATGATGCTAGCAATCAACATTCATATGAAGGGCACTTGGATCATGAAGATTGTGTTAGTTAGTGTCCCCTCTGATTTCTTACCCTACGCTTGAATCTTGGGACGAGATTCTTGTTTAGTGGGGGTGAGTTGTCACAGCCCTAGACCAGCCCTTGCCTGTCTTGACTGGTCTTCATGTGCATCATGTTTAATCTCCTCAGAAAACTGGAAATGGGGATGTTCAAACCCAGCACCAAATGAATTCAACTAGGGTCAAATTTAAATCTTTTTCAACGAGCCCAAAATGCCCTCTGGAAAAGTTCATCATTTTTTGATTGATTAAAAACCTCTGCCAAAAATGTTGCACATATTTCTAGGACCATTCTGGATTTTTGAATTAATCCATATTGTATTTGAATTGGAGCATTTAAATTCTATAAATAGTTTAAATGCTCTAATAATTGTGAAACTAGTTGAGGGCTATTGAAATTAATTCAATATGTGCCCACAAATATTTTCATGATTTATGAAAATGCTCTAGCATTTTTATTAAAGAAAAACAAAGAAAGAAAATAGGAAACATAAACAAATAAAAGGAGAGAGAGAGAGCATTTAACTGGCGGCCCACTTACCTGCAGCTGGCCCAGCACTGTAGCGTCCCGGCCCACCAGGGGCAGCGCTGTCTTCTTCCTCCTGCCAGGAGGAGAAGCAGCTGCGTGCCAGGCGCGCCGCTGAGCCGCGCCAGCTCCTCCCTGCGTGTCTGCCTCCTCCTCCCCCCTGGATGCCTCTGGACGGCCCCACGGAGACGCCAGAACCCCTGCCCCTCTCCCTCTCTCCCCCGAACGCTCTTCCCTTCCTTTGTTTCCCCCTCCGAACACGGCCGTCGCCGCCGTTCGCCGTTGCCGCGGCCACCAGCATCTCCACGCCCGGCCAGTTAGCCCATGAGCTCCGCCTCGGATCCCTGAAGCTCTAAGACGACGCACGCGATGCCAGGTGCCCCGATGCCACGCCATCATCGCCGTTTTCATCGCCACGGCCGGCGATCGCCGCCGCTCGATTTGCAGCATCAAGGACGCCCCCGAGCTCGTGGACCACCTCCTCGTCCTCGCTGTGAGCTCCACTGCGTTTCCCCTCTCTCCTTTTCGCTTGCCCCTTGCCGTAGCGCCGTTTCCGCCGCGACCGGAGCTCCTCGCCGCCGAACATGCTGCCGCCATGGACAGAGCTAGCAAAGCTCGTGTCCGAGCCTTCCGTCGTGCTCAGCACGCTCCTAGGAGTCAGTAGAGCCCCTTAGCTCACTTCCCCGTGCCCCGTATCACCTAACCCGTCGGTGCCCGAATTCCGGCGCCGCTAAGAGCTCGTTTCCGACGAGCTCCGGCCACCCCAGCTCCTCCCACTTGCATGGATGGATGCGGGCGAGCAAGGGCTACGCCCTGGTACCCTCAGCAAGCCAAAACGCCGCCCGTAGCGTGTTTCCGAGCCGCGCCGCCGTCCTGGCTCTCGCCGGCGGCGAGCCGCCGGTGGTTTTGACCACGTTTGACCCCGGCTGGACCCCCCCTGTGTCCATGACATGTGGGGCCGGCCGTTGACTAGTTTTTGTTTAGGTTTTGATTAAGTACTAATCTCTGTGCTTAGCTTTATGAGTCACTGACACGTGGGGCCAGCCCCTGTTAAATTAGTTTAGTTTAAAACTAAACTTAATTAGGCCCTGAGAGACTGACATGTGGGCCCTGGGCCACTGACAGTTTAGTTAGTGTTAACATAAAACTAACTAACCCTGTTAGTTAGTTGTATCACTGACGTGTGGACCCCACACGTCAGGTTTGACCTGGACCAGCCTCTGTTGACTGCTGACATCACAGTGACATCATGCTGACGCAATAAGTGTTTTCTGGAATTTTAAATAAATCAGAAATGATTTATTTATTTCAGAAAATATTCAAAACTTCTAAAAATCATATAAAATCAACCATAGCTCAGATGAAAATAATTTATATATGAAAAATGATCAGAAAAATTCAAGAAATCTGTTTATGGCATTTTCATGCATGTTTGAGCAAGTTAAAGCTGCTGATCAGGTCAAATCAATTAAATGACAATTAAATAATCACATATGGAATTTGAATTTGAATATTTGGTTCAAACCAACTTCATTTAATATGGTTGCTAGTTGCATTAGCTCAATCAACATCATATTGCCATGTCATGATCATGCATCATATTGTCGCATTGCATTGATTGTGTTTCTTTCTCTGTTGCCGGTATTTGTTCCCTTTCAGTAGACGTGTTCCGACGATGTGATCGATGACACCGATGAAGACCCAATGTTATCTTCAGAAGTGCCAGGCAAGCAAACCCCATTGAGTATTCCGATACAATCCCACTCTCTCGCTCTTGTTATCTTTTACTGCATTAGGACAACAACGCTTCAACTGTTACCTGCTGCGGTAGTTGAACCCCTTTCCGCTACATGACCTGGCATTGCCACAGTAAATAGTTGAAACCCACTAGTATGAGTAGGAGTTGTTTGAGCTATGTTGTGCCTACTCATTCATTCTTTCTGGTTATGCCTGCTATTGCTTAGAGTTGTGTCAGGTCTGATTCATCGGGGATGAATTGGAAGGGTGATGAACATGTCCTGCTGTTGAGAGCTAAGTGTGTGAACACGATTTGGTAACGGTAGCGATGAGAGGCCATGTAGGAGTACATGGTGGGTTGTCTCATTGAAGCCGTCCTCAGGAACTGAGTTCTGTGTTGGTTGATCCATGAACAGCTACTACCACACGTCGGGCCCTGAAATATTACCCCGCTCGACTTATTGACTGCCCTTGTTCTCTGTCCAGGAGTTGCAACTAGTTTCTGGTGTTTGTAGTTTACTGGAGGTCGTGCGCAGCGCTGACCCTCGGGGTGGGCTGTCACACGGCAGGTACGTGGCACTGTGTACCGGTCGCCCGTTTGGTGACGCGGGAACCCTGTACACATCGTTTGGGGCCGTGAGCGACACCCCGGCCGGATCTCCCCACGGATGGAACCCAAATAGGCGATAAACCTGGACGAGAGACTTGAGTGGTTGGTTAGGTCGTGGTCTACACCCACGTCGGCTTTCGCTTGAAGTCTGCCGAGCACATGTCGTGTGCAGACGCTAAGTGGTGGAAACATGTGTGAAGAAGTACACCCCTGCAGGGTTATATATGATCTATTCGAATAGCCGTGTCCGCGGTAATGGACTTCTGGGTTGCCTATAACAGTTCATAGACAAGTGAAAGTGGATACTCTAAAAAGCGCAAGATAAGCGTGAGTGCTATGGATGGCCTTCTCGTAGGGAGACGGAAGCGAATCCATAGTGGTGTATTGATTGGTGAATATGTGGACTGTGCGCCACCTCAAAAGAGTTACTTGCAGTCGTAGTTCAGGATAGCCACCGAGTCAAAGCTGGCTTGCTGTAGTCAAACTCCACCACCCCTTTGTTGATACTGATGCATATGTAGCTAGTTCTGATGTAAGTCTTGCGGAGTACCTTTGTACTCACGTTTGCCTAATTTATGTTTTGCAGAGAGACTTCAGTCTCGCTAGTGGTTCCGCGTGGACTTCGACGTTTAGCTTATTACCTCAGCTACGATCTTGTACCCTTGGTAGGGTCTGGTAGATAGTCAGGCTTCTCAGCCTTTTTCATTTGTAGTTGTCTGTACTCAGACATGTTATGCTTCTGTTGCCTGTATGCTCTGTATGTTGGGTCATATGACCTCTGTTTGTAATAAATGCTATGATGGCTCTTCTGGGCCTTTATCTATTTGAGTTGTTGAGTTATGTTGTGATGCCATGTTGTACAACACATACTTGCATGTTATGCGTACGTGTAATGTGTATTGCTATGTGTAGGATCCGACACCTAGTTCTTTACCCTTGGTAGCCTATCTTACAGGGAAATGTCTCCTAGTGCTTCCACCGAGCCTTGGTAGCTTGCTACTGCTCCGGAACACTTAGGCTGGCCGGCATCTATCCTTCTTCGTTCCCGTGTCTGTCCCTTAGGGGAAATGTCATGCGTTGTTCCTTTAAGTCCTTGTAGCTTGCTACGACTTGGGTTCATACGTTGATGACCGACACGTTCGTTGCTGGGTCATGTATGCCTGTCTCTGTAATTTAGTGCCACTTTTGGTTTATAACTGGTCATGTTGGCCCAGGTTCTCTGTCATATGGATGCTAGCGACACTATCATATACATGTGCCAAGATGCGCAAACGGTCACGGGCCAGGTAAGGTGGCACCCGTGGGGATACCGTGCGTGAGGCCGCAAAGTGATATGATATGTTACAGGCTAGACCTGTGTGACATAGGATCGGGGTCCTGACACTATTCATGTTTATCAGCCCCCTATTGTTGCCATGAAACACTCTAACCGCCTTCCTAGCATACTGTTGTTTGGCTAAGTACGCATCGCTCAGCCCCTCTTATAGCGTTGTTAGTTGCAGGTGAAGTTTCAAAGATTCCTCCATGATGAAGTTGTTGTTGGGATAACACAATATATACCTGTTATAAACAAATGCACCTATATATTCGTAATGGGTGGAAGGCTTGGCCTTCTGCTTGGTGTTTTGTTCCACTCATGCCACCTTAGGACCCGATAAACCGGTGTTATGTTCCTTGATTTTGCGTTCCTAACACGGTTGGGGTTTATGAGCCCCCCTTGATAATTCACTTTGTTTAAAGCTTTTCCAGCAAGGCCGAACTTTGGGTTTACAATTTTCCATAACTAAATAACTTGCATAGGGACTTTTCGGACCCCAAGGACTTAATTTTACAAACCGGGTCAGTGCTCCTCATGAGTGTTTGTCCAAACCGGGCACCCTACGGGGCCGACTTGAGGCAACTCGATATTCTGGCTCCCGTAGCTTGACTTATCCGGTCGTGCCCTGAGACGAGATACGCGCGGCTACTATCAGGGTGTCGGCACGCCGGGAGGTCTTGCCGGATTAGTTTTACCTTTGTCGAAATATCTTGAGCACGGGATTCCGAGAATACTCGGGTCTTCCCACTTTGGAGTTGCGACTCCGCAGATCGTGAGCTTGTGATGTGCTAGGTTGGGACACCCCTGCAGGGTTGGATCTTTCTAAAGCTGTGCCTGCTGTTATGTAGCAGATGGGAATTTGTTAATATCCAGTTGTAGATAACTTGACACCTTATTCATGAATACACTACCTGCGTGAGTAACCGTGATGGTCTCTTTCCGAATGGCTTCGGGAAGTGAACACGGTGGGGTTATGTTTGATTGTGAGTAGTTAGGATCACTTATTGATCAACTTGGCGATCGTTGGCACTTGTTCTCTTCTCGCTCTAAACTCGTAAGCTAGTGCTTAGTGCTTGCTGAAAACCTTGTTTATAGCCTTTACACACCTAAGGCTTTGGTAGTTCTGATATCCGGGAACGGGATTGCTGAGTCCTGTCTGGCTCACAGATTCAACACCACACCAAATGCAGGTACTGCTGAGACCGATGCAGAAGATGGTTCAGAACTTCTATGGGAGTTCGATGAAGAGCGTGGACGTTACTATGTTTTGTATCCCGATGATCAGTAGTGGTTCCTACTAGGGGCGATCCGGCCTTGTGTTTTTTGGTAACTTTCACATTTGGATTTTTCGGCCGTAGTCGGACGCTGATGTTCTTTGGATGATGTATGTTATTGTATTCATTTGTGTGACGTGGCGAGTGTAAGCCAACTATCATTTTACACTTCATCCCTGAATTTTTACATGAGATGTGCAAAGATACCATACTTGAGATCATTCTAGTATGCGTTTATGTCCTTAAGTCGTGCCTCGACACGTGGGGGACATAGCCGCATACTGGGCATTACATTTGTTTTCTTATACTAACGGAGCTCACGAGATTTTTGGCTAAGTTTTGTGTTGTGAAGTTTTCAAGTTTTGAGTATGACTTTGATGGACTATGGACCAAAGAGTGGCAAGATCCTAACTTTGGGATGCCCAAGGCACCCTAATGTAAAATTCAAGGATAGCCAAAATCCTAAGCTTGGGGATACCCCGGGAAGGCATCCCCTCTTTCGTCTTCATCTATCGGTAACTATACTCGGAACTATATTTTTATTCACCACATGATATGTGTTTTGCTTGGAGCGTCATGTATGATTTGAGTCTTTGGTTTTAGTTTGCCACAATAATCCTTGCTGGACAAACCTTTTTAGAGAGATAAAAATGATTTAGAATTTATTAGAATACTCTATGTGCTTCACTTATATATCTTTTGAGCTAGATAGTTTTGCTCTAGTACTTCACTTATATCTTTTAGAGCACGATGGTGGTTTTGTTTTGTAGAAGTTTTTGATCTCTCATGCTTCACTTATATCCTTTTGAGAGTCTTTTAGAACAACATGGTAATGTGCTTTGGTTATAAAACTAGGCCTAATATGATAGGCATCCAAGATTAGTATAGTAAACACTTTCATATAAAGTGCATTGAATATGATGAGAAGTTTGATATTTGATGATTGTTTTGAGATATGAGGATGGTGATATTAGAGTTATGCTAGTGGAGTAATTTTGAATTTGAGAAATACTTGTGTCAAAGTTTGTGATTCTCTTAGCATGCACGTATGGTGAACCGCTATGTGACGAAGTTAGAGCATGAGGTATTTATTGAGTGTCATCCTTTGTGTGGAGGTCGGGATCGCGCGATGGTTAACTCCTATCAACCCTTCCCCAAGGAGCATGCGTTGAATACTTTGTTTTGATAACTCGTAGATTTTTGCAATAAGTATATGAGTTCTTTATGACTAATGTTGAGTCCATGGATTATACGCACTCTCACCCTTCCACCATTGCTAGCCTCTCTTGTATCATGCAACTTTCGCCGGTACCATACACCCACCATATACCTTCCTCAAAACAGCTACCATACCTACCTATCATGGCATTTCAATAGCCATTCCGAGATATATTGCCATGAAACTTTCCACCGTTCCCTTCATATGACATGCTTCATCATCATTCACATAGAGTCATATTTTGTTCTAGCTTTGAGTTGTAATCTTTGAGTTGTAAGTCAATAAAAGTGTGATGATCTTCATTATTAGAGCATTGTCCCATGTGAGGAAAGGCCAAATAAAAAAAAGAGATGGCCCAAAAAAATAGACAGGGGCTAAAAAAAAGAGAAAGCCCCTCCAAAAAAAGAGAGAAAAGAGAGAAGGGACAATGCTACTATCCTTTTCCACACCTGTGCTTCAAAGTAGCACCATGATCTTCATGATAGAGAGTCTCTTGTTTTTTCACTTTCATATACTAGTGGGAATTTTCATTATAGAACTTGGCTTGTATATTCCAACGATGGGCTTCCTCAAGTGCCCTAGGTCTTCATGATCAAGCAAGTTGGATGCACGCCCACTTAGTCTCTTTTGATGAGCTTTCATACACTAATAGCTCTATTGCATCCGTCGCATGGCAATCCCTACTCACTCACATTGATATCTATTGATGGGCATCTCCATAGCCCATTGATACGCCTAGTTGATGTGAGGCTATCTTCCTCCTTTTTGTCGTCTCCACAACCACCACTCTATTCCACCTATAGTGCTATATCCACGGCTCACGCTCATGTATTGCGTGAAAGTTGAAATGTTTGAAAAAAATTGAGTATGAAAACAAGTGCTTGGCTGAAACCGAGGTTGTGCATGATATGAATATTTTGTGTGATGAAAAGGGAGCATAGCCAGACTTTATGATTTTGTAGGGATAACTTTCTTTGGCCATGTTATTTTGAGAAGACATGATTGCTTTGTTAGTATGCTTGAAGTATTATTATTCTTATGTCAATATAGACTTTTGTCTTGAATCTTTCGGATCTGAACATTCATGCCACAATAAAGAAATTACATTGAGAATTATGTTGGTTAGCATTCCACATCAAAAATTCTGTATTTATCATTTACCTACTCGAGGACGAGCAGGAATTAAGCTTGGGGTGCTTGATACGTCTCCAACGTATCTATAATTTTTGATTGTTCCATGCTATTATATATTCTGTTTTGGATGTTTAATGGGCTTTATTATACACTTTTATATTATTTTTGGGACCAACCTACTAACCCAAGGCCCATTATAAATTGCTATTTTTTTGCCTATTTCAGTGTTTCGCAGAAAAGGGATATCAAATAGAGTCCAAACAGAATGTAACCTTCGGGAGAGTTATTTTTGGAACCATATCTACTCAAAAGACTTGGAGTACATGCGAGAGAACAAGGGAGGTCGCCACGAGGGTCCAGGGCGCGCCCCCTCCCCTTAGGCGTGCCCCACACCCTCGTGGGCCCCCTCTGGCTCCCCCGATGCCCTCCTTCCTCCTATATATATCAATGTACCCTAAAAACATTGAGGAAACAGAGAAAACCCTAATTCCACCATCGTGCCCTTCTGTTCCAATCAGATCCCATCTTGGGGCATGTTCCACAGCTCCGCCGGAGGGGGGATCTACCACAGAGTGCTTCTACAACAACACCATAGCCTCACCAATGAGTTGTGAATAGTTTACCACAGACCTTCGAGTCCATAGTTATTAGCTAGATGGCTTCTTCTCTCTTTTTGGATCTCAATACAAAGTTCTCGTCGATCTTCGAGGAGATCTATTTGATGTAATCTTTTTGCGGTGTGTTTGTCGAGATTCGATGAATTGTGGATTTATGATCAAGATTATCTATGAACAATATTTGATTCTTTTCTGAAATCTTTTATGTATGATTATAAAATCCTTGCAAGTCTCTTCGAATTATTGGTTTGGTTTGGCCTACTAGATCTATAGTTCTTGCAATGGGAGAAGTGCTTGGCTTTGGGTTCAATCTTGCGGTGTCCTTTCCCAGTGACAACAGGGGCAGCAAGGCACGTATTGTATTGTTGCCATCAAGGATAAAAAGATGGGGTTTATATCATATTGCTTGAGTTTATCCCTCTACATCATGTCATCTTGCTTAAAGCATTACTCTGTTTTTATGAACTTAATACTCTAGATGCATGCTGGATAGCGGTCGATGTGTGGAGTAATATTAGTAGATGCAGAATCGTTTCGGTCTACTTGTCACGGACGTGATGCCTCTATATAATGATCATGCCTAGATATTCTCATAACTATGCGCTTTTCTATCATTTGCTCGACAGTAATTTGTTCACCCACCGAAGAATTCTGCTATCATGAGAGAAGCCAATAGTGAAACCTATGGCCCCCGGGTCTATTCTCAACATATTAATCTTCCATCTACTTTACTTTGCTTTATTTACTTTCTGTTCTTATACCAAAAAATACCAAAAATATTATACTATCCTATCTATTAGATCTCACTTTCGTAAGTGGCCGTAAAGGGATTGAGAACCCCTTATCGTGTTGGCTACGAAGTGCTTATTTGTTTGTGCCGGTGCGAGGGACTCGCGCGTGGTCTCCTACTGGATTGATACCTTGGTTCTCAAAAACTGAGGGAAATACTTATGCTACTGTGCTGCATCACCCTTTCCTCTTGGAGGGAATACAATGCAAGCTCGAGAAGTAGCAATGTACTGTGGCATTCTAGGAACTAGGAGTATAGATATCAGAATGTAATGAGCCATCCATCTCATGGTAGTGACTGGAAAAGCTTCAATCAGAAACAGAAAGAGTTTGCTGCCGACCCAAGGAACATGAGACTTGTCTTAGCTACAGATCGATTTAATCCATTTGGCCACCAGATGTGGCAAGTGCTTGTTATCCCTTACAACACGCCACAAAATGTCTGCACCAAATAATCAAACTACATGATGACCTTGCTCATCCTAGGTCCAAAAAGTCCTGGAAAGTATTTTGATTTATTCATGGAGCCTCTTGTGGAGGAACTTCAATAGCTATGGAGGGGTGTTCTCACTCGAGACCTATATAGCAGCCCACCAGCTGATTTCTTTCTACGTGTCATAATAATTTGGTGCATCCATGATTATCCGGCTTTGGGCACTATTTCAGAGCGAACGACACATGGTTACAATACATGTGTTCGCTGTGACAGGAATCCACTGTCATACGCAATATTTAGCAAGATCTTTTACATTGGACACCGTCGTTTCCTTGCCAAGGACAAGTCGTGTCCTACACAATACCAAAGATATGTGTTCAATGCAAATCATGAAAACCATGATGGCCAAAGAGGCTCACCGCCGATGAGTTGGAAGTGGAATTAGAGAAGGTCAGGCATATTACACCAGAAAACCGAGAAAAGGAAGCGCGACAGGTCAGAAGAGAGATTATCGTTTACCCACGGGTTCACTTTGTGGGACTTGGAGTATTGGAAAGATTTGGATCTGCGGCATAATCTTGATGTGATGCACATCGAGAAAAATATATGTGACAACATTATCGGCAAACATCTTAATATTGAAGGCAAGACGAAAGATACCTTAAAATCTAGGATTGATTTGACACACCTGGGTATCATAAGGGATTTGCAGGTGGAAGGTGAAGGTAAACCACGAGATATGGCACCAGCTATGTACGTTTTGGACAAGGTAAAAAGAAAAGAATTCTGTGAGGTCCTGTCATGTGTGAGATTCCCACATGGATTTGCTTCCAACCCTGAAAGGAGAGTCAGTGCAGATGGAAACAAGGTACAAGGGTTAAAAACTCATGACTGCGATGTCCTACTTGAAAAGGTTTTACATGTTAACCTTAGAGGATTGGACCGCCCTGACTTATACAGAGCAGTTGCATAGTTGGGACAATTCTTGAGGGAACTCCGCAGTAGAAATATCAGGATAGATGCTTTGGAGCGTCTTAGAAACAAGATACCAACTATCATATGCGACCTTGAGAATATATATCATCCAACCTTATTTGATGTGATGGTGCATTGTGTTGTTCATCTACCTGATGAGGCACTACTTCGAGGTCCAATACAGTATGGCTGGATGTACCCTATTGAAAGGCGGCTAGGCACTTTCAAGGGCTATGTTAGGAACAGAGCTAGACCTATGGGTTCCATTGTTGAGGCCTACATTGGTACAGAAGCATTGACATTCTGCACAAAATACATTGAAATAGCTGATCACCTTAGCAAAGAGGTGGGTGAAGACAGTACAGAGCTCAATGTTTTTGATTGTTCTGTTAGAGTAACAAGGAAGATCAACAAGCTAACAAACCTAAAGATTTGGACCAAATGGTTTGGTATGTGATGAATAACTGTCCTGAGATTCTACCTTATATGGACTACTAGTGGTTGGGGCGCGCCCTCGCGCGCCTCTTGAGGCGTTCATGTGTGCTCCTATCTTTTCTAAGCACATTGGGATTCCTTGTTTGATCCTCAGTTTCGATTCAGAATGATTGGAGTTTGAAATGTTAGTTTAGATATATAACATTAGGATATGTTAATAGCTTAGATTGATCAACCCAGACACAAAGATAAGGCAATCTGCATATTTTACAAGAGTGCACGAACTAAATTTTTCTTACAACGTAGTTTAAAATCTTACAGAGATTCATTTGACCTATTCTCACTTCTAGCTACAAGCCACAAGTATACCACATAATAATATTCACTAAAATAAGTTTCTAATCTTCTGCAACAACCTTCCAATGAAGCCTACAAACATCCCTCTATTTTGATACAAACAGCTAGTTGAATCATCTAACCTCATCCATGTCGCTGAAGAGGATGAAAGAAACAATGGGGGAGGCAGAAGAATATTTACAGGGTACAATTAGAGTGCTTAGTTATAGAACTCGCCATACAAGACAATGGTCAACCTCCTTGCATTCAAAAACTCGCGATTACCATTCTTGAGTGCATTGTGTTGCAAACCAAAAAATAGAAAACCTTAAATGATTACTGCCCTTGAGGTTGTTTGCCTCTGTCCATGTAAAAATGATAATTTAGAACTCATAATGATCCATAAACATATATGTGATTTCAAATATAATGCTCCTTGACATTGTAATGGCACCATATATGTGATATATTACTTATGAATGGATTCAACGATAGGATAACAGACAGCACAACCATCACTAGTCCTCACCACAATTACATAAAGCTCGTACGTGAAAATGATAAATAACATTAATTAGCATGTAAAACAACAAAGGTCGTAATAATCAACTAAAACCCATGACAATATGGTAGGTATTTAAGTAACATGTTCTGTTACATTACTCACTCTATCATGCTATTCTATAATACATTTTACAAAAAAATATCTTGAAATAGACTTGCAGAACTTATCATGTATTCATCTGAGATTGCACATATGACACTGCCAGATGCAGTAGCAGAAAGAATAAATATTAGTATGAGCATGCAACCAAAAATTACAAAATCTGGACTACACGATATGTGACTGACTACTATGAATCATTTGCCAAAAATAAGAGACCAAAACTGTAGTGCATGGTTACTAAAACATTAAATTTACATCTGGATGATATCACCTCATTCTTACAATCTTAGTATCATTAACTTCAGACTCAAACCTTCACCTTCCTTACATGTGTTGCACAACTCCATTAGGCCATCAAGCATGGCAAAGAGATCTGATGTCCTGGGATTATCGAAATCTCAACATGAAACTCTATATACTGAAGAACCATTGTAGTGGCCAGCTGCATGAAACAATAAACAGATTATGTACCAGTTCAAGTCTACTGGATCATGCATATTAGCCCTCACCCAGACAACATACAACCATAAAAATGTTATTTCTCTTTACAACATAGATCGATAGATGTAGTTCAACACTTATGGACATGAGATGAAAATTGTTTTACTGAAGTAGGACTTGTAGTAATAAAATCAAAGTAACGAACAATTGGTTTATGAGGGAGCAAAGAAAACACTGCTGACATGAGAAAAATTTCAGAAGTTCATGATATGCACGTGAGACTACGATAAGTAAAATTCAATGTATGTGTGATTGGATCGGTTTTAGATGCTGGACCAAAATTATTTATTTCCAAAAGGGGATTACAGTATCGCTTGATTCAGCAGTGGCCTGTAAAATGTACAGCGGCTACACATAGTACTGGAATTATTAGGATGTATCCATATTTAAGTATATGAGGTATAACGGAAGGGTTTGTGACATAGATACTATAGAGTATGGGTAACCTTCAAATGAAGAAACATTTTTCATTGAACACATTGGCATAATAGGGTAAGTGATCTATTTGTGGCACACATGCAGTGTTGGCAATCTCATCTCCAAATAAGGAGAGGGAATTTTTTAAAGAGTGACTCAAAGAAGATAATATGACATCATTACACAGTCAAAAACAGGACAACATGTGTGAGAAATCCAAACAAGCAGATTTTAAGCTACTTCGTGATAAATAAACATTCCGTGCACCTCTACAACTACAATTGAATTATATAAATATATGAGCAACATGGGAAGCAAAAGTCCATTTGAGTATGATTCATAGAATATACCATGTTCCCTGTGGCAACCCAAAATCTTGCATGTATAGAAACACCAGCACCTCCGCCCATGACTATTCTAGAAAGTAGAGAAACTACAATTGAATGATGTAGCATTGACATGCGCAACAGTGACAAGAACAATTGCATGGAGAATGAATTTCCAAGGATGCAGCTCACATGTGGTTTGCTATAAGTTGCAATGATATAGTTTAACAAAAACTCAGTACGGAAAAAATCAGCACCCTATTTCGAGGTATCTGATTTCAGAGAACATACACCAAAGTTCATAAAATGCCTTCAGCAATGATAAATATAGATGCTACTCCCTCAGTCCCAAAATAAGTGTCGTGCTTTTGGTTCAAATTTGAACTAAAACCACTTATTTAGGAACGTAGGTGATGGGCCTCGAACCCCTCGTTGGTTACCCCAAGTGGAAGGTGTAAGATGCAGTTAGTAGAAGTGTTTTCCCCTAGCAAAGATGCCAAGGATCGATTCCCCAGAGACTCCTAGGTTCAACAAGTAGGTGTCAATTGCTACGGCGCCAGATTAGTAGCAACCAACGTGGACCTGCACACAGATACAAATAACTTTGCTCCCAACGAGTACAGAGAGGTTGTCAATCTCTCCGGCCTTGTAGTTCACAAAGGATTAAAAGCAATGCTAGTAGTGATAGATAGTTTTTGCAATAGTAAATAATAACGGGAAATAAATAGTGGATGTGATCAATGATGGTAATATGGACCGGAGTCTCATGATGTTCACTAGTGATGTCTCTCTCCCAAAAGACGATAAAACAGCTATGTGAGGTAAACAAATTACAGCTGGGCAATTGACAGGACCACGAACGCAAACCAATGCTGACTACATTGCAAGAAAGGTTGAGGTTCAAAGCATGGGCGGTACGCCAAAGTAAGTAGACCGAAATCCATCAATATCTACTACTAATCATCCACCTTGAGATATCTATCCAGAACATCTCGCTGGTATTAACTTGCGAGTCCCACCCATAGTGTAAACTCAATGCAACAGACAACTGTATTAAAAGAACTTTGCGTAAAGTGAACAATCCTTGCACCCGCGGGCACAAGCACCGTTGTTTTCCCCCTTGTGGCAACAACACATCCCCTAGACTCATGTTTCTATCACTCAAGCTAGTCATCGAGGGGCATGAACCCACAATCAAGCATAACGTTCCCTCTTGGAGTCACTACCTACTACTCGGCCAAAGCAATAAGTAACAACGGAGAACATGCAAGAATTACTTATGAACTAAAATATGAAAGAGGTGAATCAAATATATTACGCAAGATCAATCTGAACGTAATCTCATAATCCATCTGATCCCAGCAAACTCAACATAGCAACAGCATAAGGATTACATAGGTGCCTCGATCATGTAGGGCATCTCACGAGGAATAATTAGTGAAGCACAAGAACGGGAGGGGAACATCACATAGCTACTGGTCATGGACTCATGGTCCAAGGGAGACTACTCACGAGTCATCCGGGAGGTGTCCATGGTGGTGGAGAAGCTCCCGGTGGTGATCCTCCCCTCCGGCAGGGTGCCGGGAAGAGTTCTCCTGGTGCTCCCGATCTTGGTAGCGGCGACGGCGGCGGAACAGAGATGGGATCACGAAAAGAGTTCCTATTCTGAGGGTTTCGGAGGTCCCTCTAAATATATGCCAAAGGGGGGCACCGGACGGGCTTCGGGGGGCCCAGGCGCCCCCCCGGCGCGGCCCAAGGGGGGGGGGGCGCCGCCAGGGCGCCTGGAGCCCTGGTAGCCCCCCCCAGGCTGCCCTTCGGACGCAGTGTTGTTTCCGGATCGCTGATTTTTTATATAATTTTTCTGGATTTTTCTGGGCAGTTCTCGAAACGTGAAAACCTGAAATACAAAAACAGCCGAAAACACAAACTGGCACTGGGGTGCACTGGATTAGTAAGTTAGTCCAAATATGATCAAAAGTGTATGGAAGTGTATGAATATCATAGCAATATCACCCAAAAGTGGCATGGAGCAAGCAGAAATTATAGATACGTTTTGGCCGTATCAACATCCCCAAGCTTAATTCCTGCTCGTCCTCGAGTAGGTAAATGATAACAAGAATAATTTCTGTGGTGACATGCTATTAACCATATAGGACTTTCTCATAGTCATATGACAAAAGCTTACTGAGACAATGATTCTAAAGTAATTAAGTTGCCTCAAGAGAAAATCGCAAATGACTGAAATTTTTTACAACATGAAACTGAAACATCAAAAAGATTTGCAATGAACATGATGTGCAAATATGATAAAGTGATATCTAGCTTGCCCCCTTAAGTGATGCAAAACATAAATGCAGGGGCACCTTGAAGGTTTAAGTGATGACTAGATACAATCATTTCAGAATAAACGATATCACAATCATGCAAAAGACAATGCCACTTTGGGACAATGCACATTACACTCAGAATGACAATCATGCTCTCAGTAGTTGGTGCTTCAACATAAAGGTAAAAGAAAGGTTAAGTGCTAGAGCTTTTTATTTTAAAAACATGGAAGCAATTGTGTCAACGGTAGTAGTACTTCATATGTGTCATGCATAAAACATCCTATTAGTTGCAAGCCTCATGCATCGAATACCAATAGTGCTCGCTCCTTGTCCTAATTAGCTCGGATCCCCATGGGTTATCATTGCATTACATATGTTTCAACCAAGTGTCACAAAGGGGTACCTCTATGCCACCTGTACAAAGGTCCAAGGAGATAGATTGCATTTGATTTCTCGTTTTTGATAGATCTCAACTTGAGGACATCCATACCGGGACAACATAGAAAATAGATGATGGACTCCTCTTTAATGCATAGGCATATTCTCATGAGAGATTGAGGATTAAGGTCCAAGCTAAAACTTCCACCATGATGCATGGCTTTGGTTGGCGGCCCAATGTTCTTCTCTAACAATATGCATAGTTATTCAACCCACGGTAAATCACCCTTACTTCTGTCAAGACGAACATGCATAGCAACTCACATGATATTCAACAAAAGTGTGACAGTTGATGGCGTCCCCAGAAACATGGTTACCGCTCAGCAAACAACTTATAAGAAATAAGATACATAAGCAACATATTCTTTACCACACTAGTTTTTAGGCTACTTTCCCATGAGGTATGTATTGCATGGTTAGTTTTCTTAGTACAGGTGGAGGTTAGCAAAAGACTGGGAGCGACCAACTAAGAGAGCAATGACGGTCATAATCATGCAGAGCGACAAAGCAATATTGAATCAGGCATGGTAGTTATATCGCTACTCAGAAATAAAAGATCATCAAGGCTTGACAGACTTTCTTTACAGTCTTGAATATGCGTGAGCATACGCCAAGTCAATCAAAATAAATTCTCGAAGGAAGATATTACTAAACCATACCATATCATAGGCAAACAAACCAAGTTGGTGCTCCAATAACACATTGGGAACCCCCAGCTATTTGAGATTAACCATAAGAAAACCTGAACTACTAAGCACCATCATGAAAGTAGCATCTTTATCATAGACACATTAACCCATGCAAAGGAAGCAAACTCTCTTAATAAGGTGAGCATGGTAATTAAAGAGAGTTCAAGCAACCAACTAAATAAAAGCTCTTGAAAAGATAAGCATGAATACTAAGAGCAGAGTATGATAGTAGCTATTAAAAGACAAAGAACACACACAGCATAGATAGACATGAAAATTCTATGTAATGTTCTAGGTAGCGGTGGAGCGTGTTTCTCTCCCACATAAAGGAATGCTGGGTTCTGACTCGTTATGAAAAACTAAAAAGAAAACTAAAAGCAAGACGCTCCAAGCATAGCACATAACACATGAAGTGATAAAAATATAGCGAAACGAAAGACGAACTGATAATGTTGATGGAGAAGGGGATGCACGGGGGCATCCCCAAGCTTAGACGCTTGAGTCTCCTTGAATATTTCTTGGGGGTGCACGGGGGCATCCCCAAGCTTGAGCGCTTGACACTCCTGAATCTTTTTATCATCTTCCCTCGCACACTTGAAAACTCCCTTCATACACAACTCATCATAATCTGATTAGCGAGGTTAGTACCCTTAATAAAATAATTATACCTTGCTGGAAATAAGGATATTCTTGAAGTTCTACTGTTTCTCAAGATTGCCAAAAGGTTTTTGCAAAGAAAAAGCAAGTTCTTAATTTGCAAAGTGGAGGTAAGGCAAAACAAGACATAATCTGTGAGAAACAGAACAGCAGGCAGTAATTGATCTGTTCGGGATACTTCTGCAACTCAAATCAAAAAACTCAGAACTGATGCACGAAAGACAATTATATAGAGAACGCTGTCGAAACAATTCAGACCAAAAAGATGATCTGGTGATTTTATACGAATTTTTCTATCCAAGGACCGAATCTGTTTCCTGGGCAGCACCTCACAACTTTTGAACTTTCTAGCAATCGGAGGCTATACTTGTCACAAATATGAAAAGCAAAGATACAATGATGATGCTACAGCAGTAAACAACATCAAGACACAACAAAAGCAAAAAAATTATTCATGTGGGCTGCCTCCCAAAAGCGCTTTCTTTTATGCCTTTAAGCTAGGCATAATGCATAGATCAAGTTTTATCAAGAGTAAAAGAATAGCTAGCCCGTACAACGTACTCAAAAGGTAACTTGATCTTCTTTCGAGGGAAGAGTTCCATCCCTTTCTTGAGAGGAAACTGAAATTTTATATTACCCTCTTTCATGTCAATGACAGCACCAACGGTGCGCAAAAAGAGACGTCCCAAAATAATTGGACAAGAAGGATCACATTCAATATCCATAATAGTGAAATCAACGGGCACATAATTATCATTGACAACAATAAGAACATCATCGATCCTCCCCAAAGGTTTCTTTATGGAAGAATCAACGAGACGAACACCAAAAGAACAAGAATCATAAGGTTTCAATTTAAGCATATCATATAGTCCTTTGGGCATAATAGAAGTACTAGCTACAATATCACATAAAGCATAGCATGAGAAATTGTTTATCTTAATTTTAATCATAGAATCCCAACCATCTTCTAGCTTTCTAGTTATGGAGGCTTCTACTCTAAGTTTCTCCTCCCTAGCATTGATGAGAGCATTAGTGACATGCTCTGTGAAGGCAAGATTAAGCGTGCTAGTGTTGGGATCTTTAGCCATTCCATGTAGAAAGGTGACAACTTCTGAAATACTACAATTATCAAAATCAATTTTATCATTAGTGGGCAGAATTGTAGTGTCATCTTCTTTGCTTAATTCGCTCTCTATTATAAGAGTTTGAACATCTTCCCAAGTTTGGGGAAGCTTAGGAGCAATTTTAAACTGAGGCTCATACTTTTTTCCTGAAAGACCATGCCATGGGCATAACTCTCCGTCAAAACTAGTATAATCACAAGGTATATTACTTTTGTAAATCCCGTCAGTGGTAATTGGGGCAATGGAAGTAGGGGTGTACTCCTCCGATTTAGTGTTTTTGGTAGAACCCATAGTAGCAAGCAAGCAAGATAACTATTTTTGTGATTTTCGATAAGAGGAAATAAAGCAAAAATGAAAGGTAAACTAACAAGACTAAAAAGCAAAGGTAAAAGATAGCATGCAACTCCCCTATCCTGAAGAGTGGAGTCCCCGGCAACGGCGCCAGAAAATACTCCTTGATGGGCCTCGAACCCCTCGTTGGTTACCCCAAGTGGAAGGTGTAAGATGCAGTAAGTAGAAGTGTTTTCCCCTAGAAAATATGCCAAGGATCGATTCCCCAAAGACTCCTAGGTTCAACAAGTAGGTGTCAATTGCTACGGCGCCAGATTAGTAGCAACCAACGTGTACCTGCACACAGATACAAATAACTTTGCTCCCAACGAGTACAGAGAGGTTGTCAATCTCTCCGGCCTTGTAGTTCACAAAGGTTTAAAAGCAATGATAGTAGTGATAGATAGTTTTTGCAATAGTAAATAATAACGGGAAATAAATAGTGGATGTGATCAATGATGGTAATATGGACCGGAGTCTCATGATGTTCACTAGTGATGTCTCTCTCCCAAAAGACGATAAAACAGCTATGTGAGGTAAACAAATTACAGCTGGGCAATTGACAGGACCACGTACGCAAACCAATGCTGACTACATTGCAAGAAAGGTTGAGGTTCAAAGCATGGGCGGTACGCCAAAGTAAGTAGACCGAAATCCATCAATATCTACTACTAATCATCCACCTTGAGATATCTATCCAGAACATCTCGCTAGTATTAAGTTGCGAGTCCCACCCATAGTGTAAACTCGATGCAACAGACAACTGCATTAAAAGAACTTTGCGTAAAGTAAACAATCCTTGCACCCGCGGGCACAAGCACCGTTGTTTTCCCCCTTGTGGCAACAGCACATCCCCTAGACTCATGTTTCTATCACTCAAGCTAATCATCGAGGGGCATGGACCCACAATCAAGCATAACGTTCCCTCTTGGAGTCACTACCTACTACTCGGCCAAAGCTATAAGTAACAACGGAGAACATGCAAGAATTACTTATGAACTAAAATATAAAAGAGGTGAATCAAATATATTACTCAAGATCAATCTGAACATAATCTCATAATCCATCGGATCCCAGCAAACTCAACATAGCAACAGCATAAGGATTACATAGGTGCCTCGATCATGTAAGGCAGCTCACGAGGACTAATTAGTGAAGCACAAGAACGGGAGGAGAACATCACATAGCTACTGGTCATGGGCTCATGGTTCAAGGGAGACTACTCACGAGTCATCCGGGAGGCGTCCATGGTGGTGGAGAAGCTCCCGGTGGTGATCCTCCCCTCCGGCAGGGTGCCGGGAAGAGTTCTCCTGGTGCTCCCGATCTTGGAAGCGGCGGCGGCGGCGGAACAGAGATGGGATCGCGAAAAGAGTTCATGTTCTGAGGGTTTCGGAGGTCCCTCTAAATATATGCCAAAGGGGGGCACCGGACGGGCTTCGGGGGGCCCAGGCGCCCCCCGGCGCGGCCTAGGGGGGGGCGCCGCCAAGGCGCCTGGAGCCCTGGTGGCCCCCCCAGGCTGCTCTTCGGACGCAGTGTTGTTTCCGGATCGCTGATTTTTTATATAATTTTTCTGGATTTTTCTGGGCAGTTCTCGAAACGTGAAAACCTGAAATACAAAAACAGCCGAAAATAGAAACTGGCACTAGGGTGCACTGGATTAGTAAGTTAGTCCAAATATGATCAAAAGTGTATGGAAGTGTATGAATATCATAGCAATATCACCCAAAAGTGGCATGGAGCAAGCAGAAATTATAGAATCGTTTTGGACGTATCAGTAGGGAGTAAATGCTACTGTCTGAATAAGAGTTGGACAAATAAAGACGACACGAGTCAAAGAAAAAAATGCTGAACGAATCAGCTTTAGATAATTATTAATATCATTGACGTTTTATGTAATTAGTACCATTATACCTAACAATTAGAGAGGAAGTTTCTGGAAGTTCCATTGGTTAGAGATGGGCATCTGAAATGAAGGAACATATCATAACAGATCAGGATTCAGGAAATGTACACAATAGCTTAAAGAATATAGTAATGTCTATATACCTAAAGACGGTGGCTTTTATGAAAAGTGAACTGAACCTGGTGTGGCCAAGTTAGAAAAGGATAACAATGCAACAAAATCTTCTTGGTCCCAGTTTGGTCCCTGGCATTAACCAAACAAGAGTCAGTAAACATCATGACTCCAAAAAAAAACAGTAGCACCACAATCAATCCACTATACTATTTTAAAGGTCTGTAAGCGACACCAGATATGTTAGCTGTAAGTCACCATGTTGGCATAGCCTGGACAAGGCCTGTATCAAATTAATTAATCATTATGCAAAGCCAAGACTTATTCAAACTGAACAAACAGAGGCCAAGGTAACTGCTTAAGAAAAATAAACTACTCATATTTGTTTTACCTAAAAGGGTTAAGTTACTTTCAACGACCTACAACACATTAATGAAAAAAATGAAACAAATTCCAAGAAACAATTGTTGCAAAGTTGTCATAGCTATAATATAAGGTATAACATCACAGTGCTTTTGTAAGATTAAATTACAAAGAAATAACGTCATGTGCTCTTCTCTATACTTAGTCACAATTAGACCCCTTCATCCAACACAAGAGGATGGATCGATATCCATAATTGCTGGTCTAATGAACTATAGCTTCATTCATTAAATCTAGTCTGAGAATTGGACAAATATGTATATTTAGCCTTCAATTTTGTACACTGTTATGCTGACACCATGATTCTCATTGTGCACAACAGAGAGAGTGGACCAGGGAAGAGAGATAGGGTAAGGGAGAGGGCGTCGAAGGGAGCAAGGGAGTAAGTGCGTGTGGAGGGAAGACTGGCCTCACCGGCATCCACCCGTTGTGGTGAGGAGGAACTTTCAGAGGAGCACGTGGAAGATGGCTGGCTCGAGCAGAAGAACGACACCGATGACGTATCTAACAGCCTCTTGCTGCAGTTGCCAACACCAACCTCGCCGTCCCCGCCAGGCGGCCCCTTCGTTATTCACCAGCGCCGGGTGGCCGTGCCACGCGGTGGACGACATCCTCCTCCCCCCTCCTCGTCGTGCGGGGCGAGATCCCTCGTTTTTCTCCTCTGCGGTCGAATTGGCCAACAAGTGATATGCTCTAGAAGGCGGCTTTCGATTTCAAGAAAAAGAAAGTAAAAGGAAATTGCAGTAGGTGGCAACCGAGTGAAAACTCGAAGCCTGAACCGAGCAGGCTGGCCATGGACCTAACCAGGATATGGATGAACTAAAGAAATGCATACAAATTGAATCTTGTTGAAGGAAGATGATTCTTGACCTGAGAATTAAGAAGTCTAGCGGGGTTCTACACAAGAATCATACCTTCCACAGGACCAAAAATAATAATTCTTGCATAGATTTGTTCCCAATCTTTTGCCAGAAGTCACTTGTGATCATATGAAAATAGCAATGAAACAAAGAAAATCCAAAATAAATTAGCACAAAAAATGACACCACAAGCAAAAAGGAATTACTCATACAGAAAACATTTAGTACCATGATCCTCACAAGTTCATGAAAGTATGCATGCACACTGGAACATAGCAGTACCAGTAGAGACTGCGCCACACCGCCGAGCAGCAAAACGTTTAGCCGCAACAACACGATCAGCGGCAAGATTAGTTGCATTCATATCATGTGCACACACACAATAGACAACCTCCGTTACTCTGTGATGAAGAGGCGCATTGTTGTCCCCCTTTTCTAAAAAACAAAGGGTACTTAGAGAACATCCTATTTTTTCTTAATAAAATTAGCAGTCAGTTCATTGACGACTCTGCAATGCTTGAGCATGACTAAAAATTCAAAAGCGAGGCTCCCAAATTCTGCGATGTGGTGTGAACAGCATGCTAGTATTTGTGGCGGGAGCTGCATGGGAGATAAGCGAAAGGGAGACAGTGAGAGAGAGAGAGTGAATCGAATCGGGAGTGACGATGGCGACATCGAAGTTAGAGATGCGGTGGTGGATGTGGCGGGGGTTGCGCGTGATGCCCTCGGCCTCACGGTGGGGTCAGCCCGCGCGTCGGCGCAAGGTTTTTTGACCATTGCTTATCTGTTCCAGCATTTTAGGTTTCTTTCAGCGAATCAACTTGAGTGAGTTCAGGTGTGTGCCACATAAAGAACATTCAGTTCAGATTTAAGGAATAGGAACAGTCAGTGAGTTTACTCCTGTAATTCATGCGGCTATAAGGATACAAATTGCTAAGCTAAACTGTTGTTACAATTTACCCTAATCACAACGAGTACCTGTACAAATAGTCACTTCAGTTTAACTGAAAGTCTGAAACCTCTCTGGTGTGTTTCAGTTAACTGGAAAACAACCCAAGTTCAGGTTTTGTTACATGGCACAGATCCTATAGATAGATGCTTCCAAATTATGAGCATACGAAAGTTGGCGTATACACATGCCAGATGCACGAACAAGCATACCTGAAGTGTAGAGGAGACGCATCATGAAGCAGAGCACTTTGAAGGCAAAAGGGGAAAATCAGACCAGCAATAGAAGATGCATACACAGCCATACAACAATGCAACATAATAACGAATAGGCGAAGAGCACGGGATTGGCGCAAAATGAACTAAGAAAACACAGCCACATGAATCAAAGAAAGTACTCATAGATGCGAACCTTCTGCCGCCGTGCACGACAAAGAGGGGTGGGGAAAGAGGAGGCCGAGAGGGAGGAACCGATTGTGCGGTGACCAAGAGAGGAAGGCGAGCCGACGGAGCAGATCAGCGCCGACGTCCATGAGGCTGCCACGCGACACATGCTTTTTTCATCCATCGTTGCGCCCTCTCCTCGTGTGCAGTTGGTCGCGACCTCTCTTCTTCCCGGTGCCTCCCAGTGTGACCTCTAAGTTCGATCTCCTCGATCCGGATTCGCTGTTGAGAGGCAAAATAGTAGGATACGAGGCGAGGGAGAGAGGATCCAGCTGTGAGAGAAGAGGAGCGGAGGAAATTGGCATGCCAGTCGATGTGGAGCTGTCTTGGTAGCGAAGGAAAGAAGGACGAGGAAGTTTCCTAGGAATTCATTGGTCACAACCTGACCAATCGCTGCATTTTTTTCTCTCGCCGGCACAGTGCAGGCTGCCGACGTGGACACGGCGAGCGAGCGCACATTGCGCGACTACTAATGGGTTCAAAGTGCTAAGTACTGCAGCTTATACAGCGTAATCTACTAAACTTGTAGCACATTCTTATATATTTAGATGTTTGACGCGATCACTATGTTGTGCGGCATCTACAAAAAGGAGTTACTGCTGCAAAATCCAAGAAACATTGACAAACTGGTTATGGCAGGATTTACGAAATGGTTCAAGAGCCATGTAAGCTTTTGAATTGCACTGTCACTTTTTTTAATATATTGAGTACATAAAATGACCAGCTTGTCTATTTTCCAACAATAGGTTAAGAAGATGCGGGAGGATGCTCATGCAGTTAATGGGTCCTGATACTCGGGTAAGACATTATGAATCTTGCGTTGTTGGATATGTGCGCTACAACACCCTTGCACGCGACGAAGGCAGGAAGACACAAAACAGTGCCACCATGAGCACAGATACGTACGCCGAAGAGACAACTAAAATGTAAGCGAACATGACAGACATTGTTCAGTTCTAGTATATCTCCAGTTTCGAGGTTCATCGGTGTGTGTGGTTCTATTGTGCTGTTGTTGGTATAACCTATTTTCCATGGTCGCAAAACCCAAAGCTAGTGATTATTTCAAATCCATCAAGTCAAGGCGGCGTACAGGACCGACGAGCCTTTTATTTTGGCAAATCAAGCAACACAGATATTTTTCTTGGAAGACACATTTGCACGTAGCGATGAATGGAGAGTAGTGCAAAGGTTTGAGCAGAGATTTAGTTTAATGAAGTTGCACAATAAGATGATGCTTACACTGCTCCTGATGTAGAAGATTCCCCAAATGTTCCTAATATCTTTGAGAACCATCACGTCAATGACGCTGGCAAAAAGATTGCATGTCGGGCTGTGGACATACGAGAGTTGATCAATGAGAGGCCAAAGTTCGAGGACATTGAGGATGAAGAAGAGGATGACACTTGGGGGGATTAAGATTTAGATTGATACACATGGCGAAGATGTTGATGCTGCTGCTGCGGACGATGATTAGATTGCTTTTGTCGTATTTGCCTGTCAGAAGATATTTTTTTATCTACTATGGGAAATTGTGTTTGCTCTGACAACTGAAACCTGATGAAGTTGTTGTTTAGTATTTTGCAGTGAGAACATCACTTATTATGTATGTTGATTTGTGTAGTGATTGTATGACAACTAAAACATGATGCCGTTGTTGTTTAGTTCTACTCATATTTGGCTGTGAAACTTGTATTTGATGACATAGTTTGTTGTTCGATGTCTTTGAATGGGAACAAAGCTGACCTGACAGAGCCTCTGCTAATTTATTTATTTATTAGAAAAAGGGCCTCTGCTATTTATTAATTTATGAGCAAAAGGGGGTACCCCCTGATTTCCGTTAATAGAAATCATTAGATGTTCACAACACTGCGCCCAGCCTGCTAAACAGGTTTCAGTCATTACTAGTTTTAGCAAAGTGTTCATGTCACAGCCACAGAATGAGTCACGAGTTCTACATACACTACAAATAAAGAGACAATCATCCTACAGAGCACATTAATTTTTCCCATTATCTTCACAAGCTCTTTCATCTCCTCATTTTTGTCAAGGCCGTTCAGCAGCTGTTGCTTGGCCATGATCAGAGGAACTGCATCTTTAACCTTCTGCTCTGCATCTTCCTCTTATGTCGTTCCTTCAGTTACTTGTCCAACACCCTAACCTGCTGGTATTGGGATTCCTGGGCTAACCAAATAATCGGCATACTTGCATTCCTCCACATCAGCAACTTCCTAGAAATAGAAATCACATGAATCTTCCCTTTTCTGCATGAATCAAATTGGAAGATCATCAACCAAACTGTTAAAAAAATCAGCAATTGAAAGCAGCGGAACAACACTTAAACATATTATTACCCCATGATTCGGGCATTTGTAGAAGACTCGGCCAGGGTTGAGGATTCTGGTTGAGATGCTACGGATGATTCTGCGTGATTTGCAGCAGTGGCACCGCACCAACGGTAGCGGGTTGCGATGAGCAACCGACTGCGGTCCGTGTGCCGACGGGGGTGTGTTGAGACCCACAAGCGATAGTACGGGTGGCGACTTGGTACATATCTGGTTGTTGCCTGCTGAAGAGCAGGTGGACGAGCCGCTAGCGGACATGGTTGCTGCGACCAGAGCTTCTGATGCTAGGGAGACTAAGTAGAGAAGAGGAGAAGCGAACGTTGGATATGTTAGTTTCATTACTTGCAGAGTAGCATAGCACCGTATTGTTGGGGAACGTAGCATAATTCAAAAAATTTCTACGCTTTCACCAAGATCCAACTATGGAGACATCTAGCAACGAGCAAGTGAGAGTGCATCTACATACCGTTATGGAGATTGCGAGCGGAAGCTTTCGAAGAAGCGTGGATGAAGTAGTCGTACTCTTCGCGTTCTTCGTCACCGATGATCTAGCGCCGAACGGACGGCACCTCCGCGTTCAACACACGTCCGATGCAGCAACGTCACCTCCTTCTTGATCCAGCAAGGGGGGAGGAGAAGTCGTCAGAGATCCGACAGCACGACGGCGTGATGACGGATGCAGTGGAGATCGCAGCAGGGCTTCGCCAGGCGCCCTGCGTGGGAGTATGGAGGTGTGACGGGAGGGGGAGAGGCGCCAGGGCAAGGGTGCAGCTGCCCTCTCCCTCCCCTCATATATATAGGGGGCCAGGGGGTGTGCCAGGGCCCCTGCAGATCCAATCTGCAGGGGGGCGGCGGCCAGGGGGGGTTCCTTGCCCCCCAAGGCTAGTGGGGCGCCCCCTCCCCCCTAAGGTTTCAACCCTAGGCGCATGGGGAGGTGGGCCCCTAGTGGTGCGCCAGCCCATTAGGGCTGGAAACTTCCCCTCGCGGCCTAGGGGCCCCACCAGGATGGGTGGCCCCACCCGGTGGACCCCCGGGGCCCCTCCGGTGGTCCCGGGACGCTCCCGGTGACCCCCGGAGATCACCCGATGGCCGAAACTGGACTTCCTATATATATCAATCTTTACCTCCGGACCATTCCGGAACTCCTCGTGACGTTCGGGATCTCATCCGGGACTCCGAGCAACTTTCTGGTTTCCACGTGCATTTATCTCTGTGACCCTAGCGTTACCGAACCTTAAGTGTGTAGACCCTACGGGTTCGGGAGACACGTAGACATGACCGAGACGACTCTCCGGTCAATAACCAACAGCGGGATCTGGATACCCATGTTGGTTCCCACATGTTCCTCGATGATCTTCATCGGATGAACCCCTGTGTCAAGGATTCACTCAATCCCGTACGTTATTCCCTTTGTCCATCGGTACGGTACTTGCCCGAGATTCTATCGTCGGTATTCCCGATAATTTGTTCAATCTCGTCATGGCAAGTATCTTTACTCGATCCGTAATCCATCATCCCGTGACTAACTACTTAGTCACATTGAGCTCATTATGATGATGTCTTACCGAGTGGGCCCAGAGGTACCTCTCCGTCATGCGGAGTGACAACATCCCACTCTCGGTTCGTACCAACTCAACAGACACTTTCGGAGATACCCGATGCGTACCTTTATAGCCACCCAGTTACGTTGTGACGGTTGGCACACCCAAAGTACTCCTACGGTATCCGGGAGTTGTACAACCTCATGGTCTAAGGAATAAATACTTGACACCGAAAATCTTATGCATCACGAACTAAACGATCTCGTGCTATGCTCAGGATTGGGTCTTGTCCATCACATCATTCTCCTAATGATGTGATCCCGTTATCACTGACATCTCATGTCCATGGTCAGGAAACCGTGACCATCTGTTGATTAACGAGTTGGTAAATAGAGGCCTACCAGGGACTCATTGTGGTCTATGTATTCACACATGTATCGCTGTTTCCGTACAATACAATTCAAGCATGAATAACAGACAATTATCATGAACAAGGAGATATAATAATAATGCTTTTATTATTGCCTCTAGGGCATATCTCCAACAGTCTCCCACTTGCACTAGAGTCAACAATCTAGTTACATTGTGATGAATCGAACACCCATAGAGTTCTGGTGTTGATCATGTTTTGCTCGTGAAAGAGGTTTAGTCAATGGGTCTGCGACATTCAGATCCGTATGCACTTTACAAATATCTATGTCTCCATCCTGAACATAATTCCGAATGGAGTTGAAATGGCGCTTGATGTGCTTGGTCTTCTTGTGAAACCTGGGCTCCTTGGTAATAGCAATAGCACCAGTGTTGTCACAGAAGAGAGTCATCGGGCTTGACGCGCTTGGAATGACTCCTAGGTCGGTGATGAACTCCTTCATCCAGACTCCTTCCTGCGCTGCTTCAGAAACAGCTATGTACTCCGCTTCACATGTAGACGCTGCCACCACGCTCTGTTTGCAACTGCACCAGCTGACTGCCCCTCCATTCAAAATGTACACGTATCCGGTTTGAGACTTAGAGTCATCCAGATCTGTATCGAAGCTAGCATCGACGTAACCCTTTACGACGAGCTCTTCATCACCTCCATAAACGAGAAACATATCCTTAGTCCTTTTCAGGTACTTTAGGATGTTCTTGACCGCTGTCTAGTGTTCCGTACCGGGATCACTTTGGTACCTCCCTACCAAACTTATGGCAAGGTTCACATCAGGTCTGGTACACAGCATGGCATACATGATAGAACCTATGGCCGAGGCATAGGGAATGACACTCATCTTTTCTCTATCTTCTGCCGTGGTCGGCGACTGAGCCTTGCTCATACCTTGCAAAACAGGCAAGAATCCTTTCTTTGACTGATCCATATTGAACTTCTTCAATATTTTGTCAAGGTATGTACTTTGTGAGAGACCAATGAGGCGTCTCGATCTATCTCTATAGATTTTGATGCCTAATATGTAAGCAGCTTCTCCAAGGTCCTTCATTGAAAAGCTTTTATTCAAGTAGGCCTTTACATTTTCCAAGAATTCTATATCATTTCCCATCAGCAATATGTCATCCACATATAATATGAGAAATGCCACAGAGCTCCCACTCACTTTCTTGTAATTACAGGCTTCTCCATAAGTCTGTATAAATCCAAATGCTTTGATCACCTCATCAAAGCGAATATTCCAACTCCGAGATGCTTGCACCAGCCCGTAAATCGAGCGCTGGAGCTTGCATACCTTGTTAGCGTTCTCTGGATCGACAAAACCTTCCGGTTGCATCATATACAACTCTTCCTTGAGGAAGGCATTAAGGAATGTTGTTTTGACGTCCATTTTCCATATCTCATAATCATAGAATGCGGCAATAGCTAACATGATTCTGATTGACTTCAGCATCGCTACGGGAGAGAAAGTCTCGTTGTAGTCAATCCCTTGAACTTGTCGATAACCCTTAGCGAAAAGCCGGGCCTTATAGATGGTCACATTACCATCTGCATCTGTCTTCTTCTTAAATATCCATTTGTTTTCTATGGCGTGCCTATCATCAGGCAAGTCCACCAAAGTCCATACTTTGTTTTCATACATGGATTCTATCTCAGATTTCATGGCTCCAAGCCATTTATTGGAATCCGGGCCCGCTGTCGCTTCTTCATAGTTCGAAGGTTCACCGTTGTCTAACAACATGATTTCCAGTACAGGGTTGCCGTACCACTCTGGTGCGGAACGTATCCTTTTGGACCTTCGAAGTTCAGTAGTAACTTGATCTGTTTCTTCATGATCATTATCATCAACTTCCTCCCTTGTCGGTGCAGGCACCTCAGGAACAGTTTCCTGCGCTGCGCTACTTTCCGGTCCAGGAGGGGTGACTATCACCTCATCAAGTTCTACTTTCCTCCCACTCACTTCTTTCGAGAGAAACTCTTTCTCCAGAAAGCAACCATTCTTGGCAACAAAGACTTTGCCTTCGGATCTGTGGTAGAAGGTGTACCCAATCGTTTCCTTTGGGTATCCTATGAAGACGCATTTTTCCGATTTGGGTTCGAGCTTTTCAGGTTGAAGTTTCTTGACATAAGCATCGCAACCCCAAACTTTTAGAAATGACAGCTTCGGTTTCTTGCCAAACCAAAGTTCATACGGAGTCGTCTCAACGGATTTCGACGGAGCCCTATTTAAAGTGAATGCGGTAGTCTCTAAAGCATAACCCCAAAAAGATAGCGGTAAATCGGTGAGGGACATCATAGATCGCACCATGTCCAACAGAGTACGATTTCGACGTTCGGACACACCGTTACGTTGAGGTGTTCCGGGCGGTGTCAATTGTGAAACAATTCCACATTTCCTAAGGTGTGTGCCAAATTCATGACTTAAATATTCACCCCCACGATCTGATCGTAAGAACTTTATTTTTCTGTCACGTTGATTCTCAACCTCATTCTGAAATTCTTTGAACTTTTCAAAGGTCTCAGACTTGTGTTTCATCAAATAGATATACCCGTATCTACTCAAGTAATCCGTGAGGGTGAGAACATAACGGTAGCCTCCGCGAGCCTCAACACTCATTGGACCGCACACATCGGTATGTATGATTTCCAACAAGTTGGTTGCTCGCTCCATTGTTCCGGAGAACGGAGTCTTGGTCATCTTGCCCAAGAGGCATGGTTCGCACGTGTCAAATGATTCATAATCAAGAGACTCTAGAAGTCCATCTGAATGGAGCTTCTTCATATGTTTGACACCAATATGACCAAGGCGGCAATGCCACAAGTATCTGGGACTATCATTATCAACTTTACATCTTTTGGCATCTACACTATGAATATGTGTATCATCACGTTCGAGATTCATCAAAAATAAACCATTGACCAGCGGGGCATGACCATAAAACATATCTCTCAAATAAATAGAACAACCATTATTCTCCGATTTGAAAGAGTAGCCATCTCGCATAAGACGAGATCCAGAAACAATGTTCATGCTCAAAGCTGGTACTAAATAACAATTATTGAGGTTTAAAACTAATCCCGAGGGTAGATGTAGAGGTAGCGTGCCGACGGCGATCACATCGACCTTGGAAGCATTCCCGACGCGCATCGTCACCTCATCCTTCGCCAGTCTCCGTTTATTCCGCAGCTCCTGTTTTGAGTTACAAATATGAGCAACTGCACCGGTATCGAATACCCAGGAGCTACTACGAGTGCTGGTAAGGTACACATCAATAACATGTATATCATATATACCTTTGACGTTGCCGGCCTTCTTGTCTGCTAAGTATTTGGGGCAGTTCCGCTTCCAGCGACCCGTTCCCTTGCAATAAAAGCACTCTGTCTCAGGCTTGTGTCCATACTTTGGCTTCTTCCCGGCAACAGTCTTGCCAGGCGCGGCAACTCCCTTGCCGTCCTTCTTGAAGTTCTTCTTACCCTTGCCTTTCTTGAACTTAGTGGTTTTATTGACCATCAACACTTGATGTTCTTTCTTGATGTCAACCTCCGCTGATTTCAGCATCGAATACACCTCGGGAATGGACTTCTCCATCCCCTGCATATTGAAGTTCAACACGAAGCTCTTGAAGCTTAGTGGGAGCGACTGGAGGATTCTGTCAACGACCGCTTCATCTAGGAGATTCATTCCCAGCTGAGACAAGCGGTTGTGCAATCCTGAAATCTTGAGGATGTTCTCACTGACAGAACTGTTCTCCTCCATCTTACAGCTGTAGAATGCGTCAGAGACATCATATCTCTCGACTCGGGCATGAGCTTGGAAAACCATTTTCAGCTCTTCGAACATCTCATATGCTCCGTGGTGCTCAAAACGCTTTTGGAGCCCCGACTCTAAGCTGTAAAGCATGCCGCACTGAACCAGGTAGTAATCATCACAACGCGACTGCCAAGCGTTCATAACGTCTTGGTTTGCCGGGGCGGGAGCGTCATCTAGCGGTGCTTCTAAGACATATGTTCTCTTGGCATCTATGAGGATAATCCTCTGGTTACGGACCCAATCCGTATAGTTGCTACCATCGTCTTTCAGCTTGGTTTTCTCTAGGAACTCGTTGAAGTTGAGGGAAACCTGAGCGTGGGCCATTTGATCTACAAGAGATATTGTAAAGAATTTAGACTAAGTTCATGATAATTAAGTTGTGAACTCCCACTCAGAATGACATCTCTCTAGTCATCTAAGTGATACACAATCCGAATCGACTAGCCCGTGTCCGATCATCACGTGAGACGGACTAGTCATCAACGGTGAACATCTTCATGTTGATCGTATCTTCTATACGACTCATGTTCGACCTTTAGGTCTTCCGTGTTCCGAGGCCATGTCTGTACATGCTAGGCTCGTCAAGTGAACCCTAAGTGTATCGCGTGTGTAAATCTGTCTTACACCCGTTGTATACGAACGTTAGAACCTATCACACCCGATCATCACGTGGTGCTTCGGAGCAACGAACTTTAGCAACGGTGCACAGTTAGGGGAAACACAATCCTTGAAATTTTAGTGAGAGATTATTTTATTTACTACCGTCGTTCTAAGTAAACAAGATGCATAAACATGATAAACATCATATGCAATCAATTAAAGTGATATGATATGGCCAATATCATCTTGCTCCTTGGATCTCCATCTTCGGGGCACCATGATCATCTTGTCACCGGCTCGACACCATGATCTTCATCATCATGATCTCCATCATCGTGTCTTGAAGAAGTCGTCACGCCAACTATTACTTCTACTACTATAGCTAACGTTTAGCAATGAAGTAAAGTAATTACATGGCGTTATTCAGTGACACGCAGGTCATACAATAATTAAGACAACTCCTATGGCTCCTGCCGGTTGTCAAGTTCATCGACATGCAAGTCGTGATTCCCTATTACAAAAACATGATCAATCTCATACATCACAGATATCATTCATCACATCGTCGTTTTGGCCATACCACGTCACGTAGCACATGTTGCAAAAACAAGTTAGACGTCCTCTAATTGTTGTTGCAAATTTTTACGTGGCTTCTATAGGATTTCTAGCAAGAACGTTTCTTACCTACGCCCAAACCACAACGTGATTTGTCAACTTCTATTTACCCTTCATAAGGACCCTTTTCATCGAATCCGATCCGACTAAAGTGGGAGAGACAGACACCCGCCAGCCACCTTATGCATCTAGTGCATGTCTGTCGGTGGAACCAGTCTCACGTAAGCGTACGTGTAAAGTCGGTCCGGGCCACTTCATCCCACAATACCGCCGAATCAAGATTGACTAGTAACGGTAAGAAAGTTGAACAAACTCAAACGCCCACAACTGCTTTGTGTTCTACTCGTGCAAGATGCTACGCATAAAACCTAGCTCAGATGCCACTGTTGGGTAACGTAGCATAATTCAAAAAAATTCCACGCTTTCACCAAGATCCAACTATGGAGACATCTAGCAACGAGCAAGTGAGAGTGCATCTACATACCATTATGGAGATTGCGAGCGGAAGCTTTCGAAGAAGCATGGATGAAGTAGTCGTACTCTTCGCGTTCTTCGTCACCGATGATCTAGCGCCGAACGGACGGCACCTCCGCGTTCAACACACGTCCGGTGCAGCAACGTCACCTCCTTCTTGATCCAGCAAGGGGGAAGGAGAAGTCGTCAGAGATCCGGCAGCACGACGGCGTGATGACGGATGCAGTGGAGATCGTAGCAGGGCTTCGCCAGGCACCCTGCGTGGGAGTATGGAGGTGTGACGGGAGGGGGAGAGGCGCCAGGGCAAGGGTGCGGCTGCCTTCTCCCTCCCCAGATATATATAGGGGGCCAGGGGGTGCGCCAGGGCCCCTGCAGATCCAATCTGCAGGGGGGTCGGCGGCCAGGGGGGGTTCCTTGCCCCCTAAGGCTAGTGGGGCGCCCCCTCCCCCCTAGGGTTTCAACCCTAGGCGCATGGGGAGGTGGGCCCCTAGTGGTGCGCCAGCCCATTAGGGCTGGACACTTCCCCTCGCTGCCTAGGAGCCCCACCGGGATGGGTGGCCCCACCCGGTGGACCCCCGGGGCCCTCCGGTGGTCCTGGGACGCTCCCGGTGACCCCCGGAGATCACCCGATGGCCGAAACTGGAGTTCCTATATATCAATCTTTACCTCTGGACCATTCCGGAACTCCTCGTGACGTCCGGGATCTCATCCGGGACTCCGAACAACTTTCGTGTTTCCACGTGCATTTATCTCTATGACCCTAGCGTTACCGAACCTTAAGTGTGTAGACCCTACGGGTTCGGGAGACACGTAGACATGACCGAGACGACTCTCCGGTCAATAACCAACAGCGGGATCTGGATACCCATGTTGGTTCCCACGTGTTCCTCGATGATCTTCATCGGATGAACCACTGTGTCAAGGATTCACTCAATCCCGTACGTTATTCCCTTTGTCCATCGGTACGGTACTTGCCCGAGATTCGATCATCGGTATTCCTGATACCTTGTTCAATCTCGTCATGGCAAGTCTCTTTACTCGATCCGTAATCCATCATCCCGTGACTAACTACTTAGTCACATTGAGCTCATTATGATGATGTCTTACCGAGTGGGCCCAGAGGTACCTCTCCGTCATGCAGAGTGACAACATCCCAGTCTCGGTTCGTACCAACTCAACAGACACTTTCGGAGATACCCGATGCGTACCTTTATAGCCACCCAGTTACGTTGTGACGGTTGGCACACCCAAAGTACTCCTACGATATCCGGGAGTTGTACAACCTCATGGTCTAAGGAATAAATACTTGACACCGAAAAGCTTATGCATCACGAACTAAACGATCTCGTGCTATGCTCAGGATTGGGTCTTGTCCATCACATCATTCTCCTAATGATGTGATCCCGTTATCACTGACATCTCATGTCCATGGTTAGGAAACCGTGACCATCTGTTGATTAACGAGCTGGTAACTAGAGGCCTACCAGGGACTCATTGTGGTCTATGTATTCACACATGTATCGCTGTTTCCGTACAATACAATTCAAGCATGAATAACAGACAATTATCATGAACAAGGAGATATAATAATAATGCTTTTATTATTGCCTCTAGGGCATATCTCCAACACGTATATAGTCATAGTCTAGGTTTGGACTCGAACTAGCTACAGGAGCACGTCTCTCTTTTTTTCTAAAACTCAGCAACGTCTCTTTACTGGTACACTAGCTTATTTTGTATGCCTTCTCAAGTCTTTGATTTTCTTTCGCTCTTTTTTTTGCGAGGAAGGAAGGAGGACAAAATTGCGGGTTCCTGGGACTCAAACCCAAGACCTCTTTGTTGAAAACCAAGGGTGCTACTCAATTATGTGGCAAACGTTCCATGGGAGGAGGACAGCAGACAAACACATTTTCATCGTAGTTTTAGTTGCGATGCAAGATCGAACAGTCGAAGTTCCGGGAATGTTATCATGCGAACGAGCCTAGTTTTTCTTTTCTTCCAATATATATATATATATATATATATATATATATATATATATATATATATATATATATATATATATATATATATATATATATATACAGCCGGTCTATTCTCATAACATTATGAGAATAATATCTCATAACACTTCCGAACTGCATTGCAATACTGCATTGGAAAGCTATACGCACCGCACCACAGAGACCAGCGAACTTCATGTTTGAAAAAACTGTACGTGTTGTTTTTTTGGTACCTTTTTTGCTCTAGTTTTTTAACCGTTTATCGGAATTATGCGTGTAATATACCGTTGAAAAGCTATGGAGTAGACGCAATTTCACCATGTTGAACACTTTTCAAAATTCATCATTGTTTAAGAGCACTTTCGAAAATCGTGCGGCTCACAACGAATGGCAGCGAGCGTTTTTTGGCGTTTTTTTCTAAACCGCTCGTCGGAATTAAACATATGATACACCGTTGGAAAGATATCGTCGACACGCATCTTTTTCATATGTATTATTTTTTCTAATTCGCACGGTTTAAGAGCAGTTTGAATTTACTAAATCGCGGAATTGTGTTTTTCGAATTTTTTTAAGTTTTCGGTACTGTTTTCACTCCAGTTTTCTAACCGCTTGTCGAAACAAGGCGTGTAATATACCGTTGGAAAGCTACGAACGAGGCGCAACTTTCGTATGTTGAAATGTTTTTCAGATTCCTTACGGTTTTTAGTTAAATTTGAAAATCGTGCGGCTAACTACGAACGGCAGCGGCCGTTTTTTTGTGAAAGTTTTACAAAACGTTGGTCGGAATGATCCAAAAGATACACCGTTGGAAAGATATCGTCGAGACGCTACTTTTTCATGTAGAACACGCCCTCTAATTCATTACGGTTTAAGAGCAGTTTTGAAATTACAAAAACGCGGAAACTCTGTTTTTCGCGACAACAAAATCGACGCGTGCACTGCATCGGACAGAAAAGCGCACTGCTTCAAACTGAAGAACGCACTGCATCAGACAGTCAAACGAACCTCATGATTTATTTTGTTGGACGTAGATTTTTCTCAGAAGAGTTTTGTTGTCCTTTTTCCAACTTTTTTTCGAAGGAAAGTGGACCGCAACATTCCCGAAAGTGAAACGGAACACTACCAAAAGCGAACCTCATGATTTGTTGTTGTCTTTTTTCGTACTAATTAATTTTTTACGCGCGTTTGAGAAGTTTTGAGAAGTAAGCTGCTTTTCCGATGTGTTTTTTTTTTTTGGATCACCAAGTGTAACGCAATGGTTTTTTTATGGCCAACTTCGTGGAGAGAAACAAAGTGAGCTTCAAAGAGTCCTTTGCAATGGACTTTTTTTAGACGAAAGTGCACTGCATTTTTACTTGTTTTTAAATGCAATTTGTTCGAAATGAACTATACTGAGGAGTCCATCGTAGCAGACTTATGTTTTACCCAAGTGCACTGCACGTTCACTTACGTAACAAACCACCACAAAATGAACCAGACACCTTTCATAGACACCACAAAATTTGTTTTTACTTTGAGAAGTGTTGAGAAGTGAGCTGCTTTTCCGATGTGTTTTTGTTTTTGGATGACCAAGTGAACCACAATGGTTTTTTTATGGCCAGCGGGCGCTTGATCTGGCGGTAGGCACGTCGATGCAGTCCATCCTCGGATCCGAGCGGAGATGCCGACCCATCTGCACCTTGGGGGCGCAGAGTTGCCGGTGGTGGAGCTCCTCGTCCTTCTCCCCTGCGGTGGACAGTGTGGGACGGGGTGAGAACCCGATCTGAACTACACGGCGCCATGACCCTCGTCGGATCTGACGGGGAGGTGCTGCTCCTCCCAGATCGAGAGCAGCCCCGACGGCGGTTGTTGATGCACCGCGCGGTGGATCCTCGTCGGCTCCGGGAGGCAGATTGGATGGAGGTGCTGCGGCGGATGAAGAGGGCCGGTATGGCCGAGGTGCGACGGCACAGTTAGTGAATCACGACGGGGCGGGGAGCGTGGAGAGGTTGTAAGGGTAGGCGGCGCTGGGTGTTGGCAGGGGAGGGAGGCGCGGGGTAGTTGGTCGCCGGGGCGGGTGGCGCAGGGTGGTTGGTCGCCGGGGAGGATGGCGCGGGG